>CM062810.1:319891180-320556656 GCA_031772625.1 Pinus tabuliformis | reverse complement strand
AGCCATAAACAACAATGTATCTACCTCACATAGATATATTTGATGATTTGATAACCTTCCTCACTCCATGGGTATGGCAGACTGTCTCTCCTCACCCCATTTTTATCCTCGATGGGTTCTTCACCTTCTAAAAAGAATTTCCTTTTTTCCACCTAACTGTCTTGATTGTGTTCTTTTCTTTTCTCCATGGAATTCATAGGGGAAGTGTGGTGACCCTACTGATGAACTCTAGGGTGAGATCTATAGTGAGACCACTAACTATAATAGTGGCATGGATTTTGCTCTGTGGACTGAGGGAATGAGCAAATTCTTGAGCCACCTCATCATCACACCCTGTGAATTTTTCGAAAGACCCCATCCATTGGTGTCTTAAAAAGATTTCAAGCACTTGGGGGTGTTATTGTATCCTCACAGTGTTTGTGGTTCTCTCCTATTAAACCCTTCTGTCATCTTGCTTGTGAGGCTTGAGGAGGAAACGAAAGGTTCGACACAAGAATTTTAAATTCAAGAGAAAACAAAGTTTCCTGCGTATGTACCTCACCTCCGCCAGTTGTTATATCCAGTAGCTTTTAGAGCACTTCTAGTTCATTTGCTTGTAAATGGGGATGGATTTTTAGATCGTACCTCTTTAGAATGGTGGCAGTGGATAGTTCTCGTGATATTACCTCTTGAAATCTTCTCTGCCTATCCTATAGACTACCTCTGTGTATCATGTAGACTAATCCTGTAGATTTTCCCTGTAGGAATTCTTGTGCATGCTCCTGTAGAAATTCTCTTGTAGTACAATGGATCCTTGCTTCTGGTGGGTGGCCAAAGTTATAAGAGTGAATCGAGTGAGGGAGTTTCAAGGAGGTGGAATGCATGCATGCATGCAAATGATTCTTTGTTTCCCTTTATGGATTTTCTGGGTGAGGTTCCTCGTAATCAGCTCCCACTCCTCGTGATCAACTCCCACCTCGTAGATCTGTAGTTAACCACTTCTTGTCCTAATCCTCCTCTGTCTTTGAGTTGAATGTAGTTACGTGTGAGAGGACACCTGGTTTTTTATGTGATGACTGAATGAAGGTGGCCAAGTTAACCAGCCACCTTTTCGCTTATAAACCCACTACCTTGTAACCTTTACAACTTTTGATCAAATGAGGCATATGAGTGAGTGAGCGGGATACTTACCTTTGGTCTCGATGCCATGCTGAAGTCATTGAGGATCAAAGGTGTTGCGATGTTTATTTGCTGCATGATAATTCTGCTTTCTCCTCTGCTATCTGCTGTCTTCTGTTTGCTGTCTAGAGCTCCTGGATCATCCTAGTGAAACCCTGTAGCTGATGATTGTAGAAAACACAGTCTTCGCCTCAATTGAAGCAATGAAGTGGAAAACGATAGAAATGATGGATTGATGCATGGTAGGGAGTGGAGGAGATGGATATGTGTGAGGCAAGGTTCCCTTTGGATCCTCTTTTGCTCCTTGCTTGTCTTTCTCGTCCACCTGCAAATAACAATTACATATTTTTATCTCTTTTTCTTTTCTTTTTTTCTCTTTTTTTTAAAAAACACCTAGGCTACCTCAGAGAGGTTTTCACCCTAGATGTTTTCCCTGGGTGCCTCAACGAAGGTTTTCACCCAGGGATCTTCTTATTTTTCTTTTTTTTCATCATTGGGCCACCTCATGAGGTTTTCAACCCAAATATGGGACTCAAGCACCTCATGGAGGTTTTCACCTGAATCCTTATTCTTTTTTATTTTTTCTTTTTTTAGTGACCTGATGAGGGAGGAGTTGGAACTCGCTGCACCATCACCATTGTCTTATTGATATTGTCAATGAACTCTTGTTTTGATAAAGTCCTCTTGTACATTTTCAATCATTGTCCATTAACAAGTAATGGAATGGCTTCTTCATCTATAGTTCTGATTTGCACTGAACCATTATCATGGCATATTTCCACCACATAAGGTCTGAGCCATCTTGTCCTTAGCTTGCCCTTGAAGTCATTATACCTAGAATAATATAACAATGCCCAATCACCCTCTTGAAATTTCTTCTCCTTAATATGTCTATCACGCCAGATCTTCCTTTGAAGCTGAACTATCTTTGTATGTATGAGGCCTGCATTCTAAATTCATCCAAGCCATTCAACTGGAACAATATTTATTTTTGTGCATGACTAAGATACAAATCTAGTTGGGCTACCATCCTCAATGTTTTATATTTAAACTCAATGGATAGCAAAGCCTTTTTCCCAAAGACAAGTTCATAAGCTGTAAATCTAGTGGTGGCTTCCATGTTGTATTATAGGCCCAGGTGGCCTCAACTAGTGTCTCTACCCAATCCTTCATGCTACTGCTCACTACCTTGGTTAAGATACTCTCCAGTGCCTTGTTGGTCACCTCCACTTGCCCATTATCTTGTGGATGATAAGGAGTGGAGGTCCTATGCTTGATTTTGTGATGGCTGAGAAGTTATTCAATCATGTTGGAGGTAAACTCGCTGCCTTGGTTTGTGACTAGCTCTCTAGGGTACCCAAATTTGTAGAATACATTCTCCCTTAGGAACTCAGCCACCTTTTCTTCTATTGCTACCTTAATTGCCTTGGTTTTAGCCCATTTAGTCAGATAATCAGTGCACACAATAATGTACTATTTTTTCTTTGAAGGAGGGTTGATAGGTCAAATGATGTCCATGCTCCACTTGTCAAATGGCTCGAAAGTCACTTGAGGTTGTAGGGGCATCTCATCTCTTGGAGTAGGGTTTCCCACCCTCTAGTACTGATCACACTGATTAATGTACTTCTTCACATCCTGATGAAGAGTGGGCCAATAATAGCCCGCTTTTAACACTTTGAATGATGTCCTCTTTGCTGCAAAGTGACCTCCACAAGGCCCATCATGACAGGTCAGAAGGATGTCAAAAACTTCCTCTTCCCTTACACACCTTTTCAAGATTTGATCTGGGCCAAGTTTGAAAATATTTCCCCCAATCCAGGTGAAGGGAGTGCTTTTCCTACCTATCTTGCTCTTTTCTTTAGAGGGAAAGTTTGGTGGGAACTGTGCTGATACTAAATAGTTTGCTATATCAGAAAACCATGGGGAGAGAACTGAAATAGAAAACAAATTCTCATCTGGTAATTGGTCATCCACCATTCCTTCTTCACCTGCAGGTAGATTCATCCTAGATAGAAAGTCTGCAACAACATTTTCCTTACCAGGCTTATCAATAATAGTTAGATCAAACTATTGTAATAAAATTCTTATAATTCTAGCATTCACATCTGGCTTGTTCATTAAATATTTGATTGCAGCATGGTCAGTATGCACAAATGTTTGATAGCCTATAATGTAATGCCTAAATTTGTTTAATGAATGCACAATAGCCAGTAGTTCCTTTTCAGTCACAGTATAATTTAGCTCAGCCTTTGATAGGTTCTTGCTAATAAAATAGATGGCATAGGGCAATGTCTCGTCCACCTAACCTAAGGACTCTCCTATGGCTTTGTGTGAGGCATCAACATGAATATGAAAAGGGAGGGCCTAGTTTGGGCCTCGACGAATTAGAGAAGTGGTTAACTTACCCTTTAAAATGTCTAAGGCCTCTTGAAAACTTTTTGACCAATAAACTCAGAACCTTTGGCCAACAACCCAAATAAAGGAGAGGCCAACTTGCTGAAGTCTTTTATGAACCTTCAGTAGTATCTAGCTAACCCCAAGAAACTCCTGACATCCCTCTACTTTTGAGGTAGTGGGACCCTTTGGATGATTGCTATTTTGTTTGGGTATACCTGTAGTCGTTGCTGAGATATTGAATGACCTAGCATGGTCCCTTCAGTCATTATGAATTCACATTTTTCTGGATTGAGAGACAGGTTCATTTCAATGCATTTGTGCAATACTTTGCTTAGGTTAGTCAGGGCTTCTTGAAAATCATAGCCATAAGGTGTAAAATCATCCATATATATTTCGACTGCATCATGTATTAATTTAGCAAAAATACTCAAGAATGCTCTCTGGAAAGTGGCAAGAGAATTTCATAGGCCAAAAGGAAGGAACCTATAGGCAAAAGTACCCCAAGGACAGGTGAAGGTGTTCTTATCCTGGTCTTCTGGGTAGATTTGTATTTGGTTGTACCCATAGAATCCATCTAGGAAAGAGAAAAAGTTCTTCCCTGCTAGGCCATCTAGCACTTGGTCAATGAAGGGTAGGGGAAAATGATCCTTCTTTGTGGCTTTTTTCAACTCCCTATAATCTACACAAATCCTCCATTTACCATTTTTCTTGGGAACTAACACTAAAGGAGAGACCCACTCACTATTAGAGATAGGGTAAATGAATCCTTCATGTAGTAGTTTTTGCAGTTCCTCTTTGACTATATCTTTAAGAGATGGATTCATCCTCCTTTGTGGTTTCCTGATTGGCTTGTAACCTTCTTTGATGTATATGTGGTGAGTACACACTAAGGGGTGTACTCCCTTCATTTCCTTGTAACTCCAAGCAAAGGCTTCTAGATTTTTTCTCAACATGTTGCATAGCCTGTCCTCTTCAAGAGCAGAAAGAGATGGATTAATTTTCAAAGTTTTCTCTGGGAAAAATTCTATGGTTTTGACATAGATTGGGTTGGAATTGGCCAAGCATAAGTCAACTGGAGGATTGTTCTGGGTTTCCTTTACTTCTTCTTCTAATGGTAACAAACAAGGAGTTGGACTTTGGATCAGGTGTTTAATTAAGTCATCCTTATCTTGCTGTCCTCCTCCTATGGTTGCTTCCAAAGCATAAAGTTGGGATGAATAAGCCTCATCTTCTTCCTCCTCCTCCAGCCATAAAGGTAAATCATGCTCTAGAGAAGGTTGAGCAGGAGGGTATAGGAGTAAGTTCCTAGACATATGCCCATTCTTGATCATTATATTCCCAGCTCTGCAGCTAATGTAAGCATCAACTGTGCCCAACCATGGCCTCCCAAGGATGAGAGGGTAACCAGTAAGCTTAGCCTTAGGCTAGAGAACTAGGAAATTTGAAAGGTACTCCCAGGAGTCAATGGAGACCATCACATCCTCCACAATTACCTCAGCGGTGATTGTGGAACGGTCTGCAAGTTGCAGAACTGTTTTGGTCTTCAACAATGACCCTTGGAGGTTGAGCTTGAGCATGGTGTCTTGGTCATCACATTAATGAAGCCTGAAGATCAATCAATGTGTGTGGGACAATGGTGCCATTGATGTGCACATCTACTACAGGGCTTCTAGGGTCCAAATATTGCGGACATATTACCTACCCCAACATTAAGTCAGATAGTTGCGCAATGACATTAATGGTAGGGGCATCCCTTTTTCTTCTTCTTAGATGCTTGAAGCACTTGTCCTTAATCAACTTATTGTAAATGGGAACATATTTTATTGCTTGGAGAAGGGGGATCTTTACACATAGATTTTTCAATTCTCCCAGAAGTTCAAGTTCTTCTAGGGTAGGCTAGAGTGGTTGGGCTAATCTCTCAAGAAAGGGTGGATCTACTTTAAGGTTACTTTCCTCTCTTTCTTCCTCAACCTCCCTGTGAAGAGGGAGGTTGGTTATCTGGGAGAATTCTCCCAGGTCTTAGGTTAATCTCCTGGATTTCTACAGCATAAGCTGGGTATGATGTCTCTCCACTGTATACTTGTTGAGCCTGCCTATTGTTTGGGTTTGGAATTGGCTAGGCAGACATCTGGGGTTGCTTGGGTGGAGCAGAGTGTAGGAGTTGTGGTTGGGTAGGTGGTGGAGGCAATAGAGTTGGAGAATTGTTGTATTGGGGCCTCCACCCTTGGTGTGGGGTATTCCACTAAGGTTTTGGTTGAGCATAAGGTTGAAATGATTGGCTGGCTAGTTGGGAATGATACTGAGATATATAGGACCAAGGAGGGGGTATAGACTAGGAAGGATGAGCAGGGGGTCCCCAAGAAGGTATAGTTGTGGCTTGGTTGGGGTTGTAATATGCATGGGATGACCCTTGCATGCCCTGCTGGTATGGTTTAGGCCCAGGAGGTCTCCTTTGATTGATGTAACAAAGTTTCTCAGTGACCCATTCAGCTCCTTGATATACAACTTTGAGTCCAGGTAAAGAAGGGCACTTGTCTGTGGAGTGGTTTTCTTCACAGACCGAGCAAATCTCAATGCAGTTCAATGGACATTCGTTCCTAGGATGCCTCCTGGTGTATTTAGGACAAAAGACAGACAAGGCTCTCTCTGCTTCCTCTTGCCTCCTTTTGATATTCATGGTGTCCAATTGCAAGGCAAGGGTTTGCAACATCTCATTTTTGAAATCTTCCAGCATATTTCCAATTTCACCCTTGAAGGATGAGTTGGAAGATGATGTACTCACCATAGGTTGACTACTCCTACCCTTTCCCTGGCTGCCCTAGAATGGTTTCTAAAGACAGTCTTCATATCCTCATAAGTTAATTGGTAGATATCTCCTCCTGCTAACAGATGTAAGGTATCCAGAAGGTCTTTCTTTACTCCTCTGAGTAGGACCAGCTTTAGTGACTCGGGGACAAGTGTGCACCTAGCCCTTTTGTGACTATGTTGGAACCTTTCTTCATAGTCTTCTAAGGATTCATCCTGGCCCATGGTCATCCTGAAAATCTTTTCTTTAGTATCATTTGACCTACAATAGTCCCTATTTTTGTTGTTAAAATTCTGCAGCATCTGAGCCGAAGTTTTGATGTTATCTCCAGGTAAACCCATGAACTAGCGCAATGCTGCATCCTTGAAGGTACATGGAAACAGTTTTAACTTTTCCTCATCATCTGTATAGTCATAGGTTTGGTATATAATAACAAACTCAAATAGGAAAGTGTCAGGGTCCTCTGTGGTCAGGCCACGGAAATGAGGTAGAGCAGAGGGGCTTATATTCTTCATCTTAGTGTCCCCATTGGTTTCCCTGATGGGGAATGCACCCAAAACTCTCTCTCTATTCCCTCTGTCATTTTCATTTTTAGCCACTGGTTTAGTAGGGATGGGTTCTTCTTCTTCTTCTTCTTCTTCCCCTATAGGTTCTTCAAATATGTCAGGTTGCTCACCTAAAGGTTCTTCCAACTCACAGCCACCAAAGAAGAGAGAACGTTGGTTGTTCGATGCAGTAGGGGTATTTGGAAAGAATTTTCCTAAATTGTCCCTACTCCTATGAGGCATGAAAGGAAATGTTTTTGGGTTGGTTTTTGGAAGATTTTTTAGCAAGAAAGTACTTTGCAGAAATGAAATCGTTGATTGAATGAAAACTACTAATAGAAAGAAACTACTTGCTGAATTGAAATTCTACTTGCAAAATGGAAAGGAAAGCAGATAATAAATGAAAGAAAGGAAGCTAATAGATTACTTTTGCAAAAATAAACTAATGGAAGAAAGTTGAAGACTAGAAATAGAAGAAAAGAAAGTAAACTAGAAATAGAAGAAAAGAAAGCAGTAATCACATTCCACTGTAACACCTGCCCGGCAACGGCACCAAAAAGAGATGAGTGCTAGTATTGCAGCAAGGATGTTGCAACTCCTAGGCTACTCACTTTACTTATCAACCTGGGGTTCGTACAAACTTGGAGGTTGTTACAGGGAAAAGTGTCTATGCAGAACTGCTAATCCCACTAAGGCGGGTAGCTACCTTAGAAACAAATAAAGTAAAACTACTTTTGCTTTCCTTTATGAAAGATAGATGAGAGAAGAATAAAGGAGACCGACCTCTGTCTTGCGCTTGGTTCCTTGCTCGATTCCTCTCTCTTCTGATAGTCCTTTGCTACTTGCTTTCTTGTATACCCAGCTTCACAGAGTACCTGTAGAATCAAAGCAGCATAACACTATACGAGAACATGGATCTATTATCATAAACAATCTAGGATCAGATATAAATTGACCATACAAATTCATGAAACATAAATTACACAAGAGTATGGAGGAAAACTTGAATAGCTTTATTGATAATCAAGAAAGAGACAAGAAAGTTACAACCAGTTGTTCTGACCCAGCATCATCCTCTCAGCAAGTAAGCCCTTCTTCACCTCATGCAAAGCTTAGATCACCCAACACTATGATGTTGCCTCAAGAAACCAACAGCAATTCCTTACAAGATGCAAAATTCCAGCCTTTGGATCTCTGGGATGAGGGATCCATATATAGATGTCTGTAAGGGAGATGAGTCAGCTTGTGATTTGATTAGTGTCTTCCCTTTGATAGTTCTTTCTTCCACTTGGAGATTGATGATCTCTTACTCATCCCTGGTCGAATTCAGAGAGGCAAGTGTCACAGGAGAAGTTTATGGAAGATTCCATGCTTCTGCACCCCATAGAAGGGCTTTTTGAAATGCAATGCACCCACTGTGTGTATTTAGGTGAGATGCAACGCACTTTGCCTATGGAGCAAGTGAAATGATCCAGTTTTGACCAATTCTGAGTAGTTTTCCATGGAGAACTTCTGGGAGAAGCTGTAATCAGTTGACCTTGTTCTTTTAGGGGTTGGAACAACACTTTTAGGGAATTAGGAGCTCTTGGTTTATGGACATTTTATGCTTGGGTTTGTAGTGCCCAAAAATGTCTATAAAAGTTGCCCCCCTAAAGCATGAGGTCGTTAATTTTTTGATGTCGGGTGAAATGCTTTATCATGAGGATCCGAAGTTCTTTCAAGCTGGAAGGAGACTTGTAATAAGATACAATACAATACATTATCTTCATAATATTTTCATGATCTAGCTGAGGCAGGCATTCCCATGCTTAGCTTTATAAATTCATTTTCATGTACATAGGACAGACAATCGTCTGAGTGTAGACTGATGATTCTGGTAGAGCCATCATCCCTTTGATTGGATGATTATCTGTGCAGCAATGATGTACATTTGATGTCTTTATTTTCCTGAATATATATCGCAGCCCAGATGGATGAAACTAGATCCGGGTGTGGAGCACCTGGAAGGTATGCTTTTGATTAGCAATCTAGTGGTTTTTCAATAATAATTGTAACCTTTTCTGCATTATGAGTTCAAAGAAGATGAAGGGTTTTGATAAAATGTGCAACAAATCGATAAAGGAAGCCCAAGTGCTAATAATTGACGTTTTCTATGCAGGAAGACGTGGAAACAAAGGATCGGCGATTGAAAGCAAGAGGCAAAGGGAAAATAACTACTGTCCCGCCAACAGGGAACCGGATGCGGACAAGATCAAGTAAAATTAGAGCCGAATAGCCCAGAGAAAGAAAGTAGGATACTGTGACGGAGAACGCAAGAAGGAAAGAGAAGAATCGAATGATTAGCAAATCCCTCAGGATCTTTGATCCTGAGGGATCGTTGCTTTAACTTATCTTTTGATTATCTAGATACCTCCGTCATTTCTGTTATATAAAGGCACCACGCCATTGAACGGAGGAGGACTGTTTTTGTAATTCTAAATTCCAGAACCAACTGTAATCATTGAGTCTCTCTGAGACCTGACCTTGTTATACTTTTGTTGATGTGATTAATATAAAAGACTTGGTGTTCATTTCGTCTCTGCATCTGGAGTAACTTCAGGCAGTGTTCCATTGGCAGCCAAGGGCCCAGCTTCAAAGGACACTTGCTTTTGTATTATTATACTGTGTGGTTTGTTTATCTCCATTATTTAAGTAATCTGATACATATTTTATGTGATATGCTATGCTTCGTTATAACTAATATCTGAATGAGTTCTTTATCTCATGTCTCTACATTGTATAAGTGGATCTATTCGAATTGCATCTTTCAGCTATTTCTGTAGCGGAATGTTGGTATGAATGCTGTTGTTATCAGATCCATGTGAAATAGTATTTGTAAGACTTGAAAGCAATATTACTTTGTTCAGGAACATAGTCATATCATCCATTACTCTCAGATTGCTGTAGTAGTAGAGAACGTGTACATACGGTTGAGGATTGCTGTTCCATTATTGCTGTTCCATTTATTATTGCTATTCCATTTATTATTGTTGTTCCATCTATTATTGTTGTTCCATTATTGCTGTCCCATTTCTTCACTGCTTTTCCATTTCCAGATTGCTGTTCCATTTTACTTTTCGCTGTTTGATTTACCTGCCTTTGTTGTTCTTAGTATGAGATCAGGCCTAAGGCTGTCGTGAGCCTCAGCAAGACGCTGCTTAGCCCCAGACCCATAAGTCCATGCTCTGATTTCCTTTCTTTATCAGTTTCTAAAGGGATGGGTTATCGTTTCCATACCCTTGACTGATTAACTGCCTTGTGTGATTTTATCTTTTGGGTTGGTTTCGTTACAGCTTAGCATCTGTTTCCTTTCAAATCATTAGGACACTATACTACCGAGCATTACTCGGACAAACAGCCTCGGATTGAGTTACTCCTTGCAATAACAAAACGTTCCCGGATTGACTTACTCCTTGCAATAACAAAACGTTCCTGGATTGACTTATTAATGTAGGATAATTAGAGGTGTGAGGGACCCTAGTTACAGCTCTACACCAAGGTCTTCAATCTCGTTCGTTCTTCACTCAAAGTACAAGTCGATCCATGTGAGAGATGTTCTGGAGTCGAACACGGAAAGACATCGCCTGATTACCAGCCAATGATGTAAGCTGTTAACAGGCGTGAGAGGAATCACCGATAATGATATTGATCCTCAAGGTACTGCAGTACAATTCATGTGGTGTGAATAAGGGACTTGGCGTCGAACACCCCGCAAAATCTTTCGGTTGAAGGCCATTGATGTAAAGTTGTCGCCGGAAGTGAGAAACTTGCCATTGAGGCATGCAAGCTTCAAAGTACTGAAATGGGTGTTCCTAGATCGACTTCTTGGATAATGAGCTGATGTCGACAAAAAGCGATCCGTCATAGGAGGGCCTTAATGAATCCCACATCAATGACACGGAATGGAGCAAATGATTTTAATGGAGGTGAAAACGATCTGGTGATATAAGGTTCAGGGTGGCGGTCATGAAAGAATGGAGCATAAATGTATTGCAGCGGGTGAGACACAGGTGAATTCTCTGAGTGACTTCTCTTGAACATATCGGTGACACTGACATGATGGATTGGTAGCATTAACCCCAAATGTGGATGGTGTGATGTGACCATGGTGATGTGACCGGTGAATGAAACAACCCAACCCGACTTGGATGCGGAGTGAAAGTGTCATGTTCAAGAGCAACTTGCTACCAACAAAGTTTCTTCAAGTTTTCTTCCCAATTTTTCCCCAGTCATTGCTGACCAGTACCTCTTTATTTTTTTCAAGCTTGAGGAGGATAACATATGCTTTTTCTATAATTTTCCCTTCGGGAAAACCCATTGCTATGTTTTAATGAGCCTAGCGATAGTGAAACTCGTTCTTGTCTGCTATGGACAAGTTTGTCGCTATTAGGTTTTAACGAGTTTAACGACAAAGATAACTCGGTCCTTTTCAATTTTAGAGAGTCTAAAAAGGGACGTAAAGGAAACTCCAAAAATCCTTTTTCGTCATCTAATCCCTTAAGTCCAAAAAAGTATAAAACAATACAGAAGGGATGAATTTTCGATACTTTTAACGAGCCGAACAAAACAAGCGCTCGATCTTTTTGTGTAATAATCCCTCAGGTCCAAAAAGATTAAAATCTAAAGGAGGGATAGCACTTACGGTCCCTTTCACGAGCTGGAGAGGCCAATGGCTCGGAAATCTTTTCATATTTTACGAGTCAGTTGAAAAGAGCTTAAAGGAGACTCGTCTTTGAGGAACGAGTGATAAATTTGGGTAGCAGCTGATTCCAGGTAAGGTTTGGAATTTTCCAATCATGGCAGTGTTACAAGGATGGCTAACAGGATCACTCTTCGCAGCTGTTCCTCAAAAGGGGTAAACAATCAAGTGGAGGTGAATGATCGGCCAATACAAAGTGGAGGTGATGATGAGAACACGACCAAGGCTTTAAAGGCTGAAGTACTACATTCACGATGGTTATTTACCGGAAATTGGTTCATTTTTTATTGAGCTTAAACGTTGGGGGAAACATTTGCTCATGGCTTATGTTTATTTTTTAATGAGCTTGAACTATGTGCTAAAACTGCTCGATTAATCCAGTCATATAATAAGAATGTCTCATATATAAAAACGACATTATTTCAAAACTTTTCCCCTCATCCTTTCTTTATGCAAGTTAGGAAACAACCAATCCTATGAGTTTAAAGGGCTAGAGGACCTACGAATTTAAAAAAATAAATGGTCGCTCTTCGCTTGCATGCCAAAAGGTTTGCATGCCCCCAGGTATAGAGACATAGAGTTTCAAGGTTACCCCGCAATTTCGCAGACAAAACATTTGTTTTGCCAAAATGCCTACCTCTTTCAGGTTACCAAAGATTGTTCTATTCACAGCGCAAACAAAACGCTTCTTCGGCAATGTCTACCGAAACAGACAAAGGCGAGTGGCGCAGACGCCACCACTCGCATAACTTTGACGAGGGAATCTTGTTCCAGTCCAACCCCCTTTTCCAATTGCAGACGGGAGTGTGAGAATAGTTATATATCCTTTGCGGAAACCTATGTTATACCTGAAGTTTTCCTGCCGACGCAGACCAGGGTGCATGCCCCCTGGGTTTCAGTCATGCTCCCCGAATCAGTCGCGCTCGTCAGGTGGACGGACTGGGGAATGATGAGACATTCCTTGTGTGAAAAGACCATTCAGGGATGATATATGACTATTTGTTATGCATGAACCGGGGAATGAAAGCTGGTCTACGAGCTTGACCACTCTTCCTTCGTGCGGAAAACACATTACTCTAAAGAGTGATGAGACAATGGCTCCCATGCAATAAATATAGTCTCGCCCAATGAGTAGATTATAATCCAGGGGTCCTTGGACTACCATTACGTTCATGTGAACTGTTTTCCCTCTCAATGTTATGGGCACATTGGGAAGGATCCCTAACGGTCGACTGGTTCCTTTGTCAAAGCCTGTTAGATTTCTCATCTCAGGCAAAAGTGATGGCAAACCAAGCGCTTTCCAAGAAGTCGAGGACAGGATACTCACAGAAGCCCCTTAATCTATGATGGTACCGGCCATAACCATTCTATATATTTGAGCAATGATTCGGAATGGTATACTAGCCGGTAAACGGGGTCTGCCTAGTAGATTCCAGTCGAAGGAAACAACTAGGTTGCTTGGAGGTGGGACCGAATAGATGGTCAGGTACGACTCTGATGAACTTCCTTCCTATGGTAAAGGAATGGGTAAATTGCCCCCATGTTCATCGGCGTCTGGGCTTACAAAAAGAATTTGGACGGTGTCATCCTTGTTCTCTTCGGTGACTGTATCATCTGAAGATGGAACCCTTAAGGCAAGACCGAGTCAACTGCCGCCTTGACCTTTTGACTTTTGTTTGGTATGGGTTCAGATGGTTTATCTTCAATGATAGACGCTTCGGCCGACCACTTGGGCGGGTCAGCCGAATTTTCAACTAGTGACGGACTCGACAAGAGTTTCTTGTATCCAGGAGGAAGTCGTAATGGTGAAACCGGACGATCATCCAAAACTCTTTTAGCCTCATCTAAGAAGGGACAACGGTGGACGGCATGATCGCCTTCACACAGTTTACAAGGAAATTTTCACTTTCCTTTTTGTCCAGGGGCTTCACTTTCACTAGTCAACGGTATGTTTTCAACATGATCATCAGAGGTTGATGACACCGGGTCATGCAAACGAGGAGACCAGTCCCTTAAGATCCGAGGGATGCAGGGACAATCTCTATGATAGTGGTCTCCTTTGCAAATGACACATGGCAATTTAGGCCTGGTCGGTGTAGTGTGTGTATTTTCGCTAGACGACGCTTGGTTGTCCCCTTTCGCCTTTGGCTCCTTCTTCTTCTTCTCTTTCTTCTTCTTTTCCTTCTTCTTCTCAGGTACTTGATTTCTGGCTTTACCAACCCCATCAAGTGAAGAGGAAGGAGGAGAGGAAGAATTGGACGAAGTAGAAGGTTGGGGGTAACTCTGGAATTGTCTAGTTGCTGACTCGATTGTTCAGGAATTACGGTGTTCTGAACGACAGAGGTTGAGAAAAGCCATACGGGCAAGCCAATTATCAATCCTGGAAGCGACAATGTGGCCATATGGGGTGCACCAACATCTCCCCAAGAGGAGAAGGGACTAGGATTTCCTCCAAGGGGAATTCCTTGGTTGGTGGACTCCATTTTCTCAGCTTAAGACCAATGTAGGAAAGGTGATGATTATTCTGTTTAAAATAAATTTTAGACGCTTTGACACAACTTGTTTTTTCAATTTTAAAGAGTCGAGAAAAAACAAAAGATGACTCTAGTCGCCTTCGATTTTTAATGAGCCTGAAGTGACAAGTGCTCAGATGGACCTTTTCCGTTAAGGAGTCTGAAAAGGAACGAAAGGGACTGCTCTGGAAATCTAGGCAGAGGGATTACCAAACCAATCGCAAAACTGCAGAATACTTTTTACGGTACGGCAGTCAATCTTCCCGAATGCTATGTTCAGTGCATTGCGATCGATAGGGCGGCAGACACGGCTTCCTATGGATAAAGGATTAAGCCTATTGTGGTCTCCCAAAATATACTCGACAGTACATGGGAGCACAAGTCCGTACTGGCACTTATCGTCTCAAAGTGGAGGAATCACCCAACCAACAGTGAAAACAACAGTTACCAGGCGTTACGATGCCGAAATACGTCTCTAGCCTAGACTTCTAGATGTTGTGCGTTAGGTTCCAAAGCGTTGTTAGATTCATTAAATTTATTTTATAGTTGATCTTGCTTAAGAAATTTGTCTTTCAGGTTCACCACGTGATGTAGATATACAATTCCTAAAATGCAATCTAAGATGATAAATAGTCGTTTTATCTTCTTTGTGCAATGAAAATCCTAGCTACTAAGGAAAGAGAGACAGTATTCTTTCAACAAAGAGAAAAGAGCACACACTATATGCACTGTCTTAAATCAAACCAATCAAACATTCTAAATGCAAATGCACATGCATGTATTTGTTTTCAGCCTTCTTAATATGTGAATGATAAAAAGAAAGCTAATGCGCAAATCTGAACTATTTTTCAAAGCGACAATTACTAACAAGTTTCTTTTCAAAATGAAAATGGAGACAATGACAACACTTTGCGATTTGGAAATGAAAACTTGCTTTCGACACTAGAAAAACTACTAATTCAGATAAAATACAATAGTAATATGGTAATCGACTATCAAGAGCAATCAGACTCTCTTCTATGACTGAAAACGACACTTGCGACACTTTCAAATCAAGAAACGACAGTACAATTATGTTACTTCTTTGCAAAGGAGAACTGAAAATGACTCAACAAATACAAAAAAACATTTACAATTCTTTGCACAATGGAGGCGGAATAACAGCAAGGAAAGGGGTTTCAAATAGAGGTGTACTGACTACAGGTAGCAAACTCTTGAATAGATCTGAAAAGAGTGAACATAGAAACCAAAATTTAGGAACAATTACTAGTCTGATCAGCGCACCTGTAACACAGTGAATTTGAAATGCAGCGCACCTACTACACTCAGGAAGTGCGCTGAATTTGAGATTCACAGAATATATAGTGCACTGGGCTAGGGACGAGACTTTGATTGGGTTCTGGGTCACAGTTTGCATTTCAGTTCACGGATTTTGGCCGAGCAAGTGGTAATCAGCAAATCAATCACAGGGGTAGATCTAAGGACGTTACTACAGCCACCACAAGGGCAATTAGAGAGTTTGTAAATCAGTTGTTTAATTCATAAACAAAACCCAGAGACTGACTGAAGCAGCGCTTATCTACTTTGCATTTGCATAGCAAATGCAGTTCGAAGGCTACCTGGCTCAACTTCAGGCTCCGTCTGTAAGTTTATAAAGTAAACAAATGTAGATAAACAAACAACCTAGTCGCTCCCCAGCGGAGTCGCCATTTTGTTACAGGGAAAAGTGTCTATGCATAACTGCTAATCCCACTAAGGCGGGTAGCTACCTTAGAAACAAACAAAGTAAAACTAATTTCATTTTCCTTTATGAAAGATAGATGAGAGAAGAATAAAGGAGACCAACCTCTGTCTTGCGCTTGGTTCCTTGCTCGATTCCTCTCTCTTTTGATAGTCCTTTGCTACTTGCTTTCTTGTATACCCAGCTTCACAGAGTACATGTAGAATCAAAGCATCATAACACTATACGAGAACATGGATCTATTATCATAAACAATCTAGGATCAGATGTAAATTGACCATACAAATGCATGAAACATAAATTACACAAGAGTATGGAGGAAAACTTGAATAGCTTTATTGATAATCAAGAAAGAGCCAAGAGAGTTACAACTAGTTGTTCTGACCCAGCATCATCCTCTCAGCAAGTAAGCCCTTCTTCACCTCATGCAAAGCTTAGATCACCCAACACTATGATGTTGCCTCAAGAAACCAACAACAATTCCTTACAAGATGCAAAATTCCAGCCTTTGGATCTCTGGGATGAGGGATCCATATATAGATGTCTATAAGGGAGATGAGCTAGCTTGTGATTTGATTAGTGTCTTCCCTCTAATAGTTCTTGCTTCCACTTGGAGATTGATGATCTCTTACTCATCCCTGGTCGAATTCAGAGAGGCAAGTGTCACATGAGAAGTTTCTGGAAGATTCCGTACTTCTCCACCTCGCGGATTGACACTGCCATTTGTCTCTTCTCGCCCATCGCACCCCATAGAAGGGATTTTTGAAATGCAACGCACCCACTATGTGTATTTAGGTGAGATGCAACGCACTTTGCCTATGGAGCAGGTGAAATGATCCAGTTTTGACCAATTCTGAGTAGTTTTCCATGGAGAACTTCTGGGAGAAGCTGTAATCATTTGACCTTGTTCTTTTAGGGGTTGGAACAACACTTTTAGGGACTTAGGAGTCCTTGGTTTATGGACATTTTATGCTTGGGGTTGTAGTGCCCAAAAATGTCTATAACAGAGGTGACAGTGCTATATGCACAAGTAGAAGTGAAGGTCCTACTTGTTGTCACTTGTTCATCAGAAGAAGCTTGATTCTTTTATGGAAGAAGAGAAAATCTACTCTAAGATAGTTATTCTACTGCAGTAATGAAGAAAACAACATGTAATGCTAAATCATACCATATCCTAATTAACCATTTAAACAACTAAACTAAGAAGAATTGCTAAACCAACAGTAACCTAATGTTGCTATCTAAGTTAGAGAAGTAAAGAACATCAAACCAAACTAATGTGTAAGTGAGGAAACTAAACTAAGTCTGTTTGTGCATTTTTGGTGTTTTGGTAAAATCAAGCATCCAAGGAGTCAAGCGGAAGAGCAAGTGAAGATCAAAATCAGTGAAAGGAGGTCATAATGATGCAAAAGTGCATAGGAACCATTGGATCGATTAGGAATAGTATTAATGGGAGATGAGCGACGGAGATCTTATCGCAGAAGATTATGTGAATAGATGGACGAATAAGACTGATGGAGGATGAATGGTGAAGATCTTATCACGGGAGGTTTAAGTCAAGAGATGAATGAACAAGACTAATCAGAAGATGAATGGGAGAGATCCTATCGTGGGAGGTTTAATTTAAGAGATGAACGAACAAGACTAATCAGAAGATGAATGGCATAGATCCTATTGCGGGAGGTTTAAGTCAAGAGATGAACGAAAAAGAATAATCAGAAGATGAATGGCGGAGATCCTATCATGGGAGGTTTAAGGCAAGAGATGAACAAACAAGACTAATTGGAAGATGAAGGGTGGAGACCCTATCACGGGAGGTTTAAGTCAAGAGATGAACGAACAAGACTAATTGGAATATGAAGGGTGAGATCCTAATACGTGAGATTGAGTGAACAGATGGATGGACAAGATTAACGGAGGATGAGTGGTGGAGATCTTATCGCAGGAAAAACGTGCAGAATGATGGAGTGGGTTTCCGTTCTCGCGCGCCCTCAAGGTTGTAAGAAGAATTCCAAAATTTTGTGCGATTAGCCTAACTAGGTGACACATAGCACAAGAAAACCACTTTTCTCACGTGCTCTCAGGTGGATATCTACCATGCAATAATCCGCACGAGATTGCGCGATAGCCATTGGATCAGGCGGGGTTGATCAACGGTGGAGATCGTCCAGGCTAGTTAGCAATCGGGTGATGCGATAGCCATTAGATCAAGGGCACGGAAGATCAATGATGGAGATTTGGAGTGCATAAAGTAGGTGGATGAGTTCACAATAGTCGTTGGATCAAGCTAGATAGATCAACGGTGGAGATCTGGAGCGCATAAAGTCAAGCATTGAAATGAATCGAACAGTGATTTGTTAGGAATGCTGTGGATCAGACGGTACGGAGATCTACAGGTATAATCCACTTAATACATGATTTATTGGCTCGCGCTTAAGTATTTTGTGATGAAGGAAATGAGAATATGGGGGAGATATATTACAGAAAGAGAGTGATTGAAGACGATAATGATGGAATGAACCAAGTACTGAATCAAGACAACAAACTCAAAAGCTCATGCGATAACTGGAAATCTGAAACACAACCAATCTACTCTACACTGCTGTAATGAAAATGCAGTTATTTAAGCAAATGACCGATTAAACCATGGATCTACGCTAGCATACATGTACAGTAAAGAGGAGCCTTAGCTGCTAGGGATGGGACCTAACCTAAGAACTTCAACCTTCTGAGTTAACTCAATGTTGACTCAAAACAAAACTCATTCTTATTAGCAAAACAATGGATTACATCCAAAACTGTCACAAATGTTGGGCATGGGATCCCCCCAAGGCAAGTTTTGGGGCTTAAAGCCCAAGTTTTGACTAAGTTCGATGTAAAGACTCCGTGATTTGTGGGTGCGAAGCACGAAGTTGTAATTAAGTCATAGGGTTTTCTTCCCTTACTTTTGTAATGTAATGTCGGCTTGAGAGTTCTACCCATGGTCCGAGGACCATGGGATTGTATAAATAGAGCGAGGCTCTAAGTTGTAAAGAAGTGAAGTAGAAGTTAACAGAAGATTTAATGATGAAGCATTGAGTCTAAGTGTAAAGTCGAGTCTTTGGGTCATAGAGTAGGAGAAGGCTCTGTAGCTGAGTGTGCGGAGGCCTAGTAGTCTGCAGCTAAGTGTGCAAACCCCTTCTGCTGAGTGTGCAAGGTAGGTTGAGTCTATAACTGATTGAAGCATTAATAAAGAGAAGTTTTACGTTATTTCGGTGTATCTTTTCCAGTTTTATGCATTGAAGTATATTGGGTATGAATTTTAAGTTTACTGTTTATTTGTTGCACAAACTTATATGAATGTGTTGAATAAGTGAATATAAGATAAAATATCTGTTTACTCGAAGATAACTAACAGTTATAAGAAGATAAGTAAGATCCGTGGTGTAACTTGGGAAGATATCATAGATCGCTGCTTTAGCAGCGTGAAGGCCCCTCAACCCCTGGTGAGGGTTGTGCGAAGGTGAGTATAACAGAGCGCGAAGGCCTCGCAGGTCAGGAAAGTGCACAAAGTGACCTGGATGAAGGTATTCGCAGTTGGACTAAATCAACCCCTCAAACATCTCAAGGGTGCGAAAACTTGGTTCCAGCATCCCTGATACTGCATCGAGTGAGACATCAGTTCGCGCTCCGCGGGCTATTGCCGAAAGGGCCAGTAGTATAGGGATTTCTTTGGCTAAATAACTCTGAACCTGGGTCAGGCCCCCTCAAGCCAACAAATGGTTCCGTTTTCGGTTGGGAGGTCTCTGTGCAGAGTTAGGAGGTCTCCGCGCGAAGATCTCTGCACCAACAAAGTGACTCGAGGGCGAGTCACGATGTTTGTGTTGGGGGCCTGTTGGGCACAGGATCCCCCCAAGGCAAGTTTTGGGGCTTAAAGCCCAAGTTTTGACTAAGTCCGATGTAAAGACTCTGCGATTTGTGGGCGTGAAGCGCGAAGTTGTAATTAAGTCATAGGGTTGTCCGCCCTTACTTTTGTAATGTAGTGTCAGCTTGAGAGTTTTACCCGTGGTTCGCAGACCATTGGATTGTATAAATAGAGCAACGCTCTAAGTTGCAAATAAGTGAAGTAGAAGTTAACCGAAGATCTAATCATGAAGCATTGAGTCTAAGTGTAAAGTCAAGTCTTTGGGTCGTAGAGTAGGAGAAGGCTCTGCAGTTGAGTGCGCAGAGGCCTAGTAATTCACAGTTGAGTGCGTGGACCCCTGCAACAGAGTCCACAGGGTAAGTTGAGTTTGTAACCGATTAGAGCATTAATAAAGAGAAGTTTTACATTATTTTTGTGTATCTTTTCCTGTTTTATGCATTGAAGTATATTGGGTATGAATTTCAAGTTTACTATTTATTTGCTGCGCGAACTTATATGAATGTATTGAATAATTGAATATAAGATAAAGTATATGTTTATGCGAAGATAGCTAAATGTTATAAGAAGATAAGTAAGATCCACAGTGTAACTTTGGGACATAGCGCATATCGCTGCTTTAACAGAGAGAAGGCCCATCAACCCCTAGTTAGGGCTGCGCAAAGGTAAGTATAATAGAGTGCAAAGGCCTTGCAGGTTAGGAAAGTGCGTGAAGTGACCTATGTGAAGGTATTCACTGTTGGACTAAATTGACCCCTTAGACATCTCAAGGGTGCGGAAACTTGTTTCCAGCATCCCCCCATACTGCTTCGAGTGAGCCCTCAGTTTGTGATCTACGGACTGTTTCCAAAATGGCCAGTAGTACAAGGATTTGTTTGGCTAAATAATTCCAAACCTGGGTCAGGCCCCCTCAAGCCAACAACAAGTCTTGCAACTCGAAAATAAAGAAAAGTTTTACAATCAAAAGTCCGAATAATGTCCTACTGAGGTCCTAGGCCTCTCTACTAATACTTCTGAAGTCTCCAATGACTTCCTTAAAATTAGGGAGGCTCAGCTCCGAAACTAGAGATAAATTGGTGCTTTGACTTCCACTTGTGTGACTACCTTCTAGTCCTCATGAGTTGGATGGTTGCACTCCAAGTTGATTGGAGGAATATTCGAATGGAGGGGTATTAAATGAGGAGGATTTCCCTCCTATACTTCCTCTCCCTTGTCCCATTTGAGTTTTGACCAAGGTCTTTGCTACAATTCCTTGCTTTTATCCTTTAATCCTGCATTACATGCACATTAGACCACAAAGCAAAATATCCAACTCTAACTCATCTCATAAACAAAATATAATCAAAAGTATGCAATAAGTTGTGAGAATAGTTGGTTTAACTAAGCTAGGTGTTGGAAATAATACTGACAGGGGGGGTGAGTCAGTATTTACAATTTATAACTTTTTCATTTCCATATTCTGATTTATATACGCTACTTCAATGAAGGTAACTTGCGTGTACACACAACTGTATTTAAGGCAACCACCGTATATCTAACAAACTTATGATTCAGTTAATTCATCATATGTTGATCTTGAATCAGTGCATCAATACTTCATTAACCATATAAACAATAATCAGGTGTAGTAATAACAAAACAAACCATCACACATAAGAAACACACATGAACACCAAGATTTAAGGTGGAAACCCAATGCGGTACAAAAACCACCTGCTATTGTCTTCTTTTAATATAAGAAAAACCTTTTTACAATCTTGTACTGGTGTAGACTCATACCAGTACACAGGAACCCAGCTGTAGAAGGCTACAACCTTCTCTTGTTCTCCAACTTCTACTGGAAGGGAGCTACAACCCCCTAGCTCTTGTACTAGTCGATATGTTTACTAGTACGTAGGTGCCGACCCACAAAAGGCTATGACCTTCTTTCTTCCTCCAAGGACCACGTTTCATAAATTTTCAGACTAGATGCTCCTAGTACACAAAAATACACATGAAGGCCTCGTTTCATCCAATTTTCATAGTGGACCCATCAAAAACATTGAAGCTCAAAATCAGTACCACAGAAATATAATAATCAAATACATCTGCAACAACCAATCACTGAAACTCAATCATCATTCTCTTAATCGCCCACAACTAAATCACAGAAAGCCCATCATTACTGAAGTAAATCACAATCAACCAATCTAAACATTCAGAATACTGTCATCAAAACACAGTCACCAGAACATAGAGCAGAACCCAGAACTCTGCAACAACCACTAGAACAAACTAAAAATTAAAATATCATATTTCATAATGTATACGCTACTCTGATGAGCCAAACCAATGTGTATACGTGCTTTACCGAAGCAAACCAGCGTACAGATCTGTAAATACTAACTTAAAAACTGCACAACTATTTCATAATCCAGTCATACCCAGATCATAACATTTGCAGAATAAAACATGCGTCAGTATTCAGATCTAGACTATCCATGATAAAACCACATAATGATAATACATTTCAGGTCTTATTATCCTGATCCATCATCCATCATCAACCACATAGGTGCATCCTTAGTTCAGATCAAGCAAAGCATCAGAAACCCATAACCTGCATACTTGATCTCACACTTCATCATATATTCAATACTTGCACACATTGGCCTAATGATCTTCTCCTCCTTATATACTCTTAGGCCTTTCTCAATACCTTGGACCAAAACCACTTAGGACCAATACCTTAGACCAAATACCTAGGGTGAATACCTTGGACCAAATACCTTGGATCAAAATACCTTGGACCAAATACCTCAGACCAAAAACTTAGTTTTCCAACATGTACGCACTTTTCCTCCTGTGAAAGTGCGTGTATATGTTATACGCTCCTTTTTTCTATTAACCCGCGCGTATATGCTTCTTGGAAAAAGTGAACTTGTGTATACCTCTCTTTCTTCATTCTTTGGAGTTTGATCTGTAATCCTTTTCTGTTGTACTATGAACTGTCATCTGAGTGAGTTGCCATCAAGGACAACACCTGTATCATAATGCCAACAATCTCCCCCTTTGGACTTGATGGCAACAACAACACCAAGACACTCTCCCCCCTTGACATCAAGGGCAAAGGGTGGACCAAGATATCCTCCCCATTTGATATTCATTATGTTGTCCATGCTCCCCCTGAGTACATGCTAAATTCTTTGATTGAGCTCCTGCTAAGTTGCACTAAAACTGTCCATGCTCCCCCTGAGCACATGCAGTTTCTACAAAAATATTCTCTAAAAGAATAACATGACTCTATAGCTCAACTATGTGAGTATGACCTTCCTATCACCAATGAATTGTACATACAGCCATCTCCCATCCAAGTGGGGATATACAAAATGTTTATACATGACTGACATAGAAAATATTACATCATCCTTCTCATGCATAAAGGGGTTACAAATTAAGTCTTTTCATGACCTTTACATCAAATGATATACATGACACATATAACAAGGACAACCGATCTAAAGAAGACCATGATAGTCATCAACAACTAGCATACACCATATATGATCTGCATCATCAGCAACATCAGGATCAATAGCCTGTATATTTCCATCATCAAAAGAGTCACCTGAATCAAAACAACTATGTGGATTTGTACCAAGATCTTCTAAGATAATGCCAACAATGCATTATTAGAAGCATATGCTCCCCCTGAACTTGTGCCATAGGTTCACTGTCAGATCTGATAATTGCAAATATCAGTAAGAATAATCAAGGCATCATCATCTACCAGTTATTAATCAAATTATCAACATCTTATGAGGGCCAAGAGCACTTCTACATATTATCAGCAGACTGTAATCGTTATCAATTAGAACATAACAAATATTTGATAATTGACTGAACCATATCAGATCTCATTTTTCTGAGTCTGTCCCACTGTTTTTTCCTCAAAACCCCATATATGCGACTGTGAAGCTTCAAAATTGCGTATATACGCAACTTGTCCTCATGCTAACTACGTATGAGAATTGAAATTCTGAAGTTTCACACTTTCAGCTCCCTCTGAGTCTGTTATGTCTATATACTTTGCTATGCCACATCTTTTTTACTATACTTCATTTTTCTTCCATATCTTCGAGTGTGATGATGTTTTCTCCCTTTGGTATGGTGGCCGAAATTTGTTCATGCATTCCTTTGCTATATGTCCAAACTTGTTACAAGCATAACATCTTACATGTTTCATATTCCTTCTATAACAGTCAATGGATTTTTAGCCAAACATATTGCAGGAAAAACAATATCCCTTAAAGTACCTGGAAGCTGATGATATTTCTGTGTGATGGTCTTGAACCATTCTACTTCTGTATCTTGCTGCAACATGTCCAAAATTATGACATATAAAACATTCAACATTATTCATTGGAGGAAATAACTGACTATCACTTCCACAGTTAGGAGTAAAAGATTTTCTTTGAAGACTTTCTTTCCTTGGTTGTTGATGGGGTTGACCTCTCATCTTCTTGTTAAGCATTTCGGATTTTGCATTAGAGTTCCTTGCTTCACCTTGTGAGCTAGATTCACCTTCAACAAATTCATGAAAACCAAGACCAATCATGATGGTAGAAGACCTTTGACTACTAAGAATATTATCCAAAATCTTAGTACTATCTTGAAATCGTAACAATTTATCCTTTTCTTCTAATTTACCTTTTAAGATATTTACCTCAACCTCATATTGCTCTTCCTTTTCCAGATATTTCTTCTTCAATATTTCTTCAGCCTTTCTTCCTTCTTCCACTTGTTGCCTTAATTTGAGAATCTCATTTTCTTGTTCTTCATCTACTTGAGGTAGTTCTTCATTCTGCTTATTTTCAAGATCTTCTTTTAGAGAGAGGATCTTAGCTTCAAGACTTACATAGTAACTAGATTTACCTTTAAGTCTCTTGATTATTATACTCTGATCATTTATTTCATTTCTTAATGATGTCACTCCATCCTGCAGCTTTTGACATTTATCTTCCCTTTCCTTGTACTGCTTCCTTACTTTGTTTCCTTCCTCCAGTTGAGCTTTTAATCTGGTAACTTCTTCTTTGAAGGCACACTCCCTTTTGCTAAATAGATCTTGTTGATCTCTAATTTTATCTACAAGTCTTTTAACTTTTGTCTCTATGTTTCTTTCACGATCACTTCCATTATCTCCAATATTGTATGAACAAAGAAAAGCATCACTAGAAGACCAAAAATTTGTACCTGATGCTTCATTTGCTTGTCCATCTTCAATCTGAGGTTATTCAGAATTTGAATACTTGCTTCCACCTAATGGCCAATTTTCTCTCCTGCTGTCACTATTCTTTCGAGCCATCTTCTTCTTCTTAGGCGCTTTTTTCTTTAACTCCTTTCCCATTATTCTACGAATCTCCTTCAAGTGATTAAGCTTCTACCAAAGGACCTGCTCCGATACCAATTGTTGGAAATAATACTGAGAGAGGGGGGGGTGGTGGGGTGAATCAGTATTTACAATCTATAACTTTTTCATTTCCATATTCTGATTTATATATGCTACTTCCATGAAGATAACTTGTGTGTACACGCAACTATATTTAAGGCAACCAACATATATCCAACAAACTTATGATTCAATTAATTCCTCATATGTTGATCTTTAATCAGTTCATCGGTACTTCATTAACCATATAAACAGTAATCAAGTGCAGTAATAATAGAACAAATCATCACACATAAGAAACACACATGAACACCAAGATTTAACGTGGAAACCCAATGCGTGACAAAAACCACCTGCTGTTGTCTTCTTTTAATATAAGAAAAAACTTTTTACAATCTTGTACTGGTGCAGACTCATACCAGTACACAGGCACCCACCTACAAAAGGCTACAACCTTCTCTCGTTCTCCATCCTCTATAGGAAGGGAGATACAACCCCCTAGCTCTTGTACTAGCCGATATGTTTACTAGTACGTAGGCATCGACCTACAAAAGTCTAAGACCTCCTTTCTTCCTCCAGGGACCACGTTTCATAAATTTTCAGACTGGATGCTCTTGGTACACAACAATACACATGAAGGCCTCATTTCATCCAATTTTCATACCGGACCCATCAACAACATTGAAGCTCAAAATCAATTACCACTGCAATATAATAATCAAATACATCTGCAACAACCAATCACTGAAACTCAATCATCATTCTCTGAATCACCCACAACTAAATCACAGAAAGCCCATCATTACTGAAGCAAATCACAATCAACCAATCTGAACATTTAGAATACTGTCATCAAAACATAGTCACTAAAACACAGAGCAGAACCCAAAACTCTACAACAACCACTAGAACCAATTGCAAATTCAAATATCATATTTCATAATGTATACGCTACTCTAATGAGCCGAACCAGTGTGTATATGTGCTTTTACCAAAGAAAACCAACATACAGATCTACAAATACTAACTTAAAAACTTCACAACTATTTCATAATCTACTCATACCCAGATCATAACATTTGCAGAATAAAACATGCATCAGTATTTAGATCTAGACTATCCGTGATCAAACCAGATAATGATAATACATTTCAGGTCTTATGATCCTGATCCATCATCCATCATCAACCACATAGGTGCATCCTTAGTTCAGATCAAGCAAAGCATCAAAAACCCATAACCTGCATACTTCATCTCACAATTCATCAAATATTCAATACTTGCACACATTGGCCTAACGATATTCTCCTCCTTATATACTCTTAGGCCTTTCTCAATACCTTGGACCAAAACCACTTAGGACCAATACCTTGGACCAAATACCTAGGATCAATAACTTGGACCAAATACCTTGGACCAATACCTTGGATCAAAATATCTTGGACGAAATACCTCGGACCAAAAACTTAGTTTTCCAACATGTACGCGCTTTTCCTCCTCTGAAAGTTAGTGTATACGTTATACACTCCTTTTGTTCTATTAACCCACATGTATATGCTTCTTGGACAAAGAGAACATGTGTATACCTCTCTTTCTTCATTCTTTGGAGTCTGATCAATAATCCTTTGTTGTTGTACTGTGAACTGTCATCTGAGTGAGTTGCCATCAAGGACAACACCTGTATCATAATGCTAACACTAGGAGGTGAATTAAGGCCCATATAATTACCCAATGATGAGGCTCATCGCAGGTGAAGGTAAAACCATTGAATTTTCACCTCACGATGTTGTAATTAAGGACCTAAGAGATCCTAGACATATTTTAGCTACTGGAATTGTTGATGATTCTATAAGGTTGTGTATTTTTAACAACCTTGGGTCATCAACTCTTCCCTCAGTATTTTTTACTCATAATGATGAAGTGAGCAGACTTTGGCATGAGCGATTTGGTCAGTTAAACTATCACTCCCTTCGAAATCTATGTAAAGGAAATATGGTGACAGCTCTTCCTATGGTATCTTGCAGAGATGGTGTTTGTTCTGGATGTGTACCTGGAAAACATCATCAGGATAGTTTTAAAAAATGTGCCTCTTGGCACACCTCAGCCCATTTACAGCTTGTGCATAGTGATTTATGTGGTCCACTTCCAGTTGTTTCATTCTCTAGCTACAAGTATTTCTTAACTTTCGTTAATGATTTCTTGAGATGCACTTGGCTATACCTCTTAAAACTCAAGAGTGAAGTATTTAACATGTTATTGGCCTTTAAGGCCTTTGTTGAGAAACAATCTAGACATCAAATTCTTAAGTTAAGATCTGATAATGGTAGAGAATATGTTAACAACAAATTCATCAACTTTTTCAATGAGCATGGAATTCAATTGCAACATACTATTCCATATACTCCACAACAAAATGGTGTAGTTGAAAGGAAGAATCATGCATTAAAGGAAATGGCTAATTGTATGCTTCAATCTAAAGGACTTAGTCTTAACTTTTGGACATAAGCAATTAACTTTGCAAATTACATAGTAAATCACACTCCTACTAAGTTTTTAAAGAATATCACTCCAGAAAAAGCACGGAGCTTAATTAAAACAGATGTAAGTCACTTTCGTGTTTTTGGAAGTGAAGCATGGGCCCATATTCCAGATGAGAAACATAAAACCTTAGAACCTAAGAGTGAAAAATATATTTTTGTTGGATATTCTAAAGATGTCAAAGGATATAGACTTCTTCCACCTAAATCCAAAAATGTTATCGTTAGAAGAGATGTAAGGTTTGTTGAAAAATATATCGGCCTACGAGCCTAGTTCGGTGGATGTGCCGCCTCTCTCCATCCTTTATACTTCTAAAAATATTTCTTCCTCAAATGATGATAGCAAGGATGAAAATCCTCCCCCGCTTTCTCGGGATCCTCCTTCAGCTCCTCATCTTCCAAAATGGGTCTGTGCTACTCGGGATGCAACAAGTGCTCTTGCAGGTGATCCTACAGATCAGCAATGTACACGTTCTCAATTTGATAGAGCCTCTTCTTTATTAGCTCAAGCTTCAACGAATTATGATCCTGACACCTCTATAGAAGCTTCAAGCCATCCAAATTGGGACACAACTATGGATGAATAATATCATTCATTATTGGCAAATGATACATGTGATCTGTTCCTCTTCCAAAGGGACGAAAACTTGTTAGATGCAAATGGGTTTACAGAACCAAGTTTGGACCAGATGGAAAAGTTGATAAACATAAATCTCGTCTTGTTGCTAAGGGTTTTTCACAAGTTGAAGGCATTGACTATACTGAAACCTTCTTCCTTGTTGCCAAAATGAACTCTATCCACCTTGTTCTTTCCCTTGTTGCCTCTTTCAAATGGGAAGTCCATCAAATGGATGTTAAATATGTCTTCTTGTATGGGGACTTGCATGAAGAAATCTATATGGAACAACCTCTCGGATTTATACAAACAGACTCTAGCCTTATATGTTGGCTTAAGAAATAATGGCAGAAGTGTCCTAAGACACGTAATTTTATTAATAAGAAAAACAATTACATCTGGAATTTTGCAAGGGTTTACACCCGAACAACAAAACACTCTTGCAATGAGATATTTATAAGCTCAATGTCATAACTACCTCTAATTATGGATCACTTATAAAATAACAAGTGTCCATTTACAATAAAAGCTATTCAAACAACTTACTAACAATTCTCCTAAATTAGAGCCTAAGATACGGCACATTTGTAGAGTCATATCCTTTTACAACAATATAATAATTCTAAATGTCTCCATTTAATAATTAAATATTCTAGATTAATAATTATTAATTTAATACCTTAAATTAATAATTATTTTATTCTAACTTAATAACCTATGACAATATTTATTTTTGATCATCTAACATTCCCCCCTATGATCCAAAGATACATTACAACAGATTGCAAGTTCATCCCTGAACTTAGTAAATTTTATTCTGCCAAGAGGTTTTGTGAAAATGTCAGAGATCTGATCTTATGAAGGACAATAAATTGGCTTGAGGACATCTTTGGCAATGAGAGATTTGATATGATGATACTTGGTGTCCACATGCTTTGTATTTGAATGAAAAACTGGGTTCTTGGCAAGCTTGATGGGTAACTAGCTGTCAATGAATAATGACGTAGCTTCTGCCTAAGAAATGGCCAAGTCCTGCAAAATTCTGCATAACCAAACAATTTCACATGCTGTTTCCCATGTTGAAATGTACTCTGCTTTTGCTGAAGAAGTGGCCACTGTAGGTTGTTTCTTACAACTCCAAGACACTGCTACTGACCCCATGTTCATTAAATAACCTGATGTTGATGCTCAATCATCAATACTTCCAGCAAAGTTGGCATCTGAAAATCCACCAAGTACAAAGTTTTTAGTCTTTGTGTAAAGAAGACCAAAATCTTCTGTTCCTTGGATATAACGAAGAACTCTTTTAGCAACATTCCAGTGGTTTTCTCGTGGTTCCTACATAAAATGGGAAATAATACTGACTGCATAAGACAGATCAGGGGGAGTGTTTGTTAAATAAATCAACCTGCCAATCAAATATCTGTAAGTAGTGCTATCCACCTTTCCCCCCCTTCAAATTTTGAAAGTCTCAAGTTTTGCTCCATGGGGCTAAGTACGGGCTTGCAATCTTGCATTCCAAATCGTTGAAGAACCTCTGCTGCATACTTACTCTAAGAAATGAAAATATGATGTGGATGTTGGAAGACTTCAACTCTAAGATAGTAGTGAAGTAATCCCAAATCTGTCATCTTAAAACCTACATGTAACTTCATTTTCCCCTGTGCAATATGATCATCGTTGTTTCTAGTAATGATAAAATCATCTACATACATAACAAGAATCACCAGAAATTTACCCTATTGTCGCACATACAAAGTATCATCAGATTCACTTCGTTGAAAACCAACTTTCCTAAGGTATAGATCTGACCCAGAATATATGATAAATAACAATTATACCCGATAATAACGAGATCAAAATAAATGGAAATGCTTCTTTATTAATCAAACCCTTAAGGTAAGGCAACACCATACATTCACTCCTTAAGGAAGGAGAACACTCCACAAGCCATATGCCTGTTCATACAAGAATACTTCTCTTCATCTTCCTATGGAGTCTCTAGCCTTTATATAGGCCTCATACATACAATACCATGTACCATTACCATGGTTTCCTTATACCATCAACTAATACCATGGGCCCCTTACATTATTATTAACTACTTGTGGTCCCTTACATGACATGGGTTAACCACCTTATTTATTACTATGGCCCATCCCATTATTACATTATTACCTTGGGTACCTCCCTTGGTACCCCATACTATCCCCCCTAGGTACATAACATTCCACCCCCCTAAACATGTTTCGTCCCCGAAACATGGGAAGAACATAAATAATAAGATCTACTCAAGAGAGTAGTCCACTGATAACATGCACGTGCATCTAGCCATCCAAGAGAAAGGTGAACCCTCGATTTCGCTGGTGCCTCGCTCGCTTGAGATGGAAGTTGACCGTGGTAGCTCTTCTGTGTTGATGTGCAGTGGGTGGATCTTCTCTCCTCACGATCCGTCATGTGACGACTTGGTTTCCATCTTGATGGTTGTCTCGCTGGGTGATGTGGGTGATGATATGTTGTAGTTTTAACCCACGATGGCTGTTTCTTTACTTCACCTTGTTGTGGTGCCTCTTGTGGTGTCTTCTTTTTCAATATGACTTCAACCACTGAATCGTCCTCAGATGTATCAGCACCTGTAACCTTTTCTGCTTCAGCATCTGTTTGTGTTTGATTGTCGACCATCAACTGCTCATCATCTGATATGTCAGTCCCTGTAACATCTTGTGCGTCAACCTCCGTGGACTCTACCTGTTTATGGATGGAAATATCCTGTAATGTAATTTTCTTCTTTTTATACCATAGCTTCAAGAATTTCTTCTTCACATTAATATTGATAGTACCCACAGATTCCATCCAAGGATATCCCAAAAAAACATCGATATTATCCATCTCTGAAGCATAAAAATCACCATGAAACACATACTTATCCATAGAAAGCTTCAAATCCTTATACATTTGAACATCCTTATCATCATCCTGTGTATGTGCAATTTGTTTTGCTGGGACTTGCAATTTGTTTGCCAAATTAACACTGATAAAATTATGTTTACAACTAGGATTGATAGAAACAATGATCTTTTCTTTCTGAATCAATCCATGAATCTGCAATAAGGATATACCAGTAGGAAATAGACCCACATGTTTCTCCTTATCTTGTTTTCTGGCATGAGACCATCTGTCTAAAAGTAATTTTTCAATTTCTTCATCTGAAATTTTGGTCAACTGTTCGTGGTCAAGTGATAACCACCATTTTTTAGCCTCATCTCTCATATTAAGCAGTACCATATCTTTCCAACATATCCGATATTTGGACTTTATTCTTTGTATGAATTCTTCAATAGTAGGACCATCATCTTTTCCTGTAAAATATAAATCCTTGCTAGAAGCCATGAAGGTTTGGAAAAAGTTTCACTTACTTGGCGAAAATTTGAAAATGTCACAGTTTTGTCAATATTGCTCAGAATCTCTATTATAACTTGTTTTTGGAAATGGAACAACCATTCTGCATCTGCCCATGTGATAGAAATCCTGATTCAGACACTGGAATTTCAGATCTGCACTGCTACTCTCCCGGCGTCACCCAAAATTTCTGCAAAAAGAGCTGATTTTAAATCAGCGATATCTCCCTCATCCGGACTCCGATTCGACTGATTTTTTTTTTGAAGTTGAGTATTTTTTCCCAAAAAATCCAGATCTGCAATTAGATTTTGCAGATCTTGTACCAGGACGTCTAGATCTGCGCCGCAAAACTCGCTGCCCTGAAAATTGTCTACAACCCCACTGATTTTTAAATCAGCGATATCTCCTTCATCCGGACTCCGATTCAACCGATTTTTTTTTTGAAATCGGCTATTTTTGCACAAGGAATACATATCTGCAATTAGTTTCTACATATATTGCACCAAAACGTACAGATCTGACCTGAAAAGTCACCGCCCCCGAAACCCTGCAAAAATAAAAAAAAATCTCCACTTTTGTGCCCAAGAAAGTGCTCTGATACCACTTGTTATATATCTGATCCAAAGATATTATGATAATAGAAATAACCCAAGAATAACAAGATCAAATATAGATAAATACTTCTTTATTAATCAAACCCTTAAGGTAGGGCAACACCATACATTCACTCCTTAAGGAAGGAGAACATTCCACAAGCCATATGCTTGTTTATACAATAATAGTTCTCTTCCTCTTCCTATGGAGTCTCTAGCCTTTATATAGGCCTCATACATACAATACCATGTACCATTACCATGGTTTCCTTATACCATCAACTAATACCATGGGCCCCTTACATTATTATTAACTACTTGTGGTCCCTTACATGACATGGGTTAACCACCTTATTTATTACTATGGCCCATCCCATTATTACATTATTACCTTGGGTACCTCCCTTGGTACCCCATATTATCCCCCCTAGGTACATAACATATTCATCCATTTTTGCATACCAAGCTTAGGGAACTTGTTTTAACCCATATAAAGCCTTGATCAATTTTCAGACTTTATGTTCCTACCCTTCAATTTCAAAACCTGGTGGTTGTGTTATATAGACTTATTATTCTAAATCCCCGTTGATAAAAACACTTTTTACATCCATTTGATGAACTTTCCATCCTTTCTGAGCAGCCAATGCTAGTGTTAATCGGATGGTGTTCCATTTAGCTGTAGGAGAAAAAGTTTCCTTATAATCAATGCCTTCCTGCTGCGCAAAACCTTTAGCCACAAGTCTTGCTTTATACTTTTCAAGTTCTCCCTTTTGGTTGTACTTAATTCTGTAAACCCATTTGCATGCTATGGGTTTAACATTTTGAGGACAATCAACAAGTTTCCAAGTGTTGTTATCAATTACTGCTCGATATTCTTCAATCATAGCCTATTGCCATTCTTTATTTTTTACTGCTTCATTGTATGTGGAAGGTTCAATAAAATAATTTGATATCAAGGCAAAATTTCCTTCACTTCTGTGTGACTTGTTCTGTTTTATTTTTCTCATTAGGCTTTACATCTTTCAAAAGTTGAACTGCCCATTTTGGTAGTCACCATCATTGTAAAGAGGATTAATGTAAACTAATGTTCGTCGATCAGGTGAAGATTCTGGAGAATCAATGTCAGAAGAACTTCTACTGCTTGGAGACGCGGATGAACTATTGGAAGACCCAGATGGTGTTGTTGAAGTAGATGGACTGGATGAATCATCTTTAGATGAAGGAAAATCAAGTTCATACCAATTTGGTGAATTTGGTTGACTTTGCGTATTTCCTTTTCTTTGATTGCCTTTAGTTTCTAACTTTTGAAGAAGACTTTCAATTTCTTCAGCACTCTTACTCTCTATTTCATCAAAAATTACATCTCTGCTCACAATAAATTTTCCATTGGTCAAAAGATGGTACCCTTTCTTCTCATTAGAATATCCAATCATTGTGCATTTCAAACTTCTTGAGTCAAGCTTAGTTGTTTTTCTTTCGGAACTAAGGCATAACATATTGATCCAAAAACTCTAAGATGTTTAACTCGAGGTTTGAAACCAAACCAAGCTTCATAAGGTATGATTTCGTCTAAAGAAGCAGTTGGAGATCTATTTCTTAAGTAGACAACTGTATGAATTGCTTCTGCCCAATATGTTGGACTTAACCTTTTGCAAGTTAACATAGATCTCGCCATTCCTAACAAGGTGCGATTCATTCTTTCTACCACTCCATTTTTCTGTGGAGTGTAGACATTTGTAAGATGTCTTCTTATGCCATGATCATTGCAATAATTTTTGAATTCATTTGAAGTGAATTCTCCCCCATTATCTGTCCTGAGAGTACCTATCTTTTCTTTGACTTCATTTTCAACAAGTTGGCGAAAGATTTAAACTTTTCAAATGTTTCTGACTTTTGCTTTAAGAAATAAACCCAAGTCATTCTATTGAAATCATCAATGAATAGTAAGAAATATTTGCAACCACCGAATGAAGTTTGTAGTGGTCCACAAACATCACTGTGAACTAGTTTCAACAACCTGTTAGCACGCCATGAACTTGTTGGAAAACTTTCTCGACTTTGTTTTCCATAAATGCAAGCTTCACATTTTGCATTTTCCTTTTTGAAAGTTGGAAGTCCCTTAACCATCCCTTGTTTTTGCAATTGAGAAAGACTATCAAAGTTTAAATGTCCATATATTACATGCCATAATATTATAGGTGAAATTCCTGTAGTCACTGCCCTTGCAAAGTCAGAATGTCTTGGAATAACTGTCGCTTTCATCCTTACAATTTTCCATCTTCATAACCTGTCATCACAGTTTGCAAGCTTTGTTTGACTGAATTAATCTTAACTAGGCCATCTTCCATAATTACCTGATGTCCTGCTTGTCGAATCGTGACTAAAGATAATAAATTTTTCTTAAAGGTTGGTACATACCATACATTTGAAATCATTTTCTCTCCAATTCCAGGGAGAGAAACTTTAATTGCACCTTTTCCATAAGGAGTATGTTTTGTATCATCTGCAAGAAAGATGGAATTAAGTTGGAAATATTGAAATTCCAAAAAAAATCACGTCGACAAGTCATGTGCTGAGTTGCCCCTGAATCCAAGATCCAAGCATCTTCATAATAATTTTTAGGATGGGATGAAAGTTGTAATTCCGGTAAAGAAGTAAAGACATATTCTGAACTATCATCATTTTGATCATTTACAAATTGTGCTAAGTGCTGATGAAACCTGGGGATTTTGTCAATAGAAGTTCGAAAATCTTCAGCATAATGTCCAACTTTGTTACACCTTCGACACACAATTTGACTTAAGTCTCTTCCTCTTCCTGGAGACTATCCTCTACCTCTACTTTGACTTGTGTTTTAAGGTTTTCCTCTACCTTGATTATTATTTCCTCTTCCTTTAAAATTGCCTCTTCCTTGAAAATAACCTCTTCCTTCACTGTGTCCTCTGCTTTGAAAATTACTCTGGCCTGAACTGTTTCCTCTGCTTTGGCTTCGACCTCTACTTTGTACATTATGCACTACTTGATTCTAATTGAAATTCCCTCTGCCTCTGTTTCTAGAACTGTCAGTTGATGATTTACTAGTGTTGGCCTATGTGAAAAAGACATCTTCACCAACTTTGTTTTTCTTCCCAAAGGTTTTATCATGTTGGGTCAACATTTCGTAGAGCTCATCAAACTTTATCTTCTCTAACTTTCCAGTTAATTGTAGAGTTTCCAAAAAATGTGTGTAGGAAGAAGTAAGTCCAACAATTAAAATTGTGACCATAAAACTATCATCTACTGCTTGAAAACTAGTATTAATGATTTCCTGCTTTATATTCTTAAGTCTGGATATGTATTCAAGAACATCACCTCCTTCAATCAATTTTTGTTGCAACAATTTTAATTGTAGATCATCTTTCTTTGATCCAGGTTGAGTATCAAAAAAGTATTTGAAAATTCACAAAGCAGACCATGCATCTATAGCATTCACTATATGGACATACATTTCATCATTAACAGAAGATTTAATGAGAGCTACTGATTTGGAATTCTTAACTTCCCATTTTGCTAGTGCAGCGGCATCTGTGGGTTTATGTTATGCTCTTAACCTGCAAAGTAATACCCAAGCGAAGAAAAGATACCGAGAACACAGAATATGCGAAGAAAATATACCCAGAACACAGAATAGCAATGATTTTATTATTCAGAGAGAAATGTTCACAGGCCTCTTCGAGGGGGCAACCTCCAATAGAGCAGAGCTCGATTTACAAAACAAGACACAATGCTCCTTGCAGGGAGTCTCTATCCTTTATATATGACTCATACATGCAATACCATGAGCCAATATCGTGGGTTTTATTAATACCATCTATCTAATACTACCGCCTATTTACCATCTATCTAATACTTCCGCCCATTTGCAACTAACTGTGGTCCCGTCATTAATTGCGGGTTAACCACTTACAAATATTAATATGGGCTTTATTGACTCTTGACTATGACGTGATCCCAAGACATAAATAAGGGGGTTAGGGTGGGACCCTAACATGCCCTCCCTCTTAAGACTAGCCTTGTCCTCAAGGCTGAAGCTGCGGAAACTGCTGAAGAATAGTGGCTGGTTCCCAAGTTGCATCTTCCGGAGAGGTGTCTTTCCATTTGACGAGGACCTCCTTAATCATGCGGCCTCGCAGGTGCTTGTCTCGTGTGTCTAGAACCTGTTCAGGTTGAAGCCAGATTGACCCTTCTTCGTCCAATTCAGGTAGACTGGTTTGAACTCGGTAATTGTTCCCAATCACTTTCTTGAGGCACGATACATGGAAGACTGGGTGGATTTTTGCTGTAGGTGGCAAAGCCAACTTGTAAGCCACTTCTCCAATGCGCTGAAGTACTTGGTATGGTCCATAGAATTTTGGGGAGAGCTTTTGACAACCCTTGTCTTTGAGTGATGTTTGCTTATATGGTTGCAGCCTCAAAAAGACCTGATCCCCTTCTTGAAATTGGCGCTCTGAGCGATGTTGGTCAACCTGTTGCTTCACACGGTTCTGAGCTTGATGAAGATTCTCGCGCAGATGGGCAAGCATGGTTGCGCGGTGTTGTAGGAGTTGATCCACGGCTTGTACTTTGGAGCACCCTATGAGATAAGAAGTAGGGGAAGGCGGAAGTTGTCCATAGACTGCTTCATAGGGAGTCATTTTGGTGGTGGCATGATAGTTGGTGTTATACCACCACTCCACCAGAGGTAACCACTGTACCCAAAGGTATTGCTTTTCTGAAGTGAAACACCTAAGGTAGGTTTCTAGACATTTGTTGACGGCTTCGGTTTGACCATCTGTTTGCGGATGATATGAAGTACTGAGTTTGAGTTGAGTGCCTTGTATTCTGAAGAGCTCCTACCAAAAATTACTGGTGAAGATTGGGTCACGGTCGGATACAATAGAAGTGGGCATGCCATGCAATTTGAAGATCTGATCCATGAAAGTTTGAGCAACCAAGGTTGGTGTAAATGGGTGTGGTAGGGCACAAAAATGAGCATACTTCGACAGACGGTCCACAACCACCATGATGACTGACTTGTTCCCAGACTTTGGAAGACCTGTAATGAAATCCATGGAAACCTCTATCCAAATTGACGCCGGAATGGGCAATGGTTGTAATGTGCTTGGTGTGTTGACGGTTTCCCCTTTGTGGCGTTGACAGACGTCACATTCTGCTACGAAAGTAAGGATGTCCTGTTTCATGTCGGTCCAAAAAAATGATCTTCTGGTGCGAGCATACGTCTTCTGAAAGCCCGAATGTCCTGTAATGGGAGATGAGTGCAATTCTGCCAAAATGCGACTTTTGAGGGTGGATGTTGGTGATATTACGAATCTGTCCTTGTAGTGAAGAATATCATTCTGCCACGAGTAGCCCTTGCTGGAATTGGGATCTACCTGCAATTGATAAATGAGTTGGGAGAGCCCTGGATGTGAAAACCATTCCCTACGAGCCTCTTCAATCCAGTCTGGAATGGGGAGGGAAATTGCGAGCAGAGTACTTTCCTCCTCAAATTGGCGCGACAATGCATCTGCTACCCTGTTGTCTTTCCCTTTCTTGTAAATGATCTCATAATCATATCCCAGCATTTTGGCTAACCATTTATTTTGCTGAGGGGAAGATAGGCGTTGCTCCAAAAAATATTTAAGACTGTGATGATCTGTGCGGATTTGGAAACGTCGCCCCAACAAGTAAGGTCTCCAGGTCTCGACTGCATGTAAGGTGGCCATCATTTCCTTCTCATAGGTAGATTGGCCCAGATTCTTCCCACTTAGTTGTTGGCTGGTGAAGGCCAATGGTCGCCCTTCCTGCATTAAGACCGCTCCAATACCTGTTCCCAAAGCATCACATTCAATGACAAATGATTTGGTGAAGTCCGGTAGTGCTAAGACAGGAGTGGAACACATGGCGGTTTTTAGAGCGGTAAATGCCTGTTGTGCTTCCTCATTCCAGAAGAAGGAATTTTTCTTTAGGAGTTGCGTTAGGGGATTCGCTATGCGGCCATAGTTGCGGACAAATTTACGATAATAGCCTGTGAGACCCAAAAATCCTCTCAAGCTTTTCAAGGTCTTAGGTTGAAGCCATTCTTGCATTGCCTGGATCTTTTTGGGGTCCACCTTGACACCTTCGCGCCCGACAATGTGGCCCAAATACTCAACTTCTTCCATGCCAAACGAAAACTTAGACATCTTGACAAATAATTTATGTGTTCGGAGCAGTTGCAAGAGTAGATCTACATGTTGAAGATGTGCCGCCCAAGTGCCACTATAGATGAGGATGTCATCGAAGAAGACAAGGACAAATTTTATGAGATATGGTTTGAGGAGGTGATTCATAAGGCTCTGAAAAGTAGAGGGGGCGTTACAGAGACCAAATGGCATGACGAGGAACTCATAATGGCCTTCATGAGTTCTGAAAGCTGTCTTGGGAATGTCGACTTCCTTCATGCGAATTTGGTGATAGCCTGAGCGAAGATCCAACTTAGTGAAGAATTGAGCCCCATTGAGTTCGTCCAGCAAATCGTCAACCACTGGGATGGGAAATTTATCTTTGACTGTTAACTTATTGAGGGCCCTGAATTTGGGACACATCCGCCACTCCCAATCTTTCTTGAGGACCATGACCACTGGGGATGAATAAGGACTAATGCTGGGACGAATGACACCTGCTTCCAACAATTCTTTGATGATTTTTTCTATTTCATTCTTTTGGGTGAACGGATATCTGTATGGCCGCACATTTGGGGGTTGGGCCCCTGGAACCAATGTGATGCTATGATCATGTTCCCCTCGCGAGGGTGGAAGCTCATGAGGCTTGTCAAAGACCGTCCGATGTTTATTTAAAATCTGTTGCATCTCAGGATGAACTGGCGGAGACATGGTGTCTACTACCTGGATGGCATTAAATTGAGCTACCACTCCATGATGGCCCTTTTTTAACAATTTTTCCATCCTATGTGAGCGGATGATAGAGGGGGCTCCTGCCTGAAGTCCACGGAGGGTATGTGTGGAGTTGTTCTGCTTAAAACTCATATATAACTCCTGGAAATCCATTGTGATTGGCCCAAGCGTGCAGAGCCATTCAACACCTAGGACAATGTCGCATCCCCCCATGTGTATGGCAAACATGTGGGTTTTCAACTGATAATCCCCCATTTGAAGTTTGACATTTTCACAGCGGCCTTCACATTTCATTGTGCCCCCATCTGCAATTTGGACCTGGAAGTTAGAGACTGCCCGTACATAACAATGCGTTGCTTCGGCGATTTTTTGATGGATGAAATTATGGGTACTTCCACTATCAATCAAGACTATTACTGGGCGATGTTTAAGAAAACCCCTGATTTTGAGAGTTTGAGGGGAAGAGATTCCTGCCAACGCATTGAGCGAAATAACTGGGTCATCAGATACAATCTCCTTTTGGTTGTCTTCTTCGATCGCCTCCGGTTCCTCAAGAGGTGGATCTTCCTCAGTGGAGCTATAGTCAGTGGCATCTATTTGAAAAAGCTTGGGCTCCTTGCATTTATGCCCAGGGGAATATTTTTCATCACAGTAGTAACATAGTCCTTGCTTCCTTCTCTCGGCCATTTCCTGAGGTGACACCTTTTGGACCTTAAGTGTCTGAGTCGTGGTATGAGCTTGTGGGGGATGACCTTTAGTAGGGAAATTGGGGCGGCTGTATTGGGTTGTTATGGCACGCTCCACCTTACGGGCTACCTGGCAAGCCTCCGTCCATGTGGGAGGGTGGTGGAGTAGAACTTGAGCTTTGATGGCTTCTTTAAGACCACTGATAAAACATTCCGTGTAGAACTCATCTGAGAGATGCTCAGTGCGGAAGGCCAAGGCTTCAAAAGCGGTGATATATTCATCCACTGTACCCGTCTATCGGAGCTTAGTGAGACGGCCCAAAAAGGAGTCTCCCTTTTCAAAGCGATCTCGAAGAGCTTTGGCAAATTGGGCCCAACTCGAAAAAGGTGCATTGCGACGTTGATGCCATTCCGCCCATTGCCATCGTTCATTGTCCAAGTACATGGTCCCCACTCCAATCTTTGTCCAATCATCTTGGAGACGATTCAATTTGAAATACTGTTCCATTTGTGCTAGCCATGCGGACGGGTTAGAACCATCAAATTTCTGCATATCCAACTTGGGAGGTCGCTGACTATCCAACTTAGGAGGTGGTGGATGGGTGTGCCAGACGTGAGGAGAGTGGCTAGACTCACCCTCATGGTGTATATGGTCATTATAGGGTACCTCCAGAGCTGGCTCCTTGCCCTTAGCGAGTGCTTGCCGTACCAGGCTCGATAGGTCATCAAGCGTATTTTTGAGCTCGTTCATATCTGTTTCAAGTTTGTCTAGTCTTTCATTGGCCATTGCTTGAGCTCTAGTTTCTACCATACACCAACTTGATGAAAAATTGGGACCGCCAAATTTTTTTTTTCTAAGAAATTGAATGGTACCACCGTGCTCAGCTCGTTGTCCTGATGCTGATGGGCTAGGTCACAAATAAGCACTTCGGAAGATCTCAGACTTTTTTTTTTGGAAAACTCCTAACGGAGTTTTACTCCTTCCTGATCAATACTGCAGTCGCCAAATCCTCAAACTGTCAATGCCGCCAAAAGTCCTGTGAAAATTATATCCAGGTACAGGAACCCTTCACAACTACTCCGATCTGGTGGATCTGAGATATCTGAATGGTGGAACAACTGCTGCTGCTGATCCAATCTGGTGGATCTGAGAGATCTGAATGGTGGAACAACTGCTGCTGCTGATCTGGAATATCCGATCTGGTGGATATGAGAGATCTGAATGGTGGAACAACTGCTGCTGCTGATCTGGAATAGATGATGTGTGATCCCCCGATAGAAAGGGAACTATGGTCTTGGGGAGTGTCAGGTACTACAGATCGCAATATACATAAGGGTCTGACAGTAGTACTCGGCCCAATGTTTCAGGGCTCTAACTAAGGAGGATCGACCGTACCCTTAGCCGTACAACCCGACTACCCTATCGTACGGGCGAGTAATCTCTCCGAGTGCTGTTCTCGGTGTACTGTAGCCACAAGACGGCCGAAGGTTTATCTATGGCGAGGTTTCAAGGGAGCTAGGGGGCTTCCTATATACCCAGAGGGTACGTGGAAGACAGTCCGTGCGCGGTTCTGTCTAATGCGCTACTACTCGAAGGGGTACCCACAGGGGTTACAAGGGAGTCCAACAGACATGACCACCTCTTGTATTTCCTGCATGCATGCCTCCCCAAATCCGCAGGTTTATGCGCTTAACGACAGATCCCGTGGTTTAAAGACGCCGGAACACGTCTCTAGCCAAAAAATTTTTTTGCTAAAATTTGGAGATCCCACCGAGCCCTGGAAAGTGCTCTAATACCACTTGTTATGCTCTTAACCTGCAAAGTAATACCCAAGCGAAGCAAAGATACCGAGAACACAGAATATGCGAAGAAAATATACCCTGAACACAGAATAGCAATGATTTTATTATTCAGAGAGAAATGTTCACATGCCTCTTCGAGGGGGCAACCTCCAATAGAGCAGAGCTCGATTTACAAAACAAGACACAATGCTCCTCGCAGGGAGTCTCTATCCTTTATATATGACTCATACATGCAATACCACGAGCCAATATCGTGGGTTTTATTAATACCATCTATCTAATACTACCGCCTATTTACCATCTATCTAATACTTCCGCCCATTTGCAACTAACTGTGGTCCCGTCATTAATTGCGGGTTAACCACTTACAAATATTAATATGGGCTTTATTGAATCTTGACTATGACGTGATCCCAAGACATAAATAAGGGGGTTAGGGTGGGACCCTAACAGTTTATTTGGCATAATATCACCATCACATATATCATGCCACAGTTCATTATAAATGAGAGTGCTTTCGATGAGGCGTTGCCATGTTTTGTAATATTTTGTGCCTTCAAGTTTATCGGAATTAGAAAACAAATTAATCAACTTTGACATTGTAGTGTTGAAGCTTCACACCAAGAATCAGGTTAAAAAAAATATCAAGATGGGCAGCACAACATGCAACACACTATGCAAAAACTATCTATCAGGGCTTGGCCTTGACCCTCGTATAGTCATTGAAACAGGAGAAAAATGGCTGAGCTTTGCACTTGGCTCTAGTCAATTTCTCAAATAATTACAAGGCAACTTTCAAAATTTGACTTTTACAATGATGCTCTTGCAAATCCTAGTAAAAAAAATGTTACCACCCCTAAAAGTAAAATTACTTTGAGTTACAATGTCACACTTATCTCTCCAAATAAAAAATTACAAATAAAATCTCCTTATTACCCCAAAATTTACAAAATTTACTATCCCTAACATTTACAAATAACCCTTATACCTTCTCACACCTTATTTCTCCAAAAATATTACTAATAATAGTAAATTCCTTATATCTCCATATTACAAAATCCACAACTTTAAACTTCCAAATAAAAAAACTCTTTAAGATATATATATATATATATATATATATATATATATATATATATATATATATATAGATATATATTTATTTATTTATTTATTTATTTTTTTTAGGCTCTCCTCCACGCTGGCTAGCTCAAGCTGGCCTCTTGTTGGATTAGGTTGGTCTGTTGGCTTCACGTTGGCTTTGTTGTCTTCTTCTGCTGGCTTCACAATGGCTTTGCTGGCTTTTGTGCACAAAAAATGAGAAAATTCAAACTTGATTCCTCTGATATACGCACACCTATACATCAATGAGCCCATGGATCAGCGTATTCAAGTGCTAATGAATTTATACGGAGTTTATATGGAATGTATGGGATGTAGCCATATATTATAATCACACCGTGAACTTCAAACAACAATGATAGGAATCACTGTTGGTATGAGAATTTACCAAAATAATGAAGATTCCAAATCCAACAACGAAGATTCTAACACAGTGACAACATAAATAACCCAAACAATAGATTCAATGATGTGTATAGAATACATGCCATCAATCATCTAATGAATCACGCAGATTATACAATCCATGAATTCAGTCACATAGAAAAAAGAATTAATATAATCACTCTCTAATTCACATACAATGATGCCATGGCTTGGCAAGTATGATCTCCATTAAAATGGCCTCTGATGCGATTTAATGGTTGATAGTTATAGAGTCAAATCGACCAAGAGGAAGGGGTCGTCGTGCGGGGTCCCATGACAAAAAATGATTGCATCAAAGGGTGAACTTAATTTGGAACTCTGTAACTTGTTTCCTGGTTAGGTGCAACCACTGAATCACACTTCATATTTCAGCTCTCTCTATGCTGAGTTAAAGTCGGGTTTGAATGCAATTTTAAATCCGTGGTTAACTATTCTCTAGAGCGGGGATGGCTTCGAGGTATGGTGTCGATGGAGCCCTAAGCGTTGGATAGGCCACGGGCCGCTTCAGTTCCTCAGTGCTGAGTGTAAGGTCGTGACCAAACAGTGTGTTGAAGTGGAGCAATAACAAAAATTCAAGATACAGAGGCAATTTTTTGATAATAATAAAAAAAGATTTTCAGATTTTAAAAATCTAAAATCAATGATAAAATTTATTTTCTTTTTAAACAAAAACTGGACAATTTCCATACCAATCATTTGCTGGTCAACTGAATGGAGTTTTCCAGGACTTTTTTGAGATGGAATATCCTCCTCACATCCACTGCAACATTACTGGAGCTCTGATACTACAATAATGGCAAAAGTGTCCCGAGACATGTAATTTTATTAATAAGAAAAACAATTACATCTGGAATTTTGCAAGAGTTTACACCCGAACAACAAAACATTCTTGCAATGAGCTATTTATAAGCTCAATGTCCTAACTACCTCTAATTATGGATCACTTATAAAATAACGTGTCCATTTACAATAAAAGCTATTCAAACAACTTACTAACAATTCTCCTAAATTAGAGCCTAAGATACGACACATTTGTAGAGTCATATCCTTTTACAACAATATACTAATTCTAAATGTCTCCATTTAATAATTAAATATTCTAGATTAATAATTATTAATTTAATACCTTAAGTTAATAATTATTTTATTCTAACTTAATAACCTATGATAATATTTATTTTGGATCATCTAACAAGAAATCTGTTTATGGTATCAAGCAAGCCCCTTGGGCTTGGTATGCCAAAATGGATAACTTCCTTTTAGATACCAGATTTTCTAGGTGTCATTTTGACAATATTGTCTACACCAAGAAATTGGGTAAGTCTCTTATCATTCTTGTTTTTTATGTTGATGACCTTATCCTTACTAGTAGTGATCCCAACCTTATAAACCATGTGAAGTCCAACCTTAAAAATAATTTTGAAATGACAGACTTAGGACACTTGCGTTATTTTCTAGGTCTTCAATTCTTGCAATCCAACGAAGGTATTTCCCCTTCCCAATCAAAGTATGTCTGTGATCTTCTGCGCGACTTTCAGCCAACCCCTTCTCCCTTTCATTCTAGAGACAAAATTTTAGTCACTTGTACTTCCCCTGAAGTTGATGCTACCTTATACTCTGAGCTTGTAGGAAAAATTTTGTATCTGACCCATACACATCTTGAACTTTCCTTTGTTGTTAGCCTTATTGCTCAGTTTATGCAAAACCCTCATGAAAGTAGTTGGAAAGAAGTTAAAATAATACTTCATTATGTTCGAGGTACATTTCAATTTGGGATTCATTACAGTGCAGAAGCATCTCCTATATTGGTTGGTTTCACTGATTTTGATTGGGCTGGTGACCCTGATGAACGGAAGTCTACTGCAGGTTATGTGTTCACTCTTGGTTCTAGACCTATTACATGGGCTTGCAAGAACAAAGTGAAATTTCTCTTCCTTCAACAGAAGCAGAGTATCATGGCACCATAGAAGCTGGTAAGGAAGCCCTGTGGCTTTGTCAGATCCTTTCATAGTTTGGCTTTCAACAACAGCATCCAACTACACTTTGGTGTGATAATCAAAGTGTCATTCAACTATGCAAACATCCATTCCAACATCAGCGCAAAAAACACATTGAACTACACATGCACTTCATCAGAAAGCTCATTCATGACCATGTTCTTGAAGTGCAATATTGCTCAACTGATGATCAAGTTGCAGACATCTTTACAAAGGCGCTCACAAAGGCGAAGTTTACTAAACTCTGATTTATGGTTGGAGTTCAAGAAATTGTCACTAAGGTGGGATAGGCTATAATGCCTCCTTCATTCTCCTTTGTGTCATATTTGTACATCATTCAATCCTATCCCAAGTTTTTCTTAAGGGGGCATGTTAGGATATTCTGAAACATAGGAAATAGTTAAGTATAACTTGGTCTAATGTAGAGTTAAGTAAAGTGTGTTTCTTTACTATGTACTTTTGTAACTTACAATCTGATAGTCACGATATGTTCTAGACATGAAGTGATCCAATGGTTCATTCTCTCCTCGGTGTTACCGAGACTTGATCCATGGCTTAACACCCAATCGGTCCATGATATCTATTTAAAGTGCATGGAGGGTCATTTGTAGGGTGACCATTCATGAGATAAGATTATGTAAATTTTCTTTCTTTTACATTAATAAATTTCCTGAAGTGGCCGCGTTGGCTTAGGCCATGGATTGTTTCCCTCTTTGAGGATTTTAACCACGTCAAGAATACTGGTGTACTAACCTGTGATATGTTTGTGAGTAGTGTCCCTTGGTGTTATATCTAAGGAACTTACCATGTAAATTACTACACCTCGAGCAACATTTTAACAAGATATCCTGCTCCGTCATTTTTTTTTCTACCATGTGAGATTGTTAGAGTCAATGAGGGCGGCCCTGCAAAGGTTGCAGTATTTCGAGTCCCAACTCCTTGTGCCATCACCTCATTTAGGACATCAATAGAAAAATCGACAAGAGCAGCCCCGATTTGATACCAATAATCGAGATAGTGTGAAAAATGAGACCAATGAAAGTGACAAAATAATAAGAACTAAAAAATTTCGTAGTATGTCACTCATCACAATACTATTCTAGTCCAATCACGCTTGACTGTAGGGTTCTCCTAAGCCCTAATGCATTATTGTTGGAGCAATCCAAGTAGTAAGAAATGAAACTTAATGGATAAAAAAAGGAATGTATCACAATGTGAAAATGGCTAGGAATATGACACAATGTCTAAGAGAAATATTCCAAGAGAACAAAAAAAAGGAAAGAAACTATTTTTATTGAATGTGAAATATAGCATAAGACTACATTAGGACAAAAAAATTTCTTTACTCAAGGGTGAAGTCCGGTATTTATACATTTTACATTTTACAAGGATCTTTCACTGAGAGACATGCCTCTAATTACAGTTCAAATACTATGGGTAAATACCATGGCTTCCAAAGTCCATGGGTGAATACTATGGGAAAATATAATAAATTAAGATACCATGCTTAAATATAATAAATTACAATACCATGGGAAAATAGAATGGGTGAGTATTATAATTAAGATGGTCAAATTGAAATCATCATCCATATTATGATTTATTTTATTTATTATCATGTATCATCCATTGTTTTAAAAAATATTTATATATAAATAATTATTAATTGAGGTAAATATCTTCCACCTAGATCAATCATTGTGTTCAAGTTAGAAGACACATTGTCTATTCATATTTCCTGAGAACAATTCAGGTTCCTCCCAAAGTGGAAGATCGAGGATGTTGTTGTAATTACTGGGGAGTGCATACATTCCATCCCTATGAAGAAGAAAGATGCTCTGGTAATGAAGTTGGATTTACACAAGGAATATGACAATGTTGATTTGTCTTTTCTACATATGATTCTTACTAAGATTGGACTATCACCAAACAATTTCACCTAGATTATGGCATGTGTCTTGTGAGTTAATGTTGCATTCTTAATTAATGGTGTTCCATTGAAATTTTCCAAGGATTGAAGAGATTCCATTGAAATTTTCCTAGGATTGAAGAGATCTCTGATAAGGGTACTCTTTATCCCCTTTGTTATTTATCTTGGTCATTGATGGAGTGAGTAGGAAAATTGGGGAGGTGCAAATTAGTAGCTTGTTCTGTGGAGTGCGGGTAATAAGAAGGGTCTCTATTTCTCATTTAATGTTTGTTAACGATGTTCTTACTTTTGGACAATGGACTGTGTTACATTCTATTATTTCAAGATGTGGTGAAGCATTGGACTTAAATCTTATTGGTATAAAATATTTATTTATTCACTCCTTTAAAAATCTAGAGGAGGCCGCTAGTAATGCTAGACTTTTTGGGGTGGCTTTCTCTAGTCTTGAAGAAGGCTTCTTATATATGGGTTTTAGAATAAAACCAAACAAATATAGGATCTTGGATTGGAATTGGATTTTGAATAAATTTCAGAAGCCTATATCTCTGTGGTATTTTGAATAAATTTCAGAAGTGTATGGCTCTGTGGTCTCATGGTTGGCTATCTTTGGGAGGCTGATATATACTCATTCAATTTGTCTTGCAACATATTAAGGTGTATTTGATGCACCTTTACATGATTCCAATGAAAATTATTTAGAATATTAAGGAAATTATTTGTCATTTCCTATGGTTAGGGATGAGGAGGGATCGTAAGTTTCATTTGGTGTGTTTGGATGTCATTTTTGGGGAAATGAGTTTGGTGGTAGAGTCTTACTAGATATGATTTTTTTTGGGGGATTTATTAACAAAGAATCTTTGGAGAGCTCTGAATGGTAGGGGTATCTGGCACGATATGGAAAAAAATATATATATATTTGAAAGATTTTTTTCTTATGGAATGGTATAGACATGAGGACGTTGTTATGATGAAGAGATCATACATATAGAATAGTTCCCTAAAACTTAGGAGATGGCTCTTTTATGATTTGCAGTGGTCTTTTGGAAATTGTTGCACAAAATATTGTCACCATGACATTCTGCAATCAGTGTGAGTCTATCACCACTCATATTGTCCTCCTATGCAAGTCTTAAACCTCAGCTCTTCATGTCAAGCCTTAAAAATGAGAGAAAGTCCTTGAAAATCTCTAAAACTCTAGTTCCGCACTTTCTCTTAGCATTACCTATGGTCCCACACACCTTGGGCATGTTCCCTGCGGACCTGCCTGCTTTGTCTCTAAAGTAAAGGGTTTGGACCCCTGTAAAAGTCAAAAAGGCGCAAGTTTATTATTAAAAACTCACTTTGGGAATTCTGGACGCTTCTAGAAGGAATCTTGAGGTGGCAAGTTCGCTCCTAGGTGGTTCATGCATCCCATAACTAAAGGAGATAACCCCTTGATGTGAGGAGCTTATCCCTTTGAAGGAGGACTCTATCCCTTTAAAGGTGGACCTGGTAACTTCCTTCCTCTGCACTATAAAATGAGGCATTGGGCTGGTTGCTAGAGAGGTTGAAAGCTGAATATTTTTTAGGGTAAATGTTGTTGGAATTTAGACTTCCTAATTAAGCTTGAGAGGAGAGATTTCATACCTTTTGATATCTTTGGGAAGAGTGTGAAGCTTGTCAAAGTAGAGGAGATTCTTATTGGACCCTGGGAGGAGCTTGTACAACATCAAGGCACCAAGGTTGTAAAGTTATTCTTTGTTTAAAGTTAATACAATTAAGTTCATTTTTCTCAATAACTTGTCTTCTATGGTTTATTTCATGAATTCCTTGATCATCATGATAAATATGGTTTATTATATTGGCTATGCAGGTGTTATTTGATATTTTCTTATTTGTGTTTGTAGGTTCTTAAAAAGAATCTCACTTGGACGGTCGAAGCATGACTGCCACAAACTAGCGTTGGACTTCAGGTAGGGTCTAAAACATCTCTTGGCTTTTATTTATAAATCGCAATATTTAGAGAAAGATAGAATTTACTTGTTTTGCTTGTCGCTAGATATCTGTAGATACTAGGGAGATCGGTCTTGTCCACAAGAAAGATTTATCCGGCTGACAAAATGGCGACTCCACTAGGGACTTGAATTTTGGTTTTTTTCTTTTACTTTTACTTTGACTTGAGAAAATTTTTCTCTGTTTCTGGTTTTTGATTGATGTTTGTGGGATTGGGTAGTTTCTTTAGATTTTGAATTGTTTTTGTTTTTCATGCTTTTGAAAGAGGACTGCACGTTCTGGTTGTAACACAGTGCGGACATCCCCGCACTGTTGCTTTACTACACAGAGCAGTACCGCACTTGGTTATACTGGGAGCCTGCGAACCTTGTCAGATTTTTGAAAAACTTAAAATTTTCTCACATTTAAGCTTAGGATTTGTTTATGTGTTTTAGCCTCTACCCAGATCTGCATGTGTCTTGTCAGAAACTTCTTGTAGGCGAATTCCGTTAGCGTTTAGGTTTTAGGTGATTTTCTAGAAGTTTTGTCTGCCTGGCTTGATTTTCATTTGGTCTTTGTAGTAACTCAGAGTTTAGAAGCCTAATAAACCTTAGATTACCCTGGTTTTTGCTGGTCTTCTTTGTGAGTCTGACCGATTTGTAAAATCTATCTTTGGTGAGGAATACATCTCGTTTTTCTCTTCACGAAGCTTCGAAAGAACTTGTTTTGAAAGTTTTGGATTTCATTTTTAAAAAAGAAAACATAAGCTGGTTGTTTTTTGATTAATTTGTTATTATGAACGCATTAGTCCTTAGTTTGTTGATAACTAAGTAAAACATCCTCAAAAAGAAAATTTGTAAGCTTTTACTTCAATTAGGTTTTTAGAAATTATAGATCTCAACATTATATTTTTAATAGTTTTGAGTGTTTTCTAGGAATTTTAAAATCTCTTTTGAAAAAGTTTGTTTTTGTAGTTTTTGAGTGGAAAAAGAAAGGGATATTTTTCGTGAGCATAATTAGTAGTCTCGTTTTTGAGTTTATTGAAAAAGACAAAAAAGTTTTTCTTTTCATTTGTTTGTTAAGGAAAGATTTGTTTTTCAAGCATTTGCATTCTCAACTCTTTCTTTAGCTAGAAATTCATTGAAGAAAAAGGATTGTTTATCATCTTAGGTGCATTTTTAGTGTTTTGGAGTCGAGTCTTCACACCATAAAGTTTCATCTCCATACCTTTTGACCTAAGGAACAACCAATAAAAATAATGCTTAAAGTAAAATTTATCTAGAAATCTTTCTATTTCTAGGGCTCTTTATCACCAACATACCTTAGGCTAGTATCTTGGAGTAGAGAGTAATTAACTCTCCAAGATAGTAAAAACAAACAAGTAGCTATATCTTGCGGTAGGAGATAAATTCCAATTGTTACATCTATGCTCTGGAAAGCTCCTCTTAAAGGAGTCAAGCATGAGATCATATCCGAACCAGTGGGGTAATCAATCCTTCCTCATTGGGAACGATAGAAGATATACACATATTAAAAACGGTAAACCTCAGATTAACCATTGTCGAGGAGCCTGGGGTCACTTGTTGGTAAACCTTGGATTATGTCAAGGAGCCTTCAAGGGGATTGAGCTTTGCTACTCTGCCCTTGCGTGTGTATTGGATCACAGACTGTTCCCCCAGGTATATTTGTTTTTGTTGGTAACCATAGTGACCATAATCTATAGGATTCTTTCCTAAGGTGACGGTGGAGGGAAGATCCCACTGTACCTGGAGCAGATGTCGACCAGACTCACTTGGACTCTCTGGGGGGTTCTCTTCACTTGAGACGGTTTAGTGGAGAAACTTGTGCCAGTCTGTTTCATTAAGCAGGTTGTTGGGGTAACTGTTCCAACCGCCATTTCTGTATTGAATTCTGCGACGTTGGATTTCATCACCAACTAGTGTTTTCAGTATGGAAAGTTACTGTTTGTGTGTGGTTTGAACTCCTAGATTATTTAGGCGTGTGATTCAAATTGTTTGGTTCTTTAGAGACTTTAGGTGATTTTCATTGAGATTTTTCTTTATTTGCGTGTGAAGTAATATTTAATCGTGGTTGAATTACTGAGACAGTCCCGTAGACTTCGGAGCCAACCTCCTGAGTTTTCACCAAGACAGCTTGAAGGGTTACGAGCTCTTGTAACTCCTAGTGACAGTAGAGTTGGGTCACCGGAAGAAGGAGAATCTTCTTTAGTTGTGCATCCTGATTATCAAGTTCAAGCACTAGAGTATATTATTGAACCAATTTCATTTTCTGAAGTTACTAGTAGTGTTTCTTCTACTAGTGAATTAGCCGAGGAACCTGAAATTTCTGAACCTGAAACTGAATCTGCTGCTACTCCATCGTCAAGATTTGCTTCTCCAACTTCCAGTGATCCTGGTTCACCCAGGGTAGGAAGAATCGTTACCCAAAATCTTTCTTCTGGACTTATTGCTATTGAAGAACTTGTCACTCCGGAAGAAGGTATATCTATCCCTGAAAATCAACCAACTATAGAACTTAGGGAGTGTGAATCGATCTTTTACAGTCCACTTAGGAGGGACGCTTGGTATCTTTCATTGACCAATTTTTTAGAAAATCCGGGACTAAGTTTTTCGCCACCTCATATTCCTTTTCATCCAACACCTAGAGGTTATTATCCTCCTTTGAATATGTCGAGACAGTCATCCATGTTTTCTCAATCTCCAGAAACATTTTTATATGGCGGTTTTTCTGTTCCTTCTGGGTATCAGTCACTTACTGGTACTTTTTCAGGAGCATCTCCTCAACCTGTTGAACAAGGATTATTAACTGGTAATAACGGAACTAAGCCATTGAGTGTAGAAGATATTCTTATGATGTCAAGTACCATTCCAAATCCGTAGCCTCAAGGTAGTCAGTTACCGCCTGGGGGGAAACCTCAAGGTCCTCAATTATCACCTGGGGGGCAACCTCAAGGTACCCAGTTACCGCCTGGGGGGTAGCCTCAGGGACAGTACATACCTTTGGGACAGTACATTCCTCAGGATCAACCCCAAACTCAATACGTACCTCAAGGTCAACCCCAATATCAATATATGGCTCAAGGTCAACCCCAGTTTCAGTACGTGCCTCAAGGTTATTAACCTCAAGGTCAGTACCCAACCCAAGGTTTCCAACCACCTTCAGGTTAATCATTTGTCCAAGGAACTGGAAATGTACCTTTGAATTATCAACCCTACCCTCAACCCAGTTATGGTCCTCAATATGCTCAACCTTCTATGGGTCCATACCCCGGAATGAACGTAGTGTGGGATCCATCTCAATCCCAACAGATCTTGCAACTTAATGTGAAGTTGTCATCTCAATCTGGACAACCCTTGGTTTCTGGTTCAACCCAACAACCTGTCCAGCCTATTATTCAAACTTCTACACCTAGTGTAGTTTCTTAGCCTGGGCCTAGTTCGCCTCGAACTCTGCCTCAAATGACTGCTGCAACTGCTGCTACATCTGTTCAATCTACCCCACCTACCTCTGGAGTATCGGCAACTCTGGTTTCTACTATTCCTACATCAACTCCTCAAGCATCTTTACCTCAGTCTGGACTTACAATTTAGACTTTAGTTCAGATGCCTGTAGGACAACCTGGTCCAAGTACGGTTGTCACAAGTCAACCTCAATTTACTTATCAACTGTACCGGGGATAGTACCAATTCGGTCCTGCTGTGCAGAACCTAGTCTATCAGTATCAACCATACCCTGGATATACTTATCAGCAACCTCAACAATCCTAGTACAGTCCGGTTAATCCTGGTTTTCTAGGAGGATATAATATCCCAAATGCAATTCCAATTCCAAGTTACCCTGGATATCCTCCTCCTGAGGCTGGTCTTATGACCCAGGGTTTTCAAGACCTTAATCGTCAGTTACCATTCATTGCAACTTTTGACTTGCCTGATTTGTCACGCCTTACGAATGATCCGATTAATTATCTTCTGTTTTGGCTGCCAATGCCGAATAAGTTTCCCAGCGATATCCCAAAGTTTGAAGGTAAATCAGGAGAGGATCCGTCAAACCATGTGATAACTTATCACCTCTGGTGTGCATCTAACTCCATTTTAGATTATTCAATTCATTTACGTCTTTTTCAATGCACTCTGATTGGTCTTGCGTCCAAGTGGTACATTGAGTTACCATGAGCCACTTTTTATAATTTTAGTCAGCTAGCTACTTCATTCTTAACTCATTTTCAGTTGCCTGTCAGATATGACAATGGCACAGAATTATTAACTTCATTAAAACAGTCAACGTCCACTTATATTTCAGATCAAATTCATGAATGGAGACGTCGACGGTGTTTAGTAAAAGTTTTTATTCTTCCGAATCAAATCCTCGTAGAATGGTTTGTTAAATCATTATTATCTAAAATCACTGCAGATGTAGCTAAGGCAGGAGTTGTTACTGAAGTGCAAGTAATTGCTCAAGCTTAGTACCTTGACCTCGTTTATACGCAGTCAGGTACTTTACATGAGAAAATCCTCGACCTTCCTAAACAAAATCAAATAACTGCAGCTCCTTCAGGGTCTCATGCCACTGACAGTATGATTGGTTCAGTTAACACCAAAAGTAAGAAGAAATCTGCAAAGAATTCTTCTCCTATCATAACTTTACCAGATTCCCTAACAAGAGACTCTTCCATGGAAATTCCTGCCGATATTCATGTCGTAGAATCATCTACGGCCAAATCAAAATCCGATGGTAAAAAGAAGGGGAAGAAGAAAAATAAGCAAAATTCGAAAGAGAAATCAGATAAAACAAAATCTACTGATGAGAAACATAAACCTCGTTATCCTTGTCTCATTTGTGACGAAGATCATTTTACAAGAGACTGGCCTCATCGCGCTGAGGTTGCGAAAATCGTCAAAGGTTCTCAAACGCCTGCTGCCTTGAAGGATCCTTTTCCTAGTCAAGACAGTAAGATGAAAGGTTCTTCCTCAAATGCCTCAGAAGAACCAATAATGATGATGTCCCATGTTAGGATTGCGACACGATCGCAAGATTATGAAAGTAAAAGCCCTGTTGGTGGCAAGGAAGCAGAATCTTCTAATTCGAACCCATCAACTTCAACTCCTGGTTCTGATCCGCTACAGATCGAAAAGCCTAACCTAGACTTAGTAATCAAACCACCTGTTAAGGGTATACTTCAAAAGTCAGCTTTCAATCCACATGCGAGAGCTGCTCAGAACTATAACATTGTTGAAGATTTAGCTATTTCACCTTCAGCGATGTCAGCTTTGGAGGTGCTGCAATCATGTCCAGCACAGCGTAAATTGCTATTGTCAGCTATAGGAGTTTTTGATATTCAGGACTCGAACCTTATAATATTTGATTTAGAAAATAGTACACCTCGTTTACCTCATCAAATGGCTTTCCAGATTCTAGTGTTAGTAAAAAACAGACCTTGCTTTAGGACTGTAATTGATGAGGGAGCTTCAACGTGTATTATGTCGATCTAGTGTTGTAGATCGCTTGGTTCTCCTACACTTAATAAATCCCCGACGATTCTAAAGGCTTTTGATGGCTGTGGGTTCCATCCTTTTGGCATTCTACAGGATTTACCTCTAGGGGTTGAAGGAAAAACTGTTAATCTAGATGTGGAAGTGATTGATACCCCTCTAGATTACAACCTTCTCTTGGGTCGTAGTTGGTCTTACGCTATGACTGTTGTTGTTTCATCGGTCTTTCGGTTTATAAAGTTTCCTCATAATGGAAATATCGTAACTATAGACCAGCTAACTTATTATTCATCTGACCCAGCCTCTTCAGAAAGTATCTAGCATGTCGGCAAAACAACTATCCCTTATAAGGATGTTGGAGTAGGATTGGTTAAAGATTCTGGTTTACTAGGAACTTTTTCCTTTCCTCCTCCTAACGTATCGCCTTCTACTGCAACAATTCATATGATTTCATTAGATACTATTGTTTATGATGATCCTTGGATCTTACCTTCCAAATCTGAGATGGATTCATTTGGTGATGCTATGCCTTTGAGTCCCTATGAAATTGCGTATCAGGATGTACAGTCGTTTTCCAACCCTTCTTCAACCGAAATTGACCTAATGAATGTGTTCCATGAAGAATCACTTTCAACATCAAACTCATATTCAACAACTTTATCTGGACTTGTTCATACTGATGAGCAAATTCATGAAATTTTGTCTATTGATGATTTCCCATGGGAAGATCTTCATCATAGATCTTCGTTCTTACCTGAGATTGATCATTTTGAAAATGATTTTTCATCTATTTTTACTACTGATTTTGTCAAAGAACCTCAAAATCCATTGCAAAATCTTGATTTTGAGTTAAATTTGGGAAATATTCCTCGAATAGTTCCTATTGACATTTCAGTTAAATCTAGAATTGTTGAAAACATTCATATAGGTGCCTCTTGTACGGAAGATGAACTTCAAGCATATAAGGCCCTATTTCAAGAATTCCACGACGTGTTTGCCTGGTCATATGAAGAAATGCCAGGAATTGATCCAGCAATTGTTGTTCATGAAATCAAAACTTACCCGGACGCTAAACCCGTCCGACAACGTTTGCGTCAGATCCACCCGCGAAAAACTGCTTCTATTAAAGCAGAAGTTGAGAAATTACTTAAAGCAGGTTTCATTTATCCAATTCCCTTAACGGATTGGGTATCAAATATTGTTCCTGTTAACAAAAAGCAAGTAACGATAAGAATATGTATCGATTATAGGGACATTAATCGAGCCTATCCCAAAGACAATTACCCAACTCCCTATATTGATCAAATCATTGATGATTGTGCCGGTAGTGAAATATTCTCCCTTATGAATGGTTTTTCTGGTTACAATAAAATCAACATTCTACCTGCGAATCAACCAAAAATGACTTTCCTTTGTCCATGGGGGACGTTTGCTTATTGCAAATTACCTTTTGGGCTAAAGAACGCCGGAGAAACTTTTCAAAGAGCTATGTGTTGAGTCTTGAAAATGTCATTCATTTCCATTACACTTTCACTATTATGTCCATTATATCACCTCCATTTCACTACTATGTCACCACATTAATCCCACTTTCATTATCATTGGGCCACATTTATGTTTTTCCAATATTTATTAATACTAAGCCTTTTAAGTGAATTTGTGGTTAAAAATTAGAAAATAATGTGCATATGCTTATACCTAACAAATGGGTTGAGATTGTTGACATGTGTAAGTTGAAAGAAGGCTTCTAGAAGACCCTTATGTGGCACTCTAAGCCAAATTCGAATTTGAGTGGAAAGAATCATGGGATCATGAGGATATGTGTCACATCTCCTAATTGTATTGTAACTCTAAGAAGACATGTGTCTTATCAATTCCTATTTTGATTAGGACTCTAGAGGTAGTGGGAGAGATTCATGGACTCTGATTAATGAGATGACTTCTCATCTTTTTGTATAAATAGGAGATCTCTCTCCTTCATTTGTTAGTTCTTAAGTCTCAGTTTAGAGTTCTTTAGCTTGGATTTTGTAGTTCTTCCTTGATGGCTCTTGAAAGCTTTGGAGAGCTTTGTTGTACTTTGTAATTTTGAAGAATTTGAATAAATCTTTGATGTTCTCAACATGGAAGGAGATGTGAAGTAGATGTCATGGAGCACATTAGAATGTAAGGTAGAGTAGATTTCATTTTGTAATTTTGCTTTGATTTCATTATGTCATTTGATTGCTTTCAAGTTTGATAGATTAGATTTTCCATTCATGCAATTTTAATTCATGTAAGTGTGTTCAATCGGTTGATTGTAGATTAGTTTTTTTCTTTACATGTTTTTGCATCAAATAGTGACATGAGATTTACCTCTCTGTTGACTTTGCTTTTTTATCTTTTCAATTTCAGTTATGATTTGATTTCAGTCTTATTCATTTACTTTGTTAGTTAGTTTAAATATCAGATTGTTCATGTCATTTTCAGTTACCTCCTATAGCCAAAGCGAGTCAAATGATGAGGGATTGAAGTATGAATGCGTAGTTTGATATTAGTTTATTTTTCTGCAAATTAGTTATTGAATTGCTCATGTCATTTTCAGTTACCTCCTATAGCCAGAGCGAGTCAAATGGTGAGGGATTGAAGTATGAATGCGTAGTTTGATATTATTAAATAGGGAGTCCATACAGGTGAAGATGGTTTTCGATAGAGGAGGAATAACCTGTTGAAGAGTTTTGTGAACCCAACGTTTCGGACTGCCAAGTGAGTCCATCATCAGGGGCGCGACAATAGATAATCTTTAATCAATGATGTGTCCAAGAGCTGGGTTTTAGGGTATATATATCTAGGTATTTGAAGAATGGTGTGAGAAAATTAGGTCGGCCAAAGTGTGTAGTTTGATATTAGTTTATTTTTCTGCAAGTTAGTTATTGAATTGCTCATGTCATTTTCAGTTACCTCCTATAGCCAGAGTGAGTCAAATGGTGAGGGATTGAAGTATGAATGCGTAGTTTGATATTAGTTAATTTTTCTACAAGTTAGTTATTGAATTTCTCATGTCATTTTCAGTTACCTCCTAAAGCCAGAGCGAGTCAAATGGTGAGGGATTGTAGTATGAATGCGTAGTTTGATATTAGTTTCATTTTCTGCAAATTAGATATCAGATTGCTCAATTTGTTTATGATTACCTCCTAAATCTAGAGCGAGACAAATGGTGAGGGATCAGAATATGAGTTGATGTAATTTTATTTTAGCTTTACTTTACTTGCAATTTTTTTTATTTTCTTTGAGTGCAGTGGCTTAGTTCATTTCTTTTGTATTTATACAAGCAGCAGAGACAGTGATTTCATGATCAATATTTCATCTTTTGTTTGATTGAAGTAGCTGCATATTTACACTTTTGTTTAAGTACTAATTCCATCAATAACATGTTTTAAGATCTTTTGAAGTGCTAAGTCTTGGAAGTTACCATTAGGGACATAGACCTTGTCTTGAAATCTACATCCATACTTGACCTTTAAAAGTATTCTTAAAACCTTAGAATAAGATTTCCATTTTCATTAGACACTTTAGGAGATCAACAAGAACAAAACCCCAAAACAAAATAAAATCTATAAAACAACGAAGTAAGAAAAAGGTTAACTAAGCACATATGGTGCACCACAATTCATCAGTTTACGATACCCGGATTGATAATTTATGTAGAGAAATTTAAGATGTTAAATTGAATAGACACTATGTCTTACACATTTCATGACATCAGGAGACCTTATTTCTTACATCTAAAAAAAAATTATTAACAATTCTTGAGTATGCTCTCCTCTTGCACTTTGTGTGATCTGGAGGATCAAAAAAAGGATTGTTATTAAAAAAAAAAAATAATAATAATTCTTGAGTATGCTCTCCTCCTACACTTGGTGTGATCTGGAGGATTAGAAAAAGAATTGTTATGTTAAAAAAAAAAAAAAGAGACAAAATATAAACTTCATCATTTCAATTGATTCAAAAAAAAAAAAAAAATCAAACCCAACTGCTTTGATAGATTCAGCTGTCCAAGATTGACTGGTTATGGTTTGTAGTGGTCCTCAAAACACTGTATCCTGTTTTAATAAGGTTTTGGAATGTAGCCTGATTCCGCAGCTAGTTGAGAATTCCGCAGCTGATTTCAAGGTTTAGCAGGTTACAGGCATCCAATGAAGAAACCGACCACATGGGCATCTCCAGAATTGTCCCGACATGGATCCTATCCTAGTCACCCAGCCCAGACTGATAAAAAAATGAGCTTAAGACCTCAGTCAAAGTCCTACTTTTAGCATGTTTTCCTTGAAGTCTTTGCTGCCTGAAATTGAAAATCATTAATCCTTCTTATAAATTTACAATTTCAGAGAGAAAAGAAAAACAATCTATGGCTATCTTCAATCTGAGCTTTCACTGTGGCTTCAACAAGAAAATCTGCATCCCTGTTCAAGTTTTGACCTTAAAACAAACCTGCAAAAAAAAAAAAAAAAAAACCTGCAGATCTATGGAGTTAACTAAGATCAACTCAAATAATTATGCCATAGCTTGGAATAGAATGCATTATCTATTTGGCAGAATTCATTATCTATTATCTATGTGGCTGAATTGCAACCATGGCTTCCACACAGAATGTGTAGAGAAATGGTATCATTCTAACTCTTCCTGCCCTACTTGTAGACATTGTCTTCATTTTAGCTTTAAAAGAAAGGGAAAGCACATTCGAATCAACAAATTGTATCTTTGACAAGCTCAAATTCATCAACCAAGAACTTCTCAGGAGTGTGATGTAAGCGTTGACTTAGAATTTTGGGTTAATTGATTTACAATTCCTTGATCAAATTATTCTGAGAGCGCACCTCTGTTTAAAGTGATGTTGTACCAGAGGAAGGGAAGGAAAACCAATCAAGCCAAAAACCAAACCATCTTATGCTACAGTAGTTGTTTCTGTCGTCGATGAAGCAACTATTCTCTATACTAAAAATTGCAAAACCACCCATAGCTCAGACTTAGTTTGCTTCTACGAAAACATGGGATAATTACTGTAGAAAATCTTCACTTGCTGCCACTGGTCTACTATAGATATTGCAAACACATTTTCCACAGCAATTCATAAAATGAAGAAGAGTAAAAGACATTAACTCAGAAAAACGTAAACAACAAAAAAATTTCAAACTTCACACGCACGATTTCGCCAAACAGAGATGAATTTGAAAAAAATAAATCATGGGTTTTTTCGCCAGCAGGGTCAGTTAGATAACCTAGAAACCGCTTTAAGAAATTTGTGGCGGCCTGGGAGAAATCCTCGGTTCTTTGGAACCCATTTTTGCCTGCCGCGTGTAAAAATGGAATTTCAATTAAATGAATAGGGTGTGATTTAATTCGGCATGCCTAAGAAAGGGGAATTCAAATTTGATTACGTGCTAGCACTTAATCTACCACGTCTTCTACCCTTAATGCCACCTGTTTTCAATTCATTAACACCTGTTAACAAGCAATCTCAATTGAAGACGGCTCTGCTAGTACGTGAACAGTTGAGTACGCCTCTTCCAAGCTAATTTGTCATTTATCTCCACTCCACCTGTTTAACAGAACTTGACCAAGTTGAATACGACCATTTTACATCCATATTGCTTGATTTATTCATTCAACATCATTCTGTTTTCAATTGGTGATTACGGTAATGGGCAGCGTGGAGATGAAGAGATCCTCTTATAGACCCGATGGACTCAACTAGATATACTTGGAACCACCTTATTTCCCCAGGTCCGTATGATTTCTCGATGGTGAAAACATGAGTGAGGTAGAGAAAATTGACCAATTCGGATGATCGTCCATATTTTACAATGGATAGGGCATAGACAATAGAAAATAGAAGCATGACAACAAAAGGAAATGGGTTGTTTTCCGATTTAGAAACTGGAAGGAGTGGAGGTTTTATCATGATGTGCCTTCAGTTGTTTATAAAAACTATAAGTTGAAGCTTTGTTGCTCATTTTCCTTAGGAGTCTTGTGTATTTCAGAAGTCTGATATAATTGCTACAACAGGGTAATCTTCGAAGTTTTGTCCTGAAAATAAGTTATGACAATCCTAATACACTTAAAGGCTCAATAAGTATTACCTTGTTTGTTTTTCAAGTGAGATTTTGGGACTGTTTGCATGCTAATTGTGGGCTGATCTGAATCATATCAAATTCTGGTGCATTATAATTGTATTCTTGAAATCATTGGTTTTCGTTTGATCTTGAAAATAATCTATCATTTCTGCATACTAGCTCTTGCATATTTGCACTCTTGCATAAGCATCTTTTTGATAGTCGAAGTGCTCTAAAATTGTTCCCATGCCTAATTGCTAAGTAACCAAAAGATTAAATTCATCTTCAAGGTTTATGATTCAAAAGGCAGTAGGAAAGTGACACTTCGAGTATATTAAAAAAAAAAATGAGCAGCACAAGAGTAGGTACCCTAGTATTCCATTTCCATCGCTAAAACTGTTTTGCTCCATATGCCATTACCATTCATAGAGATCCTACATGCAGGAAATGAAGAAAATAACTTAAATCAGAAAACTGATGGTTGACTATTTCAGCCACTTTCCGCAGCTGATTCAACTTTCCATAGCTGGTTCAACTTTCCGCAGCTGTTTTGTTAAACTCTAGGTTGCAGGTGTCATCAAGCAAAACAAGCCACATGGGTAGCTGGGGGAATGTCAGTACATGGATGGTGTCCTATTCATTTGATCCAATTCAATGAAAAAGACTGTGGTCAAAGGGAAGTCAAGTTGTGTGTTATTACTAAGTCGCCACACTGAGTCGCCACACTAAGTCACTGCATGTCAAGAAAAAATAATAATTTTGAATCAATGAAATGAATAAGTTATTTGCTCACTTTTCTGAAGGTATTGATTAATTTTGGATTGATGATGAAAGATGAATGACTAACTTTTTATTCAAGATTTTTAGCTACAGAAACTGTGCACATTCCGCAGCTAAAGTCCAATTCCGCAGCTGTTCTCTAATTCCGCAGCCAGAAAAACCTCATTGTTCAAATCAGCCTAACTTTTTCATACAAAATCATATTTTGATGATTTAAGTACCATTGGAAAGATCTCAACAAGATCTACACAATGAGAAATCCATCATTAGAGTTTGAAATGGAAAATAATGAAATAAATTGCTGAAAAGAAGCAACATCAACTTGAGGCACTAATTCCAAATCAGGTATAAATTCTTTTGATTTTTCCTTTGAGAACTTTTTTCATTAATACAAATTCTTAGTTTTGTGTATAAATATCATAACTAGAGAGATTGGCCATCTCTCTCTTTTGATAATCTTACATTCCATTACAGAAGAAGTATTAGTTTTTTTGCAGGTTTCAGGAGGAAGGAAAAATGACTACAAGAGAATGGTGTCTCTCTAAGAGCCCAATTTGTTTCATAAGAGGATGATTAGCAACAAAGAGGAAATATGTTGATGCAAAATCAAATCGAAATACTTGAAAAAATTTCAGATACTATTGTCTCCATCACATCCATACTTCATAATAAACCATTCACTCCATATTTTCCATTTACATTCACATACACTTTCCATCTCTTTTTCTCCATTCACAACCCACAAATAAAAGCAAGTGGCTCATTCACATGCTTATTGCACATTTCCATTTCTGTTCTCCATTGCCATCTTTCATTTTCATCTTCCATTTCCTGTCATTTTCATTCCACAAATAAGCCCTGCTTCAATGCAAATTATTGAGTCCATAGTCCTTTGAGTCTAAGTTCTTTGTAAAAACACCTTGAGGCTTGCATGCCTTAATGGCAAGTCCTCATGCTGACAAACAATGGGAATACATTAATGTCCCTTGTTCGTTAGATCTTCTAGGTGACTCAACATCGGCAAATTCATTCGTGTTATAGCTCCAAATCTCACTCTTATGGTTTGTGATGTTGTACTCATGGCCTAGGGCAACCCCTCCTTCCAGACCTGGTCCTAAAATTTAAAAAACAGTGTTTTATCCCTTATACGCGACATTGCCCTGAGTTAAACGCGTGTATACGTGGGTCTGTGAATATCCAACGCGCGTGTATGTATTAAAACACTTAAAAAAATATAAAATTTCTTCTTTTCGAGCGGAGAACGCAGGTTTTACCTGCTGATCACCTATTAGTGCCCATGGCCCAACTGTTCCCAACCAAATCCTAACTAAAAAACTACTTTGGAGATGGTATAAAAAGACCTCAAAGGGAAGGCCTAGAGGAGAGAGGAGAGAGAAAGGTTATTATGCTGAGATTTTTCCCTTGACCAGGTCTGAAGTCCCTTGTGCCTTCTGCACTTCCCCCATTTTGTACAGGAAACCTTTGTTTCCTTGTGTTTTGATGTTCATCCACCATTTATGACATCATGGAGAGAGTCATGGAAGGAGTTTTGTTAGAGGCTTGAGGCTGGAACGGATCCGGAAGGAAGCTTTGCTTGGAGCCTGCTGAAGGTGACTCAGGTGAACATATTCCTTTTTATGTACTTTATTTGTCTATAATAAAAGAAACACATGTCTTGGTTCCCGAAATGAATCTTATTTATGTTAATGACATTCATGTTTTGAATTCATGTGTAAATGGTTGTTTGGATTTCATAACTAACTACCTTTCTTTATAACATGAAGATGGTTTCTTTATAAGTTTTTGTCCATGTACTATTGTGTTCTTTGAATTGTTTGTTTTGCAGGACAAAAGAGAAGAAGGGAACTCTAAGAAGGGTTTGGACCCTAAAGGCCTTCTCAAACGTAGGACCGAAGGTACGTACCCTTATCATATAATTTGCTTATAATAGCATAATGGCTGTATGAATGTATGTTTCTTTGAATAGACAACTTTCAGTCTGCTAGGGTTTCACCAAAAAAGCCCTAGGGGAGTAATTCCCTCTACCAGAATTGGGGACTCCGCTGGGGACAACACTCTTGTTGTTCCTAGTTTGGGTATTTTTCAAGCCAATCAGGGCTCAACTGCCTTGTCTGCTTGTTGTTACTGTCTGGTCTGTTCTTGAATTTTAAGCTTTGCCAGTTTCTTCAGTTTGTCTTTTTTATTTTTCTTGAAGCTTTTCATATACGTTGTTTTTCTTAGATACAGAGGCGTATATACGCTAGTTTCTTTGAGTGAACCCACGTATACGCAGGTTTCCTCAAACACAGTCGCGTATACACGCAATTTGTACTACAGTACAGTCGCGTATATATTCCAATTTTCAAGATTTGTAAATCTTTTTAGCCTCTAAAGGTTTGTCTGGTGGTTTGAGTCAGTCTGAAACAGTCATTTTCCAATATCATTTATTTTTTTTATAGCGAGCACCTCGTTCTGAATTCTCTCTGATTATAAGGAGTATTGGTCTTGTTTTTTGTTGATTGCAAGTGTCATCGTTTTTGGCTAAAGCACGCAAGATTTCTTGCTTGGAATCTTGGCTGCTCTGATTCATTAGAGTAGGGAGATTGATCACAATCTTTGTGTTAATCTTGCTTTTGGTGACTTTTTGTTTGCTTGACAAAATCGCTTTTTGTGACCATTCACTTCTTTGTTTCATGAAAGTTGTTGTTTGACACTTTCTTGGAATTTGTCTTTTTGATCTTTTGGTTTTCATTGCCAAAGCTTTCATTGCTGCTTTTGATTGTTAAGAGCGATTTTAAACACATTTATTTTTGTTGAGTTTTCATCCATTGTGTGGTGTCAATTCGAAAAAGTGTTTAATTGCCTATTCTTCAATCACAAGTTTCAGTGTTGTTGAGAGCATTTTTTAAAAAGACTTTTTTGTTTGTTGCTTTGAAGAAAATCTTTTGAAAATCTTAGTTTTGCTTTCTTGAACTTGCTTTTCATTTGGTTTCCTTTTAGTGAAGTGAAAGTGCTTTATGTTTGTCTTAGAACTTGTTTATAGTGTTTAGACGAAATGAATGGTAACATCTCATATTCCATCTAGACATTTTAAGTGGCAAGATAAAGATTGATAAGCAAGCAACTTTCATTTTTTGTTGCATCAGCATATAGTTGTTGCATTAGGATAGATTTGCATCCCCTTTTTAGGCATATATAGTTTTGTTAAATTTTGTGAGTGTGGAGTTTGAAAAGAAAAAGAAAAATTTGTTATTTGAAATTCCTCTGAACCCCTATATAAATTGCTTTTCATCGAAAAACGAAAAAGTGCATGTGCATGTAGTTAAGTTTTTATTCTTTTGCGTCAAAAAACACCACTAGTTTCACTTCCGTTACCTTGTGACTTAAAGAACATCCTAATTTAAAATCAAGCGCTAACTAAAATTCACTAGAAATTTTTGTTTTAGTCAGTTACACCAACAAGTTTAGGATTTTAGGGCCTTGGATTAGGCGAGTGGAGAGTTAACTCTCCAAGGCCATATAAACGTCAAACGTAGGAGTCTGAATAATGAGAGAAAATCCAATAGCGTAGGAAGACCAGGAAAGCTCTGGATCTGGGAGTTAAGCACGAGGGTATGTGAAGACAGGGAAGAGAGATACCCCCTCTCCTACTTGTCCGAACTTACCTCACGACTGTTTTGCCTGGCTTCTACAACGAGTTGGTATCCATAGTTGCTACTCCTAGGGATCTACACAGGTGGCTGCGGAGGGGAATCCCGTGGCACCTGAGGTGGACATTGCATCACTCTCAACAGTACTACTGGAGGGCACCCTTGTGAAGCTTGGGGGCTTGCACCAGGGCAGGCTATTGTTAGGAGGTCAGTGTAACTTCCTCTGTTACATTCGCTGATAGGACTGGGCCGTCATTATCCCAGACTATCTTCGGAAGGCCCCTGACTCCACTTTCTTGTATTTTGGTGTCCGGTCCTCATCACCCGGAGTGGAAATACTTGGAAGTTGTTTGACTGGCTGATATCTTTAGGGACTTTTTAGTGAGTGCTCTTTGCTCCTTGTATATAGTTGGCTTTAGGTATTTTTGTCTAGTCACGTTTGGACTTTGTGTTCTGAGTGACCGACTTACCACTCTACTGATCTTGAAAGGCTTTTGGTCGTTCTTTTAGAAGTTGTGGAGTTGCCTCCTCAAGGGCAAAGGTTTTGATTGCTTATCTATATTCTTTGAAAAGTTATTTCTATATTCCCGCAAGGGAAAGGGTCTTTGGATCAATTAGATATGGCTAATATTCATGTGGAAACCAACCAAGGTACCCTTCCAAAAGGGGATCCTTGTGCTTTTCCTTTCTTTGGAAACGTTGGTACCCCCTTGATGGCCACTTTGAATATTCCTGGGTTGAATGTTGGACTACCTGTTTGGCTGTGGTCCACTCCGAATATTCCAAGTTCTCTTGAAGCTTCTCAGTTGAATGCTTTATTTCAAGGGCATCACATGGGTTCTAATTGTTCATCTTCTTTCAAAGAGAAAGCTGGGATTCCTTCTTCTCCTCCTTCTTGTAACAAGAAATCTAAAAAGAGGAGAAACAAGAAGTCAAAGAAGAAGAATAATTCTATCCCTTCATATTTAACCTCTGCCAGTCATGTTGAAGATGAGTCTTCAGCCGCTGCAAGTCATGCTGGGGGCACAGGTCTAGTCACTATGAGTCATACTAGCAAAGAGTCACTGACCTTTGCAAGTCATGTTCAGGACTCTCCGCAAACCACTGCTAGTCATGTTGGCGGAATGGAGGTTGATAAGAAACCTGGAGATAGAAGTTTTAAACCTAAGTTCCCTTGTAAGATATGCAAGGGAGACCATCTTACTCATTTATGCCCTGGTATTCTAGAGGTTCAAAGGATATGGTCCGAGTCTGAAAGTACTTCTACTCCTAGATCTGATATGGTTTCTCATCAATCCCATCAACCGTTGGTTGACAATATGGTAGAAACAGTGCAATCACTGGACGATTACACTCCTCTTTTGGGGGGTGAAGTGCCTAACAAAAGAGTTTGTTTGATCTCTAGTACAGAGTCTTCAAGAATAGGGGGAATTCCGGTTACTTCGAATGTTCCCCCTCCAAGTTCTAAGAGTGTTTCCTTTAATTGGGATAGTCTTGTTGAGCCTCGTCTTCCTTTCGCTGCACCTTTCCAAATAAAGGTCAGGGTTAATTCCACAAATGTATATCGATGTATGGTGGATGAAGGATCCTCTACAAGTATTATATCCTCTTTGACTTGGAAAGCTTTGGGTTCCCCAAAGTTGTTGACAGCTCAGAGTCAGTTGTTAGCCTATGATAGAAGGCCTGGTGAATCTATGGGTGTTCTTCCTCAAGTGCCTATCACTTTAGGTGGGAAGACTGTCTTAATCGATATGATGGTGGTTGATAGCCCTTTAGACTTTAATATGCTACTTGGGTGTGATTATGTCTATGCTATGAATGCTGTGGTGTCTTCACTTTTTCGAGTAATGTGCTTTCCTCATAACGGGAATATTGTCACTATTGATCAGCTTGCATCTGATAATCACCACCCTAATTCGACTTTACTACAGAATGCCCCTTGGTTTGTTCCAAGTGTTCAAGTAGACTCTACCCCGCCATGGGTTAATTATGTGGCATTGAATCCTCAATGTTCAATCGCTTCTAAGAAGGATCCTTTGACCTATTATTCTCCTTCTTGGGACTTGGTCCCGGCAATTGACCGAGAGATTCTTCCTATAGGGACATGGGACCCTTTAATTCCCTCTTTTAATCCTTGTAGTTCTCATGATTTCTCAGATCTTACTTTGCCTTCACAGGAGGAACTCTTTGAAGCCATGAGTTTTGACTACCAAAGGAGTCCTTGGCCTGAGCCCTGCAAGGGGTTTGTTCAGCAGAACTATTATGCGTAAGCCACAAGGATGCGTGGTTCCCTGTACCATATTGTATATATGAGGTACACATTTTCAAGTTTTGTATTCTATAACACAAAGATTTTATATGAAGTTTATATGTGGGATGCATTAACTTCTCATCTAGTGTTCCTATTTATGTTTACAGAACTTGGAAGATGTCTCCTTTGGAAGTTTATGGTTGGTCCGTTTTGATAGGTATTGGTTCTCGAAACTGGCATATAGGTTAGGTTTTTCCGCCTGCATTGTGCACTTATCAGTCTCCTTTCCAATTTTGCCTTAGGATCGACCCCACCAAGTTATGGTACAAAACCTTCTCATTGCTTAGAAGTATCATGACTTGTGTGGTAGAGCCTACCTTATCATGGGTGCCCTAGTTAGTACCTTGTTGTCGCTTGGCACTCATGCTGATTTTTCGTCCCTAGGCTCGGGAGTCCTCTATAGTCCCACCATGACTTATGCGTTGAAGACTCATTCCTCTTAGCTTCTCTGCTTTGTTCTGGCCTTATACCCTAGAGGCTCCTTTGTGTTGAGTTGTACTACTGCATTGCATGTTGACCACTTGCACCTTTTGTCCTAGAGCTGGCTTCACTTGGACTCGTGTTTAAGCCAACTTTTGACCATGACATCTGCAAAATCAACCTTGCATACCTTTGACTTCTGCAGCTTGACACACCTTGACCCATGGAAGGAACATACCTTTGAGTGTCACTGACCAGTTTTCACCTCCCTGCATTGAGCATAGGAACGTTCCTTTCCCAGGAACTAGATCATCTGTTTCACCGACACTCGTTCTTTCCACTGTACCATAGCATTCTTTTATTCTTTTTCCAGCTTAACAGAAAAAGACAAAAAAAATTAAATATTCCAAAAAGAGCAGGAACGAGACAATATTTCCATTTATTGTTGGCAGCTAGAGTCAGTCGTGTCGCCCTTGAACAAAGCACTGAAAACAAAGTCTCCTCCGCATGGGTGGGATTTAGTTTGACTTAGGTATGCCATAACCTTGTTATTGAGTCAGTTCTCCCCCGATTGGTTATTTCTTCCAATCATATGGAGGGTTCGTTCGTGCCTCCTGCATGGCGAACTTATACAGAGTCATCATATGCTGCCACATAGTCACATTGAGTCGTGCTTTTGTTCAAGGGAAGTTAGCCTGAGTCGGCCTCTCTACGGTGTCTCTTGACTCATTTTTCAGTCGGCCATCCCTGGTTGTCAGTGTCATGTCTATCATCACATCAGTTATATTTGTCCTTTACTCATGCCGGTTTGAGAAGGTCCCCATTGACTTCTTACTGGCGGGTCTTGTCCTTATCGACGACGACACCTTGCTCTGAGGACAGGCCTAGAGCCGCACCCTGGCCCTATTTTCATTATTGATAGGTCACCTTGTGCTCAGCATCGATCAGTATCATGGGTCTTTGACTGAGTGGTTTCCCTTGTGTTTGACATTAGCTTACATTATCACACATTGGGATTCGTGCAGTACCTTGGTTTCCATTTGACCCTATTGGTGGATACCTCGCCTCTGTGTCAGCTTTCATTATTGGTTGGCTCAGAGGGTTTCTGTCGTGCGCTAGCCACATCTTGTGTACACTGGAAACGTACTTCGGTTGGGTTACTACATCTTTTTCGTCTGATTCCTTCCACATTATTGGCCTACGGGTTACACTCGCGCTAGATTGATGAAGGATGCCTTAATGCCTTCCTTCTAGCGGATCTTTCCCTATCGACTCCGACTCATTGCTTTGGGGCAAAGATCTAGAGTCCATTTGGGAGTACCTTGGGGTTTGCAGTCATTAGTGGCAAATCCTTCACTATCGACAGTGGGAAACCATCATTGTCTCCTGATCGATAGATTCTTACAGGTGTTCGACTCCAGCTCATCTATTCACACTTGTTAGATTGTACTGGGTACCTTGACGCTCATTATCATTATCGGTGAGTAGTCTCGCGTTTGTTAATGGTATACATGAATGACCGGTAATCAAACGATTTCTCACATGTTCGACTTCAGATCATTTATTCCCATGATGTAGAAATGTACCACGGCAGTCGGTGAAGACCTCAGGTTGTATCAACATTCATTGGTTCACTTGACAGTTGCTCCTGTTGCTGCTAGTTGATACCACTCCGCTTTATATGTTGCATTCAATCATGGCGACATTCTATATGCCAGCACCTGAGTTTGCAGTGTAGTACCATCCTATTCCATCATGTTCAGTTGGTACCTTTTGGGATCAGTTTTTGATATCAGTGATCTGTTGCATCTTTCAGCATCATTGACAGTCTTATATGTGATATTCAGACATGTACTTGTTCATTATGATCCGATGATCCATTATATATCTTTCAGTCATTTATAATTGTATACTTAATGGGTCCGCTTGTACTTGATATGCGGACATGTTTTACATTTTCTGAGCATGGGTATGCCCGCCTCAGACAGTGTTTCTTTCTGATCTCCTTTGGTGGCTTGGCAGGCTGAATTCTGGTGAAGTCCTCCTCGGTTTTTGACAGACTTCCTTTCCATGTACTCGCATAATATATTTCGGCCATCATGTACCCCTTCTGACCTCATATATTAGGGGGCATATGTTATAGCTCCAAATCTCACTCTTATGGTTTGTGATGCTGTACTCATGGCCTAGGGCAACCCCTCCTTCCAGACCTGGTCCTAAAATTTAAAAAACAGTGTTTTATCCCTTATACGCGACATTGCCCTGAGTTAAACACGTGTATACGCGGGTCTGTGAATATCCAACCCGCGTGTATGTATTAAAACACTTAAAAAAATATAAAATTCCTTCTTTTTGGGCGGAGATCGCGGGTTTTACCTGCTGATCACGTGTTAGTGCCCGTGGCCCAACTGTTCCCAACCAACTCCTAACTAAAAAACTACTTTGGAGATGGTATAAAAAGACGTCAAAGGGAAGGCCTAGAGGAGAGAGGAGAGAGAAAGGTTATTATGCTGAGATTTTTCCCTTGACCAGGTCTGAAGTCCCTTGTGCCTTCTGCACTTCCCCCATTTTGTACAGGAAACCTTTGTTTCCTTGTGTGTTGATGTTCATCCACCATTTATGACATCATGGAGAGAGTCATGGAAGGCGTTTTGTTAGAGGCTTGAGGCTGGAACAGATCCGGAAGGAAGCTTTGCTTGGAGCCTGCTGAAGGTGACTCAGGTGAACATATTCCTTTTTATGTACTTTATTTGTCTATAATAAAAGAAACACATGTCTTGGTTCCCAAAATGAATCTTATTTATGTTAATGACATTCATGTTTTGAATTCATGTGTAAATGGTTGTTTGGATTTCATAACTAACTACCTTTCTTTATAACATGAAGATGGTTTCTTTATAAGTTTTTGTCCATGTACTGCTGTATTCTTTGAATTGTTTGTTTTGCAGGACAAAAGAGAAGAAGGGAACTCCAAGAAGGGTTTGGACCCTAAAGGCATTCTCAAACGTAGGACCGAAGGTATGTACCCTTATCATAGAATTTGCTTATAATAGCATATTGGCTGTATGAATGCATGTTTCTTTGAATAGACAACTTTCAGTCTGCTAGGGTTTCACCCAAAAAGCCCTAGGGGAGTAATTCCCTCTACCAATTCGTACCTAGCAAGATGTGTTTGGGCATCTTGACTCTCATTGTCATCAATGGTGAGAGTTCTCGTGTTGACTAGTGGCATCCATTAATGGTCACTAAGTCAACAATTTCCTACTATGTTCGACATCAAAACATCTTTTCACATAGTAAGAATTGTGCCAATGAGTTTTGAAGATGTGAAGACTATTATTTTCAGTATTTTGGAGAAGATTCAGCAAGTTCTAGTAGAAGCAATAAAAAGTCATCTTATCTCTCTATCCATGACTCCTCATATTCAGCCATTTGAAGAAGAATATGATCAGAATTTTTCAGCCACCACACATACAACTCATCCACTCAGAAGGGTAAGTGAAGGTACGTCATTTTCTAACTTTTGACCATAGAATTCCATAAAAAGCTAGAATGATAATTGTTGGAAAATCATTTCTCTTCCTCATTTCATAAAATTGTCAATACCATCAGTTCGGGAGGGGAATACATTCATCTTCATATTTTTCCATATCCATATCATATTCAGGAGCCCACATACTTCCAACATATATTAATTATTACATTGCTATTATGAGCATATAATGGCTTTTGAAAAAGTCCTTAAAGGATAAATTGGATACAAACAAAATCATGGTTGTCATACAAGAACCAACCATCATGCAATCCAATAAAGATATACTTTGCAACAATAATCAAAATATCATTATACAAAGTTCAAAGATCAAAATAGAATGCAAAAAAAAAAAAAAAATTGTTGTAACACAAGAACCAACCATGTTACAATTCAAGTAAAACACTTTGAAAAAATATGAAGTTATCAAATGATATCATGCAAAGTTAAGCCAAAGATCAAGGATCAAAAGAGTTAATGTAATATATATTGCATGAGGACATGCAATAGCTTCAGTTGGGGGGTATGTTGAGTCTTGAAAATGTCATTCATTTCCATTACACTTTCACTATTATGTCCATTATATCACCTCCATTTCACTACTATGTCACCACATTCATCCCACTTTCATTATCATTGGGCCACATTTATGTTTTTCCAATATTTATTAATTCTAAGCCTTTTAAGTGAATTTTTGGTTAAAAATTAGAAAATAATGTGCATATGCTTATACCTAACAAATGGGTTGAGATTGTTGACATGTGTAGGTTGAAAGAAGGCTTCTAGAAAACCCTTATGTGGCACTCTAAGGCCAAATTCGAATTTGAGTGGAAAGAATCATGGGATCATGAGGATATGTGTCACATCTCCTAATTGTATTGTAACTCTAAGAAGACGTGTCTTATCAGTTCCTATTTTGATTAGGACTCTAGAGGTAGTGGGAGAAATTCATGGACTCTGATTAATGAGATGGCTTCCTTGATGGCTCTTGAAAGCTTTGGAGAGCTTTGTTGTACTTTGTAATTTTGAAGAATTTGAATAAAGCTTTGATGTTCTCAACATGAAAGGAGATGTGAAGTAGATGTCATGGAGCACATTAGAATGTAAGGTAGAGTAGATTTCATTTTGTAATTTTGCTTTGATTTCATTATGTCATTTGATTGCTTTCAAGTTTGATAGATTAGATTTTCCATTCAAGCAATTTTAATTCATGTAAGTGTGTTCAACCGGTTGATTGTAGATTATTTTTTTCCTTTACATGCTTTTGCATCTAATAGTGACATAAGATTTACCTCTCTGCTGACTTTGTTTTTTTTAGCTTTTCAATTTCAGTTATTCTTTGATTTCAGTCTTATTCATTTACTTTGTTAGTTAGTTTAAATATCAGATTTCTCATGTCATTTTCAGTTACCTCCTATATCCAGAGCGAGTCAAATGGTGAGGGATTGAAGTATGAATGCGTAGTTTCATATTAGTTTATTTTTCTGCAAGTTAGTTATTGAATTGCTCATCTCATTTTCAGTTACCTCCTATAGCCAGAGCAAGTCAAATGGTGAGGGATTGAAGTATGAATGCGTAGTTTGATATTAGTTTATTTTTCTGCAAGTTAGTTATTGAATTTCTCATGTCATTTTTAGTTACCTCCTAAAGCCAGAGCGAGTCAAATGGTGAGGGATTGAAGTATGAATGCATAGTTTGATATTAGTTTCATTTTCTGCAAATCAAATATCAGATTGCTCAATTTGTTTATGATTACCTCCTAAAGCCAGAGCGAGACAAATGGTGAGGGGTCAGAATATGAGTTGATGTAATTTGATTTTATCTTTACTTTACTTGCAATTTTTTTTATTTTCTTTGAGTGCAGTAGCTTAGTTAATTTCTTTTGTATTTAGACAAGCAGCAGAGACAGTGATTTCATAATCAGTATTTCATCTTTTGTTTGATTGAAGTAGCTGCATATTTACACTTTTGTTTAAGTACTAATTCCATCAATAACATGTTTTAAGATCTTTTGAAGTGCTAAGTCTTGGAAGTTACCATTAGGGACATAGACCTTGTCTTGAAATCTATATCCATACTTGACCTTTAAAAGTATTCTTAAAACCTTAGAATAGGATTTCCATTTTCATTAGACACTTTAGGAGATCAACAAGAACAAAACCCCAAAACAAAATAAAATCTATAAAACAGCGAAGTAAGAAAAAGGTTAACTAAGCACATATGGTGCACCACACTTCATCAGTTTACGATACCCGGATTGATAATTTATGTAGAGCAATTTAAGACGTTAAATGGACTTGACATTTTGGCACCGTTGCCGTGGAAGTGTAATTAGGAGACCTTATTTCTTACATCTAAAAAAAATTATTAACAATTCTTGAATATGCTCTCCTCTTGCACTTTGTGTGATCTATAGGATCAGAAAAAGGATTGTTATGTAAAAAAAAAAATAATAATAATTCTTGAGTATGCTTTTCTCCTACACTTTGTGTGATCTGGAGGATCAGAAAAAGAAGTGTTATGTTAAAAAAAAAAGGAGACAAAATAAACTTCATCCTTTCAATTGATTCAAAAAAAGAAAAGAAAAAATCAAACCCAAATTCTTTGATAGATTCAATTGTCCAAGATTGACTGGTTATGGTTTGTAGTGGTCCTCAAAACACTGTGTCCTGTTTTAATAAGGTTTTGGAATGTAGCCTGATTCCACAGCTAGTTGAGAATTCCGTAGCTGATTTAAAGGTTTAGCAGGTTACAAGCGTCCAATGAAGAAACCGACCACATGGGCATCTCCAGAATTGTCCCGACATGGATCCTATCCTAGTCACCCAGCCCAGATTGATAAAAAAATGAGCTTAAGACCTTAGTCAAAGTCCTACTTTTAGCATGTTTTCCTTGAAGTCTTTGCTGCCTGAAATTGAAAATCATTAATCCTTCTTATAAATTTACAATTTCAGAGAGAAAAGAAAAACAATCTATGGCTATCTTCAATCTGAGCTTTCACTGTGGCTTCAATAAGAAAATCTACATCCCTGTTCAAGTTTTGACCTTAAAACAAACCTGCAAAAGCATAAAAAAATAAATAAATAAAAACCTACAGATCTATGGAGTTAACTAAGATCAACTCAAATAATTATGACATAGCTTGGAATATAATGCATTATCTATTTGGCAGAATTCATTATCTATTATCTATGTGGCTGAATTGCAACCATGGCTTTCACAAAGAATGCGTAGACAAATGGATTCATTCTAACTCTTCCTTCCCTACTTGTAGACATTGTCTTCATTTTGGCTTTAAAACAAAGGGAAAGCACATTCGAATCAACAAATTATATCTTTGACAAGCTCAAATTCATCAACCAAGAACTTCTCAGGAGTGTGATGTAATCGTTGACTTAGAATTTGGGGTTAATCGATTTACAATTCCTTGATCAAATTATTCTGAGAGTGCACCTCTGTTTAAAGTGATGCTGTACCGGAGGAAGGGAAGGAAAACCAGTCAAGCCAAAAACCAAACCATCTTATGCTACAGTAGTTGTTTCTGTCGTCGATGAAGCAACTATTCTCTATACTAAAAATTGCAAAACCACCCATAGCTCAGACTTAGTTTGCTTCTACGAAAACATGGGATAGTTACTGTATAAAATATTCACTCGCTGCCACTAGTTTACTATAGATATTGCAAACACATTTTCCATAGCAATTCATAAAATGCAGAAGAGTAAAAGACATTAACTCAGAAAAACATAAACAACAAAAAAACGTCAAAATTCACATGCATGATTTTGACAAACAGAGACGAATTTGAAAAAAAATAAAACATGGGTTTTTTCGCCAGCAGGGTCAGTTAGATAACCCAGAAACCGTTTTAAGAAACTTGTGGCGGTCTGGGAGAAATCTTCAGTTCTTTGGAATCCATTTTTGCGTGCCGCGTGTAAAAAATGGAATTTCAATTAAATGAATAAGGTGTGATTTAAATCGGTGTGCCTGAGAAAGGGGAATTCAAATTTGATTACGTGCTAGAAATTAATCTACCATGTCTTCTGCCCTTAATGCCACCTGTTAACAAGCAATCTCAATTGAAGATGGCTTTGCTAGTATGTGAACAGTTGAGTACGCCTCTTCCAAGCTGATCTGTCATTTTTCTCCACTCCACTTGTTTAACAGAACTTGACCAAGTTGAATACACCTATTTTACATCCATATTGCTTGATTTATTCATTCAGGGTCATTCTGTTTTCAATTGGTGATTATGGTAATGCGCAGCGTGGAGATGAAGAGATCCTCTTACAAACCCGACAGACTCAACTAGATATACTTGGAACCACTTTATTTCCCTAGGTCCGTATGATTTCTCGATGGTGAAAACGTGAGTGAGGTAGAGAAAATTGACCAATTCGGATGATCGTCCATATTTTACAATGGATAGGGCACAAACAATAGAAAATAGAAGCATGACAGCAAAAGGAAATGGGTTGTTTTACGATTTAGAAACTGGAAGGAGTGGAGGTTTTATCATGATGTGCCTTCATTTGTTTATAAAAACTATAAGTTGAAGCTTTGCTGCTCATTTTCCTTAGGAGTCTTGTGTATTTCAGAAGTCTGATATAATTGCTACAACAGGGTAATCTTCGAAGTTTGGTCCTGAAAATAAGTTATGAAAATCCTAATACACTTAAAGGCTCAATAAGTATTATCTTGTTTGTTTTTCAAGTGAGATTTTGGGACTGTTTGGATGCTAATTGTGGGCTGATCTGAATCATATCAAAGTCTGGTACATTATAATGGTATTCTTGAAATCATTGGTTTCGTTTGATCTTGAAAATAATCTATCATTTCTGCATACTAGCTCTTGCATATTTGCACTCTTGCATAAGCATCTTTTTGATAGTCGAAGTGCTCTAAAATTGTTCCCATGCCTAATTGCTAAGTAACCAAAATATTAAATTCATCTTCAAGGTTTATGATTCAGAAGGTAGTAGGAAAGTCACACTTCGGGTATATTTACAAAAAAAAAAAATGAGCAGCACAAGAGTAGGTACCCTAGTATTCCATTTCCATCGCTAAAACTGTTTTGCTCCATATGCCATTACCATTCACAAAGATCCTACATGCAGGAAATGAAGAAAATAACTTAAATCAGAAAACTGATGGTTGACTGTTTCAGCCGCTTTTCATAGCTGATTCAACTTTCCGCAGCTGGTTCAACTTTCCGCAGCTGTTTTGTTAAACTCTAGGTTGCAAGTGTCATCAAGAAAAACAAGCCACATGGGTAGCTAGGGGAATGTCAGTACATGGATCGTTTCCTATTCATTTGATCCAATTCAATGAAAAAGACTGCGGTCAAAGGGAAGTCAAGTTGTGTGTTATTACTAAGTCGCCACACTAAGTCCCTAGATGTCAAGAAAAAATAATAATTTTGAATCAATGAAATGGATAAGTTATTTGCTCACTTTTCTGAAGGTATTGATTAATTTTGGACTGATGATGAAAGATGAATGGCTAACTTTTTATTCAAGATTTTTAGCTACAGAAACTATGCACATTCCGCAGCTAAAGTCCAATTCCGCAGCTGTTCTCTAATTCCACAGCCAGAAAAACCTCATTGTTCAAATCAGCCTAATTTTTTCATACAAAATCAGATTTTGATGATTTAAGTACTATTGGAAAGATCTCAACAAGATCTGCACAATGAGAAATCCATCATTAGAGTTTGAAATGGCAAATAATGAAATAAATTGCTGAAAAGAAGCAACATCTGTTAGGGTCCCACCCTAACCCCCTTATTTATGTAGTGGGATCGAATCATAGTAAAGAGTCAATAAAGCCCATATTAATAATTGTAAGTGGTTAACCTGCAATTAATGACGGGACCACAGTTATTAGAGTTGGAAATGGCAAATAATGAAATAAATTTATGAAAAGAAGCAACATCTGTTAGGGTCCCACCCTAACCCCCTTATTTATGTAGTGGGATCGAGTCATAGTGAAGAGTCAATAAAGCCCATATTAATAATTGTAAGTGGTTAACCCGCAATTAATGACAGGACCACAGTTAGTTGCAAATGGGCCATGGTATTAATAAAACCCATGGTATTGATCCATGGTATTGCATGTATGAGTCATATATAAAGGATAGAGACTCCCTGCGACGAGCATCGTGTCTTACTTTTGTATCGAGCTCTCCTCTATTGGAGGTTGCCCCCTCGAAGAGGCCAGTGAACATTGCTTTCTAAATAATAAAATATTTGTTGTTGTCTCTCACTATTCTATGTTTTGGGTATCTTTCTTCGCATATTCTGTATTTGGGTATCTTTTGCAGTTTAATAGCATAACAAGTGGTATCAGAGCACTTTCCAGGGCCAGTGGGATCTCCATTTCTTAGCAATTTTTTTTTTTGGCTAGAGACGTGTTCCAGCATCTTTAAACCTCGGGATCTGTCGTTGAGCGCATAAACCTGTGAATTTGGGGAGGCATGCACGCAAGAAATACAAGAGGTGGTCACGCTTTTTGGACTCCCTTGTAACCCTTGTGGGTAACCCTTCGAGTAGTAGCGCATTAGACAGAACCACGTACGGACTGTCTTCCAAGTACCTTCTAGGTATATCGGAAGCCCCTTAGCTCCTCTGCAACCTCGCCATAGATAAACCGTCGGCTATCTTGCCGCTATAGTACACCAAGAACAACACTCGAAGAGATTACTCGCCCGTACGATAAGGTAGTCGGGTTGTACGGCTAAGGGTACGATTGATCCTCCTTAGTTAGAGCCCTAAAACATTGGGCCAAGTACCACTGTTAGACCCTTATGTATATTGCGATCTGTAGCACCTGACACTCCTCGATACCATAGTTCCCTTTTCTATCTAGGGATCACGCATCATCTCTGCCAGATCAGCGCACAAAGGGGTGCAGCAGCAGCAGACATCAGTTCCGCAGTTTCGAGTTAGCAGACCAGCCATTCCGATCTATTAGATCCATCAGATCCGTAGCAGCAATATGTTCCGCCGCTCAGAGCTATCCGATCCGCCATTCAAATCTCTCGGATCCACCTGATCTAAGTAGCTGTTTGGGGTTCCTATACCGGGGCATGATTTTCGCAGGACTTTTGGTAGCATTGACATTTTGAAGATTCGGCTACTGCAGTATTCCTAAGGAAGGAGTAAAACTCTGTTAGGAATTTTCAGACAAAAAAAAAGTCTGAGATCTCCCGAGGTGCTTATTGGTGATCTAGCCCATCAGAATCAGGACGATGAGCTGAGCACGGTGGTACCATTCAATTCTTAGTGAAAAAAAAAATTTGGGTGGTCCCAATTTTCAAGAACATCATGTCGGTGCATGGTAGAAACTAGAGCTCAAGCTATGGCCAATGAAATGATGGACAAACTTGAAGAATCCTTGCAATCCCTCCAAATTCAGCTTGACCGACTAAATATCATGATCCCAAGAATAATCTCGACGGGCAAGGAGGAAGCCCATGAGGAGGCGTATATTGGCAATGGACACAGTGAGGGTGAGTCTAGCCACTCTCTTCACCTCAGGGGCCCCCACCAACAATCCCGTCCGCGACCTTCCAAGTTGGATATGCATAAATTTGATGGTTCTCACCCGGCAACATGGATAGCACAAATGGAGCAGTATTTCAATCTGAATAACATCTTAGATAATGAGACTGAGATTATGGTGGGGAGCATGTACTTGGACAATGAAAGGTAGTAATGGTGGGAATGGCATCAACGTTGCAATGGACCTTTTAGGACTTGGAACTCCTTCAAAAAATCTCTTACAGAACGCTTTGACCAGGAATCTTCTTTTTTGGGTCGTCTTACTAAGGTCCGACAGACTGGCACAATGGATGAATATATTATAGCCTTTGAAGCCTTAGCCTTCCACACTAGGGGTCTCTCAGATGTGTTCTACACGGAATGTTTTATCAACGGTCTTAAAGAAGCCATAAAAGCCCACGTCTTACTGCACCACCCTCCCACATGGACTGAGGCTTGTAAGGTAGCTCGTAATGTGGAACGTGCATTAGCAGCCCAGTACAATCGCCCAAATTTCACCGCTAAGGGTCGCCCCCCACAGGCTCAGAGCACAACTCAAACACTTAAGGTTCAAAAGGTGTCACCTGCAGAAATGGCCAAAAGAAGAAAACAAGGATTATGTTACTACTGTGATGAAAAATACTCCCCAGGTCATAAATGCAAGGAGCCCAAAATTTTTCAAATTGATGCCACTGATTACAGCTCATCGGAGGAAGACCCACCATTGGAGGAACATGAGGCGGTAGAAGAGGACAACCAAAAGGACAATGTCCCTGACGAACCAGTTATTTCGCTGCATGCTTTGGCAGGGATTTCTTCACCTCAAACTCTCAAAATCAGAGGTTTTATTAAACATCGCCCAGTAGTAGTCTTGATTGATAGTGGAAGTACACATAATTTCATCCATCAAAAAGTCGCGGAAGCAGTGCACTGTTTTGTATGAGTAGTTTCTAACTTCCAAGTCCAAATTGCGGATGGGGGCATAATGAAATGTGAAGGCCGCTGTGAAAATGTCAAACTTCAAATGGGGGATTATCAGTTGAAGACCCACATGTTTGCCATACACATGGGAGGGTGCGACATTGTCCTCGGTGCTGAATGGCTTCGCACTCTTGGGCCAATCACAATGGATTTCCAGGAGTTATATATGAGTTTTAAGCAGAACAACTCCACACATACCCTCCGTGGACTCCAGGCGGGAGCTCCCTCTATCATCAGCTCGCATAGGATGGAAAAATTGCTAAAAAAGGGCCATCATGGAGTTATAGCTCAATTTAATTCCATCCAGGTAGTCGAAACCAAGTCTCTGCCGATTCATCCTGAGATGCAACAGATTTTAAATAACCATCTGCTGGTCTTTGACAAGCCTCATGAGCTTCCACCCTCGAGAGGGGAACATGATCATAGCATCACCTTGGTTCCAGGGGCCCAACCCCAGATGTGCGCCCATATAGATATCCGTTCACCCAAAAGAATGAAATAGAAAAAAATAATCAAGGAACTTTTGGAAGCAGGTGTCATTCGTCCCAGCATTAGTCCTTATTCATCACCGGTGGTCATGGTGCTCAAGAAAGATGGGGAGTGGCGGATGTGTCCAGACTTCAGGGCCCTCAATAAGTTGACAGTCAAAGATAAATTTTCCATCCCAGTGGTTGACGATTTGCTGGATGAACTCAATGGGGCTAAATTCTTCACTAAGCTGGATCTTCGCTCGGGCTACCACCAAATTCTCATGAAGGAAGTCGACATTCCAAAGACTACTTTCAGAACTCATGAAGGCCATTATGAGTTCCTGGTCATGCCATTCGGTCTTTGTAATGCCCCCTCTACTTTTTAGAGCCTTATGAACCACCTTCTCAAACCATATCTCAGGAAATTTGTCCTTGTCTTCTTCGATGACATCGTCATCTATAGTTGCACTTGGGCTGCACATCTTCAGCATGTAGATCTACTCTTGCAACTACTTCGCAAGCATAAATTATTTGTCAAGATGTCCAAGTGTTTGTTTGGCATGGAAGAAGTTGAGTATTTGGGCCACATTGTGGAGCGTGAAGGTGTCAAGGTGGACCCCAAAAAGATCCAGGCAATGCAGGATTGGCCTCAACCTAAGACCTTGAAGAGCTTGAGAGGATTTTTGGGTCTCACAGGCTATTATTGTAAATTTGTCCGCAATTATGGTCGCATAGCGAAGCCTTCACTCAACTCCTGAAGAAAAATTCATTCTTCTGGAATGAGGACGCACAACAGGCATTTACAGCTCTCAAAAATGCCATGTGTTCCACTCTAGTCTTAGCACTACCTGACTTCACCGAATCTTTTGTCATTGAATGTGATGCTTCGGGTATGGGTATTGGGGCAGTCTTAGTGTAGGAAGAGCGACCTTTGGCCTTCACAAGCCAACAACTAAGTGGGAAGAATCTGGGCCAATCTACCTATGAGAAGGAAATGATGGCCATTTTACATGTAGTAGAGACCTGGCGACCTTACTTATTGGGGCGACGTTTCCAAATCCGCACAGACCATCACAATCTTAAATATTTTTTGGAGAAACGCCTATCCTCCCCACAACAAAATAAATGGCTCGCCAAAATGCTAGGATATGATTATGAGATCATTTACAAGAAAGGGCAAGAAAATAGTGTAGCAGATGCATTATCTCGCCAATTTGAGGAGGGAAGTACCTTGCTAGCAATTTCCCTTCCCATTCCAGAATGGATTGAAGAAGCTCGGAGGGAATGGTTTTCACATCCAGGGCTCTCCCAACTCATTTCTCAATTGCAGGTGGATCCAAATTCCACCAAGGGCTACTCGTGGCATGATGAGATTCTTCGCTACAGGGACAGAGTCGTAATATCACCAACATCCACCCTCAAAAGTCGCATTTTGGCAGAATTGCACTCATCCCCCATTGCAGGACATTCAGGCTTTCAGAAGACGTATGCTCACACTAGAAGATCATTTTTTTGGACAGGCATGAAAGAGGACATCCTCACTTTTGTAGCAAAATGCAATGTCTGTCAACACCACAAAGGGGAGACTGTCAAAGCACCAGGCACATTACAACCATTTCCCATCCCGGCAGCAATATGGACGGAGGTTTCTATGGATTTCATTACAGGTCTTCCAAAGTCAGGAAACAAGTCAGTCATCATGGTGGTTGTGGACAAACTTTCGAAGTATGCTCATTTCTGCGCCCTACCCCAACCGTTTACACCGACTTTGGTCGCTCAATCTTTCATGGATCAGATCTTCAAATTGCATGGCATGCCCACTTATATTGTGTCTCATCGCGACCCGATCTTCACCAGTAATTTTTGGCAGGAACTGTTCAAGCTACAAGGCACCCAGCTAAAACTCAGTACTTCTTATCATCCACAAACGGATGGTCAAACGGAAGTTGTCAACAAATGTTTGGAAACCTACCTTAGGTGTTTCACTTCAGAAAAGAAACATCTTTGGGTACAATGGTTACCTCTGGCTGAATGGTGGTATAACACCAAATATCATGCCACCACCAAAATGACTCCCTATGAAGCAGTATATGGTCAACTCCCTCCTTCCCCTACTTCTTATATCAAAGGGGGCCCAAAGGTACAAGCAGTGGATCAACTCCTACAAAACCGTGCAACCATTCTCACCCATCTTAGAGAGAATCTTCATCAAGCTCAAAACCACATGAAGCAACAGGTAGACCAGCATCGCTCAGAGCGCCAATTTCAAGAAGGGGATTAGGTCTTTTTGAGGCTGCAACCATATAAGCAAACATCACTCAAAGACAAGGGTTTTCAGTAACTATCTCGAAAATTCTACGGACCATATCAAGTACTTCAGTGCATTGGAGAAGTCGCCTACAAGCTGGCTTTGCCGCCTACTGCAAAAATCCATCCAGTTTTCCATGTCTCATGCCTCAAGAAAGTGATTGGGAACAATTGCAGAATTCAAACCAGTCTACCTGAATTGGACGATGAAGGGTCAATCTGGCTCCAACCTGAACAGGTCTTAGACACACGAGAAAGGCATCTGCGTGGCCGCATGATTAAGGAATTTCTCGTCAAGTGGAAAGACACCTCGCCGGAAGATGCAACTTGGGAACCAGCCACTATTCTTCAGCAGTTTCCGCAGCTTCAGCCTTGACGACAAAGCTATTCTTAAGGGGCAGGGCATGTTAGGGTCCCACCCTAACCCCCTTATTTATGTAGTGGGATCAAGTCATAGTAAAGAGTCAATAAATCCCATATTAATAATTGTAAGTGGTTAACCAGCAATTAATGACGGGACCACAGTTAGTTGCAAATGGGCCATGCTATTAGATAGATGATATTAATAAAACCCATGGTATTGGTCCATGGTATTGCATGTATGAGTCATATATAAAGGATAGAGACTCCCTGCGAGGAGCATCGTGTCTTATTTCTATATCGAGCTCTGCCTATTGGAGATTGCCCCCTCGAAGAGGCCAGTGAACATTGCTTTCTGAATAATAAAATATTTGCTGTTGTCTCTCACTATTCTATGTTCTGGGTATCTTTCTTCGCATATTCTGTATTTGGGTATCTTTTGCAGGTTAAGAGCATAACAACATCAACTTGAGGCACTAATTCCAAATCAGGTATAAATTCTTTTGATTTTTCCTTTGAGACTTGTTTCATTAATACAAATTCTTAGTTTTGTGTATAAATATCATAACTAGAGAGATTGACCATCTCTCTCTTTTGATAATCTTACATTCCATTGCAGAAGAAGTATTAGCTTTTTTGTAGGTTCCAGGAGGAAGGACAAATGACTACAAGAGAATGGTGTCTCTCTAAGAGACCAATTTGTTTCATAAGAGGATGATTAGCAATAAAGAGGAAATATGTTGATGCAGAACCAGATCCAAACACTTGAAAAACTTTCAAATACTATTGTCTCCATCACATCCATACTTCATAATAAACCATTCACTCCATATTTTCCATTTACATTCACATACACTTTCCATCTTTTTTTCTCCATTCACAACCCACAAATAAAAGCAAGAGGCTCATTCACATGCTTATTTCCCATTTCCATTTCTGTTCTCCATTGCCATCTTCCCATCTTCCATTTTGTCATTTTCATTCCGCAAATAAGCCCTGCTTCAATGCACATTATTGAGTCCATAGTCCTTTGAGTCTAAATTCTTTGTAAAAACATCTTGAGGCTTGCATGCCTTAATGGCAAGTCCTCATGCTGAAAAACAATGGGAATACATTAATGTCCCTTGTTCGTTAGATCTTCTAGGTGACTAAACGTCGGCAAATTCATTCGTACCTAGCAAGATGTGTTTGGGCATCTTGACTCTCATTGTCATCAATGGTGAGAGTTCTCGTGTTGACTAGTGGCATCCATTAATGGTCACTAAGTCAACAATTTCCCACTATGTTTGACATTAGAACATCTTTTCACATAGTAGGAATTGTGCCAATGATTTTTGAAGACGTGAAGACTATTATTTTCAGCATTTTGGAGCAGATTCAGCAAGTTCTAGTAGAAGCAATAAAAAGTCATCTTATCTCTTTATCCATGACTCCTCCTGTTCAGCCACTTGAAGAAGAATATGATCAGACTTTTTCAACCACCACACATACAACTCGTCCATTCAAAAGGGTAAGTGAAGGTACGTCATTTTCTAACATTTGAGCATAGAATTCCATAAAAAGCTAGAATGATAATTGTTGGAAAAACATTTCTCTTCCTCATTTCATAAAATTGTCAATACCATCAGTTGGGGAGGGGAATACATTCATCTTCATATTTTGCCATATCCATATCATATTCAGGAGCCCACATACTTCCAACATATATTAATTATTACATTGCTATTATGAGCATATAATGGCTTTTGAAAAAGTCCTTAAGGATAAATTGGATACAAACAAAATCATGGTTGTCACACAAGAACAAACAATCATGCAATCCAATAAAGATATACTTTGCAACAATAATCAAAATATCATTATGCAAAGTTCAAAGATCAAAATAGAATGCAAAAAAAAAAAAAATGGTTGTAACACAAGAACCAACCATGTTGCAATTCAAGTAAAACACTTTGCAAAAATATGAAGTTATCATATGATATCATGCAAAGTTAAGCCAAAGCTCAAGGATCAAAAGAGTTAAGGTAATATATATTGCATGAGGACATGCAACAGCTTCAGTTGGGGGGTATGTTGAGTCTTGAAAATGTCATTCATTTCCATTACACTTTCACTATTATGTCCATTATATCACCTCCATTTCACCTCCATTTCACTACTATGTCACGACATTCATCCCACTTTCATTATCATTGGGCCACATTTATGTTTTTCCAATATTTATTAATTCTAAGCCTTTTAAGTGAATTTGTGGTTAAAAATTAGAAAATAATGTGCATATGCTTATACCTAACAAATGGGTTGAGATTGTTGACATGTGTAGGTTGAAAGAAGGCTTCTAGAAGACCCTTATGTGGCACTCTAAGGCCAAATTTGAATTTGAGTGGAAAGAATCATGGGATCATAAGGATATTTGTCACATCTCCTAATTGTATTATAACTCTAAGAAGACATGTGTCTTATCAGTTCCTATTTTGATTAGGACTCTAGAGATAGAGGGAGAGATTCATGGAATCTCATTAATGAGATGGCTTCTCATCTTTTTGTATAAATAGGAGATCTCTCTCCTTCATTTGTTAGTTCTTAAGTCTTAGTTTAGAGTTCTTTAGCTTGGAGTTTGTAGTTCTTCCTTGATGGCTCTTGAAAGCTTTGGAGAGCTTTGTTGTACTTTGTAATTTTGAAGAATTTGAATAAATCTTTGATGTTCTCAACATGGAAGGAGATGTGAAGTAGATGTCATGGAGCACATTAGAATTTAAGGTAGAGTAGATTTCATTTTGTAATTTTGCTTTGATTTCATTATGTCATTTCATTGCTTTCAAGTTTGATAGATTAGATTTTCCATTCATGCAATTTTAATTCATGTAAGTGTGTTCAACCGGTTGATTGTAGATTAGTTTTTTTCTTTACATGTTTTTGCATCAAATAGTGACATGAGATTTACCTCTCTGCTGACTTTGTTTTTTTTAGCTTTTCAGTTTCAATTATGCTTTGATTTCAGTCTTATTCATTTACTTTGTTAGTTAGTTCAAGTATCAGATTGCTCATGTCATTTTCAGTTACCTCCTATAGCCAGAGTGAGTCAAATGGTGAGGGATTGAAGTATGAATGCGTAGTTTGATATTAGTTTATTTTTCTGCAAGTTAGTTATTGAATTGCTCATGTCATTTTCAGTTACCTCCTATAGCCATAGCGAGTCAAATGGTGAGGGATTCAAGTATGAATGCATAGTTTGACATTAGTTTATTTTTCTGCAAGTTAGTTATTGAATTTCTCATGTCATTTTCAGTTACCTCCTATAGCCAGAGCAAGTCAAATGGTGAGGGATTGAAGTATGAATGCGTAGTTCGATATTAGTTTATTTTTTTGCAAGTTAGTTATTGAATTTTTCATGTCATTTTCAGTTACCTTCTAAAGCCAGAGCGAGTCAAATGATGAGGGATTGAAGTATGAATGCGTAGTTTGATATTAGTTTCATTTTCTGCAAATTAGATATCAGATTGCTCAATTTGTTTATGATTACCTCCTAAAGCCAGAGCGAGACAAATGGTAAGGGGTCAGAATATGAGTTGATGTAATTTGATTTTAGCTTTACTTTACTTGCAATTTTTTTGATTTTCTTTGAGTGCAGTAGCTTAGTTCATTTCTTTTTTATTTAGACAAGCAGCAGAGACAGTGATTTCATAATCATTATTTCATCTTTTGTTTGATTGAAGTAGCTGCATATTTACACTTTTGTTTAAGTACTAATTCCATCAATAACATGTTTTAAGATCTTTTGAAGTGCTAAGTCTTGGAAGTTACCATTAGGGACATAGACCTTGTCTTGAAATCTACATCCATACTTGACCTTTAAAAGTATTCTTAAGACCTTAGAATAGGATTTCCATTTGCATTAGAAACTTTAGGAGATCAACAAGAACAAAACCCCAAAACAAAATAAAATCTACAAAACAACGAAGTAAGAAAAAGGTTAACTAAGCACATATGGTGCACCACACTTCATCAGTTTACGATGCCCGGATTGATAATTTATGTAAAGCAATTTAAGACGTTAAATTGACTAGACACTATGTCTTACACATTTCATGACATCAAGCACATTGTGAAACCTTATCTCGATGATTTACCTGCTCATTCATTACGTAGAGCTGATCATCTCATTCATTTATGAGCAATCTTTATGAGATGTAAGCATTATCAAATTAGGTTGAATCCACACAAATGTGTTTTCTATATAGAAACAGGTCGATTACTGGGATTTGTTCTTTTGAAAGCTGGCATTTGTGTCGATCCCTCGAAGGTTGAAGCTATTGTCAAATTGCCTCCTCCTTCGACTCTTCGCCAACTCCAAAGTTTGCAAAGGAAAGCAAACTTTTTACGTCGATTCATTCCTAACTACACCGAGATAACAAATGGTTTTACCAGGTTGTTGAAACAGAATACTCCATTCTTTTGGGATAAGATAGCTGACAAATCTTTCGATGCACTTAAACACGCGTTGACCCATGCATCGTTATTGCATCCTTTCAACTACAACCAGGACTACTTCTTATATCTCGCCGCCTCTCATTCCACCATCAAAATGGTGTTAGTTTAGGAAGATGAATTCGGTAGTGAACATGTGATTTATTACCTTAGTTGAACTTTAAATACGACTGAGCTAAAATATTCACATGTGGAGAAATTGGCCTTGGCAGCTGTTCAAGCTGTCCAACGATTTCGTCATTACATTTTACTACGAAAACTACCGTAATTTCCGATTACAACCCTATGATCTATATTTTGACCAAACAATTGCTAGGGGGCAAGTATTCCAAATGGATTGTTATCCTCCAGGAATTTTACTTGGAGTTTGAAAAATCTAAGTCAAAGAAATCTTTACTTTTTTCGGAGTTGATGTGTGACTTCTCGCGTGCTGATACTGAAACTGTGGCAGAAGAACCCATTGCAAATGAATCCTTGTTTCTTATCATCACTCTTGATCCATGGTTTGGAGATATCATTGTTTATCTCCAAACCCAATCTTTTTAGCCTGAAATTTCACGATCTTAGCGTCGGAAAATATGTTTCCAATCCCAACAATACAAGATTATTGGAGATACACTTTATCATCATGGGGTGGACTCTGTTTTCCGACATTGTTTAACTCATGAGGAAGCTGAAAGGGTTTTAAATGACTGTCACTCTAGAGCGTGTGGCAGTCATATGTCTGGGTGTGCCACAACCCAAAAGATATTGCGCACTGGCTATTTCTGGCCATCTTTGTTTAAAGATTGTATTGACGCGGTCTGAAAATCCCACAACTGTCAAATTTTTTATCGAAAGATGCGTGCTCAGCCTGCTCCTCTCGACCCTATAATTGTCGTCAATCCTTTTGCAAAGTGGGGCATCGATTTTATTACATGTAACCCTCACTCGGCTGGGGGGCATGCGTATATCATCCTTGCGGTAGATTATTTTACCAAGTGGGCCGAGACGATGCCTACATTTTTAGCAAACGGAAAAACTGTTGCAATTTTCGTTTTCAATCATATAATTGCTAGGTTCGGTGTTCCACAAGCGATTATCACTGATCATGGGCGTCATTTTCGAAACATCATGATGACTGAAATAACAAATAAACTTGGCCTATGTCACGATAGTTCAACTCCATATTACCCACAGGCTAATGGTCTAGTTGAAGCCATCAACAAAGTTCTAGTCATTATGATCTGAAAAATCATTGGGATTCATAGGTCGAATTGGCATAACATGTTATTTTCAGCGCTTTGGGCATATCGAACCTCAGTAAAAACATCAACTAGTTTCACTCCTTTCCAACTAGTTTATGGTTTGAAAGCTGTGTTACCCATTGAATGCGAAATCTCGTCATTGCAAATAGCCATAGAGTTACTTCCAGCCACTTTCGAAGAGGAGAAACGTTTGTTGTACTTCACTCAGCTAGATGAGAATCGACGTGATGCTGCACTAGCAATCGAAACTCATGCCAAACGTATTAAAGCTCAGTACGATTGAAATGTTACACCTCGCAATTTTTTGGAAGGAGACTTAGTCTTACTATACGATCAAGAAAATGATAAGTGCGCTGGAAAATTCGTACCGATGTGGCATGGTCCTTATGTTGTTAAGCGAAAGCTGGCAAAAGGGGCCTATGAATTGGTAGATTTTGATGGTGTCTATTTAGGTAAACCCATAAATGGTCTTTACCTGAAGAGATATTATGCTTAAATTTAGGTGTGGAGATTTTGTTAGGTTAGTTTTATTTCTAATTGGTGTGTTTTAGATTAGAAAAGTGTGCTTAGTTTAGAGAGTGTTTTTGTCATTATCTTGCTTATCTTGATTTTACTTTTGATATTGCAGATGTCGACATCTCTTCAAATATACATTGGTTTTGCTGATGGTGCTTGTCGTAATACATGGAACATCTCTTCTGCAGCTTGGGTTATCTATTCACCCTCTGATGAGTTGGTATCTATGCATGGGGTAAGCCTCAGTCAAACAACGAACAACATTGCAGAGTATAGTGCAGTGATTGAGTTATTATCTGAATCCATCTCATTTTGGATTCAGAGTTTGATTGTGAGGTCAGATTCTGAACTCGTTGTATTTCAGCTTAATAGAGTTTATGCCATTAGAAATCCAGTGTTATTAAGATTATTTGTAAGAGTTTGTCTCTTGGAACGTGAATTTGACTATATTGAATATCAACATATTCTGAGATATTTAAATACATTAGCATATGCAATTGATTCTCGAATGTTAAGTAGACATTTGCAATAATCAAACAGTAAATTTAAAAACGTTCCATAACATGTTTTACAAGATAGCCAGTAATAGTGATATAGAATAGCATAGAAGTGTATCAATATATACATCGTCTTCGATCATAGGTTCAAAAACACCTTATCATCGGCAAAATGATAGTACAAAAAGCAAAAATGTCATATGAGTCTACAATAGGCAATCATACTATCACTAGTGATGATCACAATAAGAAACCACTGCTTGGGCCACCCTACAAAGGAACCTCCTGAAAGGTCCTGGGACCCCAATCACATAGCGCTATAGACAAAGAGGAATGTCATCTATGCTAGTCTCTGGAATGTCTGTTGTCAAACGCACTAGATGGTTTTCCAATTCGGCTAGGGTCTTTGTAGATTCGTCCCGTGGGGCTGGTACTGCTGCAGCTGGGTGTTTCCTCTCATAGGGCCGGAGAGTGGCTGGTCGTCATGGACCTACATCTGCATTTGAAACCTTTTACTATCAGTTTTGGGACAACGTTGAAAATGATTTTACATAAGTCATCCCATTGCTCTCCTGGTGGAAGAGCCATGTCTCGGTCACCACGATAATCCATCCCGGCATAAGGAAAATCTTGAATCACAAAAACTTGGTTCTCCAACCAATGAAAATACTCAGGAGGAAATCGAACAACCTCTGAACCCTCCTCAGGATGACGGGCCATAACTGCAACCCAACGCATCAGCTTGGGCTCTCGGGGAAGTCTAGCTTCAATGGAAAGATGTTGTGGGACCAACATTGGGACCCTCTCTAGACCAAAGCTCACAACTAAGAAACCATATCCAAAGTTTTTTAGTTTTCCGTTCTTTGCTCTAGTCAGTTGGCCTTTTACATTAGCCAACACAGCTTCGCACCAGTTGAAGACGATGCCTCGATAACAGTCTACTGCCATCCGCATTTGGGATCCGGTGGCCATATGCAGTGTTGCGCTTTCGCAGAGTTCGGTGACAGTAAATGCAATCACTTTGAGTTCAGGATGGGAGATGGTTTTGATATCAATCCCTTTGTCCTTGGTTTGGTCGTTACAAAACTCTAGCTGAAGATTATCGATAGACTGGCCACTTGGCCTAGTCTCGAATAGAGTTAATCGTTCACCTCTCTTGGGAAAACCAGTCAAAAAGTAAATGTCCTCTAGCTCCATTTCGAGCTGGTAGCCGCCAATAATGAAACATTGGTCCTGTATATTCCATCTGTCCACCAGCCACTGTAGAAAGTCTACTTGGGCCCTCATGCCAGGTATGGCCCAGAATTTAAATAACCCGCATGCCTTCAATGCATCTATCGAAGGTTGATGATTAATTGCGGTGAGGTCCACATCTTTGTGCTCCCGTTCCCGCCAGCTAAGCATAGTGTATATCCTACATTGAAAGAAAAGGCAGATTAAAACATTTTAAATCAAATTTTTTGGGCGAAAATTGAAGAATTTGAAATTATAAAACCTATGCCACGGGGACCGCACTCTCCAGTTAGAGACAGTGCGTAGGTCCGCACTCTGCCCGAACAGCAGGTGCGGGCCCCTGGCTCTTTCCTGTGTAGGAAAAAGTCGGGGTCCACAGGTTTTGCATGCTGCGCCTGTGGACCCCTGCGAGCGGACTTTTAAACAAAATTCTTCCTAAAAATCAAAATAGAAACCTAAAAACAAAATTCAAATGGTTGAAATGCAAGATTAAAGTGATATGGAATACCTGGAGATGACGGTTTTTGATTCCAACGGATGGATTTTCGGTAATATTCATGGGAAGTTTCTTACCCAAAAGCTCTCTTTTCTCACTTTGAAGTCAAAATGGTAAAAATGAATTTACAAAAGCCCTTTTTATAAGCTTTTTTGAATAAATGAATTTTTACTTTCTTTATTTTTCACTTTAAAGAGGTAACTTTTTGATCCATTTTTATTTATTTTAAATAGGTATGAGTAAAGTTTGAGTTTTTGTGCAGAATATCGGATTTTTCAGGCAAAATTGATCATTTTCAACAGAAAACATTAGAGTCATCTTTAAGCTCTTTTTTGACTCCTAAAATATGAAAAGATTGCCGAGTTTTTCTTTTTAAGCTCGTTAAAACAGAATTAAAAGGACAGTCCACTTACAGCTCTTTTCTAACCATATAAACGTGAAAAGGTTGCCAGATTTTTGTCGTTTCAAATTCGATATTGGTTATAAAGCGATGTGTCATTGGTCGCTTTTTTACTTTTTCGGATCAGAGACACTAATTATGAAAATTAGTCCTTGATCGTAATGGTCAAGCGGTTCTCTCAAGTATTATTTTATACTTTTTTCGGGCTTGGGAGACACAAATTTACGAAAAAGGACAACCATGGATTTTTCTTAAGTTTTTCTTCTGACTCCCTAAAATTGAAAAATGCCGAGTTTCTCCTATACTGGACTCGTTAAAATTTAATAGTAAAGGACCTGTTCAATTACAAATAGGAACGGCCCACTCCTTCTTAGGGTTCGAATTTAAACTAAGTTGGACTCATCCGAAGGATGAACTTATAACCAAGCAAATGTTATCCTCCTCAAGCTTGTCAAAAATAAAGAGGTACTTGCCATAAATGGTGGGGGAAAAGAGAGAAAAATGAACCTGTTTGTTATACTTTGTGTCTCAGAAAAACATTTAAACACTCTTGAACATGACACTTTTTGTTCACCTGGGCTGAGAAATCCTTTACCTAACAGTTAATCAAACCATATTGAAAGTCATCAGACGGTTTCTGGGTATTAGCTTTGGGTCAATTGTCACCAAACCATCTGCAATGTCGTTATGTGTTCAAGAGGTCAGTGCAAGTAAACCATTCATCTGAAAAATATTTGTCATCCATCTAGACCATCCCTGAGTCAGTCCTTACAAATCTATATTTCTTCAAACTTGATCTATGATTTCGTGTTGTGGTCTTGCCTACGACGGATCGCTTTCTATTGACTTCAGCTCATTATCTAGAAAGATGATCTAGAAATCGTCAATACCTTGGAATCTGCATGCCTCAATGGCAGGTTTCTCGCCTTCGACGACAGGTTGCATCATTGACCTTCGATCGAAGGATTCCGTGACATGTTCGACATCAACACATCTATTCACATTTCATGAATTGTACTGGGTACTTCGAGAGCCATTGAAATTACTTGTGGTTTCTATCACACTTGTTAATAGTTTACATCTTTGACTAGTAATCAAGTGGTTTCTACCATGTTCGACTTCGACACATTTATTCACATGGATAAAATCGTACTATTTCGGGAAGTAGAAATCAAGACCCTGGATCTAGTTTCCACCATCCAAGCTGCGAGGAATTTTGTTATTCATTATACAGTGGACTATTCATAAACAGATGGTTGCGCCCATACTGTGTCTACATATGTTTATACTTGTGATGTATTACAAGATCATTCCTATATTAGAGCAGTTTAGTTAGTTTTCTAGTCAGTTTTGATCTGAGTATGGGAATGCCTACCTCAGCAATGATATGATCTCATATATATATTTTGTATTGAATGTTTCTACAGGTTCCAACTAGGCTCTCCATAGGATGATCCTCGAAATGATAAAGTACTTCACTCTTCTTAGATGACAAATATTATCTATTATATACTTCATACTTTAGGGGGCAATCTATTGCACAAAATATTGTCACCATGACATTCTACAATCAGTGTGAGTCTATCACCACTCATACTGTCCTCCTATGCAAGTCTTAAACCTCATCTCTTCATGTCAAGCCTTAAAAATGAGAGAAAGTCCTTGAAAATCTCTAAAACTTTGGTTCCACACTTTCTCTTAGCATTACCTGTGGTCTCGCACCCCTTGGTCATGTTCCCTGCGGACCTGCCTGCTTTTTCTCTAAAGTAAAGGGTGTGGACCCCTGTAAAAGTCAAAAAGGCGCAAGTTTATTATTAAAAACTCACTTTGGGTTAATTTTGGACGCTTTTAGAAGGAATCTTGAGGTGGAAAGTTCACTCCTAGGTGGTTCATTCATTCCATAACTAAAGGACCTAACCCCTTGATGTGAGGAGCTTATCCCTTTGAAGGAGGACTCTACCCTTTGAAGGTGGACCTGGTAACTTCCTTCCTCTACACTATAAAATGAGGCATTGGGTTGGTTGCTAGAGCGGTTGAAAGCTGAATATTTTTTAGGGTAAATGTTGTTGGAATTTAGACTTCCTAATTGAGCTTGAGAGGAGAGATTACATACCTTTTGATCTCTTTGGGAAGAGTGTGAAGCTTCTCAAAGTAGAGGAAATTCTTATTGGACCCTCGGAGGAGCTTGTACAACATCAAGGCACCAAGGTTGTAAAGTTCTTCTTTGTTTAAAGTTAATACAATCAAGTTCATTTTTCTCAATAAGCTGTCTTCTATGGTTTATTTCATGAATTCCTTGATCATCATGATAAATATGGTTTATTATATTGGCTATGCAGGTGTTATTTGATGTGTGCTTGTTTGTTTTTGTAGGTTCTTAAAAAAAGCTCACTTGGACGGTCGAAGCGTGACTGCCACAAACTAGCGTTGGACTTGAGGTAGGGTCTAAAACATCTATTGGCTTTTATTTATAAATCACAATATTTAGAGAAAGATAGAATTTTCTTGTTTTGCTTGTCACTATATATCTGTAGATACTAGGGAGATCGGTCTTGTCCTCAAGAATGATTTATCTGGCTGACAGAAATGGGGTAAGATTCTTGTTGGGATCGACGTTATACAGGAGGTGTGCAATAGTCATGCTCTTCCCATGCAGGTCCTTGATTCCTTGCATGTGAATGGCATATACTATGAGCACTCTCATGATATACTTTCGTACATGTCTTGGAAAGATGCAGTAGAGGTTTGACTATCTCATTCCAATGCTAATAGCTAGAATCGATACATTGTAGAATTATATTGGGAAAGTTTTTTAATGAGGGGGCGTGAGCATGGCGTGTGTTGGAGTGGAACCCTACGTGATAGGAATGTGGTGGTATAATAAATATATAAATACATTTCTAACAATACTTATGCCTAGGCAAATAAATGATGGTATAAGGGGGTGTGGAGTTGAAAAATTCCCTTGAAAATTATTATCTTTGGGTGGCTAGCATGGGAGAATCACATTATCACTTCGCACAATATTTGTTAAATAGGTATCAATGGTCTGGGTTGGTGTATCTTCTATAGGGACTCACAAGAAAATGTCCTTCATTTATTTTTACAATGTCCTTCTGCTATTGTGGTGTGGGTGCGGGTTTGGATATTTACTAGCTACCTTTTGTTTGGGCTTTCTCCTCGTTAGAAGCTTGCTATCAATGGTGGATTAGGAGGTACAGGAAATACATATCTATCCCTTTGATGATCACCTATGAATTTGGTAGGCGATGAATGCTATGATCTTTGAGGGTACTGGTGACAATCCCTGCGACGCCAAAGTGGCAAGCCTATGTGGTGGTTGGCCTGTGTTCAACTTTTCCCGTGCTCGTATTTGCTTGGGGTTTTAGGTCAGGTTTTAATGGGCAATTAATTCTCCTCCATCCCGAGGTGGTCTCGGTCTGTGTGAAACGGCTCTATGGCGTGGTCTGTTGTAGTTGAGTTGGTTATGTTTCTGCCGGTTTTGGTTCTGCTCCCCTACATTCTTACCTGGTTTGTTCTGCAAGGAAAGGATGGCGCTCTGCCTCCCACTGTCTTCTGGGTCCTTCTTTGGCTCTGGTACTCTATCATTTTTTAATTGTGTGATGGTGTTTCGTTGGACCTAGTGGTTGCTTCTTGCATGGTTTTTCGAGGAGGTTTTGGACTCTGTGGTCGCCCTGGGTACACCTTGGCTTCTCTGTATTTATTCACGGATATTTGATTTTACCAGGTTGATGACACTAGTTTTAACTATTTCAGTGGTTGCATTGTTTTACCAGGCCCTCTGCCTGACTCTCTCGGCGATGTCTTGATGGCTTCTACTGAAGGTAATTCCTCTGCTCCAGTTTCAATTCTTTGTTTCCTTTTACTTTCGCTAATAGATTTGCTCATGGTGAGCAGACGGTGGTCTTGTGGCTCTATGACCATTGTTTATGCTCTGTTGGGTCTCGTTATTTGTTGGCCCTCTAGCCGTTGGTTGTGCTCTGTTGTGTCTCGGCTTTCCTTGGCTCTGGTGTCGTTGGCTATGCTCTGTTGGTCTTAGTTTTATGGCTCGGCTATGGAGCCTAGCCTCCTCTTCAGGTATCTGCTATGGGTATTCATCCTAACTTCTCTCTGTTCTTTATCATGGGTTTATGGTTATGCTGCCTCACTAATTCTCTGTTTGTCTGTGTAGGTACTTGGCCCTCATCACAGTGGTTGCAAGGGTTTGGTCTTTGGGGAAAATGTTGGGGTCTTCGTCCTTCTGGTCCGGCTTTACGCAAACTGGGTAGGGTCCTTCTTGTTTATGCTATGTTGTCATATATATTTTGTTGGTAGCAGTTAGGCTATGCCTCTGTCTGTTCTTGGTCTTAGTTGGTCTGTCGATAGGTGGCCTCATGTGCACCGTGTATATGAATTTGGGAAAAAGTTTATGTATTCCATCTCTGCCTGTTGGTAATGCTTTGGTCTCTGCTCAGTTTGGTTTGTTATGGGTTGTGTGGAACCCTCCTTGGCCTGTGTCGATTGTACGAGGACTGTTATGGATGGTTTTTGAAGGCTTTGTGCCTCGGACCTGCGTGGGGTTACAGAATGCTATATTTTGTGCTACCATGGACTTTGAAAAAATTTTACACACACACACACACACATATATATTGTAAATTTTCATTGTTAAATCAATAACATGCTTTTGTGAAATACTTAGATGGTTTCTTCTGTTGTGTTTGGCTCCTTCTGTTTGATACACAATTTGATTAATAGTCATTCAATTCTGTCATTAATTTCTATGCACAGTACATAATTCTTGTCATTTATGGAAAACAATAATGGATACCTATAAGCTTCAATTTACTTTTTAAAAATATATTTCAGAGCTACGCTCTTTGTTCTCTTTTTTCTCGATGGCAGCAACCCCACCTTTGTCTTTGGGTTTCCTATTTAAGTTGTTGGTAGCCTCATTCTGTTGAGGAACCACCTACAGTTACAATGTAGTTACATTCCAGTTTCTAGCAGTTTGTTTCCTAACTTATTTAAAACTAATTTCTAATCTAACTATTGTTCAAATTAAAGGAAAACATTGGCTATGACAGCCTTCTTTTAAACATAAAATAAATTAAATTAAAAGTGAATTTAATTTTAACATCTTGTCCAACTGTCACCTCCCTAATTGGATGCTCCTACATCAGTCTCCCAGGGTGAATGAATCTCATGGCTCATGTCCATGAGCTCTTCAATCAAATACCCAGTGCTTTGAATCTATCCGGCATCCAACCAGGAACTTTCCTCCATTGGATGGTTCTTCCATTTAACCAGGTATTGTAAGTACTCCTTCCGGCGTGTCCACCTAGCTACCTGAGTATCCAATATTTGTTTGATTTCTAGAGGCTTGGATGGGGGCATCTATATGACACATGTCTCTGTCTCTCCTTCTCCCTAGGTGTCCCGTGTGTATTCTGTTGAACTGTCCTCCAAATTAGCAATAATGTGAGGGTACAGGTCTGCCACAATGAAAATGGGAAAGATCCTGATACTTGGGGGTATTTGCAGTTCATATGTGTTGGCAGAGAACTTTCACAGTATCTAGTAAGGCCCTACTTTTTCAGTTTGAGCTTGTTATATTCCCCTTTAGGAAACCTCTCTTTCCGTAGATGTGCCAATACCAGGTCTCCTACATTGAATTGCACTTCCCGTCGTTTTAAGTCTGCCTTCTGTTTATATCTTTGGTTGTTGTCCTGCAATTTGGTTTTCACCTATTCATGAAGTTCGTTGATCACCTTTGCTAAATCTTCACCATCAACACTCCTTCGTTCCAACCGACCCAAATCTCACAACTCGTGCACACCATGGGGGTGCATTCCGTATAGGATCTGGAAAGGACTTCTACCCACACTCTTTTTGGGTGAATTGTTATAAGTGAACTCTGATTGTGCGAGTATGCGATCCCACTGTCATGAATTTTCACCAACCAAACTACATAACAGATTCTCGAGACTTCAATTCACTACCTCAATTAGCCCATCGAACTGTGGATGATAAGCTGACCTGAAATTTAATTTAATATCTAACTTCTTCCACAAATTCCACCAAAAATGACCTGTGAACTTCACATCCCTATCTGAAATAATAGACTTTGGCAAGCCATGTAGTCTGACAATTTCTATGAAGAACAAGTGGGCTACATGCATGGCATCGCTGGTATTTTTACAGGGAATAAAATGTGCCATCTTAGTAAAGCAATCCACTACTACCATGATTGAATCGTACCCCTTCTATGTCCTTGGCAAGCCTAAGACAAAGTCTAAACTGACTGAGTCCCATGGTCTGTCCGGAATAGGTAGGGGCGTATACAATCTCGTATTTTGACTATGTCCCTTTGCCAGTTGACACATCTTACATCTAGCCACATATCTCTGTACGTCTCGCTGCATCTTCAGCCAATAATAGAAGTGACTTACTTGGTCCAAAGTCTTGTCTATGCCAAAATGTCCAGCTAGACCCCCACTATGTTTCTCCTGAATTAAGTTTTCCCTCATTGAACATTCTAGGATACACAATTGTCCTCCCCTGAACAACAATCCTTCTTGTATATTATAGTCTAGCCATGAACTGTTGTCCCTCAACAATGGATTCTGGCAAGCTTCGTATGCTTCCTTAAAGTCTGCATCTATTTCATATAGATCCTTGAGATGCTCAAAGCCTAACACCTACACTTTGCTTTCCTGTAAAATCAAACTCCTTCTTAATGCATCTGCCACTTTGTTTGTTTGTCCACTAATGTATTTCAGCACAAACGTAAAACTTTGGAGGTATTCCACTGACTTCGCATGTTTATGGTTCAGCTTATGCTGTTGCATGACATATTGCAAAGCGGAATTGTCCGAAAATAGAACAAATTCATTTCCCATTAAGTAATGTCTCCAATGTTTCAGCGCTTGTACCACTGCATAAAACTCCTTGTCATAGGACGTATATTTCTGTCTACTCTCATTCAACTTCTCACTGAAATAGGCCACTGGTTTGTCCTCTTGGCTGAGTACTGCTCCAATGGCTATCCCACTGGCATCGCAACAAACTTGAAAAAGTTTGTTGAAATCTGGTAACCTCAAAATGGGTCTTTCGGTGATCTTCTTTTTCAGCAGTTGAAAACTCTTTTCAGCCGACTCCATCCAATGAAAAGGTTGATTTTCTTTTTTAACGGTATCCACCAGGCATGCACAAATCCCACTGAAATCTTTTAGAATTTTCCGATAAAAACTCGCCAACCCATGAAAGCTCCGTACTCAAACAAAATCTTGGGGGATGGCCAACTAACTATGGCTGCAACCTTTTCCAGATCCATCTTTAATTCATTTTCTGAAACCACGAACCCCAAATAAATTAACTCCTTAAAAAAAGTACACTTTTTCAAATTTAACAGCAACTTATTTTGCTGCAATTTTTCGAAGACACACCAAACGTGTCGGAAATGTTCTTCCCTTGTCTTATTGAAAATAAGGATATCATCTAAATACACAATCACGAAGTTTCCAATATATCCCTTTAGCTTCTCGTTCATCAAGCGCATGAATGTGTTGGGTGCGTTGCTTAATCCAAATGGCATGACCAGCCATTCATACAGGCCTTCATTGGTCTTGAAAGCGGTCTTCCACTCGTCTCCTTCTCGAATTTGAATCTGATGATACCTGCTTTTTAAATCAATCTTCGAAAAATACGCCGATCCACTCAAATAGTCCATCATATCGTCCATCCGTGGTAAGGGAAACCTATACCTGATGGTAATATTATTTATTGCTCGAGAATCACTACAAATCCGCCACTCTCCTCCTTTCTTGGGAGCTAAGACTGTTGGAACCGCACAAAGAATAAACTCTCTCGAATCAACCCTTTGTCCAAAAACTCCTGTACCTGCTTCCTGATCTCCTCATTGTCCTTTGGACTCATTCGGTAAGCAGCTTTGTTTGGTAAACTAGCTCCTGGAATGAAATCAATATGGTAACTAATACTCCTTCTTGGTGGTAATTTATCCGGTAAATCATCCACTACAATGTCGCTAAACTCCTGTAGCATATCTTGTATCTCCTCAGGAAGATCAGTAATCTCAGTGTGGATTAACACTACTTTTGGCCTTCGCACAATTGCAAACTTTATTTCATCATCTCAAACCTACTGTAGGAACTCTTTTCCTCCTAACAATAACGCTTTTGTTCCACTGTTTTTTGTTGTATCCTCCTCTTTCATGGGTACTAGCGTATGCTTGATCCCATCTTTCACAAACTTATAACAATTTGTCTTCCCATCATGGACTACCTTCCTGTCATACTACCAGTATACCCAGTAGTATATGGCACACAACCATCAGAATAATATCACAAGTTACCTTATCCTTATACCTACCAATATGAAACTCCACTTCGCACTACTCATCAACCAGCAGTTGATGACCTTTTTGTAACCAAGACACCTGGTATGGGGTTGCATGCTTCAATCGTTTTAAACCCAGTTTCTCTACCATTTCAGTGGCTACTAAGTTTTCAGTGCTTCCGTTATCAATAATCAATTTACAGTGTTTTCTGTGTGATTTACACACAATTCGGAACAGTGCTTTCCGCTGTGTCTAGTCAACTAATTCTTTAGCTGGTTTCAACAATACCTTGTTCAACACCAAGGCCTCTCCTATCTTAGGCATGTTATCCACTTCTTGAGATGGTGCCTCAACTTCCTTTGGTTGAGCAACATATGCTCCTCTTTGTCCTACTTGATCACTTTCAGGACATTCAAAAGACCGATGTCCCCACTTGTGACACTTGTAACACTGATAAGCATTTCCTCTCCCTCTGCCATTCCCTCTTCCTCGCTGGTAAGGCCTTCCTCCTCTAGTGTTACATTCTTTATCAGTTTGTCCTACGGTTTTTGAACTGCTACCTTCTTCATTGCTGTTGGCAGTTCTGCCTTTGCCAAAATACTGTCCTCTTCCTTGGCCAGATCCACGTCATCTTTTGGCATTCTGCTTCCTGGTGATCTTCTCTTTTGCTTTTAAAGCACTTTGATAGGCTTCCTCTATGGATTTGGGGGAGAGAATACTAATCTCATCCAGTATCTCCATTCGTAATCCGTTCACAAACCTCGCTATCTTTTCTGGGGTATCTTCAACATAACCCGCTCGCAGATTCACTCTATAGAATTATTCTATATATTCCTTCATAGTCATTGCCATTTGTTTCAGGTTTTGTACCTGTTTATATAGAGCAATCTAATAGTCTTTGGGTAAAAATTTACTTTTCATCTTGGCGATCATCCTGTTCCATTTTTTAATTCATGGCTTATTTGACCTTCTCCTTTCTGCCTACACACTGTCCCACCACAGTGCTGCATGTCCCTTCAGTTTGGTGGCTGCAAACCTAACCTTCTTATCCTCACTGATTTCTTCACATTTGAAGTATTTATCCAACTCACTAATCCAATCCAACAATATTTCTGTAGATAAATTACCATCATAGTTCGAAAGCTCTGGCTTTGGTTTGCTACTTGCTAATGAAACAAACCTCAATAATTTTATCTATGGCCCTTCCTCATCGGATCCATCCATCATAGCTGCAACTTCTTCTTCACTGTCGTCACCACCTTCTGGAACGCTACGGTTCCCTGCTTCTATTGCTACCAATTTGGCACTTAGGATCCTGATTTCTTCGCGCAATCCTTCGTCGGCTGCTCTCTAAATAGTTCTACCTCAACCTCTTCTTCCTACTTCCATATTTTTTCTTCCTTAAAGAAATAACTTGCTCTGATACCAAAATTTGGTGACAACCCTCGAGACGTCGAGGTGGCAAGCCTACATGGCGATTGGCCTGCGTTCAAATTTTCCCGTGCTCATATTTGCTTGGGGTTTTAGGTAAGGTTTTAATGGGCAATTAATTCTCCTCCGTCCCGAGGTGGTCTCGGTTTGTGTGACATGGCTCTATGGCACGGTCTGTTGTGGTTGAGTTGGTTATGTTTCTGCCAGTTTTGGTTCTGCTCCCTTGCGTTCTTACCTGGTTCGTTCTGCAAGGAAAGGATGGCGCTCTGCCTCCTGCTATCTTCTGGGTCCTTCTTCGGCTCTGGTCCTCTATCGTTTGTTAACTGTGTGATGGTGTTTCATTGGACCTGGTGGTTGCTTCTTGCATGGTTTTTTGAGGAGGTTTTGGGCTCTGTGGTCGCCCTGGGTACGCCTTGGCTTCTCTGTATTTGTTCACAGATATTTGATTTTACCATGTTGATGGCACTTTTTTTAACTGTTTCAGTGGTTGCATTGTTTTACCAGGCCCTCCCTCTGCCCGACTCTCCCGACAATGGCTTGATGGCTTCTGCTCGAGGTAATTCCTCTGCTCCCGTTTCAATTCTTCGTTTCCTTTTATTTTCGCTTACATATTTTCTCCTGGTGAGCAAACGGTGGTCTTGTGGCTCTGTGGCCGTGGTTTATGCTCTGTTGGGTCTCAGTATTTGCTGGCCCTCTGGCCATTGGTTGCGCTTTGTTGTGTCTTGGCTTTCCTTAGCTCTGGTGCCGTTGGCTATGCTCTGTTTGTCTCAGTTTTGTGGCTTAGCTATGGAGCCAAGCCTCCTCTTCAGGTATCTGCTGTGGATATTCATCCTACCCTCTCTGTTCTTTATATGGGTTTATGGTTATGCTGCCTTACTAATTCTCTGTTTTACTATGCAGGTACTCGTCCCTTGTCACAGTGGTTGCAAAGGTTTGGTCTTTGGGGAAAATGGTAGGGTCTTCATCCTTTTGGTCTGGCTTTATGCAAACCAGGTAGGGTCCTTCCTGTTTATGCTATGTTGTCATATATATTTTGTTGGTAGTAGTTAGGCTATGCCTCTATCTATTCTTGGTCTTAGTTGGTCTGTCGATAGGTGGCCTCCTATGCACCATGTCCTCTGTTGTAACTTTTGTTTATGAATTTGGGAAAAATTTTATGTATCCCGTCTCTAGCTATTGGTAATGCTTCGGTCTCTGCTCAGTTTGGTTTGTTCTGGGTTGTGTGGAACCCTCCTTGGCCTGTGTAGATTGTATGAAGACTGTTATGGATAGTTTTTGAAGGCTCTCTGCCTTGACCTGTGTGGGGTTACAAAATGCTATCTTTTTGTGCTACCGTGGACTTTGACAAATGTTTACACACACACACACACACATATATATTGTAAATTTTCACTGTTAAATCAATAGCATGCTTTTGTGAAATACCTGGATGGTTTCTTCTACTGTGTTTGGCTCCTTCAGTTTGATGCGCAATTTGATTAACAGTCATTCAATTCTGTCATTAATTTCTATGCACAGTACATAATTCTTGTCATTTATGGAAAACAATAATGGATACCTGTAAGCTTCAATTTACTTTTTAAAAATATATTTCAATCTATGCTCTCTGTTCTCTTTTCTTCTAGATGGCAGCAACCCCACATTTGTCTTTGGGTTGACTATTTAAGTTGCTAGTAGCCTCATTCTGTTGAGGAACTACCTACAGTTACAATGTAGTTACATTCGAGTTTCTAGCAGTTTGTTTCCTAACTTATTTAAAGCTAATTTCTAATCTAACTACTATTCAAATTAAAGGAAAACATTGGCTGCCTTCTTTTAAACATAAAATAAAATTAAACTAAAAGTGAATTTAATTTTAACAGCTTGTCCAGCAGTAGCTTCCCTAATTGGATTCTCCTGCATGAAGTACTCCTTTGAATATTGCTCGTATATGCAACAACTTTCAGGCTTGGTTGGAGGTTGGATTCTAGGAAAGAAAATATGATATGGCACCCAAGATGATGAAGAATTTCTTCCAAGTGAGACATCTTGCAGGTTTTTTTGACGATGCCTCTCAATATGGAGATGTGATTGTGCCTTTGATCAGATGACATCTATAGATTCAAATTTTTTAGTTTGGCAGTGGGGCACAAATACAATAGCAGAGAAACTTACCCTATGGGGGTCATTATATATGGCTAGGAAAAATTGCTTGGATTGGATTACTGTCTACGAATATTCCAAAACCATTATTGAATGGGCTGTTGGAAAAGCAAAATTATCGTTCGCCAACTTGGTAAATTGGTTGTTAGGCATTGAGAATTTCAACCAATATTTTGCAGGCAATCATTTTCAGCATGCGTATAGGTAATCAAATGTTGTGGCTGATGAGATGTCAAAAAAGAAACGTTTGGATGCGCCTCCGGGTGTTTTCACTATTTTTATGATGCTAGGGTGGAGGAGGAAGGCTCGACGCCATTATGATGATCCCTCTTTGTGTGAGGATGGATGTTTCGCCTGTTTCTCTTTTTTGAGGAAGGATAATTTTCTATATTTTGTTTGTATATGAGCCTTAATCTGACTTTTGCAAGGTATCAAGGATTGTAGTATTATATACTCCATGTGATGCCAGTTATATATGTTTTTGTTTTCTTTGGGGATTGAAGTATTTAGTTGGCATATGATGGACATTTTGGCTATATATATGCACTGGAATTTTCACTTTAATTGAATTTTCAACAATTTTTCCTTCCCGTCTAAAAAACAATAAAAAAACCTTCCTCAATTTCATTGTAATGGGTTTTGCAGGATGCATCCGCCATTTAGTCTTTAACCATTTTTACCAATTTATCATACCTATATAACACAGAGAATAACATTGTAGTAAAATAATTCTGGGTGAGTTTTTAGTGGGTGAATGGCCCATTGGAATTGCCAACAAGTTCTCTTTTACTCACCAAAGCAATGCCCTACATACAGTCATGGAGAGGCATCAAAACAAATCACTCTTGATATGCAGACTCATTTTCTGCAGGGAATGCTCCACTCCAATAATTTTGGGCATCTGATAAGTTTAAACGATGAAGATATACAATATTTTAAGTTTGCTTTAGGTTCAGAATTCATGGCTTGACGGACTTGATTTGCAACATGCTCAAAGGCAGATATTGTTTATGCAACACAATATTCATATTTATGCATTAATTATGTGTCAGAAGAATGAATTCATCATCATCCATTCCACCCAATTTACACTTGTTGCATGAAGATTTGATATGCTACATGTTAGAGGTTTTAATGCTATGAAAGTAATTTTCTACACTACGCACCAACCAAAGAGCATATGAGAAGGTACGAGAGAAGAAGACTCTATGGTAGAAAATAGAGAAGGTACCAGATGAAGTAGAAAAAAATCATGTGGCTTCGCTCTCACGCTAACTTCTCTACAATGTTTCTAGTGAGCAACAACATGGGTGGAAATATCATGCATCATGTGATTAGGAAGGGTAGTGACTAGGAAAGTTGTGATGTCAGATTATAAGTCTGTCTCTTTTATTTGCCGTAGAAAATCAAGATAAGGATGATATTTTTGTATAACATATTATAATGTGATTAGTTAGATATAATCTTTGCAATTGAGTTGTATATTATATTTTAATAATATTATAGCAGGAAGAAAAGGATAATTGAAGGTTGGAAAGCTTATTATGGGATTCAAAACAATTATAAACTAACTAATTTTTGGGCTAAAAACAAATTCCTCTTTGAAACTCTTTGTCACCCCTAAGATTTTATATGGATGTGAGGTTTGGGGTTGCAATATATCTGGAGAATCTTGGAGGAAAATTAAGCTAATCCAAAATCAATTTATAACCTACAAGTTCAATATCAAAAAAATATTCCCTATCCTATCCTCTTGATTGAAAATATCATTTACCCCAATGAAAGCATGGCTATGGTTAGTTATTTCATGTATAAGAAGAATCTATACAACATGGAAGCCAAGAAGTATCCTAAAATTGCTTCTAACAAACCCCCCAAGTAAGGCTCAAGCAATGTTGACATAAAGGTACCTAGTCTTGGCTACATCATTGGAGGAGATGGTCATGAAGAACAAGGATAATATTAAAAATATCACTACTTACAAATTTAAGGATAAGTTGTGGATCATATGGAATTACAGGGGAAAATGAAGCTAAGGTATTATAAAGAGGTGTTCAACCCCAATCTTAAAAACCAAAATTAGCTTTCTATCTTGAGGAGTGCTAAGAAGAAAATGAGCATTGCTAAGATAAGAACTAATTCTCATAAGTTTCATAAGGAAACAAAGAGTTGGTTTATTCTAGAAACACCTTGAGATGAAAGGGTTTGTCACCTTTGTGACACTTAGAGGGTGGAGTGGAAGATGAAAATAACTTTCTCTTGGATTACCTAGCTCTTACTCACATCCATTCTATTTTTCAAAATCTTTGTCTCGTTACCAACCTTCTTGACTTGCTAAGTCTGTAAAACTAAGCTGATCTATGAATGCTCATCTCCCTTATTTTCCATCATGGAAATAAATGTTAAATAATTTCCATTAATCTCTTACTTTCTTAAAGTTTCATAAACCATATTGGTCTTAACTACTTTTTTCCTCTTCATCATCATTTATTAACTTTACTAAATATCTTTAAAATATTAAAAAAAGTATATACAAATTGCTTGTATCATACTATATAGAGGAAAAATTAGAAAAAATATATTATTTTGGTCTTTCCATATTTGAGAAAATGATTAACTATATTTAAATATACTTATATAGATTTATATATTTATTTTTAAAAATGTATTGAAATTTTATTTTATTTTTTTAATAATTTCATATTCAATTGCTTATTTCTATTTTATTTCTAATCATTGTTTTATATCTTTTTTCTATTTTCTCTAATTATTATTATTTAAAAAAAAATTATCTTATTTTTATCTTAAATTTTAAAAACAGCTCATTTTTAATGCTTTATATCTTTATAACGAGACTCATTATGAGGAGATACTTTAATGTCTCTAAATGAGTGAAAGCATTAAGTGTAATTTGTTGTATTGTAAATTTATTTTTGTTAACAAAATTTACACACCATTTGCAAGGAAAGGTCATAGTATAGATATTACATTAAAATAAATTTATACAATAGAGACAAGTGTTGCTGGGTAGTTTAATCTTTGCTAGAGTTTACACACAATATTTTACAAGGAAAGACCATAGTATATATAGATATCACATTAAAATAAATTTAAACAAGAGAGACAAGTGTTGCTAATCTCTCCAATACAAGTTAGATATGCTTAGGTAAAAATTGCATAAAAAACTATAAACTACATTCGAGGTTAATGCTAAACTACTAGTGATAAATACTAAAATCAAATCTTATAGTCTTGATTTGGTAGGAATTAATACATTGAGGTTTGAAGGGGATAATTAATCGCTGAGAGACAAGTACTTGAATAAATTTTGGTGAGTAGTAACCACTAATAAGTCTACACATTTACCATTTTACCCTACACAAATGTAGGAAGTAACTCTTGGTAAGTATATTTATTTACATATTATTTCTATCTTTTTTTATGCAAATAATTCTTTAAATATGTTATTTGGTTGAGTATGAGTTATTTTCAAGGATTCTATTTTTGAATGGTTTTCCTGCAAAGCTTATAAATAAAAATCACTACACAAATAATTTTATTTTGCAAATGCTACAATAAAAAGTCTAATCACTTTTGCAATTAAGCAAAGTCTTTCCGTAGAAATCACATAAGAGAAAAATCATATAGTCCAATCACTTTTGCAAATTTTTTTTCAATAATATTGAAAAATAATATTTATTTTCCAAAGTTAAACATTCTAAGTTGTATTGTTCAATGTTATAGTGATCAGCAAGAAAATCAATTACTAAAATTTTCATAATAATTTATATTTCAAAAAACACAAACATATTTTACATTAAAAAAGTTAAATTAAAAAAATATATATATATAATATCATCAAAATTTTAATAAAATATATATATATAGAAATGAGAAATTTATATAAATATAAATAATATTATTTAAAATCAACATAAATTCATTTTAAAATCTGCTAAATATCGACCAGAATCATATTTCTCAAACTACAAATCATTCTTCAACCGACAAAAACCTGGGGTCCTTCCTGCTATCCTGATGGCTGAACCCAGGGCGGGACCTTAAGAAAGAATCCACGGTTTGGCGGTGGCTGCACAATTCAGTTTTTGCAATTTTCACTGGCTTTGATAAGTTAAAAACAGTGAATTTATTTGGCTTAGGGAGATGGTGATTGATTTGCAATTTTGCTCAGTTTTCCAAAGATTTAAATCAAGACAGAACTGTTTAAAATATATTTTTCATGTATTAAAAAGAGCTATATTACATAATATTTATTCAAATATACCTCACTCAAGTTAAAAAATTCACAAAGTCCAATTGATTAGAGTGGATCTCAATGAATGAATATTCATTGAAAGTTCACACAGAACCATAAAAATCCTTGATTTTGGTACACCAGATGTATAATGGCACTTTGCTTTGAGTCAACAATGGCATCTGATTTATTTGAGATTCCAGAAAAGAGATGGGAAAATATCAACCATAAATACGTCCATACACAACCCTAAAAGTCCTAGCCTTTGGCGCATTAGTCCATACACAAAACCATACAAATCCTTGGAAAATATGAACCATAAATACTTCCATACACAAACCTAAAAGTCATAGTCTTTGGGTGCATTAGTCCATACACAACCACAATAGTCATCTTTTTTGGTACAGTGCATATAACATCATCGAATCATTCAACGTCGTTTGCTTCTATAACATCAGAGAATCATTCAACGTTAGTTTTTCCTCGTCAACATTGGCATATGTTGTGCAGGTTCTCCGTCCTTACACACGACAAGTGTGATATGCAACTTGCAATCTAGAGACACCTAAGGAGGAGACGTACATCATCGAAGACGTGAATCAAAGAAAAAGCTTAATCTAAGTGTTATACTTTTTTGGATTTTTGTGTATTCAGGTCGCAACCAGTCACATTTTTAACCTGTATTTTGTTTTTCAAGACTTTGTCTATTCAGATCACAAACAATTTTTTTTTAAATTGATAATCTAAACATTTAAATTTTATTTTTGATAATCCAAATAAATTCAACACCGTCGAAAATCTATTTAAAATATTTAAACTCTTAAAACTCTAAAACAAAATACGCTATATTTCAATTTCCCAAACTATATGCCAACCGTGAGTGCAACTCACAATACAGAGGGACAAAAACATGAGAAAAATGAGAGCAACTTACAATATACAGGGACAATTAGACGTACTTATCGGTGTACAATTTTTTATAAGAAGAATATTCACATATTTTAATCAAACAAAAACCTTAATCTGAATCTTCTATATTGTTTTGGCTTTGTGTATTCTTTTTGGTTTTTTTAAGAAACTGAATCTGAATCTTCACATGATCAGTGTATTTTTCAATCCAGAGGCACTTAAGAAGCAGAACCCATGTACATTTTTTCATGGAAGACCATTTAACTCTTTTGAATCCAAGAAAAAGCTTAACCTAAATTTTGTATCTTTTAGCTTTATACATATATAAAGTTTATTTAAAATTGAGTAAAGATTTGTTTGAATTTTACAATTTATTTAATTTTAAAATTGATTTTCAAAATTATATATATATATATATATATATATATTAAAAAATATCATAAAATAGTTATATTTTTAAAAATATATAAATAAATATAATGAAATTTATATAAACAACAAAAATATTACATTATTTTTGTTATTATAAGGTAATATATAGTATAGACATAATATATGGTTAATAGTTTTATTGAATTTTGGATTATTGAAATGTTTTTTTTTTCCTTTCTTTACCATGGTGAACTTCTAACTTTTTGGAGTAGTTTTAGGCCCATGATTAAATCTAGCAATTGTCACTATAACACTACTAAAAAAATTTCAGTTCCTTGTTAGTGTTCCATGTCACATTTGTGATCCATTTAAAGAATTAATAACTTGTTACCAATTACTTTAAAATGATTAATTTTATTAGTGTTAGTTATGAATTTCTTGTAACCTTAAGATTGAGCTACATAATCTACAAAAATTGAATGCACCATGGTTTTTCAGGGTGTTGAATCCATTTATGCATTCAAAAACACATTTTAAACCACTTAAATTCATTATTTTTCCAAAAAGAATATATCGTCAAATTCCAATGAAAAAAGAAAAAATTTCTAATGGTTAAGCTACATTGTTGAAAAATCATTCATGATTGAAAGGTGAAATTTCATGGTCAATTAGTTATCATATTCCTTTTAACCACTCAAATTTCAATCAATGGCGTATATATTGTTGAAGAGACAAAAATAAAAGACGAGGATTGATAGGGATAGTATTTCATTTCATTAGACAAAGTACATATAAATACATTTCTAGTGATCGTTGGATTCATATTCCAACACCCCTTGGTCTCTTCATGATCGTTGGTGTTCAATTGAAGCTTTTCGTCTTCCTCTCAAGTGAATAAGCCAAAGTTATATAACCCAAAAGACTTATCTTTCCAACATTCCCCTCTTAATCCAAAGAGGTGTATGTGAGTCCAAGAATAGAGCTAAAATCCAGAGGTGGATAGTAGCCAATGGATAGATATTCCCTTTGAATATGGTGGTTAAAGGAAGACCATAAACGAATGTGTAGTGGAAGTTGAAGTATTCTAGCAGTGGTAGTTTAAGGTTGGCCACCAACCTTGGAACTTTGCATGAAGTAGTTCCTCGAACAATTTAGAATCTATCTAGAAGCTAAACTCTTCTATGAAGAGGAAGTTCTTCGTAATGATGGTTTAAACATGACCATAAAATGATGTAATGGGTAAAAGAATATGAAGTATTCTACAGGTGGTGGTTTAATGCTGGCTACTTGTTACAGATCCATTTGGGAAAATCAAATCCCAACATTCAGATCAATGTTTTAGGGCTTATCAAACCTTAATTTCAGTTGCTTCATGCGCTAAACAAGTCACCCCTTTGAATGCCTCCTTCCTAGACAGTTTCATGACTTGAAGACATCCAGAAATAGCCTCTAGAGGGACCAACGCAGGTAAGCCCTTATGAAGGTGCGCTGCAGAGCAGTTAAGTCCACTGCCAGGGTGCTCTGCAGAGCACTTAAGCTTCCTTTCACCTGCGCTGGGTGAGAATGAGTGAAATTCACATAAGGTTTGGGGAATATTCTTATCTTTTGGAGTCATCTATAAGTTTCCCTGACTTATCAACTCCTATGAGCTCGAAAATGGATGAGGAATGAGTTAAGGTGCATCTTATCCTCTCATCCCTTCCTCCATGGAACTAATTCTAAGTATGGAAGGCCATTCAATCCTCCTATAAATTGACCACTCATCTAATTGATCAGGGGCTAGACTATGTTGAATTGTAGGAGATAATGTTGCTATGAGATTTGTCTTTGAAGCAAGTGTTGTGATGCTACAAGTTTGTCTTGCTTTTGATGTGATGTGGATGGGATCCAAGCTAAAGAAATGACTTTGAATCAAACACTGATGGTTGCAATTCCTTCTTCTATTTAATAAAGTGTTTGAACCCTTTTCCATATGTTGTATTTTTTCATAATGCTTATATGTGTGAATTGCTTCTAATTCCTTTCATTTATTCAATGGATCGTATTCTTTGATCAACTTTTTGTCTTCTGTTGTGTTTACAGGGTACTTCTCAAGCAGATTAAGTACAGGAAGGAGCGACTGAATCGATACAAGGGAGACGAGAGGAAAGCAGAACTATAGGTAGGTCTTCTATGTTCTCATATTATCTATTGCTTATAGGAAAAGTGTAAAACACTTTAAACTATTGTCCTAGGCACAACTACTTGTCTAGTGAATTAGTGTTTATCTGTAGATGTTAAATTCTCCAAAACAAATTGGTGACTCCACTAGGGAGAGAATCCTCTTTCCTAGTAGCTTATCCACCTCCTAAGACATCCTTGTAGACTTTATTTGTGTTCATAGATTGTAATTGAGCTGTTTACATTGAAAAATTGGTCAAAACTGTGTCAAGTTGCCTCTCGAAATGGCTTACTGTCACCAACACAGGCTTGTGAGGGACACAGTGCACTGCAGAGCACCCCTAGCTTAGGGACAGTGCTCTCAGGTGCATTGTCTCCCACTCTTGGCTGCGTTGATCCTCCTAGGATCAGTTTCCCACCTTTGGAAAGAGTTTTTTTTGCCAAATTTTCTCTATTTGATTGTTTCTTGATTGATCAATGAATGTTATGCCTCAGAAAATGAGTTGTTATCTCCTTGTCTAGCCCGACTTTGATTGGATTGATTAATGTTTCTTCATGTTTTCTTTGTCATTATCGATCAATAGTTAAAGTTAGGATATAATTGACTAATCTTCATTTGAAAGAAATTGTCGTAAAGTCTTCTCTTCCTTCGAATTAGAACTGTCGTAAAATTATTCATTCTTATGAAAGATTGATTGATTGTATGTGCATATTTCCTTCTTTTCATATTCACATTAAGGAAATCGAAAATAAATACATGCATGATGCATTGAAAAATTTTTGTGTACTTGATCTGATAATCACCCTATGAGTGACCTCAGTTAAAGATTTATTAAATAAAGGTATTACAGACTCATATGCTAGTGTTTGTGTCTATGTTATTTAGGCAATGGATCGATCAAATTGCAAATACATAGACACTTGAAATGAAAAACATCAGAGAAATACAGTAAGCAAATACAAGAACACAAGAAATTAATGAGTTCACCCTATCCTCCAGGGCTACATCTTCGGTCCAGCTCGTAGTGGTGGCCTTATTTTATTGTGTCTTAAGCAGAGAATTACAATGCAGGAGCTCAATGTGGGTTTCCTGAAATAGATTTTCTTGGCAGGTTGGTCCTTGGATTCCCCAAGCCACTCGAGTGCACAGACTCTTTTCCTACCAGCTCTTTGCCTCTTTGGTTTGACAGATCCTCTCAGGGATGGCTTGAATCTCTCAAGCTCTATGGTGCTCGATGTTGCCTTTGGCTAGCTCAGACCTCTGTCTCCTTTCTTCTTTTGATTCAATGTCCTCTCCATTTCTCTATCTTCTGTCTTCCTCTCTGTGTGTCTTCTCTTTTTTGTTCATGGCTTTAAAGCCACTCGAGCTCAGGGTTGTTCAGTTCCTCTTCCACCTCCATTGGATCGCCTTTTATAGCTGCGCTTGGATTTCCCTATTCGACATCATCATCACGCTCACAGGGAGTGGCCACATGTCCTCCTGTAAACTGCGCTAGCCTGCTTCGTCAGTTCAATTCTTTGGCTACGTCGTGGAATGAGTCTTCTGCCACCATGGCAGTCAAACAGACCTCAAATTCTTCTAAATCATGGCTTATTCCCTCATTAAATCTGGTCTTGCCATCGGGTGCGATATCAACCATCAGATCTAGATCCCCCAGATCCAATGCCATCCGCTCATTTCGTGCGGTTGACTTGCTCAACTATTAGCACACGATGAGCGGCGATTTTCTCTCTCCTTCGCTTGCCACGCGTCGACCGCTAAGCGGGATCGCTCCATTTTCGCCAATTCCTCCTACCGCTTGAGGGTGCCCCTTATCAATACCACCAATTTTTTGGAGTGCGGGTCCTGCCTTGTCCTTTAACCTTTTCACCTTTTTTCCCATGGTTTTCCTAGCTCTCCATGCAACTGAGCGCTCGGAGCTTCTCCATTTTGAGGGTTTTCGCCCAGCGATGCGCGATTAGCAGTAATCGCGCATCAAAAACTCTCTTTGTTTCCCAATCTAGGCCTCCCAGGGGCTAATTTCACCTCCCGCACAATCTCCATGGGCCTCGGTCAGCGCGCTTTGATTGAGGTCCTCGTCGTTCCACACTGGCTGCCAACTTCCACTGGTTCAGAGGTGTTTTTGATCCCTGTTTTGAATTCTTAGAAGTTTGTCCCAACATGGTATAGCCATGGTTCTTTTGATTATCCTTCATGGATCTAATTCGGATCACGGCCTTCCCACTTAAAAGCTTTTGGACCACCGAAAGTTGGTTTTTAAGCATCGACTAAGTGAGGGTATTGCCTTCTCACTAGCCCAACCTTGATCCACTTTGCACTGCTTGGCTTTAAATCTTTGAGCCCAATCCTGAGGTACACTACATCTCCCTTGCGTGTCATCCTCACCTTCCTATCCAACACTATGTCTTCCTGCAATTCATTAAGATATTCAGGTAGCAGGGCATCAATAGAAGGAAATTGACTTTACTCTTCAGGGTCCTCAATCATTGAAGGTTCAAATAATCTCAATCAATCTGCATTGACGACTGAGTAGATGTGCATATAAGCTGGTAGATCAAGGTGAAAATCATTTTCACCAATCTTACCAAGTATCCTAAAGGGTCCATATCGGATAGGATTTAGCTTTTTACCTTCACCTTGCATCCTATCCTTGCTGATATACAGCTAGACCTAGTCACCAACTTGAAAACTATGCTCCATCTTATGCTTGTCATGCCTAGCCTTGTATTTGGCTTGGCTCTTTTCCAGTTGTTCCTGTAGTGGCTAGTGGATCTCCTAGATATATTCAATGAACCTAGTTGCCTTTTCCACATCATTGTGTCCATCAGCTATTGTATCTTTACTAAAGACAAAATCCAAAGGAGACCTTGGTGTGAAACCAAAACAGGTCTCTAAAGGAGATCTCTAGGTAGAAGAATGTTTTGCTCTGTTGTAAACATGCTGCACATAACACAAATGTTCATCCCAAAGCTTAGGAAGTTTTCTGCAATATCCCCTCAATAACTAGATCACTGTCATGTTAACTACTTCTTTCTGGCCATCAATTTGTGGATGAAAATCTATGCTTTTCTTCAGTTTGGTGTCCATCAGTTCCCACAGACTCAGCCAAAACTTCCCCACAATTCGGGTGTCTTGATCAGATACAATGGAAGTGGGTAATCCAAAATGAACCCATACATGTTCAAAGAACAATTTTGCAGTCTGTTCAGCTATAATCTTTCTATTACAAGGTATCAAAATACGCATTTTGATGAACCTATCCACAACAAAATACAAATAATCATGACCTTTCCTAGATTTAGGCAGTCCTCCAAAAAAATCCAAGGAAACGCTTTCCCAAGGGTGAGAAGGTACTTGTAAAGGAGTGCACAAGCCTAGTTTTATGTTGCTGGGCTTGCTTTTGGCACACATAGCACACCCTCTTACATTTCTAGAAATTGTCTCATTCATTTTCGGCCAATAACAAAACCTTTGCAGCTGTGAAACTGTTTTACTTACCCCAAAATGACCTGATATCAAAGAAGTATGTGCTTCCCTAATTATCTTTATTCTCTCAGTTTGTGGAATGCAAAGTTTCCCACAATGATATAAGAGTCGGCCCCTCACATGATAATCCAATTCTTTTACTCTTTTTCCTTGACTCAAAGTTGCATATACATATTTAAAGTCCATATCCTGAGCATATTGTTTGTAGAAATTTTGAATAATATGACACATATTCACAGAGATTATCCTGATTATACTCTTATAAGCGGAACATGCATAATACATAATCTCCTCTACGTTGATCATCAATTTACAGAAGCAGAAACATTCACAGGCGCACATAGAAGCATCAATCACACATATCAACACAATGTTTTCCCGAGGAAAGCATCTCGCTAAAAACCCCAACTATCTGTATATTATAGTGATTGAATCATGTAACAATACATAGTACAATACTCCTCACAAGTACTCAACACTATCTCCACCTGTTACACACAATACAGCTTAGATCTGATCTCCAAATCTCCCCCGCTGCTTGCCTGCCTCCATAGCTCAATACCTACTCCAGAACTGATGAGAATGGCTTACCAAACTCGTATTTGACCTGCAAATAATCACTCACACTCTATTGGACATGAGCACAGGCTACAATTCTTGATATTGGCCAATTCATTGGCATACTCAATCCCTTTGATTGTGAAAATCATCATGCACAGCTATAGTCACAACTGATATCAATCTGATCCTCTAACACCTATCCCTGCTGAACTGAATATGCACTGACATGCAACTGAGTTAAGTGATGTATTCTATAGTTTCATTATGAGTTAATAACTTGTGAATTAATTAATAACTAATTCACCCAACTCATCTCTAGTCTATTTGCCAGTTAGACTAAATACAACCAGTTTAACAAAGCTAAACTGAACACAACTCCATCAAATGCACCTCCAGTCCACTAAACTCAACTCACTTGAGTTATAACTGAAGTCCTGCATGCAAATATTAGTCATCCCATAGGTAACCACGTATTTCCCTCTGGTATCTACATGTACCACATCCGTAGCTCATCCTGAAGTGCTCCAAGAGAATAAGATCAGTTTATAGTCGAAATATTATTATGAGACAATAATATTTGACTTTTCTATTTTTGACAGCCAGTCTAAAAATAGACTTTGATCACTCACATTGTGGTCACTCACACTGTGGTCAAAAATAGAAGTCCATCTATTTTTCCCAACTTGACCAATCATCCATAAACAACAACCTGCAATCCATAGACATGATCCATATGTCTAAAAATAGACTTGTGCCAAAAATAGCCTGCGGGCCCACTTAGTTAAGGCGACTCTTTTCACTAAGCTCCATCATCTTGTTGCAATCTCAACAAGCATTTTTTGTTGCACACTTTTCAACACTCCCTCTCAACAAGAAAGGCTTCCTCTCAAACTCGATCCTGTAACTGTGGAATGTTCTCCATGCAACACATCTGGCCGGTCCACTTGCTCTGTCATCAAAGTCTCTGACTGCTATTGCCTCTATCGACTGAAACTCTGGATCTCTGTGCTCTTCAGTATCTGACTGCTCTAGCCTCTATCACTTTGATCTCTGACTGCATCCGTGCTGCTGCTGGTTCTATCTCCCAGCATTGCATCCACACTGCACCTCCCAACTGACCTCCTTGTTGGGATAGAAACATCCTCTGATGTTGAGGCTCTACCTACTACTGACAAGTGCTCCCTCTCTGACATCTGCGCTAAGGCAACATCTCCATGCATCTCGCACCATTGTACACCTCTCTGTGCCACCTAGCACTGTGCAAAACACTTGTGCCTCTCGCATTGCTGCAGCCTGCTAGCTATGCGCTGTCCTAGGATTCCCTGCACTGTCGCTCTCTCTGCCGCTCCATCCGCATCTATCTCTACCCAATCAGTTAGTTCCTGCTACTACACATCGGGGCTCCTGTAGCGAGGTCTCATCCAAGAGGTTGGGTACCTCAAGGATCCTGCCCCTCCTCCTTGGGACGATCAATCCACATCACCCCACCTCCTACCTAGAGGTATGGCTGCATGCGATCCCTCAGCCCACCTGGCTTGAAGTTTCCCCCTACTAGAGGTCTCCGGATGAGTAGATGTCTCTACTCGATCTCCTCTCAGCTTCCCCTGTTGTGGCCCCTCCACAATCTCCTGAAGCTGCTGCACCAATCGTGGCTCCTCCACAATTGTCTGTGACTTCTTTTGGCTCTGCATGTTGAGGGGTAATATACCCTCCCTCTCAACCACAAAGTCTCCATCAGTTGCCTCGCTGCTCAAGGCTTTGCATGCATCTTGAACCTCAAGAGCATACAGGTTCCTGACCCATGAACCAATCTCATGAAAATGAAAGCATCGCACCTTCGACTTTTCAAATTTCTTCCCATCACTGGAAGAACAAGATTCGAAAAGAGAAACCTTCTCCTTCCCCTTCTTTGTCTTACTCGCTAAGGCACAGTTCTCCTCATCATGCATAGATGAAGAACTGCCTTTGGTGCTCCGTCTAATCTCCTCCTGCATCAAATCCGACCGTGGTCATTCCCAATTTGGCAGTTTTTCCCTTCCATTCACCGAGTCCTGGTAGCTATGCCAACTCTTAGGAAGGTCAAGGAGTGCTAGACTCACCATCCTCATCCGACAGTCACCCCCACACTTCCCAGCTCATCCCGGCATTGGGTGAACTTCGTGAGATACTGGGGCATACTATCTCCATTCTCACACTGAATGTTTATGAGTTTTATCTCTTGCTTTGGAATTAAATTAGATTTCCACCAGCTCAAAAACTCAACTGCTTCTAATCTAGAATTCGTGAGAACAAAGTATTTCTTGTACAGAGATCGACTGTATGGGCATTCACCGGATATCTCACCTTCCAAAGGAAGGATGAATCCAGAGGCTACCTGGCCCGATTACAGACTCTGCCTAAAGAAATAGAATGTAAACACTTCCTGAATAGTAGATCTGATGATCAATCCTCGCTTGATATCCTGTAAAAATCTCTTCTACAAATCAAGCAGCTCTGATACCATGTAGAAACTTTTTCTACAAATTATCTAGCTCTGATACCATGTAGAAATTTTGAATAATATGATACATATTCACAGAGATTATCCTGATTATACTCTTATAAGCGGAACATGCATAATACATAATCTCCTCTACGTTGATCATCAATTTACAGAAGCAGAAACATTCACAGGTGCACATAGAAGCATCAATCACACATATCAACACAGTGTTTTCCCGGGGAAAGCATCTCGCTAAAAACCCCAACTATCTGTATATTATAGTGATTGAATCATGTAACAATACATAGTACAATACTCCTCACAAGTACTCAACACTATCTCCACCTGTTACACACAATACAGCTTAGATCTGATCTCCAAATCTCCCCCGCTGCTTGCCTGCCTCCACAGCTCAATACCTGCTCAAGAACTGATGAGAATGGCTTACCAAACTCGTATTTGACCTGCAAATAATCACTCACACTCTGTTGGATGTGAGTACAGGCTAAAATTCTTGATATTGGCCAATTCATTAGCATACTCAATCCCTTTGAATGTGCAAATCATCATGCACAACTATAGTCACAACTGATAGCAATCTGATCCTCTAACACCTGTCCCTGCTGAACTGAACATGCAATGACATGCAACTGAGTTAAGTGATGTATTCTATAGTTGCATTATGAGTTAATAACTTGTGAATTAATTAATAACTAATTCACCCAACTCATCTCTAGTCTATTTGCCAGTTAGACTAAATACAACCAGTTTAACAAAGCTAAACTAAACACAACTCCATCAACTGCACCTCCAGTCCACTAAACTCAACTCACTTGAGTTCTAACTGAAGTCCTGCATGCAAATATTAGTCATCCCATAGGTAACCACGTATTTCCCTCTGGGATCTGCATGTACCACATCCATAGCTCATCCTGAAGTTCTCCAAGAGAATAAGATGAAGTTTATAGTCCAAATATTATTATGAGACAATAAGATTTGACTTTTCTATTTTTGACAGCTAGTCTAAAAATAGACTTTGATCACTCACACTGTGGTAAAAAATAGAAGTCCATCTATTTTTCGCAACTTGACCAATCATCCATAAAAAGCAACCTGCAATCCATAGACATGATCCATATGTCTAAAAATAGACATAGTCTAAAAATAGACTTGCGCCAAAAATAGCCTGCGGGCCCACTTAGTGAAGGCAACTCTTTTCACTAAGCTCCACCATCTTGTTGCAATCTCAACAAGAATTTCTTGTTGCACACTTTTCAACATTGTTCAATGTAGCTTTCATGTGGTACAGAATTATGCTTAAGTATGGTAGATGCATTTATAATGGGTCTAGATAACATGTCTAAAACTTTGTTATGGATGCCCTTTTTATATCTGACGACTAAATGAAACTGTTGTATAAAACCCATCCATATGTAGTGTCTTGATTGCTGCAACTTAGTTTGGGAGTGCAGATATTGAAGTGGTTGATGATCAGTATGTATTACTGTCTCTTTGCCCATTAAGTAATGTTTCCACTTTTTCACACTCTGAACTAATGCATACAATTCTTTATCATATGTAGGATAGTTAACCACAGTAGGATTAAAAGTCTCAGAATGATAGCATATGGGTTTACCTTGCTGTGTCAACACTGCTCCCATGGCATAGTCACTAGCATCAGTTTGGATCTCAAATGGTCTTTGTAGATCTGGCAGTGCTAGTGCAAGTGTTGTACTAATCTTTTCTTTCAAGGTGTTGAAGGCTTTCTGATGTTTGCCTCCCCACTAAAACACCTTGTTCAATCATGTTAAAGCATGTAAGGAGCTGCAATTGAGGAAAAGTTAGAAATGAAATTCCTCTAGTATTGTGTTGCTCCTAAGAAGCTTCTTACTTCTGTAGCAGACTTGGGTTTAGGCCAATTTACAATGACTGCCACTTTAGAGGGATATATCTTCAATTCACCACCCCCTACTATATGACCCAAGTAGTTTAGATATGTCTTGCCAAATTCACACTTTGAGAGTTTAACATAAAAATTTTCTCTTTTCAAAACATCTAGTGTTTGCTTAACATGCTTTAAATGTTCTTCCCATGTTTTACTAAAAATCAAAATGTCATCCAGATACACAATAACAAAATCATCAAGAAAGGTTTGAGTACATCATTCATTAATCTCATGAAAGTAGTAGGAGCATTATTTAAGCCAAAAGGCATAACCAGCCATTCATACAATCCCTGCTTTGTTTTGAAAGCAATCTTCTATGCATCTTGTTCTGCAACTCTAACCTGATGGTATCCACTGTGCAAGTCTAGCTCGGTGAAATAAACAACTTCCTTCAGTTGATCTAAAAGATCATCTATGCGAGGAAGGGGATAATGGTTTTTGATTGTTATCTTATTCAGTGTTCGGTAGTCAATGCACATTCTCCACGAGCCATCTTTCTCTCTCACCAAAATGATTGGTGACCCACATGGTGATATGCTAGGCCTGATGAATCCCTTCTCGAACAACTCCTGCACCTGCTTCTTGATTTTAGCATTCTCTAAAGCAGACAACTAGTACATTCCAATGTTAGGCAATGGAACATCTTGCTGCAAAATAATATCATGTACTATTCCCCTTTTGGGTGGCAGACCTTTAGGTTCTTGAAATAAGACATCATACTCAAAAACAACCTTTTCTATATCAGCTTGTTGTTCAGCATTACAACCATAAAATACATTGGTTTCATCAGGATTCTTTTCCTTTACAACCATCAGTAAGAATTGTTTGCATGAATTTATCATTCTTTTCATCTGCCCTGAGTTTATGAGAGTATAATTATTCTTGAGCTTATGAGCTCTTACAAAGTATTCAATTCCATATTTAACAAGTAGATACTTGTTCTCAGCTCTATAGAAAATATCCTTCCTATCATACAAGTAAGGACTTCCTAAAACGATTCCACATATATCCAAAGGAATTATGTCTAACTCCACCTCATCTACAAATGTTGACCCAAAAGAAAACTTGATTTTGCACTGTCTAGTCACTTGTAGTTGTGATTTATCATTCAACCATCCTAATGGGTATGGTTTCTTATGAGGTGTAGTTGCTAATCCCAATTTATTTATAATTGCTTCAGAAATTAAATTTACTTGTGAGCCACTATCAAACAAAGTATCAATATTTTGATATTTGGAAACAACTCGAATATGGAAAATCTCATGTCTTTTTCTCTCATTTTCTTCATCAATAATAGATTGAGCAGAATTACAGGTAGATGTTTTAGAATTCTTACCTTTTATACCTATGGCTACAATAGTTGTTTCATCTCCTGAGTCTAACCCCAAATCCTTCTGAATTGCTACAGCATTCTTCTTCTTCTTGCCCTCGGACTTCTTAGGTCTTAGCTCTGGATGCAGAATCCAACAATGCTCATCATCATGCCCATCCTTTTTACAGTGAGTGCATGAAGCTTTGCTTTTCTGTGCAGTGTTAGCCTTCCTTGCTTTACACTTCTGCTTTCTTTTCTCCTTGCTCTTGCTTGCAGTGGGTTGGGATGGTCCCCCAACTTCTAGATTTCCATTCTTTCCTCTAGCTTCTAGATGAGTAGCTTCTACATATACCTCATCTATACTAGAGGGGGCTGAACATGAGGATGGTATGCCTCATGTAGTTGTGTAGACCACCAATGTACTTCAAAAGAGTCTCTGGTGAGTCTAATGAGATCCCTAGAATCAATGCTCTCTTTCTAAATTCTTGAGTATACCCTTGCACACTTTGCCCCTTCAACTGCCGAAGAGTTTTCCAACTCATCATGGCTTGTTGCATGTAGGCCAATGGATATAATTGCTTTTTTATTGCAGAAACAAATTCTCTCCAGACAAATATGGACTTACCATGTCTTTTCATATTAGCTTGGGTTCTGCCTTCCCACCAAACCAAGGTAGTTCCTCCTAGGCGTAGGCTTGCCAGTTGAATCTTCCTCTTGTCTAAGTCTATGTTCTGTACCCTGCAATACACATCAATTTGTCTAATCCAATTGTCCAACTTTTCAGTGTTTAGCTCTCCATCATATATAGGAAAATCAAATTTAACATCTAGCTTGATCAAAGATGCTTTCTTATTATGCATAGGGCTATTAGGAGGTGTGAGAAATCTTTCATATTTCCCTTTTCCTTTTGAGTGGTCATGGGAATGAGACTCATCTTCTTCTTTTTCTTGTTTAGAACCCAAGGAATCTCCATCCTTATGCTTTCTAAAGTCCCTATACATTTCTTCTACCATAGACTTTATAGCTAGGAAAATTTCTATGAATTGAGGGTTTGGCCCCACAGAACCTTCCTCTGACATTGTCTTCTGAGGATAGACTCTCCCAATTTTAGGGTTAGTTTAGACCAACTCTCCTTATCCTAATTTGAGCTTTGATCTAATGAGCATTCAATAGCTAAACCAATACAAGCTTGTCTACCTTACAACCCTAAGCTCTGATACCACTTGATCTGATAATCACCCTATGAGTGACCTCAGTTAAAGATTTATTAAATAAAGGTATTACAGACTTATATGCTGGTGTGTGTGTCTATGTCATTTAGGAAATGGATCGATTAGATTGAAAATACATAGACACTTGAAATGAAAAACAAAAAAGAAATACAATAAGAAAATACAAGAACACAAGAAATTAATAAGGAGTTGACCCTATCCTCCAGGGCTACATCTCCGTTCCAGATCTTAGTGGTGGCCTTATTTTATTCTGTCTTAAGCAGAGAATTACAATGCAAGAGTTCAATGTGAGTTTCCTGAAACAGATTTTCTTGGCAGGGTGGTTCTTGGATTCCCCAAGCCACTGGAGTGCATAGACTCTTCTGCCTATCATCTCTTTGACCTCTCTGGTCTAACAAATCCTCTCAGGGATGGCTTGAATCTCTCAAGCTGTCCGGTGCTCGACGTTGCCTTTGGTCAGCTCGGCCCTCTGTCTTCTTTCCACTTTTGATTCACTGTCCTCTTCCCTTCTCTGTCTTCTGTCTTCCTCTCTGTGTGTCTTCTATTTTCTGTTCATGGCTTTAAAGCCACTCGAGCTCAGGGTTGTTCAATTCCTCTTCCACCTTCATTGGATCCCCTTCCGCAGCTGCGCTTGGAGTTCCCTATTCGATGTCATCATTAGGATCACAGGGAGTGGCCACATTTCCTCATGTAAACTGCGCCAGCCTGCTTTGTCAGTTCAATTCTTCAGTTACGTCATGGAATGAGTCTTCCGCCACCGTGGTAGTAAAAAAAAACCTCAAATTCTTCTAAATCGTGGCTTATTCCCTCATTAAATCCGGTCTTGCCGTTAGGCGTGATATCAACCGTCAAATCTGGATCCCCTAGATCCAATGGCATTGTTGTGGGGAAAAATGCCTATGCAGGATGATCCTATCCACCTAAGGTGTGACAGTGCCTTAGCAACAAACAGAGACGGCTATTCTGGTTTCTTCCTTTATGAAATGTGAAAGAGAGGAGATCAATAGACTTACCGGTGTCTTCCGTTTGTCCCTCGATCTTCATCCTCTTCTCTTTGGGTGTTCACAGCTACTTGCCTCCTCGCTCGCCCAAGAGAGCAGCTACTTGATTCCTGCGAGATCACAAGAGAACAACTACTTGCGACAAGAGAAGAACACAACACAAAGGCAGATATTCACATTCATAAATGATTCAGGATTAGAAGTAAATCAAATACACTAATGCAATCATACATCAAAGACACATCAGTATATAGGAGAAAACCAAGATAGCTTTATTGATAAATAACAAGGTTCAGGAAGAGATACAACCTAGAGGGCTCCAATCCAGCATCTCCTTCCCAGCAGAATGGAATTCCTATCTTCACCTCCCTTCAAAGCATTAAGCACCCAATGATTCCAGTCTCAAACCAACAACAATTCTTTGCAATAACAAAATTCCAGCCTCTAGATCTCATGGAGGAGAGATCTATATATAGATGTTTTGGAGAGAGGATGAGTCAGCTTGAGATCTGACTAGTGTCCTCTCCCTCTCTCAGTTCTTGAATCCACTTGGAGGTTCTTGCTTCCACTTGGAGATTTGGAACCTCTTACTCATCACCAGTCGAATTCCCTGAGGCAAGTGTCATTTTGGAAGCTTCCTGAGCATTGACACCTTGAGGAATGAGTCTGCCACATGTCCAATCTCGCTCAGCGCAGGTAGCCAGTGTTGGAGTTGACATTCAGCGCAGGTAGCCAGTGTAGCAGTTGACATTCAGCGCAGATGGTCAGTGGAGCAGTTGACATGATCCTGAATTGACTTGTTTTTGAGCAGTTTCAGGTGGAGAACTTTTGTGAATTGCTGTGGTTTGTTAGCCTTGTTCCTCTAGGGGTAGGAACAACATGTTTAGGGACTTTGGATCCCTTAGATTATTGACATTTCATGCTTAGTGCTGCAAGGCACAAAAATGTCTATAACAGTTGCCCCCTAAAGTATGAGGCCGTTTATCGGGTGAAATGCTTTATCCAGGAGGGTCCGAAGTTCATCCATTTGCTGGGAGGAGACATGTAATAAGATACAATACAATACATTATGATTCATACTGCTTTCATGATCTAGCTGAGGCGGGCATTCCCATGCTCGGCTTTATAAATTCATTTTTTGTACATAGAACAGACGATCGTCTGATGGAAGACTGATAATTTTGGTGAAATTATCATCCTTTGAGTAGGATGGTCATCTGCTGCAATGATGTACATGTCAACTGTCTTTATCTTTCCTGAATATATATCGTAGCCCGGATGGATGGAACTAGATCCGGGGTCTTCAAACTCGTTCGATCTTCACTCTAAGTACAAGTCGATCCATGTGAGAATTGCGCTGAAGTTGAACATGGAAAGACATCACTTGATTACCGGTCAATGAGGTAAACCGTTAACAAGCGCGAGAGGAATCACCGATAATGATAATGACCCTCAAGGTACTGCAGTACAATTCACGTGGTGTGAATAAAGGAATTGGTGTCAAACACCACGCAAAATCTTCTGGTCGAAGGTCATTGATGTATACCTGTCGCCGGAAGTGAGAAACTTGCCATTGAGGCATGCAAGCTTCAAAGTACTGAAGGGGTTGTTCCTAGATCAACTTCTTGGATAATGAGCTGATGTCGACAAGAAGCGATCCGTCAAAGGAGGGCCTTAATGAATCCCACATCAGTGACATGGAACGGAGCTAATGATTTTAATGGAGGTGAAAACGATCTGTGACATATGATTCAGGGTGGCGGTCATGAATGGATGAAGGATAATGTATGGCAGTGGATGGGACCCGGTTGACTCTTTCTGAACAACTTCTCTTGAACATATGGTGACACTGATGCAATGGATCGGTAGCATTACCCCAAATATGGATGGTATGGCGAGACCATGGTGATGTGACCGGTGAATGAAACAACCCAACCCAATTGTGGTACGGAGGAAAAGTGTCATGTTCAAGAGCGACCTGCTACCATCAAAGTTTCTTGGTTTTCTCCCAATTTTTCCCTAGTCATTGCTGACCAGTACCTCTTTATTTTTGTCAAGCTTGAGGAGGATAACATATGCTTGTTCTATAACCTGCCCTTTGGGCAAGCCCATCGCTATGTTTTAACGAGCCTAGCGATAGTGAAACTCGTTCTCGTCTAAAGACACGTTTGTCGCTATTTGGTGATTTTAACGAGTCTAACGACAAGGATAACTCGGTCCTTTTCATTTTTAGAGAGTCTGAAAAGGTACATAAAGTTAACTCCGAAAGTCCTTTTTCGTCATCTAATCCCTTAAGTCCGAAAAAGTATAAAACAATACAGAAGGGATGAGTTTTCGATAGTTTTAATGAGCCGAAGAAGCAAGCGCTTGATCTTTTTGTGCAATAATCCCTCAGGTCCAAAAAGATTAAAATCTAGAGGAGGGATAGCACTTCCGGTCGCTTTAACGAGCTGGAAGGCCAAAACTCGGCAATCTTTTCATATTTTACGAGTCAGTTGAAAAGAGCTTAAAGAAGACTTGTCTTTTGAGGAACGAGTGATAAACAGGGTTAGCAGCTGATTCCAGGTACAGGTTGGAATTTTCCAATCACGGCAGTGTTACAAGGATGGCTAGGTGAAATCACTCTTCGCAGCTGTTCCTCAAAATGGGTAAACAATCATATGGAGGTAAACGATGAGCCAAATGAAAAGTGGAGGCGACAGTGCAAAACACGACCAAGGCTTTAATGGCTTATAAAGTTACGTACACAATGGTTATTTACCGAAATAGGTTCATTTTTTAAAGAGCTTGAATGTGCCAAAACACTGCTCAAACTTATGTTTATTTTTTAACGAGCATGAACTATGTGCTAAAACTGCTCGGACCTTGCGTTTATTTTTTTTAACGAGCATGAACTTTATGCTAAAACTGCTCGTTTATACCAGTCATATGATAAGAGTGTCTCATTGAGATTCTATTTTTTATGGAGCTTCATCTCACGAAGCTTTGCCCCGGATCCTTTCGTTATGCAAGTTCGGAAACGACTAATCCTACGAGTTTAAAGGGTTAGAGGTCCTAAAAATTTTAAAAATCAATAGCCGCCCCTTGCTTGCACTCCAAAAGGTTTGCATGCCCCCAGGCATAAAGTACGATTTCAAGGTTACCTCTACTTCACCTCCGCCAAAACATTTGTCTTGCCGAGAGAGGCCTACCTCTTTCAGGTTACCCAAAGATTGTCTCGTTCGCGGCTACGAATAAAACACTTCTTCGGCGATGTCTACCAACGGTGAGCGACGACGCCCGCCGACTCACATAACTTTGACAAAAGAATCTTATTCTAGAACAACCCCTCTTCCTAGACGAACGGGGTACGAACTAGTCATATTCTCCCGCGGAAACCTAATCTATAGCCAAAGTTTCCCTGCCGAAGCAGACCAGGACGCATGCCCCCTAGGTTCCAGTCATATCCTCCCGGATTACTCGCGCTCATCAGGAGGACGGACCGTGGGTTGAGACACTTCTTGCGTGAATAGACCATTTAGGGATGGTATATGACTATTTGCGATGCGTGATCCGGGGAATGAAAGTTGGTCCACGAGCTTGACCATTCTTCCTTCATGCGGAAAACACATTACTCTAAAGAGTGATGAGACGATGGCTCCCATGCAATATATATAGTCTCGTCCAAGGAGTAGGTTATAATCCAAGGGTCCTTAAACGACTATCACGTTCATTTGAACGGTCTTCCCTTTCAATGTTATGGGCACATTGGGGAGGATCCCTAAAGGTCGACTGGTTCCCTTATCAAAGCCTGATAGATTTCTCATTTCAGGAAAAAGCGCAGGCGAACCAAGTGCTTTCCAAGCAATAGAGGAAAGGATACTCACAGATGCCCCTTCATCAATAACTGTGCCAGCCATTACCATTCTGTATATTTGGATAATAATTCTGAATGGTATGCTAGCTGGCAAGCGGGGTCTGCCTAGTTGGTTCCAGTCAAAGGACACAACTAGGTTGCTTGGTGGTGGGACCGAATAGATGGCCGGGTATCGCTCTGATGAACTTCCTTCCTGCGACAAAGGAATGGTGGCGTTGCCTCCTTGATCATCAGAGTCGGTGCTGATGAAGAGAATTTGGACGGTGTCGTCTTTATTATCCTCTGTGATGGTGTCATTCGAAGATAGAGCCTCTGAAGGAAAAACCGGGACAATTGCCGTTTCAACCTTTAGACTTTCGTCAGGTATGGATTCAGACGGTTCGTCTTCAATGACAGGTGCTTCGGCTGACCACCTGGGTGGGTCAGCCGGGTTCTCAACTAGCGAAGGACTTGGCAGGAGTCTTTGATATCTAGGAGGAAGTTGCGCTCGTAAAATCGGGCGATCTTCCAGAACTCTTTTTGCCTCGTCTAAGAAGGGACAACGGTGGATGGCGTGATCGCCTTCACACAGTTTGCAGGGAAATCTAGCTTTCCCACTCTGTCCTGGAGCTTCACTTCCGCTAGTTGACGGTGAGCAGTCAACATGGCTATCAGAGGTCGATGCTATCGAATTGTGCAAACGGGGGGACCAATCCCTTAGTATCCGAGGGATACAGGGACAATCTCGGTGGAAATGATCTCCCTTGCATATGACGCATGGCGATTTAGGCCTTGCTAGTGCTGTGTGTGGATTTTTGTCAGACGACACTTATTTGCCCCCAGTCGCCTTTGGCTCCTTCTTCTTCTTCTCTTTCTTCTTCTTCTCCTGCTTCTCCTTAGGAACTCGGTTTTTTGTTCTACCGGTTCCGTCAAGCGAAGAGGAAGGAGGGGAGGAAGAATTAGAAGTCGAAGGCTGGTGGGCAACCCTGGTCTGGTCTAACGGTTGACTCGACTGTTCAGGAATGGTGGTGTTCTGAACGACATTGGTTGAAAAGAGCTAGACTGGTAGGCCAATTGTCAATCCTGGAAGTGACAAAGTGGCCATGTGGGGCGCACCAACATCTCCCCAAGAGGAGAAGGGACTAGGATTTCAACCAAGGGGAATTCCTTGGTTGGTGTGCTCCATCTTTTCAACCTAAAGATCAACGCAGGAATAAAGGGTGATTGTTCCGTTTAAAATAAATTGTTAACGACGCTTTAGACACAACTTGCTTTTTCACTTTTAAAGAGTCGAGAAAAAGCTAAAGATGACTCTAGTCTCCTTCGATGTTTTAACGAGCCCGAAGTGACAAATGCTTGGATGGACTTTCTCTGTTATAGAGTCTGAAAAAGGCCAAAAGAAACTGCTCTGGAGTTCTAGGCAGAGGGTGTGCCAAACTTTTCGCAAAACCGCAGAATACTTTTTAAGGTACGGGCGATCGATCTTCGTGAATGCTGTGTTCACTGCATTGCGATCAGTAGGGCGGCCGACACGGCTTCCTAAGGATAAAGGTTTTATTCCTATAGGGGTCTCCCAATATATACGCGACGGTACGTGGGAGCACAATCCGTACTAGCGCTATCGTCCCTCAGGAGGAATCACCCACCTTCCACGAGATCGACAGTCACTAGGCTTAACGACGCCGGAACACGTCTCTAGTCTAGACCTCTATGTTGTGCGTTATGTTGCAAAGCGTTGTTAGGTTCATTCAGTTTATTTTAAGTTGATCTTTTTTAGAAGTTTGCCTTTCAGGATCACCACGAGATGTATGGTACAATTCCTAAATGCAGTCTAAGATGATAAGCAAGCTTTATAACCTTTTCAAATTTGAAAATCCTAGCTACTAAGGGAAAAGAAAGACACCATCTTTTCTCAAAGAGCAATCAGCACACTTTAATGCACTCTTTTCCTAAATCAAACATGCAAACTTATTAAAATGCAAATGCACAATGTAGGTGTTTGTTTTCCACTTTCTTAGTATTGATGCCTACAAAGAAAGCTTTTTGTACAACTTTGAATTTGCTTTTAAATGACAAGTACAAACAAGTTTACTTTTTCGAAATCAACAAGGGTAGAAGATATTACAACACTTTGCGACTTTCGAAATGAATACTTGTTTCGACACTTAAAAGAGACAAACTCAAACCAATAAGCAAAAGAAAATGTATAATCAACTGCAAACAGCCAATGAACTCTCTCCTAAGATCACAATCAACAGATCTGAATCAAGGGCTACAGGATGATTATTTCACTCATGCAAAGGAAAACTGTAAATGACGCCACAAACACATAAAAACACTTACAGTCTTTTTGTACAAAAGGAGGCGGAATTCAAGCAAAGAAAAGGAGTTATCAGACTGGTACCTATGCTGGTTAAAGGCTGCAAAAAGAAAGATCAAAACAGGGCAACAGACATCAGAGAACCCCAGCTGCACAAGGCCAAACTCTTTCAGCGCAACCTCAACACTGTGCGTTTGACATTCAGCGCAGGTAGCCTTCACGGGACCTACGTTGAAATGCAGACTGCCTTCACAGCAGTTGCGCTGAAGGAGAAACTCTCGTTTCTCCTGGGTTCTGGGTCACAAATTGCTCAAAAATCAACAATTTCAGGCCAAATCAAAAACACAAGCAAGGTATAATCAAAGGGATGCTTTGAGAGGGTACTAAGATCTATCACAAAGGATCATCAAATCATTTGTGAGTCCATTGTTCAGATCATAGACAAAATCCAGTGAAGGATCAAGGCAGCAACTGTCTACTTTGCAGAAGCAGTTCGATTGTTGCTGTCGAGTCTATGAAACAAACAATGATGTAAACACAAATAAAATGACTAAAACAAATCTCCCCAGCAGAGTCGCCAATTTGTTGTGGGGAAAAATGCCTACGCAGGATGATCCTATCCACCTAAGGTGTGACAGTGCCTTAGCAACAAACAGAGACGGCTATTCTGGTTTCTTCCTTTATGAAATGTGAAAGAGAGGAGATCAATAGACTGTCTTCCGTTTGTCCCTCGATCTTGATCCTCTTCTCTTTGGGTGTTCACAACTACTTGCCTCCTCGCTCGCCCAAGAGAGTAGCTACTTGATTCCTGCAAGATCACAAGAGAACAACTACTTGCGACAAGAGAAGAACACAACACAAAGGCAGATATTCACATTCATAAATGATTCAGGATTAGAAGTAAATCAAATACACTAATGCAATCATACATCAAAGACACATCAGTATATAGGAGAAAACCAAGATAGCTTTATTGATAAATAACAAGGTTCAGGAAGAGATACAACCCAGATGGCTCCAATCCAGCATCTCCTTACCAACAGAATGGAATTCCTATCTTCACCTCCCTTCAAAGCATTAAGCACCCAATGATTCCAGTCTCAAACCAACAACAATTCTTTGCAATAATAAAATTCCAGCCTCTAGATCTCATGGAGGAGAGATCTATATATATATGTTTTGGAGAGAGGATGAGTCAGCTTGAGATCTAACTAGTGTCCCCTCCCTCTCTCAGTTCTTGAATCCACTTGGAGGTTCTTGCTTCCACTTGGAGATTTGGAACCTCTTACTCATCACCAGTCGAATTCCCTGAGGAAAGTGTCATTTTGGAAGCTTCCTGAGCATTGACACCTTGAGGAATGAGTCTGCTACATGTCCAATCTCGCTCAGCGCAGGTAGCCAGTGTTGTAGTTGACATTCAACGCAGATGGTCAGTGGAGCAGTTGACATGATCCTGAATTGACTTGTTTTTTAGCAGTTTCAGGTGGAGAACTTTTGTGAATTGCTGTGGTTTGTTAGCCTTGTTCCTCTAGGGGTAGGAACAACATGTTTAGGGACTTTGGATCCCTTAGATTATTGACATTTCATGCTTATTGCTGCAAGGCACAAAAATGTCTATAATATGCATCCGCTCATTTCGCATGGTTAACTTGATCGACCGTTAACGCACGATGAGTGGCAGTTTTCTCTCTCCTCTGCTTGCCACGCCTCGACCGCTGAGTGGGATTGCTCCATTTTTTCCAATTCCACTTACCACGTGAGGGTGCCCCCGATCAATACCACTGGTTTTTCGGAGTGCAGGTCCTGCCTTGTCCTTTAGCCTTTTTGCCTCTTGTCCCGCGATTTTCCTGGCTCTCCATGCGACCGAGCGCTCAGGGATTCTCCATTTTGAGGGTTTTCACCCAGTGATGCCGCTAATTGCACATCAAAAACTCCCTCTGTTTCTCGATCTAGGCCTCCCAGGGGCTAATTTCACCTCCCGCGTAGTCTCCGTGGGCCTCGGTCAATGCGCTTTGACCGAGGTCCTCATCATTCCACGCTGGCTACCAATTGCCACTGGTTTAGAGGTGTTTTTTATCACTGTTTTGAATTCTTAGAAGTTTGTCCCGACCTGGTACAACCATGGTTCTTTTGATTATCCTTCATGAATCCAATTTAGATCAGTGCTCATAGGAATAGTGTAAGGAAATTACATTTATATTATGCTCTTTGCTCTTTGATCAAAAGAAATTTAATTGCTCTATCCCTAAGTAGCTAGGATTTCATCGTTAAATTGAATGGAAAGAATGCTTATCACGATAGTTGCATTCCTAGGAATTTCATAATACATCACGTGGTGAAATTGAAAGGCAAATTCCTAAGAAAGATCAACTTAAAACTAACGTCAATTTACCTAATGGAGCATTGTCATTAACGAGAACATTTAGTGTTTCTAGGCTAGAGACATGTTCCGGCATCGTAAAACAAAGCAGTTGTCGCTGACTTGTCTGCAATACATCTCAAGTGTGATACCTCATTCCATGTACATGAGTATATCGTAGCTCATCCACGTACCTTCAGGTATAGGACGGTGTTACAGTACATAAAGTATATGGGTATGCTCTCACTGTGCGGTTTTGCATTAGACAATGCTTATACGAACTAGGCCTCCATGTACCTTCAGGTATATATGGGAGGAAAACTCTAGGTTTCTATCCATCCTTAAGTAACTGAGCCAGCCGCCTTGTAAACTGTGATACACCGAACGCAAAATTTGGGGAGATTGCCTGCCCATACTTCTTCATTCGCCAGGAGGTATTCTGTAGTTCATAGTTGCTTGGTAAACCTTTTGCCTAGTATACCCTTTTTGTTTATTTGTTTTTTGATAATAAAATTAATCAGCAATCGTGGAGGAACATCAACCCTTACCCTGTCATTCTTGGAGAACAGCGAGGAAACCACCTTTGCCTCCCGAAGCGAAACCTACTCGGACAAAACGGTCTCACTTAAGTGAGTCTAGTACATCAATAACTCCTAGTCCTTCATTTGAATTACCTGAATCATCTATTTCAGTAAGTACTAAGACTCCATTTACTCCATCTATTTCTGGTACATCTGTTCCTGAAGAAGAAGTTTCACAATTACCTTAGGACATTAGCACTGATCCTAGTGAAATAGTAATTGAAATTGTTCAACAACAACTTGATCCTCAACTTGAAGTTTCTCAACAAGAAAGTAATTCTGAATTTGAATCAGTTCAACCAGAAGTTAATCCAGAACTTATTCCAATTCAAACGGAAGTTACATCTGACCCTGAAATTGTTCAGGAACCTATTACTGAAACTGTTGTTCATTTACCTAAACATCTGGACTTCGAAATTGAACATTTAGAAGCTGTTACTTTACTGGAAGATGATCAGCCGATTACCCCTCAGACGTCAGTAACTACTAAAACTTCAACTTTATCAACACCAGAAATGTTTTACAGACCTGATGGTGAAGTTCTTCCACCAGGTGTAATTGCTATAGACGAAGAATTGGAAGAATATTCTACACCAGGAACCCCTTTCCATTTTGGAGTTGAGCTTTATCTTTATCCTCATACTCCTCATTTTACTGCTCTGTTTGATCCTGCTTATTTTCAAGTACCTGTTGAATCTTCAGGACAATTTTTGGGTCAATATACTATGGCTGAACAACCATCAACATCTCAGACTCTATCATCTGATGTAGCTGCAACAGAATCTTCTGTTTCAACCTCCTTGATGTTTTCTACCACACTTGAGTCACACGTCTCTGGTGAACCGTTTATCCCAGTTGGTTACCAATCTTTATCTGGAACCCACTCAGGGGTTGCTTCTACACCATGGTCATCACCCATGTTCTCAACCAGAATTTTACTTGGTTCTTCTCTAACAGGAACTCAACAGTTTGATCCTGCATATCAATATCAAGCTAGGCAATCTAGTCAACAAAGACCTATGTATCCATTAAATATTGGATTGCCACCATATGGAGAGCAATATGCTTATTCACCGTATCCTCCTTATTCTGGAGGACCATCATATGGTAATCTCCCGCAGTATTCAGTTCAATCTGGAATTAGAATTTGTCAATGGCAACCAACAATGCCAGTTCAACCCAGGCTTGCGTATCCAACACAACCAATGCAAATTGTGTCAGCTATTCTTACTACACTTGTTGTTACTACTGTACCATAGTCATAAGTTAAAAATGTTGTATCTAAACTAGTACAAATTGATCCTTCTACCTTGCAACCATAGGTTTCAGGTCAAGAAGTTCAAATCCATCAAGCTGTTATACAACAACCACTTATTTTCGAGGTTCAGCAACAACCTCAAGTTAGTATACCCTTATCTGGACTGACCCAAGCTTACACTGGTATAGTTTATTCACAACCTAGCCAGCCTTTCATTGCTGGGCAACAACAACTCTTAAATCAACAACAATTGTATCAGCAACAACAACAGTTGATTCAACAACCGTGGCACCCTCAATTTCAACAACCCCAATTCCTGCAAATCCAACCCCAATTCGGACTTGCTCAGCAAGCTCAACCTAGGTTTGGTCAATATCGAGCTTACCAAGGTCCTAGTCAACAAGGCTTTGCAGGTTATGGACAACCACACATGCAACCTGGTTATCAACAACCACCTTATGCTAGTTTTGTTCAACAACAACCATACCAAGGTTACTAAATGCAGATGCCGTATGTTGGTATGCAAAGACCTATTGCTCAGGAAATTCCATCATATCCTGGGTATGATCAACCTAACTTAAATTGATAGTTGTCATTTGTAGCAGGTTTAGAATTACTAGATTTAAATCAGCTCATTAATGATCCCATTTTATATGCACCTTGGTGGCCGATAATTCCACATAAGTTACCATCTGACATTCTGAAATTTAACGAAAATACTATAAAAGACCCATCAAATCATGTCATGACCTTTCATTTGTGGTTTTCATAAAATTCCTTAAATGATGATTTGGTTAGACTCTATCTTTTCCAGAGAACACTTACTAGTCTAGCCGATAAATGGTACATTGAGTTACCAAGAGCTTCTTTCGATAATTTCACCACTTTAGCCACTACGTTTTTGACCCACTTCTAGTTACCCATAAAATACAATACTGGAACGGAACTCCTAACCAACTTTAAACAGACTACTGCTACCCATATATTATATCATATTCATGAGTGGCGTCATCGTCGAATGGTTAAGACATACGTTCCCGATCAGCTATTAGCTGAGTGGTTCATAAAATCCTTATTTCCATAAATCATCGAGGATGTGGAAAAAGGTGGAGTTGTCACAGAAGCGCAAGTAAGTGCTTGTGCCCAATACTTAGATTTGATTTACACAAAATCTGGCATGCTTTATGATAAAATTCCCAATGCACCCCGACCAGCTTTCACCGTTCCTCCTCCTCCACAATCGAGTAAGGACTCTCAAGCCGACGATGGTGTGATCGGTTCTTCGAGCACACAAGCGGCAGGAAGAACATCTGGTAAAACCCTTGCCATTAGCAATCAAACTACCAGTATATCAGAAAATACTCTTGCTTCTAAAATTAATGTCATGTCATATGACAAAGGCAAAAATACAAAGCCACCAAGAAACAAGAAAAAGGGAAAAAAACAAGATGAAGCAAGATAATTCCCCTCTAGAGAAACCATATGATTCCTTTGCTTCGACAAGGAAATCTCGTTATCCATGTATAATCTGTATGATGAGCATTTTACAAGATATTGTCCACACAGCTCCGAGGTCTCTAAAATTTTAAAGGCTTCAAACAGATTGGCAATGTTGATTGATCCGTTTTCAAACCCAGTGACACATTTGGTTGCAACTGACCATGCTTCCACATCCCAAGTACTCATGTTATCCATCACAAAGCCACAAAATGAATTTTTGATGTCAAAGAGAAACAAATATTATGGAAATCGATCATCACCATCGAATAATGAGGCCACTAATCAACCTAATCCTTCGACTTCAACTTCATCTGAAAATGTTCCACCCATTGCACCTGAATTGATAATAAAACCACCAAAGGGAGTTGTACACAAATCGACATTTAACCCTCGAGATCAAGCAACATAAAATTATAACATAGTGGAAGATCTTGCTCAATCACCTTCTGCTATTTCGACACTCAAGATGTTGAAAAATTATCCCTCGCAAAAGCAGGCTTTTCTGTCAACAATAAGTGGAATAGATCATACATATTCAAATCTTGTGGTTTCTAACCATGCAGAATATACACCACAATCACTGGCGCAGTTATCTTTCCTAATTCAAGTAAAATCTCTCAATAGTAATGTTCACCAAACTATTATTGATGAGGGCGCATCTACTTGCATTATGTCAATGAGATGCTATAAAACACTTGGTTCACCATCATTGTCACAATCACCAACCACATTGAAAGCTTTTGATGTAAGAACATATACTCCATGTGGGATTTTGAGTAATGTGCAAATCGAACTAGGGGGAAAAATAGTTACTGTTGAAGTTGAGGTAGTTGATGGACCCCTTGATTACAACATTTTACTGGGAATGCCTTGGGTATATGCTATGGCTGTTGTGGTTTCCACGTACTTTCATACTATTGCATTCCCTTTTAAGGGTGGAATCACAACCATTGATTAGCTAGCCTTCTTTGCCAATAGTTCACAGGATACGGGAAGCATTTTGTTGGTACACAGACACCCATTGTCACTTCAAAGTGTTGGAGTAGGTCTCTTTAAAGATCCTTCTCTAATGTGTACTTTTACCCTACTGTCACCATCTGATTTGGCAGAAGTGGCAAGACTAGAGACTTCTAATATGATTTCCTCCACCTCATCTGATTTAAGGATAATTACCAACAAATTTGAAGTTGATAGTAATATTGAGGTGATGTCGTTAAGCCCCATTGAATCATCATAGCAATCAATTTTTTGGGCTTGTGCGGAAAACCCAAATCCGCACTCAAAAATTGTATGGGCAAATCATTCATTAGAATATGGTAATTCTTCACATCCTTTTTCATGTATACATTCTACGGATGAAGGAATCATCCAATCAATGAAGATAGGAGAAGAACCATGGGAAGATTATCATCATCGTTCCCATCTTCCAAATGACATTGAAGATTATTAAAATGAACTAAACCACCCATCAATCATTGATTTCCTATCAAATTCAGTTCTCATAGACACAATTGAATCTGAGCAAAACCTGTCAAATATTGAAGAAATTATTTCTATTAATATTTCGATAATTACTGTGCTCTCTTTTGTGAATTTAGAGATATATTTGCATGGTCTTACGAGGAGATGCCAGGCATTGATTCAAGTATTGTTGAACATGAAATCAAAATGTACCCTGATGTCAAGCCAGTTCGATAGTGGCTTCAACCTGTTCATCCAAAGAAATCCACTGCAATTAAAGCATAAGTTGAAAAACTTTTGCGAGCTGGTTTTATTTACCCTATTCCTCTTACTCATTGGGTTTCCAACATTGTTCCTATCATGAAGAAACAAGGAAAAATGCGAGTGTGCATTGATTATAGAGATGTAAATCAGGCATGTCCAAAGGATAATTATCCTACAACTTTTATCGACCAGATTATTGATGAATGTGTCGAATGCGAAATATTCTCATTTATGGATGGATTTTCCGGCTACGATCAAATCAATATCCACCCACAAGACCAATCGAAAACAACTTTTATTTGTCCATGGGGCACATTTTCTTATAGGAAACTCCCCTTCGTTTGAGGAATGCTAGGGCAACTTTCTAGAGGGAAATTAATTATGCCTTCCATGACATCAAGCACATTTTTCAACCTTACCTTGATGATTTACATGCTCATTCACGAAAGTGGACTGATCACTCGCAACACTTGAGAGCAATATATTTACGGTGCCGACACTATTCAACTCAATCCACACAAATGTGTTTTAAATTGGTTATGGTCGATTGCTTGGATTTGTAGTGTCTAGAGAGGGGATTCAACTAGATCCATTAAAGGTTCAGGCAATTCTGGATTTGCCTCCACCTTCAAATATTTTACAGCTATATAGACTCCAAGTGAAAGCCAACTTTTTGAGGAGGTTCATTCCTAATTACGCTGAAATGGCTAAAGGTTTTACACATCTATTGAAAAAGGAGATACCCTTTCATTGGGATCAGGTTGTGCAAGCTTCCTTTGACGCTCTTAAAGATACCTTGATTAGAGCTTCCTTAATGTACTCTCCAAATTACCAAAATGACTATTACATGTATCTCGCTGCTACATATACAACCACTGGAATGGTTTTAGTCCAGGAAGAAAATGGGATTGAACATCCTATTTATTACTTGAGCCATAATCTCAATGATACAGAAAATAAGTACTCTTATGTCGAAAAACTAGCTTTGGCAGTTGTGCAAGCTATTCAAAGATTTCACCACTATATCCTATTATGGAAAACAACTGTCATTTCATATTGCCCCTATGACATACATTTTTTCACCTCAATTGTTGGGGGGAAAATACTCTAAATGGATAGTTATTCTAAAGGAATTTTATTTTGAATTCATCAAGTCCAAATCAAAGAAATCACTACTTTACGTAGAGTTACTATGTGACCTTCCCTCGACCTCCATCGATTCAACATCTGAACCATCAATATTCAATGAGTCTCTATTTCTAATTTCATCATCTGATGCATGGTATGGAGATATAGTGATCTATCTCCAGACCTAAACTTTCAGGCAAGATACCTCTCACTCGCAACAACAATGTATTTGTTACCAAGCCAAAGATTATCTGATCATTGGTGACACACTTTACCATTGTGGTATCGATACAGTTTTACGAAGTTGCCTCACACACGAGGAAGCTGAGAAATCATTGAACAATTTCCATTTCGGTGCCTGTGGTGTACATTTATCTAGATATGCAACCCCATGGAGGATTCTCCCTGCTGGTTACTTCTAGCCAACTATATTTAAAGATTATATTATTGCTATCAGAAGTTGTCATGAATGCGAGATATATGACCAAAAAACTAGATTACCACCTGCACCACTGCATCCAGGTGTTGTTCTTGGCCCATTCGCCAAATGGGGCATTGACTTTATGACATGTAACCCCACCTCAGGCGGGGGGCATGGGTATATTATAGTCTTCGTTGACTATTTTATAGAATTGGCCGAGGCGATGCCAACATTGAACAACAATGGCGAAATGGCTGCTCTCTTCTTTTTTAACCATGTGATTGCCTGATTTGGTGTACCACAAGCCATATTTACAGATCATGGGTCGCATTTTCACAGTCACATGATGGTTGAGTTGATTGCTAAGTTAGGACTGTCACATGATAGTTATATCCCGTATTACCCACAAGAAAATGGACAAGTTGAGGCCATCAACAAGGTCCTGAAGTGGATGTTGCAAACAATGATAGGGGTTCATAAAAGAAACTGGCACTTAATCCTGTACTCTGCCTTGTGGGCATATCGAACCTGGGTGAGAAATGCAACTGGATTCATACCCTCTCAGTTGGTGTATGGTTTGGAAGCAATCTTACCAATACAATGTGAAATTTCATCGCTTAAACTCACGATTGACCTATTACCCGACACTTATGAAGAAGAAGCATGTTTCTTGGAATCAATCCATCTGGATGAAACCTGTTGTGATGCCGCATTAGGTAACGAATCGCATAAGAAACATATTAAGGTGCAATATAATAGGAATGTCAAGCCTCATATCTTCTCAGAAGGGCACTTGGTCTTGCTTTACGATTAGGAAGCTGATAAACTTGGAGCAGGAAAATTTGAACCAATGTGGATGGGTCCTTATGTTGTCAAGCGTGTTTTGGTAGAAGGAGCCTACGAGCTAGTAGATTATGATGGGATTCGATTGTCGCATCCCTGAAACGGGTTGTATGTTACTATGCCTGATTAAGTGTAGTAAAACTAATTGTATATATGCTTTCATTGCATGTGTGTGTGTGTGTTTCCTTTAGAGATTTTTATCTGGTTAGTAATCCGCTTTGCCTTTGTTACAGATGTCGAAGTCTTTGGAACCTTTTGTTGGTTACGCCGATGGTGCTAGTCGTAGTACGAATAATTTGTCTTCTGCAACATGGGCTATTTTAGCTCCAAGTGGCGAGTTAGTGAGTTTCCAAGGGATTTGTATCAGTCGATCAACAACCAATATCGATGAGTATAGCTCATTGATTGAACTACTCACTGATGCCATTTCACTTGGCATTCACCGAATCATCGTTAGGATGGACTCACAACTCATTGTAATACAACTAAAAAACATTTATACTCTTTGAAATCCAACAATTATTCGAATGTTCCTTAGAGTTAGTAGTTTGGAACACATTCAATATCAACATATTTCCATAAATATTAACACATTAACTGGCTCTCTAGCAAATTATGTGTTAAATAGACATTTACAACACATGTAAAAATAGTATTTTCAATTCACATCATCAATTGAATAGGATTTCATATGACCATAAAAAGCTCTAAAAGTAATATAGATAGGTGTTTTTTAAAGTTTTTACAAAATTTGGGTTCAAGACACATTTGGTCATCTGACCCAAAAACTCAAAAAATGCATACAAAATATCCTAAGTAGATCTAGTGGTGCTCATGGTAACAGGTCACAGCCTATGCTATCATGCGCAAAAGCCTCGCCCAACAGTTAGGAACACTAATAGTCTGGCACTGCAGCCTCATGGGTAACTCCTCGATCTGGATATCCGGAATACCAAGGGTTAGTCCCTCTATATGATCCTGCAACTCTGCTAAGGTTTCGGCCAAATTTAAGTCCTAGAGAACTGCTTTCTCGATGTTTCATTGCGCTAGCCCACCTGCAACCTGTTGGTGTACCACAGGTCGAACAGTACCCACATTTTTATGCATAAGAGTAATTTAATTTAGTCTTGGAAACATTAAAAAACACAAAAAACGTGTAGAAACTTGAAAAATCAAAAAACACTTTAGTCAAACAACTTACCCATAGCAACCCATTGTGCTCCAACTGGTAGAATCAAATCCGGATCTCCATGATAATCCATCCCTGAGTATGGATGCTTCTCGATAACAACAAGTTGTCACTCAAGCCAGCTGAAAAATGCATGGGAGAAAATGATTGTTGACTGACTAGCATGTCGAGTCCTCAATTCAACCTAGATCTGCATACGTGGATCTCTAGGACCAACCACACCCAGTGATACATGGTGTGGTTGCATCAATGGGATTTTCTCTAAGGTAAAAGCAAATAAGATTGAACTAGAGCAGAAATTCTTCGTCTTTCCGCTTTTTACCTTAGTCAGGTGTTCTTTCAGCAACGAAAGTACAACCTCACACCAGTTGAAAACTTTTGGCTGTAGACACTCTAGTGCATACTGCATATAAGATCTGTTCGCCAGATGTAGTGTCACACTGCCAACCAATTTTGCGATTGTGAAGAGGATCGTTCTTAAAGGAAAATCACCTACATCCCTGATATTTATTTTCCCATCCTTTCTAGGCTATGTACCTGGACGACAAAACTGTCTAATATAATCTCTCACTGATTCACCTCTACGAGCAAATCCAGAAAGTGAGATGGGGGAACCTCGCCTTCACAGCCTGGTAAGAAAGTAAATATCCTCTTATCCCTAATGTGAAATGTCTGATCTATCAGATCCCATGCACGAACAAGGAACTGCAATAGTTCTATTTTTTGCCTCATTCTGGACAACTTAAAGTATTTGAGTAACCCACAATTCCTGAGGGCCTCAACTATACCCGGATTGTTTAGGGCAACCATATCTTGTTCTTCATGCTCTCTTTCTCACCATGTAATCAACATTTTGATCTGATGAAAGCCTGAAAACATAATCATAAGCTAAATTAGGATCCTTTCCATGCAAAAAATAGGGCAAAGTTTGGAGCAAACAGCTAAAACAAACTTGGGAAGTGCACCCAACACAGCCTAGACATAGAGATAGTGCACTGTAGAGCATGTAGCCTTCTATCTGGGTTGTCTTCAATGCAGTTTTCGATGTGAAAGCATGCGCTGATCCCAGGGCAAAAAAATGAAACTCCAAGGGCCCTAAAATACCCTAAAACTTGCATGAAATGATAAAAGAATGACTTGAAAAGGAAGAAGAGAGATTTAGCTCCTACCTAGTCCAGACGGCTCGAGAAATGGTTTGCAGAATCTTCCGTAATCAACTAGTGAAGATCGAGGTAAAAAACTAAGCTCAGACCACAAAACTGAATGATAAGTTCCAAATGGTAAAAACTTGTTTTATGTTTATTTAATGTTTATTAATCGATTAAACATTAGTTGCTACCTATTTTTTCCTATCAAACAGATATTTTTAATCCATTTGGTGATGTTTTGAGCAGGTTGCACAACTGATTTGCAGAGTTCAACATGCTCGATTGTAAGTTGAACTTTTGACCACAGAGCACACTTTTATCTCTATTTCGAGATCTGTTAAAAATGAAAAACGAAATCACTCAAAGTTGTCTTTAAGCTCTTTTCAAACTCTCTAAATATGAAAAGATTGTCAAGCACTTGTCCTTTCCAGCTCATTAACGGATTGGAATTGATATATCTCTTGTATTATTTTACGCTTTTTTGAGAGATTAATTTAAGAAAAAGAACTTATGGAGTTTCCTTTTTGTCCCTTTTCAAACTCGATAAACATAAAAAGGATCGAGTTATATTTGTTGTTAAACTCGTTAAAACACCAAATAGCGACAAACTTGTCCATCTAGACAAGACTGAGTTTCACCTTCGTTAGACTCGTTAAAACATCAAATAGTGATGGATTCGCCCGAAGGGTGAAATTATACAACAATAATATGTTATCCTCCTCAAGCTTGATAAAGACAAAGAGGTACTGGTCAATAATGACTGGGGAAAATGGGAAAAGGGGAAAACCACTTTATGGTAGTAGGTCACTCTTGAACATGACACTTTCACTCCATCACCGTGACTATTTGGGTTGGGTTATTAGCTTGATGGTTATCACACCGTTGGTCTATCATACCTGTTGAGCCTCAAACCTGCACTCATTTACCCATCCTCCCAGTAGCCTTTTCCTATTCATTTCCTTCTTTTGTCATCATTTCTTTCATCAACTTGTTCAATTCATTGCATTATAGGACTTTTTAACATGATTTGCTAATTGTGCTAATGATTGACTGTTGGTTTATATTTTTGGTTCAAGTGCTGCAATTCCGCAGCTTATACAGGATTTCCGCAGCCGATCTCTGATTCCGCAGCCGATCCCAGATTCCGCAGCCATTTTCTTATTTGCTATGCTCCATGTGTCCTCCAGGGGAAAGAGCCACATGGGCAAGTTTGTATGACTGTGTACATGGTGCGTGTGCTGTCAGCTCAGCCAAACTGGTCGTCTACACCCCTGGTCAACGCGGAGGTAACTCTGGTCAAACGGCAAGGTTGCAAACGGTGGCACGGCTCTGCGTGTTCAGGTGGAACACGGAACGCACAGCTGGCCTCTTCTTTAGCCACGAAGACTGCAGGGGACAAGAATCCAACAGCGGATTTATCAACCACGATGACCGTTTCCTAAATCCGTGCACGGTGCTGCTGAACGTGTCTTTTGCACAGCTGTTAGTTAGCTTAGTTTACGCACAGAACAGTTTTTGTTTCTGCTATAAATAAAGCGTTTCCACACGCTGATTAGTTAGCCTTTAAGTTAGTCTTTTGCTGTTGTTATTCAGTTTGTAAAACTCTGTTTCAAGACTATTTTACACAGCGTTTACGCTCCCCACTGTATTTTATTATGTGCTGATTTAATACCAAGAAGACAGTTTTGTTCTTACCTGCGTAGTTGATCTTTTTAATTGGTTGAAGTGGATGGAGGGCCCCTGTCTGCTACAACCATTGTACAGTAGCTTTTAAATTCATTTTCCTGCATTTCTTTTTTCTAATTTCTCATGTATATTAATGTACAGTTTGATTTCTGCAATTTTGATTTCTTTTGACATGTATATTATTGTACAGTTTGAATTATGCTGCTTTACATTTCCGTACTTTTCATGACTAATCAGTGTGTATTTTTGCAGCTTTATTAGGAGCCCGAGACAGTGTGCTTTTCCTTCTTTTTATCACTAGTGGCATTTGAAGTTGTCTTATCTAAACTGCTGACTTTTGCTTTGATTTTCATTAGTTTCCTTGCTTAGTTAGTTTTCTTGCTTAGTTTACTTTATCAAGTTTTGTCAAGTTGCTAATCTCTTGATGGTTCTTTTTATCATAATCCAATAACTTTTATGGGACCAAAACATCATTTAATTGCAGCTTAGTTTATTTAGTTTTAGACTCATATTGCTAATTCACTCCTAACTCTTTTTCACATGATCAATTTAGCTAAAGGCATAATGTTAAGGGAGAATTAAGTAGTGTGATTTGTCACTTAATTTTTGCATTGCTTTAGATTCAATAGAGGAGTTAGAGTAGTTTTCTTGCTTTTAATTGAGTTAATATAGATGTCATTTTCATTCTTATCAGCAGTAAAGGTATTGGACTAGTGCCATTGGTCTTTTTGTTTGATGCTTTACTTTCATTTGAAGCTTTAATTTCATTCCAAGTTATTGTTCAAGTTTTCTCTTTAAATTTCAAGAAGCATTTAGAAATCGCCACATACACACACATTCACTCACTTGTTTATAACTTCATCACATCACATTAGGAAGATAAGTCAAACATGAACTAAAAACGACAAAAAGAACTAGGAAAGGTTGCTTAAGTATATATTGTACACTTCACTTCATCAGCTTACGAGCCCCGGGTTGACAATTTATGATAGCAATTTAGACAACACTAAATTGACCAAACATTTTGGCGCCGTTGCCGGGGAAGTGAAATTAGGTAGCCAATTCTTAAAAAGAAAAAAAAAACAAGAAAATTTCAAGGAAGGAAATTGATAACCTCTCAAAGTATGCTCTCCTCTTGCACCTAGAGTGACCTGGAGGATCAGAAAAGAGAAAGTTATTGGTTTAATAGTTTCTTAAGTATGCTCTCTTCTTGCACCTAGAGTGACCTGGAAGATCAGAAAGAGAATTAGTATCCGGACTTGAAGAAAAATAAAAATGACATGCATAGAGCTAGAGATTCTAGGGGAAGGTTTTTAGCTAGAGCCAAGAGTTCGATTTTTACAAGTCCATCTACTTCAAGGGATAGACAAGAGACACCTCCCTCATCTCCAACTGACACTCCTAGCCCTAGGGTTCCCGAAATTCAAGAAGCAGGAGTCGACTCTCCCATACCTTCCATCGAGTCTGAATTAGAGAGAGATCCTTTCCTTCTTTCTCCAGAGAGACAAATTATAATTGAAGAAGTAGAATCACCTGAAGAAGAAGGAGGGAATCCTTCTCATACACCCTTAGTAGAAGAACCAGAAGACTCTGAAGTCTCTGGGGAAACTACCATGGCAGAGGAAGGAGCACCTGGATTTGGTAGAGGTAGAGGTAGAGGAGGAGGAGGAAACAATGGAGGAGGTAGAGGTAATATTGGAGGAAATAGGGATGGGGATAACTCATTCGGGTTCCCTATAGTCGATGAGGATTCCCGAGCCACCATGAAGAACATCTCACCATCTGTCCTCCCGAACTTTCATGGATTAAGGAATGAGGACCCTGAAACATTTCTATTTGAGTTTGAAGTCGTATGTCGAACTTATGATTATCTGGATGACTCTCAAAAACTCAAACTGTTTCCTTCAACATTGAAAGGACAAGCTTTGAAATGGTTCATGGGATTACTCACTCAATCCATTAGGTCCTGGAATGATATGAAACAAACATTTTTGGATAGGTACCTGGACTATTGTATGCCCACCAATCATAAGGATGAGGTATTCAAAATGGTACAAAAGGAAGATGAAAACTTGGAGGAATTGATTGAAAGATTTCAATATAATCTGAAAAGAGCAAAAATGAGTAACTTGGATGAAGAGACCTTGAAAGCCCTATTACTAAAAGCCATTAGAGATGAATGGATAGATCTTTTGAATATGATGGGGAAGGGAGATATATCTCAGCTTCCACTTTCTGATATAGCAGAATTATGTGTCCATCTCTCAAGGGGGAAATCCAAAACTCAAAAAGGGCCTAGAGATCCTTCTCTCCTCAGAGCAAACAAATCTGCAACTGGATCAGTAAGTAGGGCTGAAATCGGCAATATGCTTGATGAATTCAAAACTGACATCTTAGGGAGTCTTAGCGAACAATTAGACACCCTTAAGATCCACAATAAACAGAAAGCAGAAGCTGAGGCCTTGGCCATCTTTTGCCCAAAGTGTAGAAAGAAACATGCTCTAAGGGAATGCCCCTTGGATGCAAAAGTTGTAGAAACATGTGTAATCTGTTCAGAGAACCATGAGACCAAGGATTGTCCTTCAATCCCTGGGCTCAAAGCTGTTTTTCAAGAAGATCCAAGTACACTTGAATCTCTATGTTTTGTTGCAAGGAGACCTTGGCAAGGGCAACAAAATCAAGGGTTTAACAACTCAATGAATTTTCAACCCCCACCAAATTGGAATCCTTGGCAACAATCTTGGCCCCAACCTCAAAATTCCTTTCAATCATGGGTACAAGGCATGCAAAATCCTTATGGGAGATTTGCTCAGTTCTACCAATATCCTCCATCTTTTCAAAATCAACAAGCTCCGCAACTTCCAAATCAAAGTCCACAACTATCATTGCCATTCCCTCAACAACAACAACCTTCTCCACAAAATCAAAATTCTCAACTCTTGCTTCCATCCCAACAGAAGTCAAATCAACTTCCTTCTCAGCCATTGCCAAACCCCAATAATAAAAACCCTCAAAATGCTTACATGATGGAAGGTCAACCATTCCCTACCTATATGATTGTTCCTCTTAATGAAGTACAACTCAGATCAGGTAGAGTTCTAGATAAACCTTCTATAAATACTCAACAGCCAAGCATTTCTGAGGAAGAGTCTCTTGAAGCCAATAAGGGTTCTGAAGTTGCTCTTCAAAACCCAAACACTCAAAAAGAAAAAGAAAAAGAATCAACCCCCACAACTCCCATAGTTGAGCAACCTACATCTCTATCCACACCTCCTTTTCCTGAAAGATTACAAATAGATAGAGGAGTGGAAAAACAAATTTGGTTGCCTGACTATAATTTTCTAGATGAATTGAAAAATGTCTGTATCAAGATTCCCTTGTTACAAGCCATTAAGGAAATTCCTATTCTAGCAAAAACAATAAAGGAGTTGAGCCTTAAAAGACCAGGAAGGAAACCAAGAGATACCAGAAGGATCCACCTGGTAGGGAAAATTGCAGACATCATGATGGGAAAGATTACTATGCAGAAATATGTAGATCCCGGTAGTCCTATTGTCAAAACACATATCAATGGGATTGAAATCCCAAATACTTTGATTGACTTAGGAGCCGCTATCAACATTATGAGTAGACAGACCATGGACCAGTTAAAACTTCCTAACCTTCTCTTTACACCTACTTTACTGCAACTTGCAGATCGATCAATCATTAAACCTGATGGTGTATTGGAAGACATTCCAGTCTCCTTAGATTCTTGGGAATATCCAGTGGATTTCATGATTTTAACTCCCAAGAGTAATCTAGGAGGACATCCTCTTATTTTAGGAAGACCTTGGCTAGCCACCGCTGATGCTTTCATAAGTTGTAGGTTTGGGGATATGTATATTTCTGATGGTAATTCGACAAAGAAGTTCAATCTGTATCCTCCAGCGAAAGCAATTACAGAAATAGGAGATAATGAGTGGGTTGATGATGAAGATACTATACAACCTGTCTTTACCATTTCTGAGATTAGTGAAGATAGTCAAATTCTGAACACATTAGAAAACTTTGAACCATCTTCAGAATATGACTCCACACAATTTCAGTTGGATTCTGACATTGAGTGTCTATCATCTAGACAGATGTCTCTTTTCTCTATGGAAGAGTTTGGTAGTTCTGCCATTGAAATTTTTCCAGGAAAAACACTGAATATCAACAAAAACTTGGAAAAATCACAACAGGAAGAGCTAACCAAAGTCTTGCAAAAGCATTCTACTGCATTTGCATGGGAGTATACCGATATGAAAGGTATTGATCCTAAGACTTGCATTCATCACATCTATATCGAGGAAAATAGCAGACCAATCAGACAACCTCAAAGAAGGATGAATCCAAATCTTAGGGAGATAGTGAAAGAAGAGCTCCAAAAGTTACTCAATGTAAACTTCATTTACCCCATTTCAGATAGCCGGTGGGTTTCTCCTTTGGTTATAGTACCTAAAAAGAATGGTAAATGGAGGGTTTGCATTGATTACAGGGAATTGAACAAAGCAACCTTGAAGGATCACTTTCCTTTGCCCTTTATTGATCAAGTATTAGATACTTTAGCAGGCAAAAAGTATTTCTCATTTTTGGATGGTTTTAGTGGTTACAATCAAATTCAGGTAGCACCTGAAGATCAAGACAAGACCACATTTACCTGTCCATGGGGAACTTTTGCCTACCGAGTACTTCCTTTTGGATTATGCAATGCACCCGCTACATTTCAAAGGGCTGTACTAGGAATCTTTTCAGATCTAATCCATGATTGTGTAGAGGTCTATATGGATGATTTTACAGTTTACGGTAATACATTTGAAGAAGCCTTAGAAAATTTGGAAAAAGTACTTATAAGATGTAAAGGAACAAATCTTTCATTAAGTCATGAAAAATGTTTTATGATGTTTACTGAAGGGATTGTTTTAGGACATCATATTTCAGGAGATGGAATTAAAGTTGATAGATCAAAAGTTGAAGTCATCTCCAAGTTACCTATTCCAAATTGTCAGAAAGATGTTAGAAGTTTTCTTGGGTTTACTGGATATTATAGAAGATTTATTGAAAACTTCACCAAGATAGCATCTCCGCTCTTCAAATTACTTACAAAAGACTGTGAATTCAAATGGGATCCTGAGTGTCAATCTGCATTTGAAACTTTAAAGACTAGAATATCTGAAGCACCCATTTTGAGAGGGCCAAATTGGAAACTCCCTTTCCACATTTCTACTGATGCTTCAGATACAGCTCTAGGAGCTGTCTTGGGACAAAAGGATTTGGTCCCTTATGCCATTTACTACACCAGTAAAAATTTGACTCCCACTGAGTTAAATTATACTGTGACTGAAAAAGAGTTCTTAGCCATTGTTCATGCAATCAACAAGTTTAGACATTATATAACCGGCTATGAAACTTTTGTCCATACTGATCATTCTGCAATTAGATATCTTATTAACAAACCTGTTACTAATGGCAGAGTTACAAGATGGCTTTTACTTTTACAAGAATTCAATATTACTGTGTTAGATAGACCAGGGAAACAAAACACAGTAGCTGATTTCTTGTCTAGAATCCAAAACATTAACGAAGATTCTCCTATAGAGGATAAGTTTCCAGATGAATACTTGTTTGCAGTAACTACTAAAACTCCTTGGTATGCAGATATTGCTAACTATTTAGTTACAGGGAAGCTACCTCCACACTTATTTCCTAATGAGAAAAGGAAAATCATTCAGGAGAGTTCACATTATTCCTGGATTTCTAATGAATTGTTCAAAACAGGGCCAGATTGTGTGATCAGAAGATGTGTTCGGGAAGATGAAATACCTGACATCCTTAAAGCATGTCATGATGAACCATGCGGCGGACACTTTGCTGACAAGAGGACGGCCTATAAAATCCTTTCTTTAGGATATTATTGGCCTTCTCTCTTCAAAGATGCAAAACAATATGTCAAAAGGTGTGACAGCTGCCAAAGAGTTGGGAGACCAACTCTTTCAAATGAAATGCCATTACAGCCACAGGTATGCATCGAACCCTTTGAAAAATGGGCTTTAGATTTCATTGGACCTATTAACCCACCATCTAAGCAAAAGAAGTATATATTGGTTTGTACTGATTATGTTACTAAATGGGTAGAAGCAAAGGCATTGCCTTCTGCCACTGAAAATTTAGTTGTTCAATTTCTTTTTGAGGATATTTTTACTCGTTTTGGTGTCCCAAGAGAAATTGTGACAGATCAGGGAAGTCAATTTACATCTAACTTGATGGAGAAGCTGATGGAAGAATACAAAATCAAGCACAGAACATCTACTCCATACCATCCGCAAGCAAATGGTCAAGTGGAATCTACAAACAAAGTTCTTGAAAGCATCATCACCAAAACTGTTCATCTCCACAGAAGAGATTGGGCAGAAAGGCTTCCTGAAGCCTTATGGGCCTATAGAACTACATGGAGGAACACAACAGGACATTCTCCCTATGAACTTGTTTATGGGAAAGAAGTCCTGCTCCCCATTGAGTTCCAAGTCAAGACCTTCAAGATGGCAGTTCAATTGGGGATGAGCCTATCAGAAGCCCAAAAGCACAGAATGGAGCAGCTGAATGAGCTAGATGAGATAAGACAAGATGCAATTTTAAGGAATGATCTAGTTCAGCACCAAAGAACTAAGTGGCATGATCGACACATCAAAGAGAGAAAGTTTCAAAAGGGAGATTGGGCACTATTGTTTGATTCCAAGTTTAAGGACTTCAAAGGAAAATTTCAAACTCATTGGCTTGGACCATATGAGATTGATGGAGCAGTTCGAGTAAAGACTATTGATGAGTTTCAGACTCCTCTCATTGTGAATGGCCACCGCTTGAAAGTCTACCACAAGCCACTCTCAAAGGAGGAATTTGTTAAATTGTTCCAAGAAGATTCTGCAATGAGGCTGGTGGAGAAGAATTCTTCTCCTCCATCAGCCTGATCTTTGTTTCTTTCAGTTGAAAAAAAAAAAAAAAGAGAAAAAAAAATCTCTTGTATAAGCCTGAAAACCAATCTTGAATTGGCAGTCTTATGCAGAAAATATAAGGTGAAAATCAGGGTCACCTGACACTTTATATTTTCCAAAAAAAAATCTCTCTTTCTCTTTCCATCTCATCCGCCATTTCATCCATCTCATCATCTCCATTCCACTTCATTTTTTCTTCCAGTTCATTCATTCCATCTCATTTCCACCAATAAAGTCCCTTTCAGGACTATTCCATTCAGTTAAGTTTGTTCTAATCATCTTTGTGCAGGCAGAAAAGTGTTGTTGCAGTTTCCGCAGCTCATACCAAGTTTCCGCAACCAGCACACTCTGTCTCTGCAATCAAAGCAACTCTGTTTTCAAAAAGAAAATTTACAGTCAAAGGTATCATCATCATCAAAGGGCAGCAAGGATACATAGCACCTACAAGGTCAGAAAGCAATCAAAAGTTAGCCACCATAATTAACAAAGGGATCAAATGCAAACGTATGAAGGTATGTTCCAAATTTTTAACCAACAGTTTAATGTCATTTATGCATGGTTTTCAAATCGTGGTAGGAGTCACTTAATGCAATGATTGACAAGATTATCCCACTCCTCGTCCACGATCACGCCTAATCCACCTCATCACCCTCCTAACGGTCCCCTAATTACTATTGATTCAAACTTAATACGGGCTGCTCTTCCATTAACTACTCGTACCTCAGTGATGTATACCAGTGTACTACGGCTCTACATATGATCATTTCCGCAGCCAAGTGTACGTAGCCACCCGTTGCTTAAGGATTTGGCTGTTGCTTCATCTACTCATATATCCATTTCCCGCATGCATAAACTCATTGCCGTGTTGTTCTCTACTCTCTCATACCACCATTTCCATTCTCGTTTTCATACACCACTCTCGTTTTTACTGTAAACCTCTCTGTTTTCTTTTTCCTCACCTCTCTGTTCAAAACCCCGATCACAAGTTCTGCACCATACCGTTTATTACATTACGGCTACTCTGTTACAGCCGTAATTCCCCTGTTTTTCCCGTGAGCATTCTCCTCAAGCGTCCATATACCACTGTCAGAGCTTCAAGTAAAACTGAGAGCCGAAAATGGGGAAATTGTTAAGAGCAGAACCGGAGGGTTCGAAATTTTTAGAGGGTTACCCACAGACAAAGGAAGCACTGCAGAAAGCCAAATGGTTGAAGTTCATCCAGAAATTTAAAGGGTACAATAAAGAGGTGACAAAGGCATTTGCCCGATCATTTAATGGAAATACCGTGGAGGTAGGAGACCCACAGTTCACCATAACAGAGAGCACCTTGGCCACAGCAACCGGTTTGCCTCAAACAGGAGAACGCTGGTTCAAAAACAGAACAATTGAAGATCAAGAGTGGAAAAATATGCTCAAGAATCCAGGTATGGATACCTCCATTTTCACTAAGGGAATCCCTGTACATGTCGTTAAGGAAGAGTGGACTTCATTACTGTTGCTTGTTCAAAAAATTTTAACATGTGAAGGCCGCTTCGGTACCATGTATGTATACCATGCAAGAATCATGATGCACTTTATGGATGACCATGCTATCAACCTACCTTATTTCTTGTTAGCTAGTCTAAAGAAGATGAGTACCATTGTTCAGAAACACGTGGGAAACATTGAATCCCACTTGTATCATCATGGACTCATTAGAATTTTAATTGAGGAGCAGTTGAAAATTAAAAAGGATACGTGGGAGAAGTTTCTAGTTAGAAACCATTTTCAAGAGGTAGCTGAAGCCTCTAGCAGCTCTCCTAGGATACCAAAGAGAAGTAGGAGAAGAGGGAAAGAAGTTACTACCCAAGAGACTGCTGTAGAAGAAACTGCCCAAGAGACTGCTGAAGAAACTGTTCAAGAAACTGCCCAAGAAATTGCTCAAGAAGAAAGGAAAAAGGGAGGCAGAACTAAAAGACAAAAGAGGGATAAAGGGAAAGCCATTGTGCAAGAGTCATACCCTTCACCTGAGCCCTCAATTGAAGAAGACTCCCAAACACTAGCTGATAGACTTGCTCAACTCCATGCTACTGCCCTCTCAAAGAAGAAACAAAAGCAAAAACAAAGTACCTTGCAAAAGCAAAAGAGCACTAGTGCCGTGAGAAGGAGCAGCAGACTAAAAGGGAAAATGAGGGTCACTAAAGACAAACAGCCACATTTTATTGACTTGGGAGAAAGTACACCTGAAAAGGTTGCTACCCAGCTTGATTTTGAATCAAGTTCCCCACGTGTTGAGGTCACTCCTCCACGTGAAGAAAGCCCATTTCAGCAAGACCCTCAAACAGAGTTTGAATATGAACCAAGTCCAAGAAGATCACCTGACATTGACCCTGACCAGCAGGAGGTGTACAATTACTTGGAAACCTTAGAGCAATCAACTGCCGGTCCTAGCACTATCTTGCCTCTTGATCAACAAGTTCAATCTCTAAAACAACAAGTGTTCGAGCTAGAAGTCCTGAATCGCCATATTAAACAGGAAAATGAAGCATTGAGAGAATAGAGCAAGGTGGAAAAAATTTTCCACGACAACACAATGCTTCACTTGGGTCTTTGGCAGAAAAAGAATAGGAAATTGAAGAGGAAATGCAAGAAATTGAGCAGGGCCTTGATTAACTTGAAATTTAGGTGTTTGGTTAGAAAACCAAGAACAAATTTGGCAGCAAGAAGAAAAAGGAGAAGGTTGGATGTCTTGGCAGAGGCATCTGAGCATATGGACTGAAAAATCATGACAAAGTTTTGGTTGCATGAGGACATGCAACACCTTCACAGTGGGGGTATGTTGAACCTCAAACCTGCACTCATTTACCCATCCTCCCAGTAGCCTTTTCCTACTCATTTCCTTCTTTTGTCATCATTTCCTTCATCAACTTGTTCAATTCATTGCATTATAGGACTTTTTAACATGATTTGCTAATTGTGCTAATGATTGACTGTTGGTTTAGATTTTTGGTTCAAGTGCTGCAATTTCGCAGCTTATACAGGATTTCCGCAGCCGATCTCTGATTCCGCAGCCGATCCCAGATTCCGCAGCCATTTTCTTATTTGCTATGCTCCAGGTGTCCTCCAGGGGAAAGAGCCACATGGGCAAGTTTGTATGACTGTGTACATGGTGCGTGTGCTGTCAGCTCAGCCAAACTAGTCGTCTACACCCCTGGTCAACGCAGAGGTAACTCTGGTCAAACGGCAAGGTTGCAAACGGTGGCATGGCTCTGCGTGTTCAGGTGGAACACGGAACACACAGCTGGCCTCTTCTTTAGCCACGAAGACTGCAGGGGACAAGAATCCAACAGCGGATTTATCAACCACGATGACCGTTCCCTAAATCTTTGCACGGTGCTGCTGAACGTGTCTTTTGCACAGCTGTTAGTTAGCTTAGTTTACGCACAGAACAGTTTGTGTTTCTGCTATAAATAAAGCGTTTCCACACGCTGATTAGTTAGCCTTTAAGTTAGTCTTTTGCTGTTGTTATTCAGTTTGTAAAACTCTGTTTCAAGACTATTTTACACAGCGTTTACGCTCCCCACTGTATTTTATTATGTGCTGATTTAATACCAAGAAGACAGTTTTGTTCTTACCTGCGTAGCTGATCTTTTTAATTGGTTGAAGTGGATGGAGGGCCCCTGTCTGCTACAACCATTGTACAGTAGCTTTTAAATTTATTTTCCTGCATTACTTTTTTCTAATTTCTCATGTATATTAATGTACAGTTTGATTTCTGCAATTTTGATTTCTTTTGACATGTATATTATTGTACAGTTTGAATTATGCTGCTTTACATTTCCGTACTTTTCATGAATGATCAGTGTGTGTTTTTGCAGCTTTATTAGGAGCCCGAGACAAAGTGCTTTTCCTTCTTTTTATCGCTAGTGGCATTTGAAGTTGTCTTATCTAAACTGCTGACTTTTGCTTTGATTTTCATTAGTTTCCTTGCTTAGTTAGTTTTCTTGCTTAGTTTACTTTATCAAGTTTTGTCAAGTTGCTAATCTCTTGATGGTTCTTTTTATCATAATTCACTAACTTTTATGGGACCAAAACATCATTTAATTGCAGCTTGGTTTATTTAGTTTTAGACTCATATTGCTAATTCACTCCTAACTCTTTTTCACATGATCAATTTAGCTAAAGGCAGAATGTTAAGGGAGAATTAAGTAGTGTGATTTGTCACTTAATTTTTGCATTGCTTTAGATTCAATAGAGGAGTTAGAGTAGTGTTCTTGCTTTCAATTGAGTTAATGTAGATGTCATTTTCATTCTTATCAGCAGTAAAGGTATTGGACTAGTGCCATTGGTCTTTTTGTTTGATGCTTTACTTTCATTTGAAGCTTTAATTTCATTCCAAGTTATTGTTCAAGTTTTCTCTTTAAATTTCAAGAAGCATTTAGAAATCGCCACATACACACACATTCACTCACTTGTTTATAACTTCATCACATCACATTAGGAAGATAAGTCAAACATGAACTAAAAATGACAAAAAGAACTAGGAAAGGTTGCTTAAGTATATATTGTACACTTCACTTCATCAGCTTACGAGCCCCGGGTTGACAATTTATGATAGCAATTTAGACAACACTAAATTGACCAAAAAATACCATGCATCACTTTGTTTTGGTCCAATGCTACCAATTCACTTTAGTGTCACCGACATGTTCAAGAGAAGTTATCCAGTCAAAATCCATCTTTTGCAATACCATAAACCTTCATTTTCATGATCGCCATTCCTAAACCTTGTTTCGTCAGTCAAATTCCATCTCTAAAATCACTACGCTCATTTCATGTTGTTGACGTGGGATACATCAAGGCCCTCCTGCGATGAGTCGCTTCTTGTCGACATCAACACATTATCCAAGAAGTTGACTTAGAAACACCCATCGAGTACCTTGAAGCTTGCATGCATCTATGGCAAGATTCTTGCTTCCAGCGATAGGCATACATCAATGGCCTTCGACTGAAAGACTTTGTATGGTGTTCGACATAAAATCATCCATTCACACCATGCAGAATGTACTATGATACCTTGAGGATCATTATCATTATTGATGATTTCTCTCACATCTGTGAACAACTTACATCATTGGCTCGTAATCAGATGGTGTCTTCCCATGTTCGACTTCAGATCACATATTCACATCGTTTGAATCTTAGTTGAGCAAATGGTAGAACGAGATTGAAGACTCCAAATCTAGTTTCATCCATATGGGCTACGATATCAAGTGTACTAAATCATATGTACAATGGATTTACATTGATGTCATTCCGATCGTGGGTCTATATATGTAGATGATTGTTTATGTACATGTAATGAAAGTTTATAAGCTAAGCATGGGTATGCCTTCCCTTAGCAATTCACGTAAAATAAAATATCATGATATATGTATGTTGATGCCTCGAAAATCGCTGCAACAACATTGGGGGATAACCACCCGGTCCGGACCTTAAAAGCAGCTCCTTTTCCGTTTGGTGTGGTGGCTCCGACTGTTCATCTAGGTCCAGTTACCTTCTCCCTATTGCTATTGGTTTATAATGTATCTTTAACTACCAATAGACAGGGACATCAGATCACTTCTTCTTGCTGATCAGGCAAGAGAATGACCCTTAAGCTGATTTGGGCTCAGCCAAGCCACAACTAAAGTTTTGCCTCTTTGAGGAGAGGACTTAACAGAGTGTATAATTTACTCTAAATGCAAGATTATTCTATGATGCAAGCAAAAGAAACTAATCTAAATCCTATCTTAATTAGGCAGATATAGATCTAACCCAACTAAGAGCAAGATAATTAAAGTATTGGGATTTAGATATGTCTTGTTTATAATGAATATCAAGTTAATGAAATAGTTCAATTAACTGATATTATGGATATCAAAACACATCCTATTGAGACCTTAAAACTGAAATAATAAATCAACAACATTCAGGAAGTAGTTCTCAAAATGATATTGATTATCAAATCAATAAATCCAATAATTGAATAATGATATGTAGAAATAGTTCACACACATTATTATTCAATAAATCAGTTTCATAAGACAGATTTCAGAGTAAGTAGTTACTCCAAAATGAGAAATTAATCCATAAAAACAGAGATACATAATAACAAGATTGAGACAAATTACCCATATTGACAATAATGCACAAACATGAATAAAATGACACATTCATATCACCATAAAATTAAAACTGATATTTGAAACAGTAGTATTAGAAATACCAATTTATTGCATCCATTTCTCTGTTCTTGGTCTCCAACAGCCCTTTACATTGCTTGAACTTCTGCCTTCAAAACTAGAGCCACAATAGTGCAAGCTTTGTTCCTCATGCATAATTCAATATACAAAGGGAAAATCCTCAATAATCCCCAGATCTGAGATTTTTCACTCCTCCCTCCTACAACTCTAAATTCCAATTACAATAGTGCTTTTAGAAGCTCTAAAATTGCAGAGGAGAGCAGCCCCTTTTACATTCTGCAATCTGTTATTTATAATATTTGTGAAGGAATTTTTGGAGAGGAGAGTTTGTTGAAGAGAAATCTGCCAAATATAATTTTAATTGCTCCTAATTCTGATCTTCAATTGCTGGAGCATTCTCATTGCTTGAAATCCTTTTCTCCATATCTTTTCCACTGTTTTCCTGCAAAAGAAATCAAAATAAATTAAAATGCAATCAAAATATCATTTCTGGCAATTAAATCAAACCCAATCGAATTCTATTTAAATAACTAATTAAAAACAAAATATAAGCTCTGTATTTGATGCTTGGAATGATTTGATTGGTAAATGATATTATTGACCAATGGATATGCACTTAGAAGAGGTTTTGGACAAATGAAATTGAAAACAATAACTCAGAAAATTGATTTTGTTTTCAAAATTCGGAGCCTGATCTTATGCCTGATTTTTGGCCCAATAAATGATCAAATCTGTTGGTGAAACCTCCTTCAAAATGTTCTCCTTGATTTTCTCTTTCCAATGAGCCGTCCTGGGCCTCATTTGGCCAAGTATAACTCAATTTATGAGCTTCCAAAGTTGATGGGTCAAATCTGGCATGAATCTGGAAATTCTGTTGCTGGGCTAAAAAAAAATGAGAATTTGAATTAAAAATTAAATCCTGAATTAGTCCTTAATTAATTTTAATTTAATTGCTAATTATAAACTAACTAACGAATATCTAATTAACTATTTATAAACAAATTAAATCTAATTAAAAACTAATTCTAAATAATATTTAAATCTAAATTAAATAAATTATTTACATGTTATAAATTAATTAATCTGAACTATTAATTAAATAATATATATTAATTTAAATAATATAATATATTACATATTATTAATTAATATAAACTAATTAATATATATTAACTAACCCTACTCCTTACCTATATAAACTAATATACTAACCTACAGCATATGTTAAATGCACTAACCTACACCCTTCCTTATATATATAAAACATTAAACATAACTATATTACCCTTCCTCACTTCACTCATACGTGAGTGATTTCAAAAACAAATAAAACGTATGATAAAAACAAATATCAACCCTTTTGATGAGACTTAGGGTTAAATCATCATGCTCCATCGCATCGGGGAATCGGAGGATGGAGGGGCTTATTAACATATGTCAAGTGAACTTCCCCGATGCGATATCGCATCGGGGGTTATGAGTGTTATGGTGTGTGTCGGGGGCTTGAAAGAATGCATTGCGAACAAGACTTCCAACCCATATCGCATCGGGGGTTTTCAAAATTTCGGCAATCGGGAGAATGGAAGGGTTCATAAAAATGTGCTAATGAAAAAGCTCCGATGCGATATAATTTTTGATTTTTCATATTTCTTTTTTTTTGTTTGTTTTAAATTTTAATTTAATTAAATTAATTATATAATATATTAATTAATTTAATTAATTTAAAATTTAATTTTAAAACTTAAATTTTCATTTTTTTTTGTTTTGTTGTTATGAACATAAGTTTTTAAACTATAGCTAAAAAAATAAAACTACAGCTACTTAGAAAATAAATGAAAAATAATAAAAATAAACTACAGCCACTTGAATGTTTGGTTTTTCGAGATTAAGATTTGATTGGAAAATTGGAGTGAATTTCTTAAGTCCCGATGCTTAATTATTTGGCTGCATAATGAAAAATGTTAGTAAAACCCTCTACGAGTTAATATTTAAACTGAATGCGTTATTGGACTAATTTATTTACAAAATGCAATATGTACATTTTATGCATTTTTAACCCAGGCTAGATAAATGATGAGATTTCAAAGGAGTGTCATTTTCAAACCATTTGACCAAATGAGGCGAAACAAGCGTCGATGTGAAGCTTATAAAAAATCGATTCTAACAAAGCAATCAAAACAAGAATCCAAAGAAAACTAATAATTAATGAAAGCGTAGGGTAATCAATTAAAATAAAAATCAAAAAGGTGCTTAGCCAAAATTTTTATAGAAAGGGTCCCCATTATTTGAAGCGGATGCATCAATAATGGGGGGTGTTGTGTTTTTACCACAACAATTGGCGACACACGGGAGAAGAACCAGTTATCTCTTTTTTTGACATGAATAAGATTTTCCAAAAATTAAAGTATAATAACTTAAAGAAGAGAGAATTATGCTTGAAATGCTTGACATAGGTTCATTAGTCTGAATAAAAACCAGAATCATCTAACTGTAATTTTTCTTAAAATTCCTCATAAATTAAAATATTTCAAAACTCTATATCAGTCATTAATTAGCTGAAGGGATAAAGCAGGGGTCACTTTACAGCTTAGCTTTCAAAATATACTCGTTTGTCACAGGTAGAGCCACTGCTACCAGCAAACATCTATAGTTTCGACAGGGTTACCTTTTAATCATAAATGATTCAGAATCCCATCTGTTTAAGAATTATTGATCTAGAGATAAATCCATCTATATATGTATTACTTTTTTATTTTTTTTATTTTTATTTTTATTTTTATTTTTTATTAAATCTTAAAAGCCATTGTCCTGGTTTGGTGGCCAGATAGTTGACAATGCCATTCACTGGTTAAAATTGGGCTGAACAAGCTGGCTCGTGATGAGACCCCTTGTCTTATAATTGTTTGCAATCATAATCCATTACCCTGGTTTGTTTAGCAGTATTGGTAATGTCAGCCTATTTTTCCCCTATGATCATGGTAAGCAGGCTCATGATGAGACCTCTTATCTTTTAAGTTTAAATATATTTCTGGATTATACTCTAGAAAAATAAAACTTTTTGGGACAGGGAGAATCATTGACTCCTTAAGAGTTAAGAATGACAATTTCAGAGTTAAAGGTGCTTTGCTGTAAAGTGTCTTTACTTGGTTATAAATAACTTTTCTTGACTGATAATAGAACTCTGAAAGATCTTAATAAAATTTTGAAATCTCAAAATGATTACAGTTTGATGAAAAAGAAATTTTCAGATTTTACGATACTTTGCCAACTTCTCTTGATTGGTAATCTCTTCCTTAAGTATGTCTACTTTTATAATAAGAAAATCAAACTTTACTAAGAGATTTAAGAAAAAGCTAATAGGTGACTATTAACAATTTTTCTCCATGTATGCTGACCATTGTTAGGTAACCAATAGGCCTTCCATATAAATAATGGCAAAGTCACCAAAATCAAAACTGAAAACCAAAGAAAAATAATTCTTATGTTAAAATGGGAAAAGAAATCAGCGAGCAAAAATCAAAACCAAGAAATCTCTAAAAATGGAAAAGAAAATCCAAGTATCGCAAGATAAACTCAAACAAGAATGTTTGTACCAATGCCTCCAACAATATGAAGAAAAAGAAAATAAGCATGTTATCATTCCTTCTTATGTTGAGATTTAGAAAAACATACCTTGCAGAGTTGTGAATGCTTTAGACTTTTAGATAACAGTGATCGTAAAATTCAGCCACAATGAATAATTTCAGTTTGATATGAGTCTTCTTGTTCCCAAGCATCATCTTAATCATTTTCTAAAAGAAAAGGAATGCTTAAAGAAACAGATTAAAGGTTCAGAAACTTCCTGGTGTGGCTGATTCAATGAGGATTATCGCTTCTTCTTGAAATAAAGCCAGCAGAAGAGTATGGACTTTCGAAAATATGATCTGGCAGAGGATTGAAAAAATTTGTAAAGAGCTGCAAAACAGAGTTTTATATCAGCATAATTTAAAAACAAAAATGAAACTAAAGTGATGAAATGGAAATTAATGAAAGTGGGTACATGAATCTTACCATTGGATAATTGCTTTTGATCTTACCTGAAAGGTATCAGTTTCTCCAAGCTAGCTTACTTCTTATTTTAATTAATCATTAAAATATGAAGAAGTCAAACTAACCAAAATCCTATAACCCAAAATCATTACTTATTTTATTTAAACTAAAGCAAGCAGTAAAATTGTCAAAATAGAATGCTTAGTGCTCAAGGGAATTGAAATTAAAGCAAATGCATCAAAAATGAGAATGAGAATTTGCAGCAATGACTGTTTCTCAAAATATCACAAGTTTCATATAAATTCCATGATTTTATAAATAGTTCGGAATCAAGACCAAATCTACGATAATAAAATTTAAATATGAAGATAGAGAGGTCTTGAATTCCATTTTTAATTATGGAATTATATATTTAAACTAAAATGTATGAGAAATTTAAATAATTTGGATATGCTGCAAATTGATCATTAACTGCTTTCTTACCATAGTTGTTACCCAAGCTCGCTTTTAAAATAACACATTGCCGTATCGGATGATTCACATAACATGTTTCTTCACCATGCTTCAAATTTAATCTGCAGAACTTCACCTTTATTGCTATGCCATATATCGATTAAATGTTAATGGCTGATAGGCATGCATTGGAAGCTATTGCATCGGAGATTGCAATGGCAAATTGCCGATAAAAACATGTGCAATGAAATGAAGCGATCGCATCATTAAAGAAATATTATATCGGGGATCAGAAAATAAATTGCATCGTGCTTCCCATATTGCAAAATACACATTGTAGATTTAGAGAGGTGATGTGAGCGTAAGAATGTGATGAAATGATTGCAATATCGGCGATGCGATGAAAGTCGTAGCTAATCGGAAATCGGCAAATTTTGGTTACCCGATGTAACACAATATATTTTTTGCGATGCCGATATGCGATGAAGAGCGGACCCGATAACTTTTATGATGGGATTTCAATAATCAAATCGGATCCGAGATATCGGCCATAAATAAAACTGCAAGGGAGCGATTGCGATATCAGCGATGCGATGGATGACGTAAATCGGCGATCGGCAATCTTAAACACTCGATGTAACACAATATGATTGTTGCGACGCCGATATGCGATGAATGACGTGGCTAATCGGCGATCGCGATCGACAATGTTATGCGCACGATTTAACAATTCTCAAAATGCCGATATGTGATGAAGAGTGGACCCGATAATTTTATGTTGAAAATTTGATAACATATCGGATCCGAAACATCGGCCTCCTTTAAAGTTATACTCCTACCATTATTGCGATTGAACAGACGCGATATTTTTTATGAATTTGCTTTGAATTTCATATCGGATCTGGAATTATGTGTTTATCGCAATATCAGTAAACTCGATTATCGAAGATCGGCGATTCATGTTCATGGAAGTATGCTTCACTTGGAAAGCTCCGATATGCGAAATGCAATATGGCATATTAGTAAGATAATACATCGGAGGTCTTTGATGAGCGAAGAAATGCTAAAAGCTACTTCCGATGAAATCTTATGATGCGAGTGGTCTTATGATATTCCTTGAAATTTCAATTGGGTTTTCTAAGTGAATAAAAGCAAAGCTACAAAAATGCTTGAATTCTAATAAATCAGAATTAAATTTCCCTGAACCTGTTTGCAAATTTGAAATGAGTTCGCTGCTTACTTCAAGTCTTGAAAAGAAATAAAAACCTGCAAACAAAACAGAACATAAATAAAAAAATAAACTAAGGAAAAGAGAAACTAATAAGAGATGAGAACGAGCTTGCAAATGCATACCTGGAAGGAAATTGTCTGCAAATTTTACCTTATGAATCTTCAAATTCTTCCTTCGGTTTATCAAATTTTCCCTTCGTTTCAAATCATCTCATTATTTATTCTAAATCTAAGTGTGCAATCAGCCTAAACAAAATCTGTTTATTCATGTTCAGGAAATATAAAATTTATCAGAAATAAATATTAAACTATGCTTCCCTTTCAAATTGAAACAACAATTTATTACCTCTGCTCATTCCGAATTAATCTTGAGAAAAAATCTGTATTGTTATAGTGACTTTTTAATAATTCCTTTAGTAAATAGACATGATGCGTTTTTACAGCATCAGATAATAAACTAAAGATTAGAATGAGATTATGCCACTAATTGTAGAAAAATGTCAAAACAGATTTAAATGTGTGCACTTGGCAAAATGGGCATCCTTAAGATCAGCTTTTGGCAAATTCTGAGGAATATAATATGAACTTCATATGATTGTTGTGACAGGTTAGATTGACTGATAATGATTGAATTAGAATTAGGCTTATCATAGTCAATCATACATCTCATAGGATAATGGAATCATGAAGCTTTTATATCCTCAAATCCTTACCATATAAATTTCAAAAGAAAATCTTAGAAGGAAATCCCGAAATGAAGAAAAGTGGCTTTGAGGCAATCGATGCCAAGTGCAATTTTAATTGAATTTAATCAAGACATTATTCAAAATAGGCAGAGTAGAGAAATCGCTATAAGAAATTTCAAAAAGGAAAGCAAGAATTAAAATTTTCTAATAGGGAAAAATGTTTTCACTGAACATGTATGAGAGTGGCTGATTGCTTTGTTTTATTTTTTAATCTACAGAACTATTGAAAATAAATTAACTACATAAAACAAACTAACTAAGTTAATTCTACTCCTATTCTAACCATATACATGAAAATGACTAGGTATAATCATATTTCCAGTGTAGCCATTTTCTCATTTTTATTCCCGCGTTTATGTACAGTTCAAATGTTAGTAATAAAAATACAGATTTGACTAAACTAAGGAAAATAAATATGAAATCAGAATGTACAGTTATTGTTAGTAACTTAATTAAAATCTCTCTCTCATGAAATTTCCTTTCCAATTGAATACCAATTGGATCATAGAAATCTGGATGGATTTCCATTAAAAATTGGGAAATGTTCAAAGGAAAAGATAACAGACCAGATTGTGAAGATGAGCTTTTAGATTCTTTGTCCTGAAAATTTTTGTTAGTGTTATGTCCAAATGTTAAATCATTGACAATTTTCTTTGAAGGAAAAATTTCCAAACAATTTTCAAATGAGTCAATGAAAAATGGATGGAATTTTGTCAAATGACATGGAAAATTATTAACTAAATTGAATAGCTGGCCAGATTGCAAAAATACATTCTCTTGTTGACATTGCCTTTGAGAAGATAGAAGCTTTTGATAAGCAATGAACATCGATTGACATTGATATGTTAATAATTTTCTATGTTCATGGTTATAATATGAAACTTCAATTTCCCAATTCGGCAATGCATCAATTGAGTGTTTGATAGTAAGGTGTTCACTATGCCAGCGAAAAGTGTGAAAATTTTGCAAAATAAAATCAGAAAATAAATCTAAGTTTAAACAAAATAGCTGTGAAAGAAAAACTAAAATGAAGTCACTATTTGTACAACTAATGTTACAGCACATTTGGGATCGTTTTGAAATGATTTCATTTTCACAAGGAATGGCCAGAATTATGGAATTTGAATAATTTTGAATTCCAACTTGTGAAATAGAAAACGAATTATGATTATGAATAGGAATGGGAGTTTGATCCTCATATGAATCATAAATTGGAATGTTTTCTCGAATGGTGAAATCATGAAGATAATTTGCTGTTCTAAAATGAGGATTAGTTGGGATAATTCCTAAATTGAAGTGTTCCTCATTCTCAGATGTTATTTGAATTTTCTCATGAGGATTCTCTTGAGAGGAATAGAAATCAACATCCTCAATGTCAGAGTAATTATCATAAATGACTTCACAAGATTTTCTACAATTCCCTTCTATCTCATCCAATATATCAAAACAAGGAGGAACAAGAATTTCTAGTTCATTAATGGCAAAAGAATGATCGATTATTATTTCTTTATCTTGATAAAAATTTAACGGTAATTCATTTAAATCATCCTCTTTAATTTCTGAAATATCATTGATACTAAGAGGGAAAATATTACCATTATTGAAAATATCAGGATAAAGAGAAAAATGTGAACCTGAAACAATGAATTTAAAATTGTCTCTGTTTGAGAACTCTTGTGCATTATGCTCATTGTAATTTTCAGATTGCTGATCATTCCTTTGTGTGCGTATGCTTTCTTGAAGAACGCTGCTTTGCTTCTCTGATTGTGGCATTTGCTCATCATGGAGAAATTCAGAAATTTGTACAGCAGTTTGCATTTTATTTACTTTGATTGCTGCTTGTACTTGCTGATTTGCGATTTGATTTTCCGAATTTACTTCAAAGTAGCTTTCAGATTTCAAGGCGGCTTTTTCTCCAAAATTGCTATTGTTGTCTTCTTGCATTTGAATGGAAATATTTTCCAAGCTTTGTGAAACCGCTTCATCAGCGTTTATTTGCACATCCGTGTTGGGATTTTCATTTATGTTGGAAGGGGATGAAACAAAACTTGATCTAATTTCATATGGATTGGGAATGGGCGGTAGGGAACAAATATATTCAAACCAATCTAATGATTCTTCTTCCGTAGGTTTGTCTTCATCTTTAAATCTTAAGCAATTCAAATGAAATCGCATATTAAAATTATTAACAGACTCATTTTCAAACCTACGTAGATATTCAATTTCTTGACATACCTGTTCATAATCGTAGCCGTCAAATTTACAAATGAAAATTGTAACAAATTGATCCCAGCTGTGAATTGAGGCAACTGGAAGAGTTTTGCACCATCTTCTGGCTTTTGCCGCAAATGTGAGAGTAAAAATCCTACATAAAATGCCTTCATCAATTCCTTGAAAATTGTAATTTGAAATATTTTGAAGAAATTGAAAGACATGGTTAAAAGCAGAAGAATTTCTCTTACCATTAAACTTTGCCTGAGACAAGAGTCTTACCACTTCGGGTGGAGTATTGGAGGATGCAGGTCCATGGATACAACTCCAAATTGGAAGTTTGAGAGGAGCCATTGTAATAAATAAAACATTAAAATCGAAAAGACTCCAATAGACAAAAAGTATCAGGCCCTCCTTCTAGTGCCAAAAATGTTGATGCCTCGAAAATCGCTGCAACAACATTGGGGGATAACCACCCGGTCCGGACCTTAAAAGCAGCTCCTTTTCCGTTTGGTGTGGTGGCTCCGACTGTTCATCTAGGTCCAGTTACCTTCTCCCTATTGCTATTGGTTTATAATGTATCTTTAACTACCAATAGACAGGGACATCAGATCACTTCTTCTTGCTGATCAGGCAAGAGAATGACCCTTAAGCTGATTTGGGCTCAGCCAAGCCACAACTAAAGTTTTGCCTCTTTGAGGAGAGGACTTAACAGAGTGTATAATTTACTCTAAATGCAAGATTATTCTATGATGCAAGCAAAAGAAACTAATCTAAATCCTATCTTAATTAGGCAGATATAGATCTAACCCAACTAAGAGCAAGATAATTAAAGTATTGGGATTTAGATATGTCTTGTTTATAATGAATATCAAGTTAATGAAATAGTTCAATTAACTGATATTATGGATATCAAAACACATCCTATTGAGACCTTAAAACTGAAATAATAAATCAACAACATTCAGGAAGTAGTTCTCAAAATGATATTGATTATCAAATCAATAAATCCAATAATTGAATAATGATATGTAGAAATAGTTCACACACATTATTATTCAATAAATCAGTTTCATAAGACAGATTTCAGAGTAAGTAGTTACTCCAAAATGAGAAATTAATCCATAAAAACAGAGATACATAATAACAAGATTGAGACAAATTACCCATATTGACAATAATGCACAAACATGAATAAAATGACACATTTATATCACCATAAAATTAAAACTGATATTTGAAACAGTAGTATTAGAAATACCAATTTATTGCATCCATTTCTCTGTTCTTGGTCTCCAACATCCCTTTACATTGCTTGAACTTCTGCCTTCAAAACTAGAGCCACAATAGTGCAAGCTTTGTTCCTCATGCATAATTCAATATACAAAGGGAAAATCCTCAATAATCCCCAGATCTGAGATTTTTCACTCCTCCCTCCTACAACTCTAAATTCCAATTACAATAGTGCTTTTAGAAGCTCTAAAATTGCAGAGGAGAGCAGCCCCTTTTACATTCTGCAATCTGTTATTTATAATATTTGTGAATGAATTTTTGGAGAGGAGAGTTTGTTGAAGAGAAATCTGCCAAATATAATTTTAATTGCTCCTAATTATAATCTTCAATTGCTGGAGCATTCTCATTGCTTGAAATCCTTTTCTCCATATCTTTTCCACTGTTTTCCTGCAAAAGAAATCAAAATAAATTAAAATGCAATCAAAATATCATTTCTGGCAATTAAATCAAACCCAATCAAATTCTATTTAAATAACTAATTAAAAACAAAATATAAGCTCTGTATTTGATGCTTGGAATGATTTGATTGGTAAATGATATTATTGACCAATGGATATGCACTTAGAAGAGGTTTTGGACAAATGAAATTGAAAACAATAACTCAGAAAATTGATTTTGTTTTCAAAATTCGGAGCCTGATCTTATGCCTGATTTTTGGCCCAATAAATGATCAAATCTGTTGGTGAAACCTCCTTCAAAATGTTCTCCTTGATTTTCTCTTTCCAATAAGCCGTCCTGGGCCTCATTTGGCCAAGTATAACTCAATTTATGAGCTTCCAAAGTTGATGGGTCAAATCTGGCATGAATCTGGAAATTCTGTTGCTGGGCTAAAAAAAAATGAGAATTTGAATTAAAAATTAAATCCTGAATTAGTCCTTAATTAATTTTAATTTAATTGCTAATTATAAACTAACTAACGAATATCTAATTAACTATTTATAAACAAATTAAATCTAATTAAAAACTAATTCTAAATAATATTTAAATCTAAATTAAATAAATTATTTACATGTTATAAATTAATTAATCTGAACTATTAATTAAATAATATATATTAATTTAAATAATATAATATATTACATATTATTAATTAATATAAACTAATTAATATATATTAACTAACCCTACTCCTTACCTATATAAACTAATATACTAGCCTACAGCATATGTTAAATGCACTAACCTACACCCTTCCTTATATATATAAAACATTAAACATAACTATATTACCCTTCCTCACTTCACTCATACGTGAGTGATTTCAAAAACAAATAAAACGTATGATAAAAACAAATATCAACCCTTTTGATGAGACTTAGGGTTAAATCATCATGCTCCATCGCATCGGGGAATCGGAGGATGGAGGGGCTTATTAACATATGTCAAGTGAACTTCCCCGATGCGATATCGCATCGGGGGTTATGAGTGTTATGGTGTGTGTCGGGGGCTTGAAAGAATGCATTGCGAACAAGACTTCCAACCCATATCGCATCGGGGGTTTTCAAAATTTCGGCAATCGGGAGAATGGAAGGGTTCATAAAAATGTGCTAATGAAAAAGCTCCGATGCGATATAATTTTTGATTTTTCATATTTCTTTTTTTTTGTTTGTTTTAAATTTTAATTTAATTAAATTAATTATATAATATATTAATTAATTTAATTAATTTAAAATTTAATTTTAAAACTTAAATTTTCATTTTTTTTTGTTTTGTTGTTATGAACATAAGTTTTTAAACTATAGCTAAAAAAATAAAACTACAGCTACTTAGAAAATAAATGAAAAATAATAAAAATAAACTACAGCCACTTGAATGTTTGGTTTTTCGAGATTAAGATTTGATTGGAAAATTGGAGTGAATTTCTTAAGTCCCGATGCTTAATTATTTGGCTGCATAATGAAAAATGTTAGTAAAACCCTCTACGAGTTAATATTTAAACTGAATGCGTTATTGGACTAATTTATTTACAAAATGCAATATGTACATTTTATGCATTTTTAACCCAGGCTAGATAAATGATGAGATTTCAAAGGAGTGTCATTTTCAAACCATTTGACCAAATGAGGCGAAACAAGCGTCGATGTGAAGCTTATAAAAAATCGATTCTAACAAAGCAATCAAAACAAGAATCCAAAGAAAACTAATAATTAATGAAAGCGTAGGGTAATCAATTAAAATAAAAATAAAAAAGGTGCTTAGCCAAAAATTTTATAGAAAGGGTCCCCATTATTTGAAGCGGATGCATCAATAATGGGGGGTGTTGTGTTTTTACCACAACAATGTACTGTAATTGATGCAGGTCACCTTCCACTTTGATACCTCCTCATCACATTGTAAAGCATTTCATTCTACATTGGCATTTTTCTGACTTCATGTTTTAGGGGGCAACTGTTACAGATCCATTTGGGCACATCAAATACCAACATTTAGATTAGTGTTTTAGGGCTCATCAAACCCTAATTTCAGTTGCTCCATGCCCTAAACAAGTCAACCCTTTGAATGCCTCCTTCCCAGATAGTTTGACTATGGTTTACTAAATTTTATTATGATTGACTATAATTGACCATTGTTGGTTATGTTTAGCTATTGTTTACTATGATTGATCATGATTGGCTATGGTTGATGATGATTAATCATGTTTGACAATGTATAAATATGGTGATCATGTTTGGATTTGATCCCATATGATTAACCATCGTTTACTCTGGGTGACTTGGTTAATCATGTTTGACTACAGATGGTTATATTTGTCTATGATTGACCTTGTTAACATGTTTAATTATGTTTTGATGATTATTGGTTATGTCTGATCATGATTGATGATGGTTGAATTTGTTTATATATGGTCACCAATGATTGAATGTGGTACATGATGGTTGACCATTGTTAATCAGGGTTGACCATGTCTAATGATGATGATCATGCTTAAATTATTGAGTGTGTTGGATGTTGTTGGAAATTTATTTCAACTGGTGACAAGTAGACTAGTCATTAATGCCAAGTTTATGGGGATCTTGATGAACTTTTGTGTATGATGCATATGTTATTATTAATGTCTTGGTTGTTTTTCGAGTTGTTTATCTTTGAAGAAATTTTGTCTACAAGTAACTTGTTCAAAATAACATTAGAAGTATTTCGTTGAATAGTCCTCTGAAAGATCTTTCCAATGGTATATGTCACTTAATTTAAATCCCCAATAATGAAGAAATACTTGGTTTCATAATTTTGGATTCCATTCATGGTTTCAATGGGTCATTTTTTTGAAGGGTCAATAGATATTCAGCTATCTGGGGGGTTGAGCTAGGCAGAGGTTGTTTGATGGTCCAGATGCATGGATAACTAGATTGATCTAGGCTCTTAAGGCTTATCTAGGGTCTAGGGTGTAGAAGGTGAAGTGGAAAATACAAAGTATTGAAATTTAATACTAGATTTCCTAGCACTAAACAGAGGTGGATCCTAGTATGACATGGTAGTGTACATGGTGTTGAAAATGCAATAAGAAAATCCTAATTTAACTTTGTCCTTGAATTAAATTAGGAATAAAATTGTAATTGTGCATCACAAGACAACTTGTACAAGTTAACTAAGTTACATTGACTTCATTGGCTTAGTTAATTCGAGTTGAGGGTCTAAATAGAGTCATTTAGAGTGTCTCCTACATTATAGGAGCCCTAGTTGAGTTTATTTTGAGTTTTAATTAATTAATTTAGTTTAACTGAGTTAAAGTAAGATAAACTAGTTCCAACTGATGGAGTTACTAGTAGGAGGTCAGACAGTGGGGTGTTGCTTCATGTGGAAAACGAGTTAAATAATGGTTCACTCATAAATAATTCATGCATGTCATATATGAGGGTTGCCCAGTTGAGATTGGAGTTTAGGGACAAAGTACTATCAGTTGTATAATCATCTGAATTGTACAGGTGGTGTATGCAGTCAAAGGAAGGCCTATGAGGATTTCACAATTCCAATGGAGGAATTTCCCTAATTAATAGAGTGTTAGTTCCCAAGGAAACAATGTAAGGAAATAAGGACAAGTGGAAATTTGGTTAAGTATTTTCCTAGGTTTGTCTACGAAGATGTGAGACAAATAGAGATAGTGCAGAGGTTGCTCGGGCTTGAGAAAAGCATTGTAATCTTCTCATATTTTTTGACTAATGCAATATACAAATAGCAGGGGTTTTTAGATTTGGATTTTGTCAGAAAATAATTGTGTAATGTGTTGATGGAATTATTTCTCTTGTATGCTTCGTGATTTCGTGATAGTTTAAATTGTTTCCGTATATGAGTAGAGTACATTCAAGTCTATTGTTTTAGTAAATTACAATTAGCAGTTTGAATCTACAAGGAATTTCTACATGGTATCAAAGAAAAAAATATTCTAGAAGAGGACAATATGAGTTCGTAGTTTTGATCCAAGTGGATATTGGTGGCCACCCACCTATTCCACTTGGACCCCCACCATTGTTTCTTTCAGTTTTTCAGTTTCCTTAATTGTAGCACAATTTACTATTTTTGGCAGTTTTTTGGGTCCTAAAATTTTAGAGTCATTTTGAGGCCCTAAATGATGTTTTTTTGGAAAGTAGTAATCCTATAATATATCTTTCTAACGAGGTATTGTGCATGTCACACGGAGATTGTATGCCAAAGTTACAACCCTGGGAAGTTGATGTATCGCTATACCCAAACATGGCACGTAGTTTTGGCACTTCATCTCCTAGCATTAGGTTTTTGGATGTTTAGGGTTTTCCATTGTTTCTCGATAACAAATAGGCCTTCAAAATTCATTGTAACACATTTCATAGGCATGTAGCTTCCACATCTCTTCTCAGAGTAAGCTAGCATCGCCCAAGCTATTTTTATTTCCATTTTGTTTGTAAGCATATTTTAGCATTTGATATTAATGAAATGAAGTTTTCTTTTTGTTGCATCTCTATATTTATGGTTATATTTGTAATTTTTCGTGTTCCTATTTAAGTTCAAATCAATGGTATCAGAGTAGTCTACATTTTCTCTATTTTCTTTGCATGTCCCTAGTGAGTTTAGGATATAAGGAGTTAGGGCTCAAACTGGTCGAACCTTTACAAGACCAGCCTTGCAAATCCCGATTATCTCCCGTGGCAGAAGAGAAGAAAGACAACAGGGTAGGAGTTCCTTTCAAAATATTGCTCCAAGAAGTCCTCGAGCAACAAAGGAATGCGATGATGGACAACTTTGCCCAGATCCTTCAACGGCTACCGAAAGGTGATGAATCTCCTTCCAATAGCTACTCTGGAAGTGCCACACTCTTTAAGGTATAAGTTAACTTTGACATCCCCATATTTGAAGCTCAGATAGATGTGGATGTCATAGATAAATCGTTAAATATGCTAGAAGGATATTTTTCATTTGGTACTCAAGTACCGTGACTAACTAGACAGATACATCCAGATGAGATGGAGATCCTGAACATATACTCGCTCGGCATGACATACCGATACACTATCAAGATTGAGCAGAAGTTTAAAAAAAAAGATGTGAGACATTGGATCTGCAAATCCAAAGCAAGGGAAAGGCACCCCCAAATTGTAGAGCAAAGGAAAAAGCGAAGGTAGGGCGACACATGACAACCCGTCAAAGCCACAAGCAAAGAACAACACCATGGAGACAAATAAGGACATGAGAAAATGGTGTGAGTTCCATAAAAGCTCCACTCACAACACGAGTGAGTGTCGAACCAAATAGTCACTAGTGGTCGAGCTAAAGGCTTCCAAATCAGATGCATGTTTCGACTTTGAGTCAAAACCTAACAAGGGGAATGACAAAGGGAAGTAAATTATCGATGCAAAAGCTAGTGCCACCATTTCCACCACAAAGATTCAGAAGGATGCGACTGAAGATCTAGAGGAGTGGGAGCGACTATTCCGCTCACAGATGTGGGTGAAGGGTTCCCTGCTGCAGTTCATTGTTGACAACGAGAGCCAAGAGAGCCTCATTTTAGTAGAGGTTGTGAAGAGGTTGGGCCTACCAACTAGACTACACTCGAAACCCTACACTATCGGGTGGCTTCACCAAGGGAGATATATCTATGTCACTTTCCCTACAACATCAAGCCCTTCACGGAAAGGATACTACTAACCTTCGCAAAGCCCTAACCTTCGATTCAGATACTTTCGCGCTGCTAAGGCAACATATTGCACAAATTCCGAAGTTATCTTAAGAGTCTTACTTATCTTATTAGACAATCACAGTTAACGCCACATAAACATATATTCTAACTTGCATTCAATTGACCAACCTAATTACATACATTTGTGCATCACATAAGAATTATAAATCAAATTCATAAACAATATGACAAGATGCATTAACAGGAAACAAAGACATAGAATTCATATAATCCTTCTCTTTATTGATATCTTCAGATGATTGCAGACTCTATCCGCCCTGTACACACAACTACAGGGGTCGCGCACTCAGCTGTGGACTTCCACCCTAGGCCTCTGCGCACTCAGCTACAGATTCTCTACCTACACTAAGACCCGAAACTTAGACTTCTCTCCTTATAGCTCAAGACTTCTTCTACAACTCATGACTCCTTATGACTTCTTAAAGCTTACTTACTTAGCTCTTTTTATACAATCCATGGTCTGCGAACCATGGGTAGATCTTTTACAGCCGACTTTACTTTAAAAAATAAGGGTAGACAACCCTTTATGACTCATGACACCTCCACAACCACAAAATGTGGAGACTTTACAACTTTATTACAAAATTCGACCCAAAACACAGGATTTTAGCCCCAAAACTGTCCTTGGGGGATCCCGTTACCAACAAGCCCCGAACATAAACATCATGACTCACCCTTAAGTCACTCAACAAGCATGCAGATCTTAGTACGAAGACCTCCCAGCTTGACCCTTATGACCGCAACCTCACCAGTGCACTGTGTTGCTGCCTGCTTCGCATCTTCCACCATTTGCTCGGTCACTGCTCCTGAACTGTCGGCCTGAAGCTTTTATTGAATTTCTTGTAGAGTCATGAACTTTCCTTCAGTAGAGGTTTTCACCGTGTAAGCCTCATCTAGCCAAGGCTTCAGTCATGCCTTCAACACTGCTTCCTTGTGCAACGCTGCATCCACCGGTTCCTTTAGATGCTTGGCCTCTTGTAGCTTCACTTGTCTCTGTGTGAGTGTGATGGTTCACGCTATACCTTTGACCTCATCGTAGTGCTGCTATAGCTTGTGTGCTTCTATCTCTAGTCATTGTACATTGGGGTCCTCCTGCAAGCTCATCAAGACCTTAAACGATTGCTCAAAAAGTTGGGTGCAGTCTGCTACTGGACTATCGGCTACCACTATTGCTTCCGTGACAACGGTTGCATGCTGTTCCTTTATCTCTTACAGATTTGAAGGTTTGGCCTTGAAATATAACTTGGTGATCTACAGGTTCAACTCCAACTGAACCCTCACCATTTCTATAAGAGCGTCACGCATCCACATAGCCAACATGTAGACGCACACCTTGACTAGTTCTTCCTCAGGAATCACCAACTCTAGGACTGTTCGGCATGCCCCCTCAACGACCTACATTATACGTTTGTTTTGATTGGTCGCCTTGGTCATATTGGCGATGGTAGAGTCTCATTGTAGTGCCATCTGCTCATTTTTAATCCATTTTTCACTAATCACCTGGAGGGCTTAGTGCTCAAGGGCCCTCAGCTCCACAATCACTCCATCCTACAAAAGGTGGAGCGCTTCACCGGGGAGCGCTATTAGATTCAACCCTACTCCCTTTAGGGCAATGATAGTGGGCCTGTGAGCTTCGTTCTCCATGGTTAGTGCTCCATCAGGCAGCATTATCGCACTGGAGGCCTTTGTGTGCAGCATCTTAGCAGCTTCTGAAGTGTCGATATCAAGGATGGTAGACACCATGGTAGCCTATGATGTGTGGGTCTACAACTCTTGCAGACCTATCTGGATAGCCCCAATACTAGTTGTTGTTGCTGCTCAAACTATTGTAGGGCCTTCGTAGTGACATCTCGCATCGTGTCTCCAATATCATGCAAGTCACCCTCTGTTAGCATGATTGGGTCCAGGGATGTCTTAGTAGCCTTTGATTTCTTCTTGGACCCTCCTTTATCTTGCTCCCTTGGATGCTTGATGCGGGTGGACGTCACCTGTGGGTTCGCGCCATGTTGTTATGTCTACTCATCCATCCGTCTCTTCCTCTATCTCAGGTGAAGGTGACCTCGCACCTTTGTCAGAGCCTCGCTCTGTTCCTCCTATTTGCTTCTCCGTTTGTTGAGTCGCATCGCGCTCTCCCTGGGCCTTGTCAACGGCCTCCTTCTTTCTCTTTTCAGCCAGCTGCATCATGTTTAGCTTGGCCTCCTTCTTCTTTCTTTGCGCCGCAGACTTGCTCCATCCCACCACCAAGTCTGTTGTAGTGTGCCACTCTACCGACCATTGATCAAGTACTGCATCAATGGCGTCATCCATTGCCAGGTAAGTTAAGTCATACCATTTCTATGTAGGGTCCTTCTGGTTTAAACTCTGCAGGTTGGCAAACACCATAGTTGAAAACCGTGGTTTGCGATTGATGGCCATGCAGATGTTCATCTCCATCAAGATCCAGACGATCTTGTTGTCCTTGATGCACTTCACGTCCTTGGTCACCCATAGTGAAGCATACTTCATTGCTTCTAGTAGGTCTGGCACGACTAAAGGGAATTCGTTGTCCTCTGGCAGCTCCCATGCTACTAGCATAATAGACAGCAAGAGCCACGTGTAGTGGGACGTCTTGCTAAGCTCCTGCGCCTCATGGTAGATCGCAAGGAACTCACTGCGGAGATAGTCTGCCCAATTGAACTAAACTCCTTCAATGCACTGGGCTACTAGCGCGACGATAGGCGCTGACACCTCATCAGCGTGACACTTCCTAATCACCTTCCTTGCTAAAATCTACGTGGCCACCTTTATAGCAGGGTCATAGATGCTGGATATGGCATATCCATGCAGCTTCTTTAACAACTTAAACTTCTCTTTCATGGCCTCTACAAGAGCCTACTCACCACCTTTTCCACCAAATATCATGGCCAGATTTTCTCCTGTGTAAGGTAACCATGTGATACTGTGGATCAACCTATTAGTGATGGGTATTGGTTCCTCTAGCCACAAACACCCGTAATGCACCAAGCATAGTAGCTGCTTGATGACCAATACTGTAACCGGGGTGCAGTTGTAGTCTGGCACCTAAAGCAAGTTGAGCAACCCTGGCTTTTCTACTCCTCTGAGCCACCTCCGTGGCTCTAATGGGGTCATTCTAGTGGTTGTGTTGATAATGCGATGCATCAGCTACTTGGTCACCAGGTGTGGGAACTTCTCATGATAAGCCAAGTCCCAATCTTGAAATTTTAACAGAGGAACCTGCCCCAAGCGTGATCCTTCAAAAATGATATCATCCGATAGTAGAGGGGTTTGCAAGGCAACCTTGCACTCATTGATATCCTTCGTTACCTTAGCCTTGCCCTTGCGTGGAGGGATGTATTCAGGAAATCGAGTGATATGGTCATCACCCTAGGCTTCAAATTCATACACATCTACTCCCACATCCTCATCATCCATCAAGATTTCTTTGATTTCTTCCTCCTCTAGCTCCAAATTGATGGCTTTACCCCTCTTTTGTACAATAGGCTTTGGTGGGTTTCTTCTTCGCGATGCACGCACCAATATTGCAGACTACTTTCCCTTCTTATCCTTTGTGCTCTCCTTGGTTGGGGTTGGCTTCAGTCTTGTCATCCTTGGTGATTTGGGGACTTCGGCTAATACTTCGAAAACCTTGGGAGCAGCTTCTTCAGACTCCATCGACTTAATTTCTGGCGCCAACTCTTTTGCTTCGGTATCTATAGCTTTTGTGTGCGCCGGCATGATGTTCTAGAAGAACTCCTATGTCTCCCTTGGAAATGTCTCAAATACTGAACTGGCTATCAGAAGTTCATAGTGTTCATGATTCATGTGCACCTGAGAGCTCAACAACTCAATTCTCGAAATGTCAAGTGCTTTTTTCTAGACAGCCACCTGTAATTTATAAGACATTTTGAATTCAAATCTGACCTTTCCCCCCAATTTTGGTTCATTAATGTCGGATTCACAACAAATTTCAAGGATCTGACCCATAAATTTCATCTTAATTGCTGGCCGCCCGCTCCATTTGGCTGCGTTACTACTGTCAAATCATGAACAATGACTCTAACTGTCACTTTCCAGCCGACCTATGTGATTTTCCCTAGGTAGTGCAGCTCCCTTCGCACTTCCGTGAACCCTGTGACGCTTCCTTGCTTCGCACAATCCTCCAATCGTGTAGCTCCCTAATCAGACAGTGTAGTTTATAGTCTCGCACCTCCTTTCAACTACCTGGAGTGCTAAGACTGTGCCACCATCATATAATCACATGGACAGACCACCAGTGTATGGAATCAAGTGACTCCCATTCACCTTTCCTGGGAAGGGGACTTCATTCAATTTGACCAACTGAGCTGCTCCTCCATCGGTAATCTCCTTAATGACATAGGGCCCTAACCAGTGCATTATAGATTTCACTGGAATTTTATCAAACTTGCTGTCATATAATAAAACTAGGTCATTTACCTTAAAGGTGCGCAACTTAATGTGTCGATCATGCCATTCTTTGTTGCACTGCTTTTGGACCTGTTGGTGAAATCCAGCTAGAGATCTCGCTTCCTCAAGCACAGCTAGCTGCGCGAGCTTCTCCCTCAGGGCTTTGCGGTCCGTCATACCCATGAGTGCCACTATGTGTAGACTAGGCACAATGTATTCCACGGGCATCACTGCTTCAACACCATAGACAAGCCGAAAGGGTGTTTGTCTAGTCAACTTCTTGTATGTCATCTGATAGGCCAATAGTATTGTAGGTATGCGTAGGTACCAATCACCTCACTGATTGTTGCAAACCTTGTTCAACGCATTCTCTAGCACTTTATTGAATGCTTCAACCATCCCATTTGCCTGTGCGTGATAAGGCATGCTCTTCTAGTGATATACCTGAAATTGCTCCATTAGCGTGTTGATCGTTTCATTCAGAAAGTGTGTACCATGATTATTCATCAAAATCTTTGGACAATCGAATCGTGTCAGTTCATACTCATAGAGGAACTTTGCAGTAGTCACGCTTGTGCAATCAGTCACCAGCTATGCTTCCACCCATCGAGTTGAATACTTTGTCACGATGATAATGTACCTTTCTCTCGTCTTTCCTTGGGATTGGATGGGTCCCCCAAAATATATCACCCATTTCTAAATGGGTTGTAATGCAATCTGTGGATTCAGAGGTAGCTCATCCCTCCATGATGGTCTGCCAATCCTTTGACATACATCACATGCTTTGCAGTATGGTTTTGAATCCTGATGGAGGGTTTGCCACCACAACCTTGCGCTTAGAATATTTCGCGTAGTCGCTCTCCCTGCATAATGTCCTCCTGTGGTGCCCCCATGAGTGTCTGCGAGGATACGGATCCTTTCAAATTTCGATACATATCATCGCAATATCTCATCAGGCCCCATTTTGTACAGATTCCCAGCAATGACAGAAAAGTCTGTCCCGCACACCACTAATTCCTTCTTTTTCTAGATGGTGTATCCTTCCAAGGCAATTCCTGTCATTAGGAAGTGTATGATTTCTTCAAAATTACCATCTGCGATGCGCACTGCAAATAGTTGCGCATCAAGCAATCCCTCCTCTAAATTAGTGGGCTCTTCCCCTATTTCAATGCATGACAGATGGTCTAGTCCCACGCTCGGTCGTCCAGGTTTCACAATAACTTCAAAACCATACTCCTAGAACAATAACAACCACCTACAAATTGTCCCCCCCAACACAAGCTTATTGACCAGGTATTTCAACATGGTATGATCTATATACATCTTAAAATGGCCACCCAACAAATAGTCTCTAAACTTTTGGAGCACGTATACCATGGCTAATCCTTCGTGCTTGGTGGTGGAATAGTTCTTCTCCATCTTTGATAACCTTCTACTTGCGAATGCTATAGGATGGTCCAATTCTCCTCCGCCAGCCTATGTCAGTACGGCTCCCAGCACTATACATGATGCATCGACATGTACACGAAACTCCTTCTTCTAATCTAGGAAGACTAAAATCAGCACGGTGGCCATATTTTCCTTCAATAAATCCAATGATCCAGGTCTAGGTGTGAAGCAAGACCCTTCCAAGACCTTTTACTTTTGTGATGTGTTTAATTTCTTTTTAAAAGAACATTAATGGATACATTTGCATGTGGAAAATAAGAGGAACATAACAATCATCAACACATGAAAACATAAGCATTGATAACGAAGTTCGTCCAGGAGGGACTACATCTCCGGGTCCCGGTGTCAAGATGGTGTAGGCCGCTGCATTAAGTGTTTCCAATAATGGTGATGTACACAAGAGATGATGTCATGATCATACAAGTAAAAATTCCCTCATGCAGGAGTGGCTCTAAGAGATGTTCCACAACTAGAACTCTCAATCAAAATACTCTTATCAATATGATACAAAAATATGCATGATGAACATCCCGCCAACATGGCACAAAAGGGATGTCAAGACAAAACATGCACGACGACAACAAGAATATCCTGACAACATACAACAAGGGATCTCAAAACATAACTTGAAGAGTTATGACAGAAAGTACATCACATAGAAGATTCCATCAAGCAAGGAATCATGACAACATGTAATAAACAAGATCCTCAATCAAGGATCTGTGTAGTATAATGTAGAAAGAAGAAGTACATGAACACCTCATATGCCTCACAACCAAGGGCCATTTGAAGAAGTGGATGTCACACTGCTGAAGCTGCTCGGACCATCAATCTCAAATATGAAGATGGCTACTCACACATGAATGTGGACATCTGCACTGGCACTTAGAAAAGTGACTAAAAGAAGAAATGAGAGAATAAGAAATATGAAGACACTATCATATTTGTGGCATCGAGTAGTGCTAAATCGACTTTCCAAAATCCAAATTCTGAGAAGTTGAGAATTCTAGACTCATGGAATATTTTAGATTCCCCTAGGATTCCTCAAAGATTCTGTTCCATGGATGGACTGGAAATCTACAACTCAGATGGTGAATATGATCTCGCCATTGCGATCCCTATAGAAAACCATGAAAAACAATTACAAACTTGACTATATTCTGAAATGTCAAAATTTTACCTCCTTGGGAAAATTTCATGGCTCATGGTTTCGCTCCCTGTTTTTTGCTGAAATCATGGTTCAACGTGCATTCTAGAATTGATTGAAAAATGCAAAACTCTGATGGAGAAACAGATAGCACCATTTCACTCATGGTGACGAGAGGTGTAAAAACCATATAAAATTTGTCAAATTCTGACAAAGTGAAAATTTTGCCCTCCTACAAAATTCATGGTTCCTGCATTAAAATATTAATTAACTACCTCAAAATCCATGCCTACAGTCTCTCTCCTCTATCTAGAGCTGTGTGTAGAGGCAAAAATGACTATTTAAATTAATTTCCTCGGTGAATTAACCAATGTGATTCGGTTAGCGCATTGGTAAAATGGGCAAATGGTTAAGGAGATGTCAGGTGATCAAATCCCGCCCCTCTATATATATATTTTTATAACCATAAATGTATTTGAAATGTGGGTCGGGTCTGCATTGGGTAGCCCACCCCTTTAACCCTGCACTAAACAAAATTATCACCTTAATTTGCTGTTGGTGCAATAAATATCGGCGCTTTCCAAAATTGGCGATTGGCGTATGGTATCGGTGACTAACATGGGTGCTGGCAGCATTTATCAGCGCAATTTACGAGATTTCGCCGATATATCGGTGATCGGCCTGATCAGTGCTGCATATATTACTGATCGACGTTGATTAAATTGGCGATATATGGTATCGGGCGCCGATAAAATCAGCGCGATATAAGGAGTTGGGCCGATATATATATCGACGATCGGCATTTTAAACAGCATATGTATTGACATATATATATATATATATATATATATATATATATATATATATATATATATATATATATATAGATATATATATATATATATATATATATATATATATATATATATATATATATATAGATATATATATATATATATATATATATATATATATATATATATATATATAGATATATATATATATATATATATATATATATATATATATATATATATATATATAGATATGGGTTGCAATTGTGATAAGGCCAATGGGGGTTTATGGCCGTCAGCCTTAAAAAATACATGTGATGGTTTTAGAGGGTTCGGCGGGGGTTATGGCCACCTATCCCGAAATCATATATATTGTTTATTGTTTTTATTGTTTTATATAGCTATTTTAATAACTATATATTAAAACAAATTCTGTTATATGGTTATTTAATAAACATCTTCCATAAAAAATGATTCTTGTCTCTGTGTAGGTTTAGGAGACCAATGAAAGAATGCCAAGTGTCAATGGCTGATGGGTTGCCATGTGGGTCCCACCTGCTTATTGGAATGCCATGTGGCACACTGTGGGCCCCACTTTGCCCTGTCATGTCAAAATTTGAAGAGCTCTATCTTTCGCATACGAGCTCAGTTTGACGAACTATTCACACCACCACGATTAGGATGATGAGATACTTAACATGAGCCTATTTTGAGAATAATCCAAACACTTTGATTTTTGAGCCCTCTTTGTCCTTTGTGTCTCTCTAGAGCCACCTGGATCATACAAGCTTTTCTTACAGTCCTCATTCCAGCATCATGTGACATCCTTTTCCAACAACTTCTCCATAGGCGCGGTGATCTGGGCATAGCCTTTGATAAACCTTCTATAATATCTTGTATGTCCTAAGGTAGCACACAATTGTTTCACACTCCTAGGTGCTTCTAAGCTAAGTATCACTGTGATCTTCATGGGATCTACCATCAGTCCCTGTCTACAAACCACATGACCCAGCAAGGTCCCAAAAGGAACACAAACAAACACTTCTTTAGATTGAGCGCGACCTGGTATCTTCGACAGGTATCCAACATCAAGCACAAGCCTTCTACATGGAATTTTAGCAATCCAAACACAGTCCAGTCATCAAAGTATACTTCCACGAACTTGTGAATAAATTCCTTGAATGCCACAATGATTACGCCCGAAAAAATTGCAAGTGCATTCTTCAATCTGAAATAGAGTGTATTGAAAACACCCCCAGAGCACTAACCAGTGTTTCCTTCTTCATGTGATCTTCTATAACACTCTGAGCTTCCCACACAGCTTTCAAAACAAACCAAAACTGGTTCGGGTCCTCATTTCCCAAGGCTTTGAACAAAGGCAGCTTCATCGAATTCACCATGTTGAACTGTGGTGGAGGTGGATGTGGTACGGGTGAAGTTGCAGGCAATGGTGGTGAAGTTGGAGGTGGTGTAGGTGGAGGTGGCAGTCATGGGAATCCTTGTCTTATTAATTAAATAGCACTTCATGGAGAAGCATGTGCTAATCCCTCTTCGTCACCTCGTGGAGGTGAAATTAATGGACTAGAAGGTGAGTTGCTTTTGAATGCAAGGGGTTGCATCAAGCTTTTCATGCACTATATTTGTATTCAATAGATTCTAAACCTGTCTAGTTGGATGTTGAGCATGGGGAGGGTTGGTTAAGGACCCTCATCAACCTTTTAATGCATTCAAGCAAAGTTAGTAATTTTAAAGTTTTCTAGATGGATGTGGAGTGTGAGTTGGTTAAGGTTCTTTTTCCCTTATCAATATTGCTGAATTATCCTAATGATTCTCACCAGATTTCAATTAAAGAATCGCAAGATTTTAATTAATGATGAGATGAAAATTAAACTCCACATTAACCCATTATCTTACTACATGTTCATGGATTATTGAAAAGGTTAAGACAATTATATAAAGTGAATAGATTACGAAACATTCTAGAAGGATGTTGATTGATTTATTATGACATTATCTCAGCAACCTGCTACCCAATGGCTCTCTGATAGTATTTTTTATTACAAACTCACCACCTGTTAAAAGAGTTAACGAAGACTGAATGGCACTATCAGTTAAGCCTTTTAACCTTATACCATTTCAATTGCTTATTATGACTACCACCTAAACAAAAATATTACGAATCCATCCACCTATAAGTATATAATTTTTGTCATTACTCTTTCCTATGAAAGAAACTTACAAAAAGAATCCTCCAATTGAGATTAGGTAAAGTACAAGTCAACCACCTTGTATTGCAGCCATTTTCACGATCAGTGACATCACTCTGACGATGTGAGAGCGTGGTTTCTATTAAATGGATAAAATTATACCCTTCGGTTGGTGTGTGAAAATTATAGGGATACAAATTACTTTTTTAATAGATGATGTTGTGAAACCTATCCAATTACAACTTCTTCATTTATCGACGATGCCATGACATCTGTCCAAATACAAATTTCTTCATTTAAGTGATGATGTCATCAAAACCTGAATTTATAATCAAATTAGAACTTCCTTCATTTATGACGATGCCTTCAAACTTTGATTCTAAAAAATAACATCCGAGAATAATTGAGACAACCAAGATCGAATTTCAGCCAAGCATCCTACTGTGAGGTTTTGTTATGGGTTGGTCATGTCTTATGCATTTCCTCAATATGTATACACCTTTTAGAGATAGATAGGTATTTCGGAAAAGGATGGAAAAATGTAGAGCATTAAAGATTAGTTTGGGTGAAGAATGTTGGGGATCACAGTGTCCATTTGACCCTCTAGGGCTTTTTTTGTGGAACCATTTAATTGGTGTTAGAATGTTCTAGTCCCTACTTGGAGTAATGGTAGATTGAGTATTGACCATATTGGAAAAAGGCATGAAAGGTTTTTGGTGCATGAGAAAATTTTTGGAAATTCCGTGAATGTGAGGTCATGGGTATCTCACACGCAAATATCGGACCATACTCTAATTATACTTCAATGGTGGGGAAAAAGTATGGAAGGGTTTCCCTTTCAAGCTCAACCGATTTGGCTCGATGAGGAGGACTTTGTCAAGATGGTCCATGATTCCTTGCCATATTTTGAATAATCCAAAGACACATCTATGATGTGTCAGATTATGGATAAACTAAGGAAGTTGAAACAAATGATTCAATCTTCGGAGTGAAAAAAAAATTCAAAGATGAAGGCGAACCTGGAGGAGATCGATACAGAGATGGAACATATATTTCATCACATGGACCTAGTGGCTCCATCCCCTTTGCAACAAGACTTCCTAAAGGATTCAAAATTAAAGAAAAGACATATTTTAAAGTTATAGGAGGTCTCTTGGCATTTAAAAAGCAGGGAAATTTCGATCAAAGATGGGGACCAAATACTCATTTTTTCCAGCACTATGTCACTCAAAGGAGGAATATAAATACCATATGGGAAATGGAGCTTGACTCCGTGGGTAGAGTTTTTAGTAGTGAAGACATTCAGAAGGAGGTTATCAGATATTTTATGAGCATGTTCTTGGCTCATAGATCAGTGGATATCCATAATCAAATCTGGTGTATTGAGGCATTCCCTACCATGTTCTCTGCAGAATAAAATGCTACAATGGGGAGGCATGCTTCATGGACTAGATCTCCATGTTCTTCATTCTTCCTCGAAGGAGAAATTCCCAAGTCCGGATGTTGGACGGTAAAGCTTTCCATACATTTTTTTGACATTATGGGAATGGATGTTCTGTATATGGTGGAGGAGTCACATCGCTTTGCTTGGGTGTCTGGGTGTGGTGAAGTAAAAGTATAAGTGCAGAAATGAACGAATTCCTCTAGCCCAATAATGGGTCTAGCCACAATAGATACATCATATGGAATATTTCCTTAGGTTAGAATCAATCAAGAGGGCCTACCTCTTGGTCACTTATCTTGTTTGATGATGTCCTCGATTTCTCGCTCCATCTATCTCTTGCTTCCTTCTTCAAGCTCCTGAAACAAGTAAACAACAATAGACAACAAACATAATAATATACAAATTTCAATTCAACCTACTTAACAAGTCAAGAAACATTAAGCCATGAATATGTAATATTACAAAACATGTAGGAAATCAATCGATAGTTTCATATATTAATATCAAAGAGAGATTACAACCATTCGTCTTGACGTTGCAGTCTTCCTCTGACAAGACCAAGTTCCCACACACTACTGCTAGCATTCCACGATGGCTTCAAACAACAATAGTTTTAAAGCTCTTCCCTTAGGCTTCACTCCAAACCAAAACACACTTCTCCCTCACACAACTAGATAGCTACAACTAGTAATAGCTTGCTTATCTACTCTAAACCAAAATAGAATCAACACTCAACCAAAAACTATGACTATCTTATGCTTATGAAGAAGGGAGGATTATATAGGAAATATGGATGGGAGATGGATCCTATTCTCATGGGAGAAGGACTTATCCCTTGAGGTAGCTCCATCATTATAGGGGAAAGGAGCCCAAACTATCATCCTCCACCCCATCCGGCCAAACCATTTACCAAAACTTCGTTATGAAGCTTATAGAACTGGAAACTTCAGCTCTAATTTTAAAAACTTTCTATAATAGGACCAACACGACTGGAACACATCTCATTCGCTCCGATCAGCGCAACGAGTAGCGCTAATATCTACACATCAGCGTGTAGGAGATAAAGGCCATTAGCATTGGTCTTGTAAATTAGGAAAAAAAAAGTTTCAGGGGAAATGGTGCAAAAAACACATATTTCATTAAAATTGGATTTAAATAGTGTATCTAGAATTTCAAAATAACCAAAAAACTCAATTCTAGTGATGTTCTTGTAATAGAAAAATTCCAAATTTAATGAAATAAGTGATAAAAGGGAAATGATATGCTCATGAAGAGGGATACAATGGGAGTTTCTTCATGAAGGCAAAGCATGTGGGGTTCACTGTAGAGGTCCTCCAGGATCAACGAACGGAGAGTATAGGGACAGTGACAAAATGTTGTGTAACAGATGCCCCCTAAAGCATGAAGGCCGAGCTTGAGTGAGGGATGAAATGCTTTATAAATTAGTGTGGGGAACTGGTCTACCATCGTAAAAAATGCAAGTAAGTACAGATATATATACATAAATTGAGATCTCTGTCACATGATACATGAATCATGGCATGGACACAACCACCGAGAGAATGATCATGTGAATGGATCCAGGTATGGGCACAGCCATCCATCAAAGAGGATCATAATGAAACCAATGTATGGTCGCAGCCATCCAATGATGAGAAAGATCACATATGTTAACTCATGGTCTGGTCGCAGCCAACCATCTAAAAGAGATATGCATATCATCATAACCATGTCACACCCAACCTGGACGTTTGTGATTGGAGTCCAGGGTCTTGCGCTTCGACATGACCCGATCAGAGTATAGATCCTAGCATGTGAATAGATGTGTTGACATCGAATATGCTAGAAATTCACTTGATTACCAGTCAATGATGTAAACCATTAACAAGAGTGAGAGAAACCACCAATAATGACAATGGTCCTCAAGGTACTATCAGCACAATTCATGGAATGTGAATAGAGGAACTGAAGTCAAACACCCGTGAAATCACTCAATCGAAAGCCAATGATGTGAACTTGTCATCGAGTGCAAAGAACTTGCCATTAGGGCATGCAAGCTCTAAGGTACTGGAAGGGAGTGTCTCAGTCAACTTCAAGGATAATGAGCTCAAGTTGACAGAAAGTGACCGTGTCAAAGAAGGGCCATAATGAATCACACATCATCGACGTGAGACAAGAGGATGAAAAATTATTTTGGATGATATAGAGAATCAGAGATAAGTGTAACTACAGAAGGACAACTCTTGAACATATCGACGACACAACTATAAGTTTGGCAACATTTGGATCCATAGGATCAGTGGTCATTGGTAGAGATCATATGGAAGGCAAAAATGAATGGCCCAAACCTAGGAAGGTCAATGATACAAAGGAGAATGTCCCAAACCGACACGAAGCAAAGAGTGTCATGTTCAAGAGTGAGCTGCCGATACGTCTAATAGATTTCCAACTTCCCCCCCACCATTTCTGGAAAGTACCCCAATTATTTTTTAATTGCAAGCTTGCACTATAAGTTCATCATTCAGACGAATCCAACCTAGTAAGTTTAACGAGCCCTAGGAAGGAGAAGCTCATGTCCATCATCATGATGAATCTGAAGTCGTTTAATAGTTTAACGAGTCTGACAAAGGTGTAACTCAATATCTTTTTGATGTTTAGAGAGTTTGAAAAAGACACATAAAAGAAAACTCCACATGGTCCCTTTTCGTACATTTGTGCCTCTCGAGCCCGAAAAGGTAGAAAACAATACTTGAGAGAACCACTTGACCATTTTAGTCAAGGAGTACCTTTTCGTAAATAGTGCCTCCTAGCCCGAAAAAAGGGTAAACTTATACTGGGCACATGATGTTGCAAATCCAATGAGTTCAAAATGACAAGGGCTTGACCATATTTTCACTTTTAAAGGGTCAAAAAAGAGTTGAAAGTGAACCCACCATTTTTATTCTCTTTAACAAGTCAAAAAGGGAAAAAATACTCGGAAATGTTTTCATATGAGTTTAACTTGTCCATAAAGGAGCTGAAATGTGACTCATCATCATTGTCGAACATCCATCACCTGTCACTGCACAAGTAAGGTAAAGTGTATTATTGAGTCCTTGAGGCAAAATAGGTCAAAATATTTACAAAACCTAATATTTTCATGAAAAAGTGAATAAAAGGGGGAAAGGTAAATATATTTTTACCATTTACCATTTTACCTTTGTTGTGAAGCCTTTTTACCCACTTTTGCCCTAATTATTTTGGAGAAGATTGTGGGAGATCTGGGAGGTCAATCGACGAGCCGCAAATTCCAAGTAATAGTTGAAGCCTTGAGCTCCATTTTCATGCTATTTATTTATGCTTTTAGCCATTTTTTAGTTTTTTAAGGAGGTTTTTGAAAAAAAAAAACGTCCTCGGTCGGCACGATTTTTGGGCATAGAATCGCGCTCGCCGAGGGTGATCAACAAAGCCATCCACAACAATTGGCGCAACTATTTTTAAAATAGTAGTGCGAGCACCATGGATAGGAGAAAACCCTATTTTCTAAAAAATTTGACTATTTAAATTTGAATTTTATGTGCCAAGGATGATTATTGACTCAAATTAATGGCTTTTGCAAGAGAGAATCACCAAAAATGGTGGATTGGAAAGAACGAGAACGTGAAGACGTTGACACCCAAGAAATGAATGACCCAAATTGCCTAGAGGCCTTGAGGGCTTGTGGGCTCCTCAAATCCTTTCTTATGCCACGGATGCGGGCCCAGCCTGAGTTTGTTCGATACCTGATTAGTCTTTCGAATATTAATCAGGAGATTTTTCTCATTGGCGACTATGAGCTGGAGTTGGAAACTTCAAATATTTACTTCATCACTGGACTGTCTCACAGAGGGGAGCCAGTGAAATTTTATGGGTCATGTCCGATTAGGGCAAGCATATCTTCCTTTATTGTCAAACAATTCCCTGAGGCCCTGAAATCCAAGAGTGGCAAGATAGAAATTTCCAGTGTGCGGGATCTGACACTGAGGGTGATTTTGGTGACTATCAACAGAGTGACAAGGTCCCAGGTGGAACATGAGACTAACAAGTTGAAGTTTGTTTATGATATTGATTGCACAACTCCTATGATCTTCAACTGGGTAGAGGTAATGAATATGAACATCAAGTGCCAGTTGTCCAAATCCAAGGCGGGGAATCTGAAGCAATTTTGCTTCAGATCTGTACTTGTGACCTTCTTCTTGGAATGAGTACCATAGTTCTAGTATCATCTGACTGAGGTAGATCCTCCTATGCCACGCAATCCGTAGATGGCCTTCTCGAGTCGTTTGATGCCCAAGACCACTAGGGCTCAGCATATGTCATATCGCCCTGCATCCTTTTCATGGTTGTGATGACAGAATATTTTCATGGAGGACTAGCCATACAGTGGCACTGATTTCCATGGAGATCCAAACATGCCCTTACCAAATGGAGAGGACTTCGATGACGAAGGTAAAAAAATCAAATTTTTAATTTTGAGATTTTTTAATTGATTTTAGTATATTTGTGCTTATAACATTTGTCTTGTTAATGTAGATGTTGGACAAGAGTGGCTAGCTGGGATGTCCACGAAAGCCAAGCATGTCCCCCGCCCTATCGATGTTGTCACCCCTTATCAGGAAGGGAGTGACAATGAGGAGGAGATCACGAGGAACCTTGAGGGGTTAACTCATGGTATCTTGGAGTATGCTCGGATAGGAGACATTCCCCATTGGTAGCAGAGACACACGGTGGGAGTCTCGGTTCGAATTCACCAATTGCTGAGTCATGTTGCATGAGCCATCTCATGTTATCATGATCACCATGCTAATTAGTTCTTAGGTCCAGCACTTACATATTTTTTGAGGCCTATGTGCCACGAATGTATGAGGCCTATGAGCTGCTGATGTTATTTTAGACACACATATTATCTTTTGGGGTTCTAATGTATCAAACATTCTCACCATGTATATGTATGTTGTATTTTCTAGTCTATTATGGTACAAATGGTTTTTCTTATATTTTACATGTTTCATAAATGTCTATCCAACACGTAATTTGCTAATGCATTTGTCAATGTATTCATGCATCTAGGAATATGATGATATGTAATATAATCAAAATTCCTTTCCAATAGACGGATACAGAGATACATTCTCAATATTTTAGGGTTCCTGACAGAATATTGCCCATTGAGTTGAAGGACGACAAGCTGTGCATCCATGTTGACAACCATTCTCTGATGCCCAGAGTGATGGCTTCTGACAATAGTTCAATGGTCACACTGTTTTCAACAATGTTGTTGGTTGTGCAACCTAGGCAGATACCTTGAAGGTCAATCAACTCACCATTAGGTTCATAAATAGCCCACGCCATGGATGAGAAGTTCCAGGTACTACAGAAAGCACCATTAGAGAAACCAATGTGAGGAGTCGCAGACATCTGCAAAGCAAAAAAAACATAATAAATAGGAAAATTGCTTAAAAACTATCACACAAAACCACGATGTACAAAAATGAATCATACACTAATATACACAAGTAACCATGCAAGATGACCTAAGCATAGTAATTTTTGAGGTAAAGCCCCTTTCTGGGCTTATAAAGAGGATTTCCTTCATAATCAATAAGCTCATAGGCTTCTTTCTGCAAAACATATTTCACAATGTAGGGCCCATGCCACATAGGTTTGAACTTGCCTACCCCTATCTTATCGTTAGCTTGGTCATATAGGAGGACCAAATCACCCTCAGAGAACACGTAAGGGGAGACCGACTGATCGAAATGGGATTTGACCCATTTCTTCTATGCTTCGATGACCAAGGCAGTGATATAGCGAGTCAGTCGTTCTAAATATAAGAGGCATTCCTCTTGAGGTGACGTTTCGAGGAGGAGTTTAACAACTAACTTGAGTGAAGAAATATCACATTCAATTGGAAATGTTGCTTCCAGAGCATAGACCAACTAGTATGGCATGAAACCAGTTGCATCTTTGGTTGAGGTTCGGTAGGGCCACAGAGCTTAAAAGAGCATGAGATGCCAATTTGACTTGTGCATCCCAATAGTACGTTGAAGCATTGTGACCAAGAATTCGTTCATGGCTTCAACTTGGTCGTTGGCCTGAGGGTAATATGGGGTCGAGCCATCGTGGTGCAAACCCAATGCAGATGTTAGCTTTGCCATCATGTAATCTCTAAAATGGGAGCCATGGTCTGTGACAATGGCTTGGGGTACACCGAAACTGGAAATAACATGGTTAAAAAGGAATTGAGGCATCGTCTTACCATACACAGAATATGTAGGCATCTCTTTGGCCCATTTGGTGAAGTAATCCACAATGAAGATAATATAGCCATGCCCCCCAGCCGAATGAGGGTTACATGTCATATAATCGATGCTCCATTTGGGAAATGGACCAATGGTAATGACAGGCTATAGGTGAGTGGGTGGGGCACGCATCTTGCACTAGTAAATTTGACATTCGTGGCACTTATGAATAGCAAGAATGCAGTCCTTGAAGATAGACATCCAAAAATAACCAGCGTGAAGGATTTTTTGAGCTGTAGCGTAACTAGACATATGACCACCACATGCCCCAGAGTGGTAATCATTGAGAACTCTTTCAGCTTCCTCAATCATAAGGCATTGGCAAATAACTGAATCGACACCGACACAGTATAAAGTATCACCAATAATATAGTAGGGTTGGGAATGTTGTCAAATGCTTCGGCGATCATCCTTGGTCAACGCAAACTGAAACGTGGATGTTTGGAGATACACAATGATATCACCATACCATGGATCAAGAGTGCTAATCAGGAAAAGGGTCTCATCTGTAAGTTTTTCATCTCCACTAGCAAGGAGAGCCTTGGAGGGAAGGGAACAAATCAATTCAGCGAAAACAAGTGACTTCTTAGATTTGGTTGTAGTTAAGACCAAATCAAATTCTTGCAGGATGGCGATCCATTTAGAATACTTGCCCCCCAGCAACTGACGAGTCAGGATATAGGGCATAGGGTTGCATTTAGAACTCACTGTAGTCATACATAAAATGATATAGTGTCGAAAGCGTTGAACAACCTGAACAACAGCCAAAGCCAACTTCTCAACATGTGCATAAAATGTTTTAGTGTCGAGGAGATTCCAACTAAGGTAGTAGATTACATGTTCACTGCCTTCATCATCATCTTGGAGCAAGACCATAGCAATGGTGTTAGGAGTCGCGGCTAGGTAATGGAAGTAATCTCGATAATAGTCTGGCAGATGCAATAGAGGAGAATTTATGAGGACAGCCTTGAGATTATCAAAATATTTTTGGGCCACCTTGTCCCATACAAAAGGAATTCCTTGTTTGAGCAACCAGGTAAATCCGGTGGCTAGCCCGGCATATTTGGGTATAAAACGATGGAGAAGATTGGCATTTCCTTGTAAGCTCTAGAGTTGGTGTAGTGAAGACGGAGGGGGTAAATTCACAATGGCCCTAAATTTTAGCGGATCCAGGTGAATACCTTCCTTGGAAACAATGAAGTCAAGGAGTCGTCTTGATTCCTTGAAAAAAACAAAATTGTTTGGATTTAACCGAATGTTATAGTGTTTGTAGCATAGAAAAATCTATCGAAGATAGTCTGGGTGATCTTGGTGCTTACGAGAATGAGCGGGCAGGTCATCCAAGTAAGGTTGGACAATGTTGCGAATATCATGACATGCATAGGAAATTTCCCATTGAAATGTGGCTCTAGCATTTTTGAGGCCGAAAGGGAGCTTCTTGTATGTGAACGTACCCCATGGGCAGATAAAGGTTGTCTTTTCTTGATTGACCGGTGCAATATTAATCTAGTTACAACTAGAAAAACCATCCATAAAGGGAAAGATCTCACTCCTGGCACATTCATCAATGATTTGATCAATAGAGGGAGTAGGATAGTTGTCTTTAGGACAGGCACGATTAAGATCCTCATAATCCACACAAACACAGATCGTGCCTTGTTTTTCATTCACCAAGACAATATTGGACACCCAATTTGTAAGGGGCATGGGTTAGATGAACCTAGCCTTGAGAATCTTTTCAACTTCAAATTTAATGGTAGTAGCCTTCCTAGGGTGTACCAGGTGAAGCCATTGTCGAATGAGTTTCGCATGCGGATAAATTGGTATTTCATGAACCACAATGCTAGGATCAATGCTGAGCATTTCTTTGTAAGACCATGCAAACACATCATGAAATTCCTGAAATAGACGAGTATATGTCTTGATCTCATCTGGAGAACAAGATACCCCAATATGAACGTGTTCAATGATACCGGGTTTGATAGAAATGTCAATTGACATCATTTGGGTAATATTACCCAGATTTCCTTCCAACCATACTTACTGAGTAATAGTTGGTGGCAGAAATGGAGAAGAGGACTCTTCGAAAGTGGTAGACGTGACCGTCGACCAAGGCAGGATGAGGAGCGATGAAGAGTATCGACCATGATGGTTCCTCGAGAGACGTGATTTCCATGATACCTTCATCAGCAAGGAAGATCTCGGCTAAGGGATCAAATGATTCCAAAGTGCCAAGCCAAGGGGATTGAGAGTATGTATCGAAAGAGGTCTTCGACGTATGAGAATTAGAGGATGTAGAGTTTGAAGCTGAAACAATTTCCACATAATTGACTTCAATGGGACTAAGCGGCATGACCTCGCCCCAAGTATCAACAAGATCTGGTGCAGGTTTGACCCAGGGATCAGAGGAAACATGAGGAGGTGGGATTGGAAAAATCACCATTAAGGAAAAATCTTTGAAGAGAGCCACCCCGACATTCTCATAGGGAGCACCAGAGTGCTTGACATACGAAACATTGCCATCTGAGGAGGAAGGGGAAAAGAAAGACAACTTATCGACAGTGAAAATTTTCACGGATCATGTGAAACAAGGAGGAGGCCATGGCATGCATGGCATGAGTCCAACTTCGACCGAGTAGAAGATTATAATTGATATTGGCTTCAACAATTTCTATTTCAACTTGCACCGTCTTGCCTTCCAGGGTGACGGAAAGTTTAGGTAAGACACCGAAGGGTCACGAATCATGCCCATCGAAAGCTTACAAAGTGTTTGGAGACTAGTTCAGCACAGGGGAACCAATAGCCTTCCAACATATGGTTGACATGATGCAAGTGGAAGCACCTTCATCGATGACAGTGCGGTCGATGGTATTCTGATATATGATTACCTAAATAAGAAAGGCAATCTGATGAGGGAGCCATGGGACATGGTTCTCCAGATCAAAACATATCAAATTGGAACCGGTGGGATCGATGCCCCTGATAGGTCAAAGAAAATATTTCCATTGCAATGGGCAGCTTTGGAGTACCTCAAGAGCCAACATGGCTGAGGCCGTGTGAGCCAAACCCTCAACAATATTGTAGTGCTGAGCATCTCAAGCATTGGGATTGTACGAGGATTTCTATAGTACACCTCAAGAGGGTGGCCATGTAGCGGAATCAGTGTTAGGGCGCTCAATTTACAGAGGGCTAGAACTAAGGGTAGAAGAAGACGATGAAGCTTCTTTCTCTTTCCTAGTTGTTGGAGCTAAAGTTTGATAGTCTTTCGATCGGGTAGCCACATTAATAGGCGTGCTCATCATGAACACTTGAGATCTAGAGGAAGCAGATCAGGGTTGGTCTACCATTTGTGTCTGTTGAAGTAGAAACGACTCTTTGAGGACAGCAGGGGTCCCTTTGAGGAGGCAACTAACTTCGGATCGTCGAGGACAACCCTTAGTGTAGTGATCTTCCTCGCAAATGAGGTAGGGATACTTAGGTTTCCGTTGCAAAGATTCACGGTCCAGTAGACGAATTGGGAGGAACCTATTTCGGGGCATTAGCTTTAGCTTTTCCTTTGCCTTTCTTTTTTCCTTTCGAGGATTTGCCTGTTGCGGTAAACTAGATAGTGTGAGCCTCTGAGGTTTTACAAGGGCCAAGTGGATTTTGGGATGAACTATTAGGTACAAAATTTGAGACCGAATTCTATTTGGAAGAAGTTTTAGCAGGGGTTTTGGATACTGAACCAATAACTCCATCGACAAGAGGAACAACTTGTGACTTTGATGCTACGAGATCGGATGATGGCCGCAGAGCATTGGGTAATGACTTGTATAAAGTGCCAAACTGAGAATAAACTATATCCAAGTACTAGGAACAAGCGATGGCCTGCTCTTAAGTGATGCATCCACCCATAGCTATATCGCGAGCAATTGGGGCTATGAATGATTTGGTAAACCATTCAGTGAGCAACTAATCAGTAATCTCGAATTTGATCAAGCAATACCTATGTCTCCATTCATGGATGTGATGATAGATGTGTGTCGTAGTATCTTTCTTAAGCGATGTGAGCAAATAGGTGCCAGTTTCATAGCAAACCGGCAACTGAAAATGCATGAGGAAAGCCATGGCTAATGAGTTAAAGTCATGGTAAGTACTTTGAGGTAGCTCGATGTACCATTTTTCTACAACACCCGTGAGGGTTCATTGGAAAAGACGAAGATAAATGGAACCATCCACGTATGAGTTCGATGAGCACTAGAGGTGATATGTCATCACATGGTCTTGAGGATCCTCTTTAGCTTTTGCATCAAACTTTGGGCGATCACTTAGTATCTTGGACGGGACCAGAGGCCAGTATGTCAAATGAAGGATTAGATCATTTGTAAGGTGCAATACATCCGGAAACTCGAGTGTAGCCAAGAGAGGTAATTGGGTGCTAAAAGGCATGGGAGGTCGATAAGCGGGCCCATAGGGAGGAGCACATCCCTGCTAGTAAGGATTTTGGCCCCACGGTGGGGGATTTTGACAATATGGCATCCGAGGCTAACCCCATTGCAAATTACCTTGACCATAGGGAGGATTTTGACCGTGAATACCTTGGAATTGTCTAGGCATAGGTTGCTGATAAGCAATGTATGGGTCAAAAGGTTGTTGAGCCTGTTGACCTTGTACATATGGATATGGAACCTGTTGTCCTTGAAAATACAACTGATGAACCTGTTGTCCTTGAACAAGAGGATTTTGGACATGTAGTCCTTTGGCATAAGGCTGATACACTTGTTGCCCTTGGACGTAGGGATTTTGTACCTGATGCCCTTGGCCAACAGGATTCTAAACCTATTGACCTAGGACATGAGTATTTTTTGCCTACTGCTACAGGACTTGACCTTGACCCTACCCCTGAAAGGGTTGACCTTGTTGACATGTATACAAGGGTTGTTGCTACCCTGGTTGGTTTTGTTGTTGCAAGGGTTGACCTTGCAGTTGCAAAATTTGTCCATGGGTCTGGAGAGGTTGGCCATGCGAGGACTTGGGTTGAGAGGTGTGCAGAGCATATTGCATCTTCTGCTGCTCGACTTGCTGCAACTGTTGTAAGGATTGACCTTGCAGTTGTTGCGGGTGACATTGCTATAGGATAATCTACCCTTGCAGTTGTGCAAAGATCCCTTGCTACAACAAAGGTTTCCCTTGTTGTTGTATAGGCTATCCTTATCGTTGTAAGGGTACTTGAACAGTTCCCGAGAAATTGTCGAACTGAATCTGGCCGTAGCCAGGCTGGATGTACTGCCCAGATTGGAGGGTATAAGGTTGATTTACCAATCCTTGAGAATCATATGGAACATAAGGATTTTGTTATTGGACTTAAGCCCCATAAGGCTTGTGATACTAAACATTGCTCGATCCAAATGGACCATTGAGATTCTAAATCTGTTGGTACTGGACATTTCTTGATCGAGTAGGATTACCAAGGTTATAAATAATACCAAAAGAAGGTTGGTTTATAGCAAGCATGTAATCTTGTGAGCTGCTCACATTAGTGGCACCCGACACCATAGAAACATTCAGGTTCTAACCCCAGGCGGTGGCACAATCTGGCCACTGACTAGTGGGACAGAGGAACTGACAAAGACAATCTTTGAAACTGTCGGTTGTGTCTGACGGGTAACTAGGATTGATGATACAAGAGTATTTGGAATGGTCGGTTGCACGGGGACTGAAGTAACAACCTATTCGGAAGTCGTGTTCGTAACGAACGAACCTGATGTATGCCTAATGCCTGACGCCCATACATGATTATGGTAAAGTGATGAGGCACTGGGTGTACTTGAAACTAGGTGCGCCAAAGACACATAGTTGGGTGGAAAAATGGCTATAATACCTTCTGTTATGCTCCTATACCAATAGGTGTCATATATCATGATTGACTTGATGAGCTATGTAATATGTTCATACCTTTCCTTATTGCAAAGGTTTTCCATATTTTCAAAAAATCAAAAAATTTAAAAAATGTAAAGAGGGTATACCCTAAAAGAAAAATAAAAGGGTGAAAAGAATAAAAAATAGGTCAAAAAATGAAAGAAAATGAACCCCATCAAAAGAAAGACCAAGGAAAGTGTACGAGTCTAAAAGCCACTACCTTTTACTCTTGTGCAATAAACAATTATGTGCAGTTTGTCACTTATGCCACAATTGATGAACAATCAAATAGCTTAAGCTTGGCTAGTTCATATTTGAATTTCATGTTTTAGAAGTAGAGAATAAAGATTTGAACAAACAATGTAATCTTGGCAAATAAGTAGATAGGTAGAGTGAATAAAAGGAGCTCAACAGTTTAATCTGAGCCCTTGGATGTAATAAGGCTAGATTTAGATAGATATATCCATGTAAAAGAAAAGAAAAAGTTTGATAAGGGTTTGCCAATATAAGTGCACCCAAATAAAGAAGAAAAATGTTAGGTTAAAGTAGGTAGGGTAGGTAGATGATGTTGGAGAATTACATGTGATGGATAATGACTCTAAAATGTGTTAATCTTTACTTTCATCACAAGTGCAAGGCAGACATTACACTGAAAGCATTTCAAGCCAGGCAAGGTCAAATACTTAATTTCCCCCCTCATTTTTCCTTAAATTTTCACTAATTTCCCCTAAGTACTAAGACAGTTGTTAAATTAGAGGGGCTCAAAGCATTTCTCTGACTTCTGGAGGGACCGAACTCTCATCCCAATAGTTTATAAAGCCTAAAGTACTTAAAATTATTCATAAGAACACTCATTCACTTTCATAATTCTTTTTTCCTAAGTAAAATCCTATTTTACTTAAGGAAAAATTCAAAATTTCTCATATAAACCCTTTTCTAAGCCTAATTTTAGCTACACATGTCAAATGTTTTTACACTTAGCGCTTCATTTTATTGTCATATTAAGTTCTAACCTATATTATATAAATCCCTTACAATGTTTCCCCTTTCCCATATTATTTAATATATTAAATATTCCTGAAATATTACATATCTTGCCCTGGTTGAATACAACCGTAAACCTGTGTTTAAAAGAGGATTAATGAATTAATATGTAATTCATTAAGAACCTTAAACCCCCGCCACTTAAAATGGGATTAATTAGCCCTCATGGTTAAATAATAACCTCATTAGCCACTCCAGATATTATTAAATTAATTCTTAATCTATCGGGCCCACCTTTATTAAAACCTCGCATATCGCTTCTTGCATGAACCGTTCGATCATATCCTCAAGATCTGACGGCTAATATCAATATCGCACACCCTTTTGTGACCACGCATTAGCGTGTGATCACAAAGTGGTTTCCTCCCATCACCTCTGCCACGCGTCAAACATCCTATGGAATCGCTAGCTTCCGACTTATTACCACCCGTCCCCAAAAGCGGTGCGATATGAAACCACTTACCACCTTCCCGCATACGACAAAACTGTCATGTCACTCCCCACTGATGTCACCTGTCCCAAAACCAAAAAACCCCGCCAACCCTTGACTTTGTAAATAAAACAAACAATGTCATTTTCATTTCCTCGTATTGTAAACCTGTGCTCCCATGCAAAAGAACGTCGAAGTCAACAGTGCCAATTTTTCAGCCACCAACCTACTCGAAACTTGCAACCGACACAGCCCAGAACCTGTTGGCCACAACTAGTATCTGAATTTCACTGTTCATCCCCCGAACACTGGTATTTATCCAAATTCCCAATAAAACCTTGCAAGCTCTCCCTTTCCACTGTAATTTGATAGAAAAGACCCAAATTCATTACAATTCAGCCTTTATTTTCATCATATAAGTTCCCAGACCCTCTGTTTTGCCCATTTTTAATAGAAAACCACTGTTTCCATCTGAATCCACAAGAACCCGACATGGAAACCCCTTTGGCTTTGAATGTTGCACCCCTAAATGCTCCCCACAAAGATTTAGACTATCTGCCTTTGACAAATAAGGACTTCCAAATAAAAGACCTCATCACTGACAAAAATCACCTGAGAGTCTTCTGCCAAAGCAGAGATAACTACCTAAACGGCTCTAATATCTTAGGACTATGGGAATCCAACCTTCCTATGTATTTTCTACCCTCAGTTCATGTTTTCCTAGAAATAATTCATCATTGCCATGCTAATTACAACCCTAATCGCTGAGCAGTCATGTCCCCGAGCCAAACCATTCTTTTTCCAATAACTGCCGAGTCAATTAATGAAATGTTACAATTTCATCCCAGTCAAGCCCTGACTCCCCTTTCCATGGGAGATTTACTTGATAAATCAACTAAATTATCCCAAGAGGAACTCAATCACCTCTGCCAAACTTTCATGTTACCAAAACATCATCCTAATGGCCCACCTCCTTACATGCACACTTTCTTTACAGATATGGGACAACTTATAATTGATGTGATAACATCAATAATGGGTTTCAATACTAGTGAATTTGTTGACGAGTTAACCCTAGTAATTTTGCCAATTTTTACCCTTGGGCAGCCCCCTGCTGTCAAATATGACTTTGCCTCCTACATTGCTGACAAGATTCATGACCAGTTCATGAGACTGGAGATTGGTATCTATGTCAAAACTTCACAAAATTCAGGATGTATGGTTGTGAGCTTGGCCCCTTTAAATTACCAAAGTACATTCCAATGTGATTGTTTGCATTGGAATACTATAGGCAGATGTGTAATGCAGATTTGATCCATTTTACCAAAGACAAAAATAAATCACAGCTTAGGATCAAACATCAAATAGGCCCTTTCATCTACAACAATAGAGAAGCAAGGGAGGAAGCAGAATGAATTCTAGAAAACTACCTTAGATTACAAAAAAGCTTTGGTTGGGCCCCATATGACCCTCATGGCTTTATCTGTGATAGAAGAATGAAGAATAGGTTGTTCCCTTATATGCATCATAGGATCCTAGAAATTGAACAGTTTGCCAACATGGATGAATGGAGAGAGGGGACCTTAGTAGCTACTAACAGTGAACAAGTGAATATTGAAAATGTAATGAGAGATCTTGAAAAGACTCTTGACTTAGATTATTTTGGGTAGGTACATTATGATAGTTCTCAGAAATCAGCATCATGAATAAGTTCCTCAGCAGCTGGGACCTCTGAAAAAAACTCACAGCAGACCAATACACTATCCACAGAGACCTCTAAGGGAAAGGAAATAGAGACCAGTACGCAAGCTACTGAAAAATTTATAATGTCTAAACAACCTGAAGCACCCAAAGAGCAGGAAAACATCCATATTCCCCTAACTCAAGTCAATGTGGTAGAACCACCCATCTTGCAGAATCCTCTGAATGAGGAGAGGAATAAAAAGAGAGTCAGGGAATTAGCTACCCCTACCAGTGGACCCTCTGAACAGCCCAGTGCTAAGAAGCACAAGTTGAATCCTCTTTCAGAAGAAGAATTCTATGAAGAAAATACTGATAGCTAAAGAAAAGAAGGTGTTGATATTCATTAGACTTTCCCAGCAGAAGAAACACTTTCTGGCTCACAATGACATGAGTTGGAAAGACAACAGAGTGCAGAGGTGTCATCCTTCAGGCCTCCAGGAAACGAAAATCTAGATATTAAAAAGAAGTTCAAAGAAATCAAAGCCAAAAATGAGCCATTAAGGATCCAAGTTTACAATCAATATTTGAAAACGGCTCCCACAAACTAGAACAAGTTGATGTCAGCCTATGACATCAAGGAAGGAAAAATTATTATGAGTCTTTTCAAGCCCAAGGTGCAACAACCTCAAATAGCTGCAGATTACTTCAAAACTAATTTTGAAGTTATGGCAAAAGACATCCATCCCCTGGACCAGATTGAATTGCACAAATAGATAGGAGAGATGGTCTACTCTACACTAACAAGTAAGGCCATGATGGCTCAAAGGCTGGAAAATTCTCTAAATAATACAACTACCCAACTACAGCTGGAGAAAGCCTCTTCACAGGCTAAGGACAACATGATTGGGACATTAGAAGAATTGATCATTGGGTTGGGTCATGATCCCAAAAATGTGAAGGATGCAGAAGCCTTAATTAAAAATAAGGATGAAGACATCCCTACTTTGAGAAAGCAACTGAAATTTCCACCTTCACGGCACCCACAAACAGTTGAGGTTATACAACAAAGAACTGAAGAAGAGCTTATGGATTTAGTTCTGAAACTTAATGAGCAGCTAAAGGAGACTGAACAAGAATTAGAGATGTCATTGAAGGAAATGCATGGAGAGTCGACCTCTCAGCCTCCCAATGTGATTCTGGTAGTTTCCACTGCAGTCCCTTCCACCCTTGTAACAGCTCTGGTACCTAATGTTCCAGTGGTCATGGTAGAGCCAGTAATAGCATCAACAACAGCAGGTACAACATAAGCAGGAATTTCAAGTCTCAGCCTAGATGAATTAGTAAAATCAATGGAGGAATTGAAGCTCCAAGTCACAGAGCCACAAAAGGTAAAAGAACAATTTGCTACCTTGGAGAAAAAGTATGATCTCTCAAAGATAAATGTTGTAGAAAGGACAAGGGAAATTAAAGGATTAGAACAGAGAGTGAAATCATTAGAAAACGATCTCACATTTGATAAACCCTTCACAGAAATTAGGAAAATTCTTTGGGCCAACATCACTCAGTCAATAAATGATGTTTGGCCATCAATCCAAATAATTTTTGAACAAATTAATTTAGTAAAGGCAGCTCGAGAAGAGATTCAAAGGACAAGAGCAGAGTTAGGAAAGATGCCTAAGGAAGCCACTAGGCTCATAAATTTTTTGAATACCAAGAATAAGTACCAACTTGAAGAACTAGGCATTGAAGACAGAATAAGGACAATTCTGGAAGTCAAAGAGTTTTAACTAAAAGGACTCTAATGCAAAATTCCGAAAGAAGACGCCATGACATGTAGGAAGAAATTAATGCTTTTAAGAAGAAATTTGATGTTTTGCAGAGTAAAGGGTTGCCTAGTCCTTTAGTTATTAATGACAAATTAATGAGGCATATAGATTATGTGGAGAAATTGAATCAATATGCAAGCAACCAGGCAAGTTCATCAACAAGTGCATTAGCATCAAAAGCATTGCCTACATGCATAGTTCTCTATGATAGTCTAGAGAACCTATTCTATGTCGAGCATGAAATAAAGCACCTATTTCCAATTCAACCTACCTTTTTCAGGTACACCAAAACTGATGATACCCTAAGGAAACTTCAAAAAACCAGAATACCACAACCAAAATGGTGGGAAGAAATGTTAGAAATTTTATAAATTATCCTTGATAAAAGGTAAATTTTGGTTATTTACTACAGTCATTAATGGTAAAGAGGATAAACAGAGATCAAATAGGTCAAAGAGTATCAGAGTAGGTAAAGAGTATCAGTGAAAATAGGGCAGACAACACAGTTTACAAAGAAGACAACAACATGCCAAATCATAGGGTCTGCCTCCAACACATTCATAATAATAGGAACAACACAACATCATTTTTCCTTTTCTTCTATCTACGAGACCATCTGTTTCTATTTTTCTTGTAACTTATTGATAATCATCCTAGAATATATCTCACTTTGTTATGAGATATTTTTTGTAAGTTTTTTTGTATAAATACTCCCTCAATTGGAGTATTGAGGGTGGATTCTTAGACATTGCTGTAAAACTGATTATTTTGGAATAAAATGTTGTTGGACAAATTTTGTATGGCTAGCTGGATGAAGAATTAATGCAAAGGAATTTTCACAGGATTCATGTGTCAGACAACAGATCAATAAGTATTCTATATCTCATGTTTTAAATTTTTCTGGTTTATTATTATCAAATGTGTTCCATATCTGAATAGTAAATGAAGAAGAATAATTCAGGAAGTGCTTAAGTGCAATCTGTTTTCAATCTTTTTTATTCTTAATGTTTTCCTCTAAACTAGCATATGCAGTGAATTCTTAATCGTTCATGTTTCCTAGTTTATTCGTTTATGATTATTTAATAAAGAAATCTTAATTGCTCTTTATTGTTAATCATCCAAGTTCCTTCTCTTAAAATATGGTGAAGGATTCTTAATTGCCCTTCATCCCTTTTGAGTCCATTCCATCCTTTTTTAATTTTCTATTTGCTCCCTATTTAGCTATCTTGCCCTATGAAACCATCCCTTGTTGAGAAACCAAATATAGTTGAGCCATCCTCTTTAACTCCATTATCCCAATGGACTAAACTATTCAGTCCCGCCTCTCTGCTATTGAATTTCACCACCAATCACAATCCATAAAATTAAACTTTCATAACTAGCCTAATATATTTCAAAAAAAAGCTAAAACTTAAAGAGAGAGCCCTCACTGGGTACAGATTGGCTAGATTTTGTACCTAAAAGTTGGTTTGTGGTTACCTTAGACCCCTTTCCTCTTCCCAACAACTTCAAGGAAAATCTGAGTGATAACATAGTGGCAACTCCACTGGGGAACAAATAGTGTGTTTGTTACTATTGTTTACTTTATAAACTACAGGCGGAGCCTGAAGTTAGCCAGGTATCCTTTGAACGGCTCTTGCTTTGCAATTGCATATTAGATGAATGCTGCTTCAGTCTATCTCCAGTCTAGTTTATGGATTGAACATCTGGTTTCCAAACATTTGACCAGATCCTCTTATCCAATCAGTCTTTAAGAAAGTTCAAATCCCATATCTAAAAAACTCTTAAAGAAACTATTGAAGTTGTGTTGTTAATACCATTTAAAGAAAAACCAAAAACACCCCTAGAAAATTTCCTTTAGAAAGGATTCGTTAAACCAGAGGTAATCCTGATCCAAATCCACCACCTGTGTTCGAGAATCTTAATCTGATCCCCAGAATCCTTAGGAGACAGGATAGCCAAGAAAGTTCTGCCAGTTCTGGACCCCCTTTCAGATCAAGATCCTATCCTGTAATATGGATCTACCTTGAGGACGAACCCTTTGATGAGCAATTTCAAACCTCTTTGTTGTAACATTTTCTGACTCTGAGTTGATCCGCTTGGTTCAGGACCCAGTGTCTATTAAAGACTTACAACTTGAAATTGTTAATTCACATCTTGATAGACATTTGTAGAACTCCATACAATCTGATCTTACCTCTGAAGGAACACCCAACCTTTCTATGATCACTATTGCTTCTCCAAGTTCATCACCATTTCCTCAGACATCTCAACCTCAAACCACCCCTTCTACCCCTCCATCTATCACTCCTACACCCATCATTATCCCAACTCCAGCTGTTGTTTCATCACTACCTTCTACAATGGAAAACAGATATACTCCCTTGGTATTACCAGCTAATCCAAGGGCTATTCACCAATACCAAAGTAAAATCACTCCATTCAATGGTTCTAGTACTTACACTGCACAACAACATACCAAAAACATGACTGCTTACTTTGAAATATATGAAATAGATGTTGATGATGTAGGAATGAGAATATTTGTTCAAAGTCTAACTGAAGAAGTTAGAACCTGGTTTAGAGCCCTACCTGCGAATAGTATCAATGACCTAGAAGCTCTCTATAGACAATTCTCAAACAGATGGGAAAAGAAGAAAAATCCTCTCCAAATCTTATCAGAATAGGAAAACCTGAAGAGAGGAACACAAGAAACTTTGTAAGACTACTGCACTAGGTTCAATAATGTTTACAATGCTATCCCTAAAAACCTCAGACCTCCTCCTGATTTAGCATTAATCAAATTCCCTGATGGATTTGATTCTAACATGGCCTACCAGCTTAGGGAAAGAGCTCCTCGAACTTTAGGATATATGCAAAGTATAGCTGTCAGTGTTGAAGCCAATCTGATATCTAAACGAGCCAATCCAAAAGTGAAAGGAGAATACCATTGAAAGAAGAACCCTCAACCTTTGAACATAAACTGGATGCTATTATTAAAGGGATGGATAGGCTAGGAGATAGAGTAGAAACAATTGAAAGGAAATCCCCTTGGGATGGTCAACCAACCAATACTGGAAGAAATCCAAATTTCAAGAAAAATCAAAGCCTGAAGACTGGAAAGACGGGTCCTGACCAAAACATTAGGCCCCCATTTCAGGAAAATTATGTTGAAGCCTCAAATTCTGATGAACCAATAGAAGATACTCAAATAAACTTGATGGGAATCAATAATGAACAACAATTTTTCTTGACCCAAGAGGATCAAGAAGCTCACATTCTCAAACAATTCCAAACTCAGTCAGGTGAATCATTTGACTTCAGGGAGGGATATGATACAACTATTTATGAAGTCCACAAGCAATATAATCTGAGGAGCAGAATAATTGATGTACCTGAAACCAACAAAAAGAAAGCTACAAAATAGCCCATCAAAGGTAAGATGAATACTACACCTATACATATTCTTTCTAGACTGGATCCTAATCCTGTTAACCCAATAATTGAAGATGTGTCCAACAATCAACCAAATAATAGACAACTCTCCACTCCTCCTCCTCCCAAAGGAAATGTGGAAGAACCTCGAGAAGTTGATTTGGAAGAAACTTCAGCTAATAACCCCACTCCTAATAAGGAGAAAAACAAAGAAAGTACAAAAGATAGAGAGAATCCAACTATCCGAAATACAAGAGCTCAGACTAAAAAACCTTTTAATCTGGAGACTAAAGTAGGAAAACTAAAAATAGTTGTTCCATTGTCTGAATTAGCTAAACATGATGCCTACCAAATCCAAATCAATAGATCACTCAAAATCACTAGAAATGAAGATTCAGTAAATGTTTTTGATGACCAACCTGAATTGATCTTTGGCCCTGAAGTAAATGGAAAACCCGTAGATGGAGGAATTCCTCCTTTCTAAGTAAGTTTAAACATACATGACAAAATACTTCATAATGCCATGTTTGATTCTAGGGCATCTCACAACCTAATGCCCAATTCTGTAATGGAAAAATTATACCTAGATATCACCAGGCCATACAAAGACCTCTTTTCTTTCGATTCAAGTCAGGTGAGATGTTTAGGATTAATAAAAGACTTGTGTGTTTCATTGGTTCAATACCCTACAAAGACACTTTTAATGGACATAGTAGTAGCAGATATTCCACCAAAATATGGCATGTTATTGTCCATATCCTGGGGTGCAAAGCTTCAGGGATCTCTTCAATTGGACATGTCCTATGCTACTATCTCAATTTCCAGCCAACCTAAGAAACTATACATAGAAACTTTAATGAAATATGTAGTAAGTAGTCAGGAGAAACCCCAAAATTTCCCCATCTACTCGGTACACTCTGATATGGATTCTTTCATTCTTTACAATGTTGAAATTGATCCCTCCAATGAATTAGAAGTTTTAGTAGCAGAACCAAAAGAAATTAAAAAAGAAAAATCTAGTGTTCAAATCCAAGAAATCTCTGAGAAAAATGAAACATCAGACACCCAAGAGAAACCAAAAGAAAGTAAAAAGCCAGATCTTACAGTTAAGCAAATTCTTGATACTCCTAATACCAACTATGAACATGAAATTCTTTGGCACTTATAATTTGATGGATCAATCAACAAATTAGGAGCAGGAGCAGGATTTTGGGTGTACAATCTTGAAAATGACCATGTTGAAGGCCATGCCTACAGGTTAGAATTTAAGTGCACCAATAATATGGCAAATTATGAAGCTCTCTTGCTAGGTCTCAAACTTGTCAAAAGATTAGGAGAAATTAGAGTATCTTTCATAGGAGATTCTGATTTAATCATTCAACAGATCAAAGGGAAGTATCTAACTAATGATCCTAGATTGAGATATTACAGAGGAACAGTTATAGAGATTCTTAACACTTTTCTGGAAACTCAACTTGCTAAAGTCCCAAAAATACACAACTTGCAAGCCCACAGTCTGGCAATGTTTTCCAGCACTTGCAAATTACCATTCAAACCAAATCATCAGTTTACAACTGAGATTAGATACAGACCAGCTATACCAGACAATGTAAAGAACTGGAAAGTGTTTGATAGTGATGAACAGATAAATAATTTCTTGACTTTAGATGAATAATTTTCTAACAGTCACATAGATGTAGATATAGTTACTGAATTTGATCAAACAAATGAGGTAGAAACAGACATTTCAGAAGAAAGTATAATTCAAATGCTTCATCCCACAAAGTTTACCAACAAAGAAATGCAGGACCTTAAACAAATGGATATTAATGAGGTTATTGAAGGAGAATTATAAGTGATTGATTTAAAAGATAATCATTTGCCTAAAGGATTAACTCCTCTAGAAGACCTGTTTGATTCTAATGATATTCCAAAGAAACCTAAGATGGAACCACTAAAAGTAGACATTGAAGAATGTAACTTAGGAACAGAAGAAAATCCAAAAATGATAAAGTTATCCAAATCTTTTCCTTCTGACCAAAAATTAAAATATGTTGAACTAATGAGAGAATTCCAAGATGTCTTTGCCTGGAGCTATGAAGACTTGAAATCATATGACACCTTTATAATTTAGCATACAATACCTTTGAAAGAAAATTAGAAACCATTCAAACAAAAACTCAGAAGAATTAACCCTGTATTGCTACCATTTATTGAAAAAGAAATTAAATGTATGTATGAAGCAGGGATAATTGCCCCTATTAGATTTTCAGAGTGGGTGTCTAATCTAGTACCTACTAGGAAGAAAACTGGGGAAATTAGATTATGTGTTGATTTAAGAAATGTGAATAAGGTTTCTCTGAAGGATAATTACCCTTTACCTAATATGGATCATATTTTATAAAGGGTAGTAGGTTCTTCTAGGATTTCACTTTTAGATGGGTTCTCAGGGTATAACCAGATTCTATTTCATCTTGATGACCATGAAAAAACTACTTTTACAACACCATGGGGAACATTCATGTACATCAAAATGCCATTTGGACTTAAAAATGTAGGAGAAACCTTCCAGAGAGCAATGGACATAGAATTTGCAAAAGAAATTCATGATTTTCTTGTTATATATCTGGATGATTTAACTTTTTTTTTCTAAATCAAATCAGCAGCATTTGGACCATCTCAAAAAAGTATTCCTAAAATGCAAAAAATATGGTATCTATTTAAATCCAAAGAAGTCCTTGTTTGGTCTAGAGGAAGGTAAACTCTTGGGCCATATCATTTCCAAAGATGGCATTCAAATTGATCCTGCTAGAATAGAAGTTATTCTGTAGATACCTCATCCAAGAAATATCAAAGAACTTTAAGCTTTCTTAGGAAAGATAAATTTTTTGAGAAGATTCATATCTAATTAACCTGAACTAATTAGATTTCTTAATGATATGTTAAAAAAGGATTCAAGTATTAAATGGACATTAGAAGCCAAACAAGCATTTGAAGAAATTAAAATGGCTTTAACTAGAACACCGGTCTTAACCAGTCCACAATTTGATAGAGACTTCATGATATTTTCATTCACATCAGAACACACTATAGCAACTATTTTATTACAAAAGGATGATCAAGTATGTGAGAAACCCACAATCTTTTTTAGTAAATCACTTAGGGATGCATTATTAAAATACAAAAATCATGGAGAAACAAGCTTTTGCACTTGTAAAAGCCATTAAAGACTTCAGAGTCTATATATTATACTCTCATGTGATAGCTTATGTACCAAATGTTGTTGTCAAAGACATCTTAACCTAGGATGGAATTGAGGGCAAAAGAGGTAAATGGATTGCTACCATACTAGAATATGACATTGAAATAAAACCTAAAAAACTAATAAAAGGACAGGGATTGGCCAAACTTATGACAGAAACAAATTATCAAGCCCTGGACATAAATGAACTGGTTAACGAACAGGAGATGGCGACTCCACAAATCAGACAGGCCTTCTTAGATTCACCTTGGTATGCTGATGTAATTTATGTATTACTAAACCTGCAGGCTCCTCTAGGGTTATTTAGAACAAAGAAAAGGTTCTTAAAGATGAAAGCTTCAAATTTCTATATTTTAGATAATGCTATTTTTTGGAAAAATCATGAAGGAATTTTATTGAATTGTTTACTGAAAGAAGAAGCTGACAAGGCTCTCCAAGAATTTCATGCAGGAGATTGTGTTGGGCACCTTTACTAGAAATCAACTGCAGACAAGCCTAAGGGTTGGATTCTATTTGCCAACCTTGTTCGTTGATGTAAGTAAATTTTTCACTGCTTGCCATAAATGTCAAAATTTTGAAGGCAAGAGAAAATTGTCACCTTTACCCCTTAAACCAATTTCCACTGAAAAACCCTTCCAACAATGGGGCTTCAACTTTATTGGAGAAATTCATTCTCCCTCTTCTGGCCAACACAAATGGATTCTCACTACCATATACTATTTCACCAAATGGATAGAGGCCATCCCTTCCATACAAGCCAATGATACAGTGATCATAGGATTCTTAGAAACCAACATATTATCTAGATTTGGCTGTCTTGATAAAATCATAACTGATAATGCTGTTGCCTTCAAATCCAAGAAAATGATTTGTTTTTGTAACAAGTACTACATCACCTTAGGCCATTCTATAGCCTATTACCCCTAAGGGAATGGACTGTCTGAGTCTCCCAACAAGAGCCTCATTAATATCACTAAAAAAATATTGGAGGAGAATAAGAAAAATTGGCACAAGAAACTGACAAATGCACTATGGGCAGATAGTCTCACCACCAAAAAATCCATTGGTACTAGTCCTTATGAATTAGTCTATGGCATGGAGGTTGTATTCCCTACATCATTAGGAGTTCCTGTAATGAAATTACATCAAGAATTTCAGGTGGAACCTAATGATATTCAAAGGAGGATAAACCAGACCATCAATCTACAGCAGACCAGAGAGGAAGTGTATCAAAGATCCCAAGTGTTGCAGGAAAAGCTTAAGAAGATATTTGATAAAAGGACCAAGGCAGATGACTTCTACCTTGGAGACAAAGTGTTAAGATGGGATTCTAGGAGAGAGGATAAGGGGAAACATGGGAAGTTTGACTTCCTATGGAAAGGACCTTATATTATCTATGCCTTACAAGGAAATAATACATATTATCTAAACAACTTGGATGGCACAGAAACAGAGGAAGGACCAGTTAATGGTCGGATGTTGAAACATTAATTTGATCCTGCTTATTAATGTATCCTGATTGTGAACATGTACATACTATATCCTTCGTATTGTTATAGTTTTGATTGGATATTGACTTATTGAAGTTGAAGCCCGAAGAGAAGGCCCTAAGCTTCAAAAGTGTCACTATCATACATACAATAAAGCAACGAGCAAAAGAAGATTCCACAGTTCAGTCAAAGTCATTCGGAGGCCATCTGACCTGTTGTTCTTGACTTTCCACTAGGAAAAGCCATCCCAAAGTAGAGCTAGTGTTATGCTCCTATACCAATAAGTGTATATATCATGATTGACTTGATAAGATATGTAATATGTTTATACCTTTCCTTGTCGCAAAGGTTTTCCATATTTTCAAAAAATCAAAAAATTTAAAAAATGTAAATAGGGTGTACCCTAAAAGAAAAATCAAAGGGTGAAAATAATAAAAAAGAGGTCAAAAAAGGAAAGAAAATGAACCCCATCAAAAAAAAGACCAAGGAAAGTGTGCAAGTCTAAATGCCACTACTTTTTACTCTTGTGCAATAAACAATTGTGTGTAGTTTCTCACTTATGCCACAATTTATGAATAGTCAAATAGCTTAAGCTTGGCTAGTTCATATTTGAATTTCATGTTTTAGAAGTAGAGAATAAAGATCTGACCAAATAGTGTAATCTTGGTAGATAAGTAGATAGGTAGATTGAATAAAAGGAGCTCAACAGTTTAGTCTGAGACCTTGGATGTAATAAGGCTAGATTTAGATAGAGATCTCCATGTAAAAGAAAGGAAAACGTTTGATAAGGGTTTGCCAGTCTAAGTGCACCCAAATAAAGAAGAAAAAATGTTACGTTAAAGTAGGTAGGGTAGGTAGATGATGTTGCAGAATTACATGTGATGGATAATGACTCTAAAATGTGTTAATATTTACTTTCATCACAAGTGCAAGGCAGACATTACACTGAAAGCATTTCAAGCAAGGCAAGGTCAAATACTTAATTTCCCCCCTCATTTTTCCCTAAATTATCACTAATTTCGCCTAAGTACTAAGACAATTGTTAAATTAGAGGGGCTCAGAGCATTTATTTGACTTCTGGAGGGATCGGACCCTCGACCTAATAGTTTATAAAGCCTAAAGTACTTAAAATTATTCATAAGAACACTCATTCACTTTCATAATTCTTTTCCTAAGTAAAATCCTATTTTGCCTAGGAAAATTGCAAAATTTCTCATATAAACCCTTTTCTAAGCCTAAGTATAACTACACATGTCAAATGTTTTTACACTTAGCACTTTTGTTTTATTGTCATATTAACTTCTAACCTATATTATATAAATCCCTTACAATGTTTCCCCTTTCCCGTATTATTTCATATATTAAATATTCCTGAAATATTACATATTCCGCCCCGGTTGAATACAACCATAAACCCGTGTTTAAAAGAGGATTAATGAATTAATCTGTAATTCATTAAGAACCTTAAACCCCTGTCACTTAAAATGGGATTAATTAGCCCTCGCGGTTAATTAATAACCTCATTAGCCAATCCCGCCGCTCCCGATATTATTAAATTAATTCTTAATTTATCAGGCCCGCTTTATTAAAACCCTGCATATTGCTTCTTGCGTCAACCATCCGATCAGATCCTCAAGATCTAATGGCTAATATCAATATCGCTCAACCCTTTGTGACCACGTGTTAGCACGTGATCACAAAGCGGTTTCCTCCCATCACCTCTGCCACGCATCAAACATCCTATGGAATCGATGGCTCCCGGCTTATTACCGCCCGTCCCCAAAAGCAGTGCGATATTAAACGGCTTACCGCCTTCCCGCATACGACAAAACTGTCATGTCACTCCCTGATGACATCACCCATCCCAAAACCAAAAAGCCCCGCCAACCCTTGAATTTGTAAATAAGACAAACAATGTCATTTTCATTGCCTCATATTGTAAACCTCTGCTCCCATGCAAAAGAACGTCGAAGTTAACAATTCCAAGTTTTTAGCCGCCAACCCGCTTGAAACTTGCAGCCAACACAGCCCAGAAACTGTTAGCAACAACCAATACCTGAATTTCACTGTTCATCCCCTGAACATAGGTATTTATCCAAATTCCCAATAAAACCCTACAAGCTCTTGCTTTCCACTGTAATTTGACAGAAAAGACCCAAATTCATTACAATTCAGTCTTTATTTTCATCATATAAGTTCCCAAACCCTCTGTTTTTCCCATTGTTTATATAAAATCACTGTTTCCATTTGAATTCACAAGAACCATACATGGAAACCCCTTTGGCTTTGAATGTTGCACCCATAAATGCTCCCCACAAAGATTTATACTATCTGCCTTTGGCAGATAAGGACTTCCAGATAAAAGACCTGAACACTGACAAAAATCACCTGAGAGTCTTTTGCCAAAGAAAATATAACTACCTAAATGGCTCTGATATCCTAGGTCTGTGGGAATCCAACCTTCCTATGTATTTTCTACCCTCAGTTCATGTTTTCCCAGAAATAATTCATCATTGCCATGCCAATTACGACCCTAATCGCCGAGTAGTCATGTCCCTAAGCCAAACCATTCTTTTTCCAATAACTACCGAATCAATTAATGAAATGTTATAATTTCATCCCAGTCAAGCCCTGACTCCCCTTTCCATGGGAGATTTCCTTGAGAAATCAACTAAATTATCCCAAGAGGAACTCAATCGCCTGTATTAAACTTTCATGTTACCAAAACATCAACCTAATGGTGCACCTCCTTACATGCACACTTTCTTTACAGATATGGGACAACTTATAATCGACATGTTATCATCAATAATGGGTTTCAATACTAGTGCATTTGTTGATGAGTTAACCCTAGTAATGTTGTCATTTTTTTCTCCTAGGTAGCCCCCTCCTATCAAATATGAATTTGCCTCCTACATTGCTGGCAAGATTCATGACCAGTTCATGAGACTAGAAAATGAAATAGTTTTCAAATACACCACCTTTATATACCATCTTATGCTCTTTTATCAGTCAGACAATTTCCCATTCCCTGTCCTGAAACTTGACACCAGAAGAAATCCAAGGTCTGTAATCTTCTGTTCTGCACTATTCCATGATTCTTTTGAAACCCCTTACTCCTATAATGAATTCATTGACCTATTCATTCATTGAGCAACTACCTTGTTGACAGGGATTTCCCCTCCCAGGATCAGTGGTGATATTAGAAAGACCCTTCAACTTTCTAAATAGTACAAAGTAGGAGATCGGTATCTACATCAGAACTTCACAAAATTTAGGATATATGGTTGTGAGCTTGCCCCCTTTGAATTACCAAAGTAAGTTCCAATGCGACTGTTTGCATCGGAATACTATAGGCAGATGTGTAATGCAGATTTGATCCATTTTACCAAAGCCAAAAAAAAGCATAGCTCAGGATCAAACATCAGATAGGCCCTTTCGTCTGCAACAGTAGAGAAGCAGGGGAGGAAGCAAAAATAATTCTAGAAAACTACCTTAGATTACAAAAAAGCTTTGGTTGGGCCCCATATGACCCTCATGGAATTATCTATGATAGAAGAATGAAGAATACGTTGTCCCCCTATATGCATCATAGGATCCCAAAAATTGAACAGTTTGCCAACATGGATGAATGGAGAGAGGGGACCTTAGTAGCTGCTGACAATGAACAGGTGAATATTGAAAATGTAATGAGATATCTCGAAAAGACTCTTGATATAGATTCTTTTGGGCAGGTACATTATGATAGTTCTCAGAAATCAGCATCAGGAATAAGTGCCTCAGTAGCTGGGAACTCTTAAAGGCACTCACAGTAGACCAATACACCAGCCACAAAGACCTCCAAGGGAAAAGAAACAGAGACCAGTACACAGGCTACTGAAAAATCTATAATGTCTAAACAACCTGAAGCACACAAAGAGCAAGCAAACATCCAGATTCCTCTAACTCAAGTCAATGTGGTAGAACCACCCATCTTGCAGACTCCTTTGAATGAGGAGAGGACTAAAAAGAGAGACAGGGAATTAGCTACCCCTACCAATGGACCCTCTGAATAGCTCGGTGCTAAGAGGCACAATCTGAATCCTCTTTCAGAAGAAGAATTCTATGAAGAAAATATTGATAGCCAAAGAAAAGAAGGTGTTGATAGTCATTAGACTTTCCCAGCAGAAGATACACCTTCTGGCTCACAAAGACATGAGTTGGAAAGACAGTAGAGTGCAAAGGTGTCATCCTTCAAGCCTCCAGGAAACAAAAATCTAGATATTAAAAGGAAGTTCAAAGAAATGAAAGCAGAAATGAGCCATTAATGATCCAAGTTTACAATCAATATTTGAAAATGGCTCCCACAAACCAGAACAGGTTGATGTCAACCTACGACATCAAGGAAGGAAAAATGATTATGATTTTTTTCAAGCCCAAGGTGCAACAACCTCAAATAGCGGCAAATTACTTCAAAACTAATTTTGAAGTTATGGCAAAAGACATCCATCCCCTGGACTAGATTGAATTGCACAAAAAGACAAGAGAGATGGTCTATTCCACACTAAGAAGTAAACCCATGATGGCTCAAAGGATGGAAAATTCTCTAAATAATACAACTACCCAACTACAGCTGGAGAAAGCCTCTTCACAGGCTAAGGAAAACATGATTGAGACATTAGAAGAATTGATCATTGGGTTGGGTCATGATCCCAAAAATGTGAAGGATGCAGAAGCCTTAATTAAAAATAATGATGAAGACATCACTACTTTGAGAAAGCAACTGAAATTGCCACCTTCACGGCACCCACAAATAGTTGAGGTTATACAACAAAGAACTGAAGAAGAGCTTATGGATTTAGTTCTGAAACTTAATGAGCAGCTAAAGGAGACTGAACAAGAATTAGAGATGTCATTGAAGGAAATGCAGGGAGAGTCGACCTCTCAGCCTCCCAATGTGATTCTGGTAGTTTCCACTGCAGTCCCTTCCACCCTTGGAACAGCTCTGGAACCTAATGTTCCAATGGTCATAGGAGAGGCAGGAACAACAACAACAAAAACAGGTACAACACAAGCAGGAATTTCAGGTCTCAACCCAAATGAATTAGTAAAATCAATGGAGGAATTGAAGCACCAAGTCACAGAGCTGCAAAAGGTAAAAGAACAATTCGCTACATTGGAGAAAAAGTATGATCTCTCAAAAATAAATGTTGCAGAAAGGAAAAGGGAAATTAAAGGATTAGAACAAAGAGTGAAATCATTAGAAAAGGATCTCACATTTGATAAACCCTTGACAGAAATTAGGAAAATTCTATGGGCCAACATCACTCAATCAATAAATGATGTTTGGCCATCAATCCAAATAATTTTTGAACAAATTGATTTAGTAGAGGCAGTCCGAGAAGAGATTCAAAGGACAAGAGCAGAGTTAGGAAAGATGCCTAAGGAAGCCACGAGGCTCATAAATTTTTGGAATACCAAGAATAAGTACCAGCTTGAAGAACTAGGCATTGAAGACAGAACAGGGACAATTCTAGAAGTCAAAAGAGTTTTAACTAAAAGGACTTTGATGCAAAATTTAGAAAGAAGATGCCATGACATGTAGGAAGAAATCAATGCTTTTATGAAGAAATTTGATGTTTTTCAGAGTAAAGGGGGGCCTAGTCCTTTAGTTATTAATGACAAATTAATGAGGCATATAGATTATGTGGAGAAATTGAATCAATATGCAGGAAACTAGGCAAGTTCATCAACAAGTGCATCAGCATCAAAAGTATTGCCTACATGCAGAGTTATCTATGACAGTCTAGAGAACCTATTCTATGTCGAGCATGAAATAAAGCACTTGTTTCCAATTCAGCCTACCTTTTTCAGGTACATCGAAACTGATGAGACCCTAAGGAAACTTCAAAAAACCAGAATACCACAACCAAAATGGTGGGAAGAAATGTTAGAAATTTTGTAAATTATCCTTGGTAAAAGGTAAATTTTGGTTATTTACTACAGTTAGTAATGGTAAAGAGGATAAATAGAGATCAAATAGGTCAAATAGTATCAGAGCAAGTAAAGAGTATCAGTGAAAACAGGGTAGCCAGCACAGAATTACAAAGAAGACAATGGCATGCCAAATCATAGGGCCTGCCTCCAACACATTCATAATAATAGGAACAACACAATATCATGTTGCCTTTTCTTCTATCTACAAGACCATCTGTCTCTATTTTTCTTGTAACTTATTGATAATCATCCTAGAATATATATCACTTTGTTATGAGATATTTGTTGTAAGATTTTTTGTATAAATACTCCCTCAATTGGAGTATTGAGGGTGGATTCTTAGAAATTGTTGTAAAACTGATTATTTTGGAATAAAGTGCTATTGGGGAATTTTTGTATGGCTAGCTAGATGAAGAATTAATGCAAAGGACTTTTCATAGGATTCATGTGTCAGAAACCGGATTAATAAGTATTCTATATCTCATGTTTTAAAGTTTTATGGTTTATTATTTTCAAATGTGTTCCATATCTGAATAGTAAACGAAGAAGAATAATTCAAGAAGTGCTTAAGTTCAATCTATTTTCAATCATTTTTATTCTTAATGATTTCCACTACACTAGCATAAGCAGTGAATTCTTAATTTCTCCTATTTCCTAGTTTATTCATTTATGATTATTTAATAAAGAATTCTTAATTGCTCTTTATTGTTAATCATCCAAGTTCCTTCTCTTAAAATATGGTGAAGGATTCTTAATTGCCCTTCATCCCTTTTGAGTCCATTCCGTCCTTTTTTAAGTTTCTATTTTCTCCCTGTTTAGCTATCTTGCCCTATGAAACCCTCCCTTATTGAGAAACCAAATCCAGTTGAGCCATCCTCTTTGAATCCATTAGCCCAATGGACTAAACTATTCAGTCCTACCCCTCTGCTATTGAATTTCACAACCAAACACAATCCAAACCCTTAAACTTTCATAACTAACCTAATATCTTTCAAAACAATGCTAAAACTTAAAGAGAGAGCCCTCTCTGGGTACAAATTGTCTAGATTTCGTACCTAAAAGTTGGTTTGTGGTTACCTCAGACCCCTTTCCTCTTCCCAACAACTTCAAGGAAAATCTGAGTGATAACAACTTCTGAAAAAGGGAAACCCTTGGGAGCAAAATGCAATTGCAATTCTTCCCCCTCAATAGTGTGTGGAGTAGAAACTTCGGACTCATCCGGAGATGTGACTAGAGCATTGCCTTCGGGTTCCATGTTTGAAAACAAATGACAACGAATAGCCGAACGCGTACTGGGGGATAGTTCCAAAGGAACACCTAGCTAGTCATACAGACTGTAAGGACACTGCGGTGATATCTCAACAACGTCAAGTAGAGGGTTCAGAGGGTAAATAACTAGTCCAAGTTGATCGTTAGTGGTCAGCGAGTTCTCTGGAGTTCGAACGAGATTTTCCAGATATTCTAGGTGAAGATCAGCAAATGACCCTATATCGAAAGTAGGCGAAGGATGAGATGACAATGGTTGAACACTCAAAACAATTGTGAGTTCAACATTTTGGTCCTCGAGTGACTCTAGTAACTCAAGAAATGGCTCCTCAGACAATCTTTTAGATGGAGGATAGGAAGAGGAATTGTGTGAACCAGATGGTTCAGCCACGATGACCTTGTCTTAGTCGATGAAACAAATAACTTCAAGGCTTTAAAATTTTCTTTTAAGGAAACTCACGATTTGGTCAAAAAGACTAACAAGATGTTTTGGATCATGGGCAATCAATTATTAAGACGCATAAAATACTGATGCTCTTTCATTTTTTAAGAGTCGAGAAAGAAATAAAGATGAATCTATCACTTTCGATTGGAAAAAAGCTCGAAAGGACAAGTTCTCGAATGATATTTTAAGTTTAATGAGTCAAAAATATCAAATGACTGCTCTAGATGATCTAGGTAAATAGGATTACGAGGCAATCGTGAACTGCAGAATACCTCCCGGCGAACCAAGAAGTATGAGTAGGAAATCTCACTGAATGCCATGTTCGGTGTATCACGTTCGCAAGGCGGACGACTAGGCTTCCTAAGGATAAAAGGATTGCAACCTAGTGGAGTCTCCAGTTATATACTCAGCGGTACAGGGAGCACAAATCCATACTAGTGTTGTCTAATGTCGAAGCTAACGACATCTGCTAGGTTTAAAGACGTTGGAACACGTCTCTAGCCTAGACCTTCTAGATATGATCGTTAATGTCAAATGTACCTTAGGTTAATTGAATTCATTTTAAAGTTGATCTTGAGTTATGTTTCAGTTTTTAGGTCTTAGTGATGCTACTTGAAAAACCTTAAATGCAACTAAATGAGACAAGACCCTTTCAATTCGATGAAATTCCTACACTAGAGAGGGTAGAAACTACTCAATCAAATGAAAATCAAGCAACTGAAAACGAAATGATCTTTCACTACCTTACTTTTTCAAAAAATAAACTAATGAAAAATGCATTCCAATTCCTAATTTCCTGACAAGCACTTATCTATTAGTCCTTTCAAAAACAAAAAAGTTCTCTTCCTTTTTCCATTGCTTATGCAATTCAAGTCTTTCAAAGATGCAAACTATCATAACATAATGATGCAACAAGCTAGAATTTCACACTTTTCATGAAACAACGAAACAAACTTTTCGCATACAATCTTTCAGTGAAAAAGTTTTTGAGACAATAAGCTCTCCAAGAAGATGAAAACATGAAAAGAGAAGTTCATTCAGATCAATGAAACATTGAATTTACCAAACACAAGACTAACAATGTAATCTATATCGGAAAAGAAACGTTTAGGCAAGCAAACGAAAGTTTTCAAACTTGTGAAAAAAGAGGTCAAAGTTGTGAAAAGGACCAAAAACAAAATGAAAAGAGTAAAAACACCTACAACCCGACTTAGTGAGTTCAAAAACTACTGAATGGACAACCAACTAGATGCCCTAGTGTCACTAGCCACCCAATGACTCAATCAATCAAGTAGAAAGATGACAAGCCAACAAGCAAACAAAACCAAATGAAAAGTAGCTTTGTAATTAGGGAGGAAATGGTCCAAAATGCTTACGAGGTCAAAACCACAAGAGCAGAACACACTGGCCAAGATTTGGTCAAGCCCTAGAGGCTGGTCGATGCAACTGTTTCTCAGAAACTAGCACTAGTTGACGCGACTATCAGTGGATTAAGTGCGCTGATCGAGGTAGCTAAGGAAAAATAAAAATTAAAAATTAAAACAGGGACCAGATCTACTACTATGAATTTTAGACTCAGGCTAGTAAGTAGGAGAAAAGAAACAGAACCAAAGGGAAAGAGTGGAACTAGAAAAGTTCTCACGAAATCATGAAATCCAAGACAAGCAAAAGGATTAGGATCCACAGTGAAGTCTCCAATTTGTGGTGAGGTAAAATTATAAGTGCAGACATGAACGAATTGTTATAACCCAATAATGGGTCTAGCCACAACAGATACATTCTATGGAAGATTTCCTTAGGTTAGAATCAATCAAGAAGACATACCTCTTGGACTCTTATTATGTTTGATGATGTCCTCACTTGCTCACTCCAGTGATCTCTCGCTTCCTTCTTCAAGCTCCTAAAACATGTAAACAACAACAGACAACAAACATAATAATAGACAAATTGCAATTCAAGCTACTTAACAAGTCAAGAAACATTAAGCCATGAATATGTAATATTACAAAACATGTAGGAAATCAATCGATAGTTGCATATATTGATATCAAAAAGAGATTACAACCATTCGTCTCGATGTTGCAGTCTTCCTCTAACAAGACGACGTTCCCACACATTGATGCTAGCATTCCACGATGGCTTCAAACAACAATAGTTTTAAAGCTCTTCCCTTTAGGCTTCACTCCAAACCAAAACACACTTCTCCCTCACACAACTAGATAGCTACAACTAGTAATAGCTTGCTTGTCTACTCCAAACCAAAATAGCATCAACACTCAACCAAAAACTATGACTATCTTGTGCTTGGGAAGAAGGGAGGATTATATAGGAAATATGGATGGAAGATGAATACCCTTCTCATGGGAGAAGGACTTATCCCTTGAGGTAGTTCCATCATTATAGGGGAAAGGAGCCCAAACTATCATCCTCGACCCCATCCGGCCAAACCATTTACTAGACTTCCATTACGAAGCTTCTAGATCTGGAAGCTTCGGCTCTAATTTAAAAAACTTTCCATAACAGCACCGACGCGACTGAAACACATCCCAGTCGCTCCAGTCGGTGTGAGGAGTAGTGCTAATCTCTGCAAATTGACATAGGGGAGACAAAGACCATTAGCATCAGTCTTGTAAACTAGGGAAAAATATGTTTCAGGGGAAATGGTGCAAAAGGGAAATGATCTACTCATGAAGAGGGACATAATGGGAGTTTCTTCCTGAAGGCAAAGCATGCAAGGTTCACTGTAGAGGTCCTCCAGGATCAAGGAACAGGGAGTACAGGGACAGTGACAAAATGCTATGTAAAACTGGGGTGATTAATTCCACTTTTATCATTCTCATTCTGAAGTCTTCTCATACATCATTGACTTTCACCCAATATATCTATGCAATATAATCTATAATATGATTTCTAAGATCATTGAGCTAGATAGTCTTAGCAATGAGACCAATGAAAGTGAGAAAATAACAAGACCTACAAAATTTCCCATTCGGTCACCCGTCATAATATTATTCTTTGACTATAGGGTTCTTTTGAGTGTGATGCATTAATGTTGGACCAATCCAAGTTGTAAGAAATGAAACTTAACGAAATTATTTTTATTGAATGCAAAATATAGCATAACATTACATTAGGACAAAAAACATGTTTTATTCCAAGGTGAAGTCCCATATTTATACTTTTTACAGGAAACTTTCAAACTCATGCTTCTCATTACATTTCAGATACCATGGGTAAATAACATGGATTACGAAATCCAAGGGTGAATACCATAGGAAAATATAATAAAATAAGGTATTATGGGTAAATATAATAAATTACAATACCATGGGTAAATACCGCGTTTTACAAAATCCATGGGTAAATACCATGGGTGAGTATTATAATTAAGATGATAAAATTGAAATCATCGTCTAGTTTGTGGATGACCCAAAACCAAGTGTTGTTGAAGACAAGGGTTTTGCATAGTTGACCCATAACTGTGGGTTTTTGGATGACCCTTAACCATGATGAACAAAGATTCAAGGATAGAGATAAATTGTAATGCTTATGGGCAAAATATGATGTTGATTGTGTGTGGCCTAGCAAATAGACATCGATGGCAAGGGTTTTTTGTGGTTCACACATAACCGTGATGAACAAAGATTCGAGGATGGACATACCTTGTAATGCGTAAGGGCCAACTGTGATGATGACCATGTTTAGCCTAGAAAATGGACTTTAGTGACAATGGTATTGTGTGGTTAACCCATAATCGTACAAAGATAGTTCACTTGTTGATCCACCTAGTAGAGATCTGCTACTTTATCTTTGCAAATTCTTACCATCCAATGAGATGTTGTAAAGCCTTCCATCATCTCACTCCTTTGTCATGTAAGTTCTTCCTCGAGCAACAATTTAACAAGATATCCCGATCCATCATTTTTTATTTTTATTTTTCTGCCATGTAAGATTCTTAGAGTCAGTGAGGACGGCCCTACAAAGGTTGTAGTATTTCAAGTCCCAACTCCTTGTGCCCTAGCCTCATTCAGGGCATGAATAGAAAAATTGACAAGATCAATCCCTATTTGACACCACTGATGGACATAGTCTGAAAAATGAGACCAATGAAAGTGAAAAAATAATAAGAACTAACACGTTTCATAGTAGGTCACCCATCACAATACTATTATAGTCCAAGCACACTTGATTGTAGGGTTCTAAGCTGTGATGCATTAATGTTGGAGCAATCCAAGTTGTAAGAAATGAAACTTAACGGATAAAAAAATGAATGTATCACAATTTGAAAATGGCTAGGAATATGACGCATTGTATAAGAAAAATATTCCAAGAGAACAACATAAAGGGAAATAAACTAATTTATTGAATTTGAAATATAGCATAAGACTACATTAGGACAAAAAGCTTGCTTTACTCTAGAGTGAAGTCCGGTATTTATACATTTTACGGGAACCTTTCACTGAGCCTCTCATTACATTTCAAATACCATGGGTAAATACCATGGCTTACAAAATCCATAGGTGAATACTATGGGAAAATATAATAAATTAAGATATCATGATAGACATAATAAATTGCAATACCATAGGTAAATACCATGGGTGAGTATTATAATTAAGATGGTCAAATTGAAATCATCGTCCATATTATGATTTATTTTATTTATTATCATGTATCGTACATTGTTTTAACAAATATTTATATATAAAAAATTATTAATTGCAATGAATATTTTCCACGTAAATGAATCATTGTGTTCAGGTTAAAAGACACATTATCTATTCATATTTCCTGAGAACAATTCAAGTTCCTACAAAAGTGGCATATCTAGGATGTTGTTGCGATTGCTCGGGAGTGCATACATTCCATCCATACGAAAAAGAAGGATGGTCTAGTAATGAAGTTGGATTTACACAAGGAATATGACAATGCTGATTGGTATTTTCTGAAAATGATTCTTACTAAGATTGGACTATCTCTAGACAATTTCATTAATGGTGTTCCATTTAAATTTTCCTAGCATTGAGGAGATAAATTTGTCGCTCGTTTCATGGAGTGAAGGTAATATGAAGGGTCTCTATTTCTCATTTAATGTTTGTTAATGATGTTCTTACTTTTGAACAGGTTTAATTAGCTCAATGGAATGTGTTACATTCTATTATTTCAAGATATGGTGAAGAATTAAGTTTAAATCCTAATGGTAAAAAATATTTATTTATTCACTCCTCTAAAAATCTACCGGAGGTTGCTGATATTGCTAGACTTTTTGGGGTGGTTTTCTCTAGTCTTGAAGAAGGCTTCTTATATATGGGAATTAGAATAAAACTAGACAAATACAGGATTTTGGATTGGAATTGGATTTTGAATAAATTTCAGAAATGTATGGCTTTGTGGTATTTCGAATAAATTTTAAAAGCGTATGGCTCTGTGGTCTCACTGTTGGCCATCTCTGGGAGGATGATATATACTCATTCAATTTGTCTTGCAACATATTTTAGTGTATTCGATGCACCTTTACATGATTCCAGTGAACATTATTTAGAGGATTAAGGAAATTATTTCTCATTTCCTATGGTCAAGGGCTAGGAGGAATCATAAGTTTCATTTGGTGTGTTTGGATGCCATTTCTTGGGGAAAGAAGTTTGGTGGTAGAGGCTTACTAGAAACGAAGTTTTTTTTGTTGGGATTTATTAACCAAGAATCTTCGGAGAGCTCTGAATGATAGGGGTATCTCGTGGGATATGAAAAACATAACATTATTTGAAAGATTGGTCTCTTATGGAGTGGTATAGAAATGGGAACGTTGTTATGATGAAGGGATCATACATCTAGAATAGTTTCCTAAAACTTAGGAGATGGCTCTTTGATAATTTGTAGTGGTATTTTGGAAATGGGGTAAGATTCTTGTTGGCATCAACATTATACATGAAGTGCACAATAGTCATGTTCTTCCCATGCGGGTCTTTGATGCCTTGCATGTGAATGGAATATTCTTCCTAACATAGGCCTATGTGCACTATGATGAATACTTTCATACCCGTCTTAGAAAGATGCAGTAGAGGTTGGACTATCTGGTTCCAACGCTAATAGCTAGAATTGATACATTGCAAAATTACAGTGGGGGCATGAGGATGGTTTGTGTTGGAGTCGAACCCTACGTGATGGGAATGTGGTATAATAAATTTATAAATACATTTCGTGCAATACTCATGGCTTGGAAAATCAATGATGGTATAAGGGGGTGTGGAGTTGGAAAATTCCTTTGAAAATTATTATCTTTGGGTGGCTAGCGTAGGAGAATCACATTCTCACTCGGGATGATATTTGTCAAAGAGGTATCAATGATTTTGGCTGGTGTATCTTCTAAAGGGACTCACAAGAGAATGTCCTTCATTTATTTTTACAATGTTCTTTCTTTGTTGTGGTGTGGGTGTAGGTCTTAGATATTTACTAGTTACCAATAGTTTGCGCTTTCTCCTTATTGGAGGCGTGCTCTCAATGGTGGATTAGGAGGTACCAGAAATACATATCTATCCCTTCATTGATCACCTATGAATTTGGTGGGCGATGAATGCTATGATCTTTGAAGGTACTCCTTTGAATATTGCTCGTTTATGCAACAACATTCAGGCTTGGTTGGAGGGTGGAGTCTAGGAAAGAAAATATGATATGGCACCCAGGATGCTGAAGAATTTCTTCCAGGTGAGATATCTTGCAGGTTTTTTTATGGTTCCTCTCGATATCAAATATGTGGTTTTGGGCTTGTTCTTTTGATCAACTCACATCTATAGATTCAAATTTTATAGTTTGACAGTGGGGGCACAAATACAAGAGCATAGAAACTTACCCTATGGGGGTTGTTATATATGGCTAGGAAACATTGCTTGGATTGGATTATGTTCTACAAAGATTCTAGAACCATTATTGAATGGGCTGTTGGAAAAGAAAAATTATCGTCCCCCAACTTGGTAAATTAGTTGTTAATTTAAAGCAACCTTTTGCAGACAATCCTTTTCAGCATGTGTATAGGGAATTAAATGTTGTGGCCGATGAGATGTTAAAGAAAGGTTTGGACATGCCTCTGGGTGTTCTTCACTACAGTATTAGATATGATGCTAGAGTGGAGGAGGAAGGCGCGATACCATTATGATGATCCCTCTGTGTGAGGATGCATGTTTCACCCGTTTCTCTTTTTTGAGTATCGATATGTGATCTAAGGATAATTTTCTATATTTTGTTTGTATATGAGTATTAATATGAATTTTTCAAGGTATTTGGGATTGTAGTATTATATATACCACATGTGATGTTAGTTGTATATGTTTTTTTTATTTATTTGGAGATTGAAGTATTTAGTTTGCATATGATAGACATCTTGGCTATACATGTATTGGAATTTTCATTTTAATTGAATTTCCAACATTTTTTCTTCCCGGTCTGAAGAAAGAAAAAAAGGGTTTTGCAGGATGCATCCACCATTTAGTATTTAACCATCTTTACCAATTTATCATACCTATATAGCACAAATAAAAAAATTGTAGTAAAATAATTCTTTATGGTTTGTTAGTGGGTGAATGGCCCATTGGAATTGCCAACAAATTCTCTTTTACTCACCAAAGTAATGCCCTACATACAATCATGGAGAGGCATCAAAACTAAGTGCTCTTGATATACAGACTCATTTTATGCAGGGCATCTGATAAGTTTAAATGATGAACATAAAAAGTATTTTAAGTTTGCTTTATGTTTAGAATTCATGGCTTGATGGGACTTGATTTGCAACATGCTCAAAGGCAGATATTGTTTACGCAACACAATATTCATATTTATGCATTGATTATGTGTCACAGTAATGAATTCATCATCATCCATTCCACCCAATTTACACTTGTTGCATGAAGATTTTATATGCTACATGTTAGAGGTTCTAATGCTTGAAGGTAATTTTCTACACTACGCACCAAGCAAAGATCATATGAGAAGGTACCATAGAAGAATACTCTATGGTAGAAAATAGATAAGGTACTAGATGAAGTAGAAAAATTTCTCATGGCTTCGCTCTCATGCTAACTTCTCTACAATGTTTCTAGTGGGAAACAACATGAGTGGAAATATCATGCATCATGTGATTAGGAAGCATAGTGACTAGGAAAGTTGTGATTGCTGATTATAAGTCTGTCTCTTTTATTTGCAATAGCAGATCAAGATGAACATGATATTTTTGTATAACATATTATAATGGGATTATTTAGACATAATCTATGCAATTGAGTTGTATATTATATTTTAATAACATTATAGCACAAAGAAAACTATAATTGAAAGTTGGAAAGCTTATTATGGGATTCAAAACAATTGTAAGCTAACAAATCTTTGGGCATGGAGTAAAATAAAGTTCCTATTCGAGAACCTTAGTCACCTCTATGATTTTATATGGATGTGAGGTTTGGGGTTGCAATATATCTAGTCTTGGAGGAAGTTTAAGGTCATATGAAAGAAATTTATACCCTACAAGTTCAATATTAAAAGAAATACTCCCTATCCCATCCTCTTGATTGAAACTATCCTTTCCCCCATTGAAAGCATGGCTATGGTTAGGTATTTCATGTATAAGAAGAATCTATACAAGAAGGAAGCCAATAAGTATCCTAAAATTTCTTCTAACTCATGCCAAAACCCCCACCTATGGCTCAAGCAAGGCTGACATAAAAATACCTAGTCTTGGATAGACCATTGGGGGGTATAGGAGGTGATCATCTTGAAGAATAAGGATACTATTAAAAATATCATTAATTCCAAATTTAAGGAGAAGTTGTGGGATCATATGGAATTAGAGGGAAAAATGAAGCTAAGGTATTATAAACAGGTGATCAACCCGAATCTCAAAAACCAAAAGTATCTTTCTATCTTGACCAATGCTAAGAGTAAAATGAACATTTCCAAGACAATAACTAATTCTCATAAGTCTCATAATGTGTTATGAAACCAGCTCACAAAAGGATAGAGAAGAGAGATAAATGCCTTCAAAATAAGCCTCTTTGAGGGGGCAGCCTCCTTTACATTACACAAATGAATAATTCTTGAATGATACAAATGAAAAGACCTCTTTTCTATATATATGAGTCTAAGTGGTAATAATATAATCAAAGCCGACATAACAATAATAATGTAAGGGCACAATAATAACATTAGTGGGCTTCTATGGGGCATAATAATAACAATATGGGGACTACATGAGCATAACAATAAATCTGGGGTTTCACTAATAACAATAAGGGGTTAAACTAGTAGTATAGGGACCTAACATGCCCCTCTCCTTCAAAAAGTATTGTCCTCAACACTTGAGTAGTTCTGGATGCTTCTATTAGTGGGTAAGTTGTTCCACTTGATAAGATATCCTGAAATTGATTGATTTCATATCTGTCAGGTTCTTTTTTCTGTGACTGCTTTAGGTTCCAATATGATTTTTCCTTGCTCATCAAGTTCTGGCAATATTGTTTTAAGTGGGATCTTATCATTAGGTAAGGTAGCCATTTCTCAAGTGCATGTAGTCTTGCCAACATTTCCTTCTCATAAATAGCTTTTTGTAAATACTTTCCTTTGATTGGACGACTTTCGAAAGCAATGGGTCTTTCTTCTTGCGTTAAAACATCCCCAATTCCATTTCCCAAGGCATCACATTCCAAAACAAAGGTTTTTGTGAAGTCTGAAGTAGCTAAGACCGGTGCTTGACACATTGCCTCTTTAAGATGTTCAAATGCCTTCGTTACTTCTGGAGTCCATGAAAATGCATCTTTCTTAAATAATGTTGTTTTAGGAATGTCTTCGGTCTTCATTATATTTTGATGATATCCTGAACGAAGATCCAACTTGGTGAAGTAAATTAATCCATGCAATTGATCCAATAATTCATCAATGACAGGAATGGGAAACTTATATTTAATAGTGACCTTGTTGAGCTCCCCACAATATAGTGTGCCATGAACCAACCTTCTTGTGCACCAATACTATTGGAGAAAAGAAAGAAATTTGACTAGGTTGAATTATACCAGCCTCTAGCATTTCTGCAACCATACATTCAATTTCACTCTTTTGGGCATAGGGATATCTGTAAGGCCTGATGTTTGGAGGAACACTTCCTGGAATCAAATGAATAGTATGATCATGATCAAAAATAGGTGGGAGACCTTTGGGAGTCTCAAAGAACTTGGAATGATTATCCAAATTTTTTTGGAGATCTGGAGAAAAGGATGATTTCAATGTGGGAACCTCTAGAGAACATAACTGTACAATTACGCCCGGTTGTTCTATCTTTAGAAAATTTGTCATGCTGTTAGAGATGATTATATTTCCCAGTTTCCCTTCAATACCACTTAATTCAACTTCCTTTCCTTCCCAAAAAAATTTCAAGAAAAGTTCTTGAAAATTAAAATCTATCCTACCCAAAGATTGTAGCCATTAGACTCCTAGTACAACATCTGCACTACCCATTGGAATGGAAAGCATTGTACTATTCAAGACATATTCTCCCATGGATAGCTTGATATTATGGAACTTTCTAGAGAAATGCATGGTTCCTCCATTTGCAACCATTACTTGACACTCTGCTGCTGGATATAGGAAGCAATTCAATTCCTTGGCTATCTTACAATGAATAAAATCATGGGCACTAATGAGCCCCAAAAATGGGTAATTATATGGGCTCATTCTGCCTCTTATTTCAACTCAATCCACCATTCTCATTAGTTTAATGCATGTTTTTGAATATATTTATGCTAATAGAGTGAATTTGGTTAGTCAATTTTCCATGTGGTCTAATGAGTGTTTTATGCAGATTTTTTGGACAATTTTGGACAAAGACAAGGAATTTATGAGAAAATGGCAGCCAAACTCGAGGAAAACAGGGAAGAGAACTTGTAGGGGGGATGTATCCTTCATTAATGACCCCTTTCCTCGAATCCTCCATCAGTAACTCGAAGCACAAAGGCCCACATTGATGATTCCAAGGGGCAGCCGAGCAAGTCAAGTAGGATTGTTGTTTATCTTCAGTTCTAGGAAGCCGAGTTCCTTGATTTTAGGAGGATTGTTGGAAGTCCCCATTTGTATAAATAAGAAGGCTTCGAGCCTCAGTAGGTTAGCCAGTTCTTAGTATATTTTCGCACTTTTTTGCAGCACATTGGTCAGCTTATTTTTGAGTTCTTTTTTAGAACAATTTATGTGATGTAACTTCTATTTTTTGATAAATGTAGATGAAACAGTTTTTGAGCCAGCACTGATCTCTTTTAGAGGGCTGAAGCTGTTGGGTTAGGGCCCAACCCAAGTTTCATAGCACCTCCTTTGCGTAATTATATGTTCTTTGCTTCCATTTATCAATTAATTTCTGTTGCATAAATTCACTTTGCTTTGTTGGAATAGGTTGCTTTTGATGGTTAGTATAGTAGTTGTTGTTTCAGTTGATCAAGTAGGTTACTACAATGATAGAATAAGATTCAGAAAGGGCAACAGTAGGCCCTGATCTCCTTTCTCCCTTCTTGGGACTATGATTTGAGGTCAAGGCATTACTGCTGCCACCAAAAACACAGTGTTTTCTATTCCATGCAACTGCTAGTGTGATAACCTGATTTGGAAAAGTTGGTATTAGTTCAGATTCACTTGCTTAGATCATTTTCTATTCTTTTACCATAATTTATCCACATGCTTTTCTGTTCATAAGTGACTGTTCAGCATTTTTCTGTTTGTAGGTCAGAAATTAGGTCAAGACAGAAAAAGCTCTATTTTCATGGTATAGTAGTTCTTCCCTTGATCAGTTTTTGTGCAGATCCATTGCAGGACCTTCCAGCTCACCATCCATCCATGCAACAACTAGCACTAGCTCACTCCTCATAGATTTCCCAGCTCATTCGCAACATTTCGCCAATCTGCCCTAATTTCTGCGTTTTTCCATAAAGTTATTTTCTTACCATTTGAACAAATCCAACCATCACGTTCATCCCTGATCTTCTTTGAAAAATTCTAGACACCTTAACACCTTCATCCAGCCTTCAGTTCCATTTTCCCATCCTTTTTCCACTTTCAAAACTCCAAAAATAGCTCTCGGCCTCCTCCTATAGATCTTCCTGTAGATCCTCCTATAGATCCCCTGCAGCCTCCTGTAGAATTTCCTGTGAGTGATTTTTCAAAGTTTGATCACAATGGAAGTCTCCAGAAGGGTACTAGGGGCTTCTTAGGACCTCTCCACACCTTCCTCCACCTCTGTAAATCCAAATCCATCATCCTTTTCCACCAAACCTTTGCACAGCCATAGCCAGATAAATCACAAGCATAATAATTTCACATAAAAACACTCAAAAGTACAAAAAGATGTTTCCTTCTCATTTCTTTTCAGAAGTAGCTAGAATAAATGCAATTTACCTTTTCAGTAGTCAATGGCACTCATTTCATCAGTTTTGATCTCTTTTCCTGCAACATTAAGGTTAGTGGGTAGATTAGGGTTTACCAGGGTTTGCATTACATTTCAGTTTTCCTTCTCTTTCTGCAAGTAGAATAGCCTCTTTTGAGTTAGATTTCTTTTATCACAGTTAAAAGCTTCTTTTGAGAATTCATAGAAGTTGGCTTAAGCTCCTAGCAGACTTGCGCTAGCATACCAAGTGACAGCGTGCAGTAAGAGCTAGTACTTGTGCATACAACATCGTCGCTTCCAAGTATGTTACGAACTACTGGGTTGATAAAAGTAAAGTAGGGAGCCCCAGGAGTTGTAGCATTATTGTGGCAATAATGGAGCTCACCATCTTTTTGGCACCGTTTCCAGGGAACCGTCGGAGTATTTTGTGATTACTACTTTTCTTCTATTTTCTACTGCAACATTCTGCTAAGTAGTTTATTTCAACAAAAGTAGAGTAGTTGTTTCATTTCAATTTTGCAATTTTCATTTCAGCAAGCGTAGATTAGGCATTTCCTGCTTTCATTTCAATTCTTCAATTTCCATTTTAGCAAGCGTAGATTAGGAATTTCTTTCTTTCATTCCAATTTTGCAATTTCCATTTCAGCAAAATAGATTAGGCATTTCCTTCTTTCATTTCAATTCTGTAATTTCCATTTCAGCAAAATAGATTAGGCATTTCTTGCTTTCATTTCAATTCTGAAATTTCCATTTCATCAAAATAGGTTATTCATTTCCTTTCTTTCATTTCAATTCTGCAATTTCATTTCAACAAGTTCATTTCAGTTTGTTGTAGTTTTTTGTTCAATCCATTTCAGTTTTGCAAGTACAAGCAAAGAAAAAAAACAAAAATCAACCAAAAAGAGATTTCATTTCATGCCTCGTAGGAACAAAGACAATTCAGGAAAATTCCTACCCAACACCTCCACCACATCACTAAGTCACCCTTCTCTCTTCTTTGGTGGCAGTGATCCAAAAGAACCTATAGGTGAACCTCCAAATATATACGAAGATCTTATAAGAGAAGAAGAGCAAGAAACCGTTCCTCCTGAGACCACAGTTGAAAACAGAAACATTAGAGGAAATTGGGAAAGAATAGAGGGTGCCTTTCCTATCCAAGAGAATAATGGGGACACAAAAATGAAAAACATAAGTCCTTCAGCCTTACTTAACTTTCAAGGATTGACGACTGAAGATCCTGATACCTTCTTGTTTGAATTGGTTGTTCTCTGTTGAACCTATGACTATGTAGAAGACGAGAAGAAGTTGAAACTGTTTCCTTCTATCCTCAAGGATGTAGCATTATGCTGGTTCATGGGGTCACCTGGAAACAGTATCACAATTTGGGCTCAGATGCAACAAGGCTTTAACAATAAATACCGGGACTACTATAGGTCAAAGGATACCAAGGAAGAAATCTTCCGAATGACCATGGGAAGTGATGAATCTTTAGAAGACTATGAAGAAAGGTTTCAGCTCAGTTATAAAAGGGCCAATGCACACTTGACCCTGAATCTTCGAAGTTGGTCCTGCTTAGAGGATTCCCTGAAGACCTTCTAGATACCCTCCATTTACTGGTTGGGGGAGACATCTACCAACTGCCTTATGATGACATAAAGATTGTGTTTAGAAACCATTCTAGGAAAACCAGAAAGAGAGGCAGAGGAAGTCAACATTTAGCCAGTACACCCTTATCCAGTTCATCCCTTAGAAGAAAACTTTAGAATTGGCTGGAAGATTTCAAGAGCAAGAAGAGGCAGAATCTTGCCATGCAGATGGATACCTTGCATATCGAAAGGAAACAAGAGGAAGCCGAGAGGGATTTGGCCATATTTTGTCCCAGGTGCAGTAGAAAGCATCCCAAGAATGAATGTCCATTGCACTCTATAGAAGTGTGTTTAGTCTATGAAGAAGACCATCCTATGAATTAGTGCCCTTCCTTGCCCGAAATTAAAGCTGCATATCAGGGGGCCGAAAGCGCCACTGAACCACTCTATTTCATGAACCAAAGGAGGCCACATGGACCAAGATCTTACCATCATGGAATACAAGGGACATCCTAGACCTATTACAACCCCAATCAAGCCACTTCCATGCCTTCTTGGGTTCCCCCTACTCATCCTTCCTAGTCCACACCCCCTCCTTGGTCATATCCATCTCAATACCATGCTCAACCAGTTGCTCCTCCACTTCAGTCTTATGCTCAACCACAGCCTCAGTGGAATGGACCTCATCAGGGGTGGAGGTCCCAGCACAACTCTCATCCCGCTCTTTTTCCTCCACCACCTGCGCAACCACAACCATTGCCTCCTCTTTCATCAAGGCAACCCCAAATACTTGCTCAACTAAACCCAAACCCCAATAACAGACAGGCCCAATAGGTATATACTAGAGAAACATCATGCCCGACCTATGCTTTGGAAATTTAGGAGATTAACCTACGATTTGGGAAGGTTCTCCCAGATAGCCAACCTCCTCCTAAGGAGGATGAGGAAGAAAAACAAGAAATTGAACCGAAAGCCATTCCACCCTTTCCTGAGAGACTAATTGGAACCACACAACCAACCCCAGAAGAAACTAAACTTCTGGGAGAATTGAAACAGTTATGTGTAAATATACCACTTCAACAATCCATAAAAGATGTGCCTATATACAACAAGATGATCAAGGAGAAGTGCTTCAGGCACCCAGGCAGGCGTAGGAGAGATGCTCCAACTATCAACATCATAGGACAACTGTCCGACCTAATGTTGGGGCAGGTAATCTATCCGAAATATCTAGACTTTGGGAGTCCTATAGTTGATGTTCACATCAATGGCACCATAATCCCCCATACCCTGATTGATCTAGGGGCTGCTATTAATGTGATGACCAAGGACACTATGCTCAAGCTCAACCTTTAGGGTTCCCTGAAAATACCACAACATTACTGCAGCTAGCAGACCGCTCCACCGTGAGTACCCTACTAATTTCCTGGTTCTCCAACCAAAGGCAAAGCTCACTGGGTATCCTCTCATCCTGGGAAGACCTTGGTTGGCTACTGCGGATGCCTACATCATTTGTTGAGCTCGGAACATGACAATCAAGAATGGGAATATGTCCAAATAGCTAGTCCTATATCCTCCTGCCCAACCTCTGTTTGAACATGATTTACCTCTCTGGTTGGAGGAGGAAGATGAGGATGAAGTCTATTCTGCACCATTGTGTACAGTAGAAGCTACCATGGGGGGCCCACAAACTGAGGATGATCTTATTGGAAGCTTGATTCAGAATCCACCCCCCAGTGTGTTGCCATTAGAAGAGATGGTGGAAGAGACCCAAGCCAATGATTTAGTTGATCTCTGTGTGGCTGATATGACGTCTCTCCAAGTTAAGAATGTGGAATTTGGCCCAGAGAGAACCTTGAAGATCAACTCATCCCTATCCACCTCTTAGGAGAAAGAACTGTGTAGCTTATTGAAAAACCAATTGGATGCTTTTGCTTGGAGCTATAAGGAGATGAAGGGAGTCCACCCTTTAGTCTATACTCATCACATTTACATTAAAGAAGATTGTAAAACAAACAGGTAGCCTCAAAGTAGGATGAATCTAGCCCTTAAGGACATTGTCAAAGAAGAACTGCAAAGTTGCTGGATGCAGGATTCATCTACCTCATCTCTGACAGTGAATGGGTCTCTCCTTTGGTGCTAGTGCCAAAGAAAAATGGGAAGTGGAGAATCTATGTCGATTATCGAGAACTAAACAAGGCCACCAAGAGGGATCATTTTCCTTTACCTTTCATAGATCAAGTGTTAGATGGCCTAGCAGGGAAGAAGTTCTTCTCCTTCCTAGATGGGTTTAGTAGGTACAACCAGATCCAAATCAGCCCGGAAGACCAAGACAAGACCACTTTCACTTGTCCTTGGGGTACTTTTGCATACTGGGTCCTTCCTTTTGGGTTGTGCAATGCTCCCGCCACTTTCCAGAGAGCAGTACTGAGCATATTTGCTTAACTGGTTCATGATTCAGTGAAAATCTATATGGATGACTTTACACCTTATGGTTCTAACTTCCAGGAAGCTTTGACTAACCTTGGAAAAGTTTTAGCCAAGTGCATCGAAATGAACATGTCCCTTAGTCCTAAAAAATGTGAATTCCTGATGACTAAAGGGACCGTGCTAGGTCATACAATTTCTCAGCAAGGATTACAGGTGAATCCCAATAAGATTGCCATCATCCAAAGGGTCCCACCTCCTCAAAAGGTAAGAGATGTTCGGAGTTTCCCAGGCTTAGCAGGGTATTATAGAAGATTCATTAAGGATTTTAGTAAGCTAGCCTCTCCATTGTTTGGTCTTTTGAGAAAATATGCTGAGTTCATATGGACTAACAACTGTCAAGATACTCTGGACACCTTGAAAGGTAAACTGGTAATTGCCCCAATTTTGAGAGGTCCAAACTGGGCCCTACCTTTCCACATTCATACATATGCCTCGAACAAAGTGATAGGAGCAACCTTAGGGAAAGTTGATAAGAAGCTGCCTTATGCCATAAATTTTGTAAGCAAAAACTTGTCCAAGGCAGAATTAAACTACATTGTAATCGAAAAGGAGCTCCTAGTTGTAGTCCATTCCCTAAATAAGTTCAGAAAATACATCACCAACTATCAAACATTCATGCACACTGATCATGCTGCAATTAGGTATTTGATGAAAAAACCAGATGTGAATGCTCGTATTATTAGATGGTTACTTTTATTACAAAAATTTGATTTAACTATTGTTGATAAGCCGGGTAAGGAAAATGTTGTTGTTGATTTTTTGTCTAGACTAGATCTACCTGCAGGTGAAGAAGGAATGGTAGATGATCAAATGCCAGATGAACACCTATTTTCTATTTCAATACTCTCTCCATGGTTTGCTGATATAGCAAATTACTTGGTTTCAGCACAGTTTCTGCCACACCTATCCTCAAAAGAGAAGAGCAAGATCATGAGGAAAAGTGCCCCATTCACCTGGATTGGGGGCAATCTTTTTAAACTTGGCCCAGATCAAATTTTGAGGCAATGTGTCAGGGAGGAGGAAGTTTTTGACATTCTCCTAACCTGTCATGATGGGCCCTGTGGGGGCCATTTTGCAGCAAAGAGGACTGCCTTCAAAATTCTGCAAGCAGGTTACTATTGGCCCACTCTTCATCAAGATGTCAGAAGATATATCAGCCAATGTGACCGATGTCAAAGGATGGGGAAACCTACTCCAAGGGATGAGATGCCCCTGCAACCTCAAGTGACCTTCGAGCCATTTGAGAAGTGGGGCATGGACTTTGTGGGTCCTATCAACCCTCCTTCAAAATAGAAATCTTACATCATTGTGTGTATTGATTATCAGACAAAATGGGCAGAAGCAAATGCAATCAAGGCAACAACAAAAGAAAAACTCACTGAGTTTTGGAGAGAAAATATATTCTACAAGTTTGGCTATCCAAGAGAATTAGTCACAGATCAAGGGAGTCAGTTTACATCCAATCTGATTGAAGACCTACTCACACATCAAAAAATTAAGCACAAAACTTCCACCCCTTATCATCTGCAAGAAAATGGGCAGGTGGTAGTCACTAACAGAGCTTTGGAAGGGATTTTGACTAAGGTAGTGAGAAGTAGCAAGAAATATTCCGCAAACCGATTGGTTGCGGCCACCTAGGCCTATAACACCACCTGGAAAACCACCACAGGGTTCACACCCTATGAGCTGGTCTATGGGAAGAAGGCTTTGTTGTCAATAAAATTTGAATATAACACATTAAGGATGGCAGCTCAGCTAGACCTAGAGCTCAGCCATGCACAAAAGGAAAGGTTACTTCAGCTAAATGAATTGGATGAACATAGATTGCAGGCCCTTCTCCACTTAGAGGTAGTCCAACTTCAAAGAAAAATATGGCATGACAGACACCTCAAAGAAAACCAATTCCAGGAAGGAGATTGGGTGCTACTGTATGATTCAAGATATAAGGATTTCAAGGGCAAACTAAGAACAAGATGGTTGGGACCATACACAGTAGAAAAATGAAATGACAATGGTTCAGTCCTGATCTGAACCATCGATGAAGAAGCCATCCCCATGCTCGTCAATGGGCATAAGTTGAAGATCTATAGGAAGCCCCTCTCCAAGCAAGAATTCATTGAAAATCTGAGTAAAACGGTGTTGCTAGTGGAACAGGTATTTGCCTCCACTCCATCCACACCATAAAAAAAAAAAAGAGAGAGAATAAAAGATCCCTGGGTGAAAACCTCCTGGAGATGCCCAGCTGTCTCAAAAAAAAAAAACAAAAAAACTAACTTCTTTTGAATGCATTACAGATTGCAGGAGGGTCACAGAAGAAAAAAAGGACATGACCTAGCTGCATACACCCTTGATGTCTCATTTCTCCATCACCATTGTCTTTTCCCAGGCCTTGGTCTCACTCATCCTGGAAATTTTGCATCCTATAGGAAACTCAATGCATTCTATAGGAGGCTCTTGTAGAAACCACAGAGAGCTCAAAATCAAGTTCAGAAGAGAATTCAAGGGCTAGAAATTTGTCCAGAAGGCCCGTGGACCTCCCTGCCACCATTCATCCTCCTGACTCTCCATTCCATCCCTGCAACACTACATTTCCACTCACTTTTCCTTCCCTGCATAGAAAACACAGAAATTATGTTTCTTTTGTTTTTTAAATAATAAAAAAATGATGAATAAAACAGTAGCATTCTACACTTGTTTATTACCTGATGCATTCCAGCTACTCTTCCTTTCCTTCAAAACCTTCCTCAGCTATCTCTTCAATCCCTACTCAAGCATCAGCCAAAAATTTTAGAAGGAGAAGCAGCTATAGGAAATCCTCCAAGATTCCTGTAATAGTTGATCCCTTTAAAAAATAAGCTCCAGAGGCAGGGTCATTGCAGTCAAGATGTATGCAATGTGAAAAGAACAGTTCCTGATATAAAATAACCAGCATAAGGTACCGAAGCCACCAGTTCAGAGGCCACGAGCATCAATAGCACCAGCAATCAGAAAAACAATGTGCCAAAGTCTGAGCATGCAAAGCACGGTAGCGACTAACAGGTAAGTGGCTAAACCTGTTCCTTTGTTGCATGAATATTATTTAGAGACTGCATGAACCTTTGAGATGGTTGCGATTAAATCAAATCGGTGGCCAACTAACTGGCCACCCTCGTCCAGTTCAAACAGGCCTCGTCCGATTCAAATGCTGGCCAAAAGGTGCAGTCAGCACGTGTGGTCTGTCAACTCAGAAAGAAAAACTCAGAATAGGTAGTGATGGCGTCATATAACATGAATGATGGAAGTGATGGAAAGCAGGTGACATAAAAAACCATAATGGCTTTGGAGTAGGGACTAACGGTCCAGATGGGGATAACGTACCCATCCTGCCACCTCACCTCGTCACCGCAGATCACGCCATCAACTTAAGTATACTGCAGTAGAAGCCTCCACCACCTTTCATTTTCATTGGCATTGATGAGTTCTCAGCTGTAACAACTCACCTACCACCTTCAAAACATTGAAACAGTCGCACTCTGCCAGTTTTCAAAACCCTCTCACTTATCGAGCTATACAGGAGCATTATCACAGTCTACAGGAGCCTTTCTACATGAAGCCTAAAGAGCAGCTCTGCAGAGGGAAAATTAGAAATTTTTGCCAAATTCGAGCTCGAAACAAGGTAGGCTCAGAAACCCACTCTGCATGTGATATATCTACAAAAGGTGGTGGAATTTGAAGCAAAGTACTGGGTTGAAAAAGGAAGGGAAAGTGAAAACAAAAGTCTGCTTGTGTTTCTCTAAATTACATATAGTCTCTCCATTTTACTCTCTGCACTAAAAGTCTTTCTTTTTCTTTCTCGTATTCTCCTATAAAGAAGGGATGCAACCATAGAAAATCAAGCCTGTTAAAAAAAAAAAACAAAAAAAAAGAAAGCGGATTTGCATTTGGGTAGTCTGTTTATCTTGTGAGAAAGAAAAGCATTGGTTTATATATCTTTGTTTTGTCAAAATCTTGATTTCCTCAAAAATATTGAGAAGTAGATTCAGGTTGAGAATAAGGTTTGAAGGGAGGGAAATTGCAAATTGTTGTTGTGAAAAAAGCACAAAAAAATTCCCTCTCTGGTTCTAGAAAGACAAACCTCAGTTGTTCCTCTGTTTTCGGTCTTGAAAATTTGTTGCCTTCCTCCTCACCTGAGAATTTCTAACAGTCACTAAACATCATGACAAGGGGTTTTATGAGAAAAGAGCCTCTAAATTCCACCAAATTGCATGAACACCCAGAAGTGGTAGCCCTCTTTACCAGGGAAAATTGGATGGCTTTCTTTGAGAGAATTCATGGGTATGATGAGTGTTATCACCCTAAAATCTTTGTCTCTAAGCTTTGGTAAGTTGCCTTGTTTCTAATCATAGTCTTATAAGTTTTGAGTCATCTCATCACAATTAGTGTCATTCTAATTTACAAACCCTTCTTTTAGTCATGGTGTTAAAGGGTCTCTAGGTCATTTCATGCTTTAAGAGTTATGTCATAAGGTTAGAAGTCTTTCAAGGTCATATCTCTTTTCCATCAAAGTTTGACAGCCTCATTCCATGTCCTATAAGCCTCACCAAGAGTTTGGAAGTCATATCTCACATTAATTTGGAGAAATTTTCAAACTAGCTATGAATCCACATTTTCGTAGCACATACAGTGTAAAAATCATGTTTTGCGCTACGAAATCAGTGTTTTCATAGTGCGCTACGAAATCCCTGAAAAAGCTTGTTTCAGCATAAAAAACTCTGCTTTCTGCGTTTACTAGTAAACTTCCAGAAGGGGTTCTGAGCAGCTGAGAACTAAATTTTGAAAAATTAAAGAAGCTTTTATTCCTAACATACCAAAATACAAAAACCTCTTTCATCTTCTTCAAATCCATTCTTAGGTGGGAGGAATTTATGGTTAAACTTGCACTACGAAACTGCTGAAAGTTAAGCTTGGTCTTCTGGTTTTAGCAGTCTTTTTCAAGATCCGTTCTTGGTCACATGCAAAGGTATTTTGGAATTCTGAAATTATTTATCTTAATACACTCTCCAGCTACAATAACCTATCTCACTTTCTCCATAAGTGTTTTCAGTTGGGAGATACTAAGCCTTCATTGAGACCCTAATTTCAGAAAATGGATTTTTCCTGTTTGACACGTGATATTCAAGGACAAATTTTGGATAGCTGGAGGAATGTTTTAAAAACCCATGAGAGTTTTTTGTTCCAGAAAACATGGGCTACAAAAACCTCCTTCAGTTTCGTAAAATGTGTCATGGATGAGGAGATAAAGGCTCTGTCCCACGTGCCAATTTTCAAGGATCTAAACCTAAAAACAGGGAAACATGTTCCCTAATTTCTAGGGTTTCTCATCAGCAGTTGGGTGACTACATGGGAGGCTTCATCAAATTCGACCTCATGGATTTTTAGGTGTCAACTAAATTTTTAAATGCTTAGATAAGGTTGTTTTAATCATAATAAGGAGTTACACTCCTAGTTGTATTAGGTCACTAGCACTCCTAGTTAACAGCTAGTTCTAATTAATGGTTTGTTTTATGGTTAGAATAGGTGTCACTGATGGCAAATTCGAATTCTCTTGATGAGGGATGATGGAATCCTAATTGTAAATTCTTTATATAGAGTAAGAGGTCGAATTAGCAAGAGGTTGGAGACTTTTTGACTCAGCTGTTGCTCTATGTGTAGACTATGTATATTTTTAACCTAATGCAGATTTCTACTTAGACAACTCAAGATTCATGAAGAGTTCTTGTATGTTATTGTTATGATGGCATCTTCCAATACTTACATTGCAGTGATGTTTAGCTACGACGCTCAGAACTCATCAATGATGCTCTGACTTCCTTCATAGATAAACTATCTATGTTTCGCTGTTTTGTATTTTCATTTCTGCACTTGAACTCTATAATGCCTTGACTTCCATGCTAGGTAGAATGCTTTGGCTTCACTATTCAGGATTCAAAGAGAGTTTTTAATGTCATATTCTCTCATGGCTTTCCTCTTTCACTTACTTGCAGTGGTATGAATACATGTTACTTAGAACTCATCAATCATGCTCTAACTTTCTTCATGTATTTGTCAACTATGTTTTCTTGCATTGTATCTTTGTTTTGTTGATGCATAAAAACTCTCTATGCCCTGACTTCATGTTAAGCTGATCTTGATGTAGTATGGAAACATACTTTGACTCCATAGCCCAATGGTAGCCAGCCTTCATCTTTCAACCTATAAACATATACAATTACAAACCATAGAGTTAGCCATCTATTCATATCCTTAATCCAAATCATTAACCCTTTGAGAGAGCCCTCTTAGGTTGAGGAGGCTAAGCCTTAGCTAAAAGATTGGTTTGAAAGAGTTACTTGAAGTCTTCTTGGTCTGCAGCCTATAAGGGTCTGATTTTGAGATAACATTTTGGTGCGTCTGCCGGGAGCCTGAAGATTATTTATTCTCGAAACAAGAGACTGAACTTCTGAAGGTAGCAGGAGCTCAGAAGAATTTTCGAGGCTGCGTTCTACCTTGGCGACTTCACACATCAAATAATAAATTGGTAGGTGACTCCACTGCTAGAAGATTAGTAGATTGATGAAGTTACAAGATGAGTTCCACTCCAAGAATGAATGTCAGGTATGCTCCTATGAATCGGTCTCATATCCCTGGTTTTCCAAATCTTATGCAAAAGGTTGATTGGTTAGAGGATCTTCCAATATTCAAAGATGAAAAGAAAGACAATGATGCTCTTCATTTGGTTAGGTTTCATATGCTTGTACACAATCTTAAGATTCAGTTTCCTGAGGATTGTCTCATGAGGATGTTTGTGACCACTTTAGAAGGAAAAGCATGGTCCTAGTATAAAAGTTTGGAAAATGGTTCATTATATTCTCTTGCTGATTTTCATGATGTATTCTATGACATGTATAAAGAGTGTCATCCCTCCTTATTTCTGGTCAAAGATAGTTGTAAACATTCTACGAGTTTTATTCAATATTTGGAGGATTGTTATGATGATGATGAATTTATGGATGAAGAAATTTTAGAGGATCTTCATAACAATATATTTCAACAACAATAAGAAAGGATAAAATCCTATGAAATGCACCATGAAGATCAACAGGGGTTTACTTATGAAAACCATGTTGATGTAGAGATGTAGCAGACTTCTCAGTCTTCGAATCATAATGAAGATGAAAATGATTACACACAACAAGAAGAAATACTGGAAGAAATTGTTTATGACCCTCAGGCGGAGGAAAAGGTTGTCCATTTTTGTGATTCCTTGCAGCAGCTTGCATCAAAGAATGATCTTTATAATGAAGAAAATTATATTGTTTGTGGGCATCATTCAGAAAGGCAGTTGGATAGCATATCAAATAAATTTGGTGTGGCTGAGGATAAGTTGTTTGAAGATATACAATGTTATGAGAATCATCAAACTAACCATGTGTTTTTTGACCCTATAGCTGACTACATGGAAAAGATTTACTGTTCAGGCTTCCAATTATATGTTCATCTTGAAGAACAGTTACACCTCATGCTTCCTTGGTTATTTCAGTATATGCTTTATTTATGCTTCAAGCACAGTAAGGATATCCAAGTTTCAGGTCAGATTGATGATTGGCTTCATTGGAAGTTTCATGTTCCTTGAGCTACAATTGGAGAATGCAGCTGATAGGGTAGGTATGAATGTGCAAATAATCTCAGGGTAGGTTGACTGAGCATCCGTTTCAGTAGGTGCAGTTTGAATTCTTCATTCAGAAAACATAAAAGGCTTGAGGAGAAAATTGGGCAGAGGTTCAGAGTTTTATTCTAGAGGATGGATAGCGGCACTGGAGCTACAAGTACTTAGTATACCACAAGGGCACACTATCCCTAGTGGAGCCACTATTATCACCCTAAAATCTTTGTCTCTAAGCTTTGGCAAGTTGCCTTGTTTCTAATCATAGTCTTATAAGTTTTGAGTCATCTCATCACAATTAGTGTCATTCTCATTTACAAACCCTTCTTTTAGTCATGGTGTTAAAGGGTCTCTAGGTCATTTCATGCTTTAAGAGTTAGGTCATAAGGTTAGAAGTCTTTCAAGGTCATATCTCTTTTCCATCAAAGTTTGACAGCCTCATTCCATGTCCTAGAAGCCTCACCATGAGTTTGGAAGTCATATCTCACATTACTTTGGAGAAATTTTCAAACTAGCTACGAAATCAGTGTTTTCGTAGTGCGCTACGAAATCCCTGAAAAAGCCTGTTTCAGCATAAAAAACTCTGCTTTCTGCGTTTACTAGTAAACTTCCAGAAGGGGTTCTGAGCAGCTGAAAACTAAATTTTGAAAACTGAAAGAGGCTTTTATTCCTAACATACCAAAATACAAAAACCTCTTTCATTTTCTTCAAATCCATTCTGAGGTGGGATTAATTTATGGTTAAACGTGCGCTACGAAACTGCTGAAAGTCAAGCTTGGTCTTCTGGTTCTAGCAGTAATTTTCAAGATCAGTTCTTGGTCACATGAAAAGGTATTTTGGAATTCTGAAAGAGGTTTATCTTAATCCACTCTCCAGATATAATAACCTATCTCACTTTCTCCATAAGTGTTTTCAGTTGGGAGATACTAAGCCTTCATTGAGACCCTAATTTCAAAAAATGGATGTTTCCTGTTTGACACGTGTTTTTCAAGGACAGATTCTGGACAGCTGGAGGAATGTTTTTAAAAAAACATGAGAGGTTTTTGGTCTAGAAAACATGGGCTACAAAAAAATCCTTCCTTTTTGTAAAATGTGTCATGGATGAGGAGATAAAGGCTCTGTCCCACATGCCAATTTTCAAGGATCTAAACCTAAAAACAGGGAAACATGTTCCCTAATTTCTAGGGTTTCTCATCAACAGTTGGGTGACTACGTGGGAGGCTTCATCAAATTTGACCTCATGGATTTTTAGGTGTCAAATAATGTTTTAAATGCTTAGATGAGGTTGTTTTAATCATAATAAGGAGTTACACTCCTAGTTGTATTAGGTCACTAGCACTCCTAGTTAACAGCTAGTTCTAATTAATGGTTTGTTTTATGGTTAGAATAGGTGTCACTGATGGAAAATTCGAATTCTCTTGATGAGGGATGATGGAATCCTAATTGTAAATGCTTTATATAGAGAAATAGGTCGAATTAGCAAGAGGTTGGAGACTTTTTGACTCAGCTGTTGCTCTATGTGCAGACTATGTATATTTTTAACCTAATGCAGATTTCTAGTTAGACAACTCAAGATTCATGAAGAGTTCTTGTATGTTATTGTTATGATGGCATCTTCCAATACTTGCATTGCAGTGATGTTTAGTTTTGATGCTCAGAACTCATCAATGATGCTCTGACTTCCTTCAAAGATAAACTAACTATGTTTCACTGTTTTGTATTTTCATTTCTGCACTTGAACTCTATAATGCCTTGACTTCCATGCTAGGTAGAATGCTTTGGCTTCACTATTCAGGATTCAAAGAGAGTTTTTAATGTCATATTCTCTCATGGCTTTCCTATTTCACTTACTTGCAGTGGTATGAATACATGTTACTTAGAACTCATCAATCATGCTCTAACTTCCTTCATGTATTTGTCAACTGTTTTTCCTTGCATTGTATCTTTGTTTTTTTGATGCATAAAAAATCTATATGCCCTGACTTCATGTTAAGCTGATCTTGATGTAGTATGGAAACATACTTTGACTCCATAGCCCAATGGTAGCCAGCCTTCATCTTTCAACCTATAAACATATACAATTACAAACCATAGAGTTAGCCATCTATTCATATCTTTAATCCAAATCATTAACCCTTTGAGAGAGCCCTCTCAGGCTGAGGAGGCTAAGCCTTAGCTAAAAGATTGCTTTGAAACAGTTACTTGAAGTCTTCCTGGTCTGCAGCGTATCAGGGTTTGATTTTGAGATAACAATGAGGAAGTGACAAAGAACTTTTTAATGTCTTTAAGACCCCATTCAAAAACCCATGCTACAGTCAATTTCAGGGGTCTAACCATAGAGCTTACACCAGAATTCATCAGCAAAATCACAGGTCTTCCACTTGGGCTCCCTTGGAGTAAAAAAGAAAAACCATTAGGACAGGTTGCTAAAAAGACATTTTTCGAACCTGATGAATAACATGTAGAGGATAAGAATGGGGTCAAAAGGACAAGTATACGTCATCCATGGGGTGAGGTCAGCTACTAGATCATGAAATATATCTCCTATGAAGGGAGATACCATATAGTCTATGGTTATCATTTCATATTATTGCATGAACTAAGATATGGAATGGACCTACTGCATCTAGAAAAATCAGTCTCCCATATTTCCTCCTCCAATCTTTGATAGAGTGTGGCACCAAGTTGAATGCAAGGGTTCTAGACCAACTGGCCCACCATGGTCTCATTAAATTATTGGTAGAGGATTCCCTCCACACATAAACCATCCCTATAGCCTGGGAAATTTTCAGGAACATGTCTAGGGAAGATGACATAAAAAATATCACTGATGACCTTAGCCCATCTGGCAATGAAGAGGAGGAGCAGAAAGAGGAAGTTGAGAAGGAAATCCATGAGGAAACACAAAATATTCAATTGGGAGAAGACAAAGAAGAAAAACAGAGAGGAGAAGAGAAACAAGACACCACCATAGTTGAACCTAAAGCAGAGAAGAAAAAAGCAACAAAAGCTGAGAAGAAGAAGCCCAAGGCAGCTCAGAAAAAGACTGCCATAGGAAAGGTAGGAACTCAGCAACAAAAGGAGAAAACAACACCAGAGACAACAGAAACAAAATCAGGAACAATAGACATAGGCAAAACTACAGAGGATGAAGAAAAAAAAACAAGAAGAAGTGTCTCCTCAAACACTAGCAAGAGAAGCAGCAGTTGTTCTTGCTGCACTTAGCACTCAAGCTAAGCAAAAAGGGAAGAGAAAAAGATAGACATCCATGTACTTCAAGGCTTGAAAGAGCACCAGGATCAAGACAGGGAAGCCTCAGCCACCTTCAAAGGAGTCCATCAAATTGAGGATGCACCTATTGTAACAAAGGAGGAATCTCCCTCCAAAATCTCTATCACTTGTGAGAGAGGGAGTCCTAAGACCTCCACCTGGAAGGAAAGGATCAAAGTAATAGACTCTAAAGCAGTTCTACAAGAAGCAAAACATCTCTACAGGAGACATTGGCCAAGCTCAAAGAAACTGAGAAACTGGAAAAGAAGGCAGAAGAACAGTCCCAAGATGAAGGTAAGGAAAAAGAGATACCAAAGCCTGTACCGCAGTCTAACTTAGGCTCCTACTACAAATTTCTAGAAGGTGGAAAGATCATCCCACAAAAATTTGCAGTGCCTCTTTTCTTCGAACTAGAGAAGGAAAGAGTTAGGACCCATACCTAGATGTATATTGCAAAATCCAAAGGGATCGAAGATATAGGGCACATGGAAAACAAGTTGAGAGAGATGAGCAAAGAATTGAGCATGGTAAGGCACATAGAGAGCATTAGAAGAGCGCAACTGCAAGAAGAAAATGAATTATTGATAAAGCAGCTACAAGAAATGGAACTTCAAGGAGGAAATAAGCTATCAATCTTGGAAGGAAAGCAACAAAAAGAGGGACCCCAGGCAGATAGTGAGGTAGCAGAAAAACAACAACAACAAGAAGAACCACAGACAGATAGTGAGACACTGATGAAACAACAGCAAGAAAAAGAATCCCAGGTAGCAACTGAAGTGATAATTTTGAAAAGGTAGTTATAGGAAAAGGAAGCCCAGTTAGCCTGCATGCCCACCTGGGCAATGGAGGCATTCCAGTGTAGACAGCCAGCTAAATCATATGCATTGTATCTCAAAGATCAGTGGCTCCAATTCCAGATTAAGACACTGGCCCAGAGGGGCAAAATACCATTTCAAGATTATGGCCAATTATGCATTTATGTGATCATAGCTCAGCTGAGGATAAAGAAAAACTAGCAGAATTTTACCTACACAACATGGCACTTGCACACATGAATTTATAGGATCAAAATGCTCCATTGGGAGACTTGCAGCTAATGGCTATGGCTTCGTGGATGAGCCATGAAGAAAAGAGAGCAGTGGAAATTCAGAAAATGATGACAAAAGAGCTGAGTGAGCCCTTAATGATTAGAGCAGAACCAGCAGACCCATTAGCTCTAATCTATGCCCACAACACCTTGCAGCTAATCCTCAAGTTCTCCCTAACTATGTTGATAGGCAAGCACAGGCTATTGCTCATTTCAAGGATATGGAGAGATTGTTTGGTGATGACTGCCTTCATTCCTACATGAGAAGGTGGAATACATTGCCACATAGCCTAAGGATCAGGGAGTATCACTCCCCAAACAGGATGAGGGAGGCCATCAGGAGAGTGCCCATGTATAGGCACTCAATTCAAAACTTTAAAGCCAACTGGATTGGTCTTAAGTTCATTCCTCCACTGCTGCTAGGACTGTTGGAAGGAGTTAAGGAGGAGGAAGAACAAAAACAATGGGAGGAAGTGGATAGGAAAGTAGGTTTCCATGATAAGGAGGAAGACATCACATCAGAGGCTTGGGATGTCAGGGAATCTATCAGAGCCCTTAAGGATGAAGAGTTATATTAGTTCCTCAGAGGATGAGCAACCCATTTAGCAGGGAGGTGATGATAAGCCCCAGAAATGGGTAATTGTATGGGCTCATTCTACCTCTTATTTCAACTTAATCCACCATTCTCATTATTTTAATGCATCTTTTTGAATATATTTATGCTAATAGAGTGAATTGGGTTAGTCACTTTGCCATGTGGTCTAATGAGTGTTTTATGCAGATTTTTTGGACAATTTTGGACGAAGACAAGGAATTTATGAGAAAATGGCAGTCAAACTTGAGGAAAACAGGGAAGAGAACTTGTATGGGGGGTGTCTCCTTCATTAATGGCCCCTTTCCTTGAATCTTCCATTAGAAACTCGAAGCACAAAGGCCCACATTGATGATTCCAAGGGGCAGCCGAGCAAGTCAAGTAGGACTGTTGTTTATCTTCAGTTCTAGGAAGCTGAGTTCCTTGATTTTAGGAGGACTGTTGGAATTCCCCATTTGTATAAATAAGAAGGCTTTGAGCCTCAATAGGTTAGCTAGTTCTTAATATATTTTCGCACTTTTGTGCAGCACATTAGTCAACTTATTTTCAAGTTCTTTTTAAGAATAGTTTATGTGATGTAATTGCTATTTTTTGATAAATGAAGATGACACGGTTTCTGAACTAGCACTAATCTCTTTTAGAGGGCTGAAGCTCTTGGTTTAGGGCCCAACCCAAGTTTCCCAACACCTCCTTTGTGTACTTATATGTTCTTTTCTTCCATTCATCAGTTAATTTTTGTTGCATAAATTCACTTTGCTTTATTGGAATAGGTTGCTTTTGATGGTTAGTATAGTAGTTATTGTTTCAATTGATCAAGTAGGTTACTGTAGTGACAGAATAATATTCAAAAGGAACAACAGTAGGCCCTGATCTCCTTTCTCCCTTCTTGGGAATATGATTTGAGGTCAAGGCACTACTGCTGCCACCAAAAACACAATTTTTGCTCTTCCATGCAACTACTAGTGTGATAACCGGATTTGGAAAAGTTGATATTAGTTCAAATTCACTTTCTTAGATAATTTTCTATTCTTTTACCATAAGTTCTCCACATGATTTTCTGTTCATAAGCGATTGTTCAACATTTTTCTATATGTAGGTCAGAAATTAGGTCAAGATAGAAAAAACTCTGTTTTCATGGTATAGTAGTTCTTCCTTTGATCAATTTTTGTGCAGATCCATTTCAGGAACTTCCAGCTCACCATCCATCCTTGCAATAGCTAGCACTAACTCACTCCTCATAGATTTCCCATCTCATTCCCAACATTTCGCCAATCTGCCCTAATTTCTGTGTTTTTCCATAAAGTTGTTTTCTTACCATTTGAACAAATCCAACCATCACGTTCATCCCTGATCTTCCTTGACAAATTCTAGACACCTTAACACCTTCATCCAGCCTTCAGTTCCCTTTTCCCATCCTTTTTCCACTTTCAAAACTCCAAAAATAGCTCTCGGCCTCCTCTTGTAGATCCTCCTATAGATCCTCCTATAGATCCCCTGCAGCCTCCTGTAGAATTTCCTATGAGTGATTTTTCAAAGTCTGATCACAATGGAAGTCTCCAGAAGGGTGCTATGGCTTCTTAGAACCTCTCCACACCTTCCTCCACCTCTGAAAAAGCCAACTCCATTGTCCTTTGCCACCAAACCTCTACACAGTCATAGCCAGATAAATCACAAGCATAATAATTTCACATAAAAACACTGAAAAGTACAAAAAGATGTTTCCTTCTCATTTATTTTCAGAAGTAGCTTGAATAAATTCAATTTACCTTTTTAGTAGTCAATGGCACTCATTTCATCAATTTTAATGTCTTTTCCTACAACAATAGGGTTAGTGGGTAGCTTAGGGTTTGCTAGGCTTTGTGTTACATGTCATTTTTCCTTATCTTTTTGCAAGTAGAATAGCCTCTTTCGAGATAGCTTTCTTTCATCACAGCTAAAAGCTTCTTCTGAGAATTCATAGAAGTTGGCTTAAGCTCCTAGCGAACTTGCGCCAGCTGATCAAGTGACAGCCTGCAGTAAGAGCTAGTACTTGTGCATACAGCATTGTCGCTTCCAAGTTTGTTATGAACTACCGGGTTCATAAAAGTAAAGTAGGGAGCCCCCGGAGTTACAACATTATTGCTGCAATACTGGAGCTCACCAAGTACTACTTGAATCAATGAACATTATTACCTTTTTCTTCTTGATATGCCCTTCTATCTTGAGAGTTTGAGGAGTGGTAATTCCTGCCAATGCATTACAAGATATGGTTGGATTCATTTATTGTTTCTTTGGGATTGGTTCCTAGTGTATATCCTCTGATTTTGATGTTTCTTGATCCTTTTCTTCCTACTATTTCACTGCTTGAACCATCTTCTTCTTGATATCTCCTTCTATCTTGAGAGTTTGAGGAGTGGTAATTCCTGCTAATGTAGTGCAAGATATGGTCGAATTCATTTCTTCTTTCTATAGGGTTGGTTCTCGGTGTATATCCTCTTCTTTTGCTGTTTCTTGATCCTTTTTTTCCTCCTCTTCACAATCTATGTAAAATGATTTCTTCTAAGCACACTTATGACCTTTAATGTATTTTCTGTCACAATTGTAACAAGGCCCCATTTCTCTTTTTTCTTCTAATTCTTGTGGTGTCAATGTTGTAAGTTGTGGAAGGCTAGGAGAAACAACACTCCATATTTATAGTTGTGAGTGCTAGACTTCCTTGTTGCCATAAGTTTTCATTCCACTTTTCTTTCCAACCTATATCCCTTCTCCAATGAATCAGGTTCCCAAAGGCAAACCTCATGTTGGATGTTATCTTTTAAAGTCCCTTTGAAGACATCAATCCTTTGCTTCTCTAGAATATCATTTACACTTATATTCAATTTTTGGAATTCCTCAATTTTCTCTGCCATTGAACCCTTTGTTTGAGATTTATCAATTGGCTAGAGAAGGTGTTTCTCTTTGTCTCCTCATAATGTCCTATCATTTCCTCCGTGAAAACTGACCAGGTGACAAGTGCTTTACAAGAAAAAATCTCTCTATACCATACAAACTGATTTGGTTCCAAATATAAAGTTGCAATACATACCTTTTGTAACAGTTGCACATCATGTAGATCAAAATATTTCTCCATCTGTAGTATCCAATTTACCGGATCCTTGCCATCAAACCTCCTCATATCACCTTTTCTTGATTTTAGGAGCTCCAACTTGAAATGATTGTAACTCTATAATTTCGCACCTCCCATTTCAAAAATTGCATTATGTGGTATCTCTATGAGTCCTCTTTCCAATTCCACCAGTCTGATCGAAATTGGATTCTCCAAGAAAGAGTTATGCCCAATCGCCCAATATGACCTGATTATATACTTTTTCAGTAGAGCGAACTTGTACGAAGTGCCCCCTGTCCCTGTTTATACATTCGGACTTAAAACTGATATATAGAAAACTACATGCCATCCTCTTTCTGTAACTTCTTACAAAATTTCAATCTAATGCTCAGAGAGAAAGTTATGATGATTTTACCAAGGTCAGTTGTTTAGTATGTAATTCAGGAGCCTGCAAAAATCCTAACTTCCTCAGATCATATCTATGAAAATATAGAGAGAAAAAATCTACAATTTGGACCCGAGGTTTGGAACGCTTGCAGATCAAATGAGTTTTTTTTAACTTTTGCAATGTCACAAAAAAAAAGTTATAGAGATAATTCCATGATGACCTATTTGGAGTAGCGAAACCCTAGAATCCAAAGCTCTGATACCAAATGTTATGAAACCAGCTCACAAAATGATAGAAAAGAGAGATAAACACCTTCAAAATAATCCTCTTCGAGGGGGAAACCTCTTTTACATTACACAAATGAATAATTCTTGAATGATACAAATGAAAAGACCTCCTTTCTATATATAGGAGTCTAAGGGGTCATAATATAATCAAAGCCGACATAACCGTAATAATGTAAGGGCACAGTAATAACAATAGTGAGATTCTATGGGACACAATAATAACAATATGGGGACTACGTGGGAACAACAATATAATAAGGGGTTGCACTAATAACAATAAGGGGTTAAACTAGTAGTTTCGAGACCTAACATAGTGAAACCGAGGGTTGGTCTATTCCAAAAACACCTTGACATGAAAGGGTTTGTCACCTTTGTGACACTGAGAGGGTGGAGTGGAAGATGAAAATCAGTTTCTCTTGGATTGCCTCGCTCTTACTCATATCCATTATATTTTTCAAAATCTTTATCTGATTACCAACCTTCTTGACTTGCTAAGTCAGTAAAACTAAGGTGAGCTATGCTCATCTCCCTTCTTTTCGATCATAAAAATACAATGTTAAAGAAATTCCATTAATCTCTTACTTTCTTAAAGTTCCATAGACCATATTGGTCTTAATTGACGTTATTCTTCATCATCATGATTTATTAAGTTTACTAAATGTTTTTAAAATATTTAAAAAATTAATACAAATTTCTTATATCATATTATATAAAGATAAATTAGAAAAATAATACATTATTTTTGTCTTTCCATATTTAAAAAAATTATTAACTATATCTAAACATACTTATATAGATTTACATATTTATTTTAAAAAATGTCTTGAATTTTTATTTTATATTTTTAATAACTTCATATTTAATTTCTTATTTCTATTTTATTTCTAATCATTGTTTTATATATTTTTCTATTTTCTCCAATTATTTTATTAAAAATAAACGTATCCTATTTTCATTCTAAATTTTAAAAACAACTCACTTTTAATGCTTTATATCTTTATAGCCTGACTCATTATGAGGAGATGTTGTAATGTTTGTAAATGGGTGAAAGCATCAAGTGTAATTTTTTGTATTGTAATTTTATTTTTATTAACAAAATTTACACACAATATTTTACAAGGAAAAGTATAGATATCACATTAAAATAAATTTAAACAAGAAAGACAAGTGTTGTTGAGTAGTTTAATTTATGCTAGATGTTGTAATTATTAGAAAAATAGAAGAGAGAAGCGAAATATTGAGCACACAACACAAATCAAACCATTATATTTTATTGATCTCAAGAGTTGCATAGTTATAGTATCTAGATCACTGACAATGACACATCTAGATAATTATTACAGCTCACACATAGGAAAATGACTACTTGTAGATCAACACCTAGGGAATCACAATGACAACTCACACATTACATGGAATAATTACTTCCAACACCCTCCCTTAATGCTTACATGTAGAAAATATAAAAAAGCTACATTACAACAATTTGTCAGATTTGTCTGATATGGTCATCATAAAAACCCACATCCACTCTGTAATCTCACAAACACCACTCTTTCACCACCACATCTTCGAGCTGTCACTTGACATCCATTTAAAATCTAACCACTTCTGAACATCATTGACGAACTTTGTAGAATTGGCGCTTCTCAACCTCCTGGAGTGCAACGGGTCAGTCCCAATACTAAACCATCCTATGGAACTGCCACCATTTTTGAATCCACAACCCTCTGCAACCTTCATTAGTTATCTTGGATAGCATTCTCGCTACAAAATGTATTCAGCAGAGAGTTCTACAACATGAACATATAAAATAACATGTGCTGATGCTCTTGGAGCATGACGGGTCACAACAACTTGACTTTATTAAAAACTACCTGTGACTAACAATTTCTTTGTTTATTTTTTATTTTTATTTTTAAATAAAAATAGCATAAATAGAATTACCACTAAATATCAAACCAAAGCCACACCAATATATTAAATTTGAATTTAATATAGGAAAAAACACCATTATCAACTTCCCCGCGTGCTCAACTTCTTCATTTTGAAAAACAAAGCCACTGAGTTTTCCAAGATTGGCCACGAAACTTGACCAACTTTGCATAATCCTTCCACGACGTCCTCAATTAGCGGTTTTGCTTTGAATTCCATGTGAAGGTTGCAGAGTTCAAAGATCGCCTCAAGGCACTTGTCTTCACACTATGATACATCTGATCCGTCAAAACCATTTATTTCCTCAATGTCAGAGAGAGCCTTCCTCCATTTTTTAAGGTAGTCTGAGTCATATCATGGAATCTTGCGCAGGGCTTGACTATAGACTCCCTTTCCATCCTCTTCCCATCGTAGTTCTGAAAGTTGTGCATTTTCTTCCTGGTGCGATGACTAGTGAAAATATAACCTCAGACGTCCCTCACTCTGTGATTGGAACTGTTCTAGGGCTATTTGTAGGTAACATAGCAATTCTTGGTCATGGAATTTACTAGCAGGAACACACCACTTCTCCCACTGCGGTCGTTTTTGTAATCTCCATACATTCCACAACATCAAATCTTATCTGATCTCCTCGAACCTGGAATAGAACTGTAATAGCTTGCAGAAAAGAATAATAACTTGCAAAGGACTAGATCGTAGCATTAGCCGACAACACTTTGGGAGAACAGGTAAATTAAGGAGGTATGCAGCATCGAATTTGTTCAACAATATCTTTAAAAAAATGGTCCACAAAAATCAATACCAAAATCTCCATGTATGTCAATGCTCTCACAGACCTCCTAGTTGCGAGCAATACTTGTTATTGTCTCCCTCGCCAGGATTTTCAAATGCCATTCTGACACTTTGGAAAATTTGCATTCTATTTATTTATCAAAGGCATAGGGTGTGCGATGACCCCAAATTCTATTTTCTTGATTTCCCACACACCAGCAAACGTATGTCTTCAACCTCAAGGCTGAATAAAAATGACAGTATTTGCTGACGACAATCATCCAATCGTCCATCCTTGAAGTTACAATTATAACACATAGGAACATTGCAAAAGTATTTACAAAGGAAAAAGTATTTACAAAGACATATAGATCTACAAATCCCTCAACAACAATTTATTCTACTAATATAAAAAATGAAAACAATCCACTCTCCTACCCTGGTCTACTTATTTACAAAGAATCTGCTATTATGACTATCACATCTTCTTCGCCCTCCCTTGAGGGAGTGAGGCCTGAGTAGGAACTAATACCATATTAGAAAAATAGAAGAGAGTAGAGAAAGATGGATCACACAACACAAATCACACCATTATATTTTATTGATCTCAAGAGTTACATATTTATAGTATCTAGATCAAGACACGTCTAGATAGCTATTACAACTCCCACATAGGAAACTGAGTACCTCTAGATTGACACCCAATACTCACAACGACAACTCACACATCACATGAAAGCATTACTTCCAATAATAATGTATGTAAATGAGTGAAAACATCAAGTTTAATTTGTTGTATTGTAATTTTGTTTTTATTAACAAAATTTACACACAATATTTTATAAGGAAAGATCATAGTATAGATATCACATTAAAATAAATATAAACAAGAGAGACAAGTGTTGTTGGGTAGTTTAATCTCTGCTAAGCAAGTTAGAAATTAAGCTCAGGTAAAAATTGTTTAAAAAACTATAAACTACATTCAAGGTTAATGGTAAAATAATAGTGATAAATAGGAAAATCAAATCCTATAGTCTAGCTATGGTAGGACTTAATAAATTAAGGTTTGAAATGGATAATTAATTGCTTAATCAGGCACAAGGGCTTGAATAAATTTTTGTGGGTAGTAAGTCTTAGCCCTGAGGTGTAGCGTTGCTATTTTAATGAAAATGTTCCCTATTTTATCTCTGATGGTCCACGTCTTCTCTTGCTCCACTTTGGCCATAAGCTGGACTTCAAAAATTATACACCCGCGCTCATAAATATCGACGGGTCCACTCTCTGTTCACCTCTTTTCCGCTGCACTCTCCATTCTCTAATCTCTGATCAGATCGATCTTCGCCATCCATTTCATTCGTTGATCCAGCGACTATCGCACATCTCTTAATCGCCCATCAGCGTATCACAATTCCATCGCACTATCCACCAACCCTTCACCTCTACGATTAACGATAAGATCTTGACCATTTATCTGAACTTGATCCAATGGTTGTCGCTTAGCCAATCAAATCAACTTACACGATTATCCTCAACTATCGATCTTTCTCCATCATATCCGATAGTTCACAATGATTTCGGGTGAGCAAGCGAGAGGGATACCCATCCAATAAGGTGGTTTCCTCTCTTCTCCTCGTTGCTACATGTCACTTGATGAGTGGAATCGAGTGTCAATCCAAATTACCACTTACCTCTTGTGATCTCGCCCGAAATAACACCTTTCACTTTCAAATCTGCCAATGTGATATCAATTCCTCTATCTCTATGATATGATCCTATCGATCCAGCGGTCCTGTATCCCACTTCCCACCAGTCACCCGGGGAGGAAATTTGTTGGCTCTTTCAATGTTTTTGACAGTCAAACAGGTGAACTAAAATCACGGAATAGATGGCCGAAAGGGGAAAAACAATAGCACGATGCAGCTGAACCAACAGAAATGGTCATGGAACATCGCTGGAATGAGCGAGCCACCTGACAACATGGCAAAATTACCAAAATTTTGTTACTGTGTTGTCAGAAAAAGAGACCTTTGAGCTCATTTTTGTTTATGGCATCAAGTAGTTAAGAAGACAGATGGGATAGATTAAGATATCTTGAGCCTCAGAGGATTAGAGAGCATTATAAAAAGCCTATAAATGGTTGAAAGTTCAAAGTATCAAGGGTTTAACTTTTGGATAAAGTGGATACTTTATTCCTCCCAGCGTCTCATCTTCATTCCAATAATACAAGCTTATTTTGATGTTACATGTTCAATTGCCATCTTCTCCTCTATTCTAAGCTTGCACTTGAATAGGTTATTCATGTTTTCTTCTGTGTCAAATTCTAGATAACTATCATCTTATATCTACGTTGATAAATTAGATTTGCAAGCTTCATTTACTTTTTTTAGCTAGCCATTCATATATGTTTATGTATATATCTGCTAGTATAGTCAGGATTCTCCATCTATTCATTGAATCTATAAACAACTAAGCATTAGTGGTTGAAAGGCTTGTCAAGTTGAGGGTGTTTATGCATGTCTTGAGTGAAAACAGAGTTGAAACAGTCATTTGACTTGATCCAAGCCCCAATCCATTCCAATAGTTCAGAGAATGACATTGAAGATTTATATGTTACCAAGCATCTCCGAGCTACAACCTAGGAGAGCTTGCTGGAGTGCTAACATAATTGGTGCCATTGCCAGGGAGAGGAGACTGAAGCTCAGCTTCCCTGGGGGATGACACAAATCCAGCTTTGATGATAAACAAATCTTGGACACTATTTGGGTTGTAGTCATCTATCTGGAAACTCTACTGGAGGACGAACCTCTTGGAAACTCCACTCCATAGTTCTGGATCAGTTTGTGAGGCATAATCGGAGAAATCCTCAGGAGCCACGAGATGACCCAGTACCTGACCCTGAAAAATCATCAAAGAAAGAAAGGCGTTGCAGAAAGGAGCATCAGGTTCAAGTAGATCTAGACAATATTCTATATCTCTTCAAGAAAATCCTGTAATAGAACAAATACATGTTGAGAGTATAGCATCTAATACTAGCAGTGAAGATAAGATCTCAGAGATTCATAGAGCTCCTTATTCTTTAGGTTCTCCTTTCGTTGTAAGCCCAAAGGAAGCCTCTCCTCCTATCCATCATACTCCTTTAGTCCTATCAGTCACTCCTCAACCCTCTGTCATTCAGACTTCCAGTACCCTTATAGCCACCACAGCTATGGCAGCACCTACCAAAATGGAAAGAATCATAGCTGCTAGGTATGGACCTCTAGTACTGCCCACTCCTTTGAATTCCATGCCTACTGGAGAATATCAGAAGTATAGGCCTATATTCACTGGGACTGAAGGTGTTACAGCTGAGGAACATCTTGAATCATTCTATGGCTATGCTGATAACCTAGACATTAGTGAAGATGATGTATGGATAAGAGTCTTTGTCCAAAGTCTAGATGGAGAGGCTAGAAAATTGTTCAGAGGACTAACCCCAAGGTCTATAGTAGATATTGAGGCTTTAGATGATGCATTCCTAAAGAATTGGGGGGATAAGAAGGATTTGCTCTACTAACACACCGAGTTTGGGAACTTAAAGAGGGAAAATGATGAGTTGTTGTCTGATTTTAATAAGAGGTTTAACCGCATGTACAACAAAGTACCAGCTGAAGTAAAACCCACCACTACCTCTGCTAAACTCACCTATGCTAGTGCCTTTGATTCTGACTTCTATCTATTGTTGAGGGAGAGACGATGTGCTACCTTGGCTGATATGCAGGATGCAACCTTGGAAGTAGAATCGAACATCACGGCTGCAAAGAAGCTCAAGAGGAATGTTGATAGAAGGAGATAGAGGGGTGAATCTTCATCATCTTCAGATCCAAAGATAGATAAAATGACCAAGATGATAGAGTCATTAACCTCTAAAATCTCCAAATTAAAGGTTGAGCAGCACCCTGGGAGGGGAAGAGTTCCTAATACCTTTGCTCCTAGAAATCCAAATCCATATAGAAGAGCTAATGAGGAGTTGCAAATTCTACAAAGAAGCAAAGATGCCAATGAAGACCAAAGGGTGAAGACCCCTTTCTAGAATGTAGTCATGGAAGAAGAGCACTTTGAAGAATATGATGAGATCCATTGTCTGGAAGACAAAGGTAGTGCCTCCTTTTTGACCTCAGCTGCCTATGAAAAGTCATTATTCAATGACCAGATCAACCAAGAGTGGGATGGTGGAGCTATTTTGCGAAATGATGATCAACACAGATATGATCTAAGGTTGAAGATGAATAATGCCAAGGAAACTCCTATTCAGAGAGTTATTGTCCCTGCAATACAGCAAGCTAAAAAGCAGAAATGACCGGCAGTTGTTCCCATCATCCTCAAATCTCCATCTCACAAGGTAAGAGGCCTTAACAAGTCTCCTTCTCCTTTCAGTTTTGAATCAAAAATTTAGAAGCTAAGCATACATATACCTCTAATTGAACTAGTGAAGAATGAGTACTTCAAGAGATCTATCCTCAATGCCCTTGAGCCTAAAGCCATCCAAGCCTGCACTAACTATGTAAATCTGCAAGACAATAAACCAGTTGTTGTTCTCAGCCCATTGATTGAAAATTGCGATGACAGCTCCCCATCATTCTATGTCTCTTTGACTATTCATGACAAAATCCTTCACAAATACCTTCTAGACACAAGAGCCAACCATAATCTAATGCCCAAGGATGTCATGGATGAGTTGGGTCTTGACATTACGAAGTCTTATCATGACCTGTTTTCTTTTAACTCTAGAAACGTGAAATGTTTGGGATTAATCAAAGACCTAGCCATCACCTTGTCTCAGCCGCCCATGAAGAGCATGATGATGGATATTGTGGTAGCAAATGTACCCCCCAAGTTTGGCATGTTGCTTTCCAGAGGTTGGATCAAGAGGTTAGGTGGAACATTTCAAAATGAGTTGTCCTATGCTACTATCCTAGTTTTTGGAGGTAAGAGTAGGAGATTATACAGAGAAGCTCAGTTGGCTTATATCATCAATGATGAAAGGAATCCCACTAATCATCCCATCTATGTTGTCGACACTAATTTTGGAGCCTGTATTCTTCAAATTGAAGAATCCCAGTTGGCCTCCATGCAGCTTAGGATACTGGTTTGCCAGATCACAGAGGAAGAAGGCCCACAAATTTGGGACATGTTCTTTGATGGAGCGTTCTCTAAGGAAGTTGTAGGAGCAGGTGTAGTCCTTGTGTCCCCTACACAAGAATGCATTCATTTATCTTCAAGTTAACTTTTCAGGTCACAAATAACATAGTAGAGTACGAAGCCTTGATATTGGGCTTAAATGCTGCTAAAGAAATGGGCATCAAAGGTCTGAAGGTGTTTGGAGATGCAGACCTTATCATTCAGCAGGTGAACAAAACTTTCCAAGCAAATCATCCAAGGTTGAAAGCATACAGAGATGAGGTATGGAAGCTCAAGGGTTCTTTTAATAGTTTCAGCATTTCTTACATCCCTAGAATGAAGAACCAGCTTGCTAATTCCCTTGTTGTGTCTGCTAGCATGTTTATCCCTCCTTTGCCTCCTAAATTGACTTATGAAGTTCAGGTGAAATATAGACCATCTCTGCCTGACAATGTCAAATATTGGAAAGTTTTTGAAGACGATGATGAAATTAATAGGTTTTTACAAGTCATTGATGAATTTTCTAAAATGCACATAGACCAAGAAAACGAAACCATTGAAGAATGCAACCAGTCCAAGCTAAAGGACGAAATTGGTTAGGATAACATTGTTCAGTTGCCTAGTAACCATATACCCAAAGGATTGGTGCCTCTAGAGAAGCTATTTGATCATAATGATGTACCCTATAAGCTTGCGAAAAAAGAAAATGAGTCTGTGGTTCATAGACATAATGTAGAGAGTCCAGACCATCCAAAGTACATAGATCTATCCACCTACTTGTCTTCTGCCCAATGTTCTGAGTATTGCACCCTGATGAAATAATTTGATGATATTTTTTCCTCGGAGTGTAGTGATCTTAAGACCTATGACACAAACATCATTCAGCATAAGATTCCACTGGAGAACAGCACCATCCATTTTAAGCAGAAGTTAAGACCTATCAGCCCTATCTTACTGCCTTTGATTGAAAAGGAAATTAACAAATTGTTGGATGCCAAGATCATAATTCCCCTAAGGTATTAAAAGTGGATAGCTAACCTTGTGGTAGTAAGAAAGAAGAATGGAGAAATCAAGCTTTGTGTTGACTTCAGGAATTTGAAAAAATGCTCTAGAAAAGACAACTACCCCCTGCCTAAGATGGAACACTTGCTGCAAAAAGTTTTAGGGGCTACAGTTATGTCTTTCTTAGATGGATTTTCAGGTTACAATCAGATTGTTGTACATCTAGAAGATCAAGAAAATACCTCCTTCACTACTCCTTGGGTCACTTTCATGTACTCCAAGATGCCTTTTGGACTGATGAATGATGGGGCTACTTTTCAGAGGGCCATGGACATAGCCTTTGTGGGAGAGAAGGAAAAGTTTGTCCTTATTTACCTTGATGACATAATAGTCTTTTCCAATAGTCACAAGGACCATTTGCAACATTTGAAGAAGGTGTTTCTAAAATGCAGATGATTTGAAATTTTTGTGAACCCAAAGAAGTCACAGTTTTCTCTAGAAGAAGGCAAACTTTTGGGACATATTGTTTCTGTTGAAGGTGTGAAGATCGATCCAGCGAGAGTTCAAGCAATTCAAACATTGTCCATCCCAAGGTCAAAAAGGGACATTCAATCTTTCCTGGAAAAGATTAACTTTGTTAGGAGGTTTATTCTGAACCTTGCAGAGATAGTGAAGCACATCACTTCCATGCTAAAGAAAGGATCATAAATAAAATGGACAGATGGTGCAAGAAGCTCTTTTGAAGTCATCAAACAAGCTATCATGGAAGCTCCCACTCTAATCATCCCAGATTATACCAGGGAGTTTTATATCTTCTCTTTTGCCTCTTATGATACACTTGCAGCAGTTCTATTGCAGAAAAACGATGAAGGTGTAGAACACCCTGTGGCCTTTTTCAGCAAAACTCTGAGGGATGTTGAACTAAGGTATGACCTTATTGAAAAACGAGTTTATGCTCTCATAAAATAGTTAAAGGCATTCAGAATTTATATTCTGCATTCCAAAGTGGTTGCATATGTACCTTCAGCCTCAGTAAAATATGTCCTAACTCAGCCAGATATTGATGGAAAGAGAGCTAAATGGATTGCAAAATTCATAGAGTTCAACATAGAGGTGAAGCCCACCAAGCTTTTCAAAGGCCAAGGCTTGGCTAAGCTTATGGCTGAGGAAAATTGCAGTTTGTTAGACATCAATTGCATGGGTTCAAATTCAGGTGGTGAGCGGACAAAGGAAGCAGCAGAAGAGCAAGAGCAGAATCAGTCTTTGGCTAAAAATCTAGCCACCTGTGAATGGTATTCCAGTGTAGTTCATTTTTTGTAGAAGCTAGAAGTCCCTCCAGGGCTTAGCTCAAGTCAAGCCCGGGCCATTAAGCTTAGATCAGCCAAATTCTACATTAATAAAAACCTGCTTTATTGGAAAGACCCATCAAGGATCCTCTTGAGATGTCTAGACAAAGGACAATCTGTGGAAGTCACACACCAATTCCATTATAGCATCTGTTGAGGGCATCATTATTGGAAAACCATAGCCCACAAGATCCTGAGAGCTGGGTATTATTGGCCTACTCTGTTCTCTGATGTGTTTTCTTTTATGAAGTCTTGTGACAAATGTCAGAGGTTTGCAGGAAGACAACAACTAAAGTCTCTGTCCTTGAAGCCAGTACATGCCAATGGTCCCTTCCAGCAGTGGGGCTTGGAATTCATAAGTGATATCAATCCACATTCCAGTAGCCATCACAAATGGATCTTGGTAGCCACTGATTATTTCACCAAATGGATTGAGACTATACCCACTAAAAAATGCTAATCATCAGGTTATCATAAAGTTCTTGAATGAGAATATTTTCAGTAGATTTGGTTGCCCAACCAAACTAGTCACTGATAATGCAGCAGCTTTCAGGGCAGAAGAATTGGTGGACATGCGTGAATCCATGGGCATTCAATTGGTGCATTCTACCTCATATTATCATCAAGTCAATGGCCTAGCATAATCATCTAATAAGAGTCTTGTAAGGATAATAAAAAAATTGTTGGAGGACAACAAAAGAACTGGGATTCCAAGTTGAAGTTTGCACTATGGGCTAACATAGTTACCAACAAGAAGTCCATAGGAAATTCTCCATTTAAGATAGTTTATGGCGCCAATGCTATTTTTCCTATCCAAATGATTCTCCCTATGGCAAAATTATTTGCAAGAAGAATAGGATGAAGAGAATGAGTAAATTAGTTGAATTACAGCAGATCAGAGAACAACTGGTTGAGAAGTCAAGAATTCATCAACAGAAGATCAAAGAAACCTTTTATAGAAAGGAAAAAATGGATAGTTTTCAGGTTGGTGACCGGGTTCTCAAATGGGATGCATTGAAGGAAAAGAAGGACAAACATGGTAAATTTTATTCCTTATGGACGGGACCATTTTTCATTTCTCAAGTTCATATGAACAATACGTTCATTCACAATTTGGAGGGGGAATGTGTTTTTGATGGCCCAGTCAATGGGTAGTTTTTGAAACTTTACTTCATATGAGGCTTTAAGGCCTTAATATTGTAATAGGTTTTTTCAGTTTTTGCTTTTTATTCAAATAAACTTGGTGCCCAATGGAACACTAGGATATAAGTTTGTTTTGGTTGTTATTGGAAAGGCAGTAATTTATAGTTTTGAAACCTCACAGGGAGGCTTTCATCCCTAGAAGGAGCCAGTGTTAGCCCTGAGGTGCAGTGCTGCTATTTTAACGGAGTTGTCCCTTGTTTTAGCTCTGATGGTCCACGTCTCCTCTTGCTCCACTTTGTCCATACGCCGAACTTAAAAAATTATACACCCGCACTCATAAATATTGGCGGGTCCACTCTCTGTTCATCTCTTTTCCGATACGCTCTCCATTCTTTGATCTCCGATCAGACCGATCTCCGCTGTCCATTTCATTCGCTGATCCAACAGCTATCATGCATCGCTTAATTGCCCATCAGCGTATCACAATTCCATCGCACTGTCTGCCAACCCTTCACCTCTACGATTAATGATTAGATCTTGACCGTTGATTTGAACTCGATTCGACGGTTGTCACTTAGTCGATCAAATCAACTTGCACGATGATCCTCAACCATTGATCTTCCTCCATCATATCCAATGGTTCACAACGATTTCGGGTGAGCAACAAGCGAGAGGGATACCTGTCCGATAAGGCAATTTCCTCTCTTCTCCTCACTGCTACGTGTCACTTGATGAGTGGAATCAGGTGCGAATCCGAATTACCACTTACCTCTTGTGGTGTCGCCCGAAATACCACCTTTTGCTTTCAAATCCATTGATGCGATATCAATTCCTATATCTCTGTGATATGATCCTGTCCATTGATCATATCGATCCAACGGCCCCGTATCCCACTTCCCACCAGTCACCGGGGGAGGAAATTTGTTGGCTATGTCAGTGTTTTTGGCAGTCAGACAGGTGAACTGAAATAACGGAATATATGGCTGAAAGGGGAAAAACAATAGCACGATGCGGCCAATCCAATAGAAATGGTCATGGAATGTCACTGGCACGAGCGAGCCACCTGACAACGTAGCAAAATTACTAGAATTTGGTTACTGTGCTGCTAGAAAAAGAGACCTTTGAGCTCATGTTTGTTTATGGCATCAAGTAGTCAAGAAGATAGAGGGGATAGATTAAGACATCCTGAGCCTCAGAGGGTTCAAGAGCATTGTAAAAAGCCTATAAATGGTTGAAAGTTCGAAGTATCAAGGGTTCAACTTTTAGAGACTACGTATACTCTATACCTCCCAGCGTCTCATCTTCATTCCAGTAATACAAGCTTCTTTTGCTATTACATGTTCAATCACCATCTTCTCCTATGTTCTAAGCTTGCACTTGAATAGGTTATTCATGTTTTCTTCTTTGTCGAATGCCAGATCACTCTCATCTTATCTCTGTGTTTATAAATTAGATTTCGAGCTTCATTTACTTTCTATAGCTAGCCATTCATATATTTTTATCTATGTATCTGCTGGTATAGTCAGGTGTTATGTAAAAATTAGTTAATTTTAGGTTATTATTTAATTTTCAGTTTCCCCAAAGGGTATCCATGGCGATATATAAGCTAGGCACCTGCAATTGTAATACCATCATCTGTAATTTCATGTCTTTAATAAAATATTTATATAAAATTTCTGCGTATCTTTAAGTTCTCTGCTCCATCTGGTATCGGAGCAGTTTGTTCTCGGTCTAGAGTTATCCGTCCGTCCGCTGCCCACAGCCTGTCGTCCGTCCGTTGCCCACAGACTTCACCATCGACCGTAGCCAGCCGTTAAAATTGCTGTCCGCGTCCCCCGTCCCCGCTGCGTCCGTCCCATACACCACCATCGACCGTAGCCAGCCTGCGGTTACGGTGATATTCGATACAATTTTTTTGAATAAGTCAAAAGGGTTCCGTTAAATCGACGTGCTGCCAGCTTGCGGTGTTACGGTGATATTCCATACAATTTTTTCGAATAAGTCAAAAGGGTCCGTTAAATCAACGTGACTGTTCAGAGTTTAATGATATATACAAAAAATAATTATAACGTGATTAGTTATAATATACGTATATCATATTTTAATTTATATAATATCTATATATATATATATATATATATATATATATATATATATATATATATATAAGAGGTTAATAATTATAAATTATAATTATTATAATTTATAAATAAAATATATATATATATTATTATTAATTAAATTATTAAATTAATTTAATTAAAAAAAAAAAAAAAAAAAACTTAAGCTGCCAGATAAATACACGCCCCCGCAAACCCGCTCAATGTCGACAATGACAATGGTGGATTTCCAGAAAAAATTGGTTGACGCAGAGCATAAGATAAATAACAACCACGACGAAGTCAGTAAAAGATTAAATGAAGTCGAGAGCAAGCTTGGGGAGCAAGCAGACAAAATAAAAAATCTTCAAGATACAACAAATCGAATAGAGATAAAGATGGAAAGTCAACATGTCCAAACAGAGGTAAACATCAGAGATGCCTTAACAATGCTGAGACTTTTGTGTAAAAGGTCGAATTGTACACCTGAAGAGCTATTAAAAGAAAGTGAAAAGAATCAAGAACACCTCTCATTAGATTCAACAAAGTCAACAGATTCTCATGAAAAGTTTGAATCCCCAAGAAAATCAACGACACCCCTCCAAGAAGCAAGTAACACGGCTTTTACAAACAAGCAACTTTGGGATACCCTTACTAATCAACACCCTCTTTTTGCTCAACCATTAGCCACATACCAGAAGAGGGCAAAGGTTGAGATGCCTAAATTCGATGGAAACGAAAAAAACAATGTTGCATGGATAAATAAAGCAGAAGAATACTTTGAGATATATGACATCACTGACGATGACGAAAAGCTCAGGCATGCATCCATGAAAATGGAAGGAGAAGCATATAACTGGTATATGTGGTGGAAAAAATAACACACGTCATTAGCTGGAGAAAATTTAAAGATGCTTTTTTTAAAAGATTTCAAGGTGTAAAATAAGAAGAGTTCTTTTCAAAACTCATCAAATTACGACAAAAAGGAAGCATGGATGAATACACTCAAGAATGGGAGACCTTAGTAACTCGAGTACCTGGGTTATTAGAATCTCGTTTAATTCAATCATACATCTCGGGACTTAAAACCCATTTACAAGTAGAACTTGAGATGCATGACGTTTCATCAATAGAAGTAGCAAGACGAAAAGCAAAAACAGCCAAAAAGAAATTCGAACAAATATTTTGGTCAAAAGCCGAAAAAACATATTCAAAATGAAGAACACCTCAGTATGCGGATGCAAAAAATACAAGATATGTTCCACCACATCGTTGTGAAGATGAAAAATCTAATGTGGAAGCGCAAAGGATAAAGGAGGGTAAATCCAAGTGCTGTGGCGAGAAGTGGGACCCCAAACATAGATGTGCTAAAGGGAAAGAACCAGAAAACCTATATAATTGTGAAGCAACCAATGATTCAAACAGTGAAGATTCTGACATAGAAGAAACAGGAGATGCCCCAGAATTCTCACCAGAATTAGATGACGAAAGTATTCCGCAAGTGTCGTTATCAGCTATGACAGGTATATCACAACCTCAGACTCTAAATAAAGTTAAAGGGACACATTAAAAAGAACAGCGTGGTGGTTCTCATTGACTCTGGTAGCACACACAATTTTTTGGATGCAACCATGGCCAAGAGACTCAATATTTTTTCATTTCCCTTGCCAAACATGAAGGTAATGGTAGCAGACGGTAAGAGGATTGAAAAGGTGGTGAAATGTCATAATGTTAAATTGCAAATTCAAGACTTCAGTTTAGAGTCTTCGTTTTTCACAGTACCATTAGGAGGAGTAGATGTAGTCTTAGGTGTCCAGTGGTTACAAACCTTAGGTACTTATGCCGCTAACCACCAAGTACAATTTATAAAATTCAAATGGGGAGGTCAAAAGTACAAATTACATGGGTTCCAAGCACCAGAAAATCAAATTGTATCATCATCTCAAATGATGAAGATGATTCGAAGAGGAGCACCTGCTTATGTAGTACAATGTCATCAGTTAGAAATGTTATCTGCAAATATGACCAGTGAAGAGTCACCAGAGATACAAGAACTAATTAGGAAACATGAAGAAGTATTTCAAGACCTACCTCTAAAGATGTTGCCTAAAAGGGAAATTGAGCATACAATAGAAGTTAAGGCAGGATCAGACCCGGTTAACATCAAGCCATACCGGTATCCACATCACCAAAAAACAGAAATCGAGAGATTAATCCAAGACCTCTTAAGGTGTGGAATCATCTCGAAAAGTAAAAGTCCTTACGCTGCTCTAGTAGTGTTGGTAAGGAAGAAAGATGGGTCATTCAGGCTATGTATTGACTATAGGGGATTAAACAAAATAACAATTAAAAACAAGTTTCCAATCCCCTTTATCGACGAAATGTTGGATGAGCTACATGGCGCAAGGTATTTCTCAAAATTGGACCTAAGATCAGGTTACTATCAAATTAGAATAAGATTAGAAGACATACCAAAAACCGCATTCCGAACACACGAAGGTCATTATGAATTTAAAGTAATGCCGTTTGGATTAACCAATGCACCAACAACGTTTCAAGCAACTATGAATGAATTGTTTCGCCCACATCTCAGAAAGTTTGTGTTAGTATTCTTTGAAGATATTCTAATTTACAGTAAAACTTGGAAGGAGCACTTGCAACATTTGGATAAGGTTCTTACACTACTTAAAGAATGCCAATTTTACGCAAAAAAATCCAAATGCACCTTCGGAAAGGAAGAAGTAGAATACCTTGGACACATTATATCCCATGAAGGTGTAAAGGTGGACCCTAACAAAATCAAAGCTATAAAAGAATCCAGACCAAACCTGTTAATATATCCAAGCTAAGAGGGTTCTTAGGTTTGACACGATATTACCGAAGGTTTAATAAAAACTATGCACATATAACTGCACCTCTAAAAAATCTTTTAAAGAATAATTCATTTCTATGGGATGAGGAAGCAAGAAGGTGTTTTGAAAAATTAAAAGAAATTATGTCTAATGCTCTCGTATTAGCAACACCAAATTTTTCTAAACCATTTATCATTGAGTGTGATGCTTCTAGATTCGATATAGGTGCAGTACTAATGCAACAAGGACATCCAATAGCTTTTGAAAGTAGGAAGTTCAATAAAAGAGAACGCCTCAAATCCACATACAACAAAGAAATGCCCGCTATCATGCACACACTAGCTAAGTGGAGGCAATATCTTTTGGGAAGTAAGTTTTCTATTCGAACAGACCATAACAGTCTCCAACATCTCCTTCAACAAAAAACACTTTTCCGAAGAACAACAAAAATGGATTGAAAAAATTGCCGCTTTTGACTTGGAAATACTACAAAAAAGAGGTAAAGACAATGTAGTAGCAGATGCCTTATCCAGGAAATATGAAGAACCAACACTACTTGCAATGTCGGTTGTTGTTCCTGAGTGGCTTAACGAAATTCGAAGTGAGTATGCCAAGGATCCAGAAGTAACAGCAATAATCAATAACCTTCCCAATAACTCAAAATTTGAGTGGAAGAATGATATCCTATGGTATAAGGTAAGAATATATCTAAATACAAATTCCAAGTTTAAGATACTCAAGGAATTACATGACTCACCGTCAGCTGGACACCTAGGATTCTTTAAGACTTACTACAATGCACGTCAATCCTTCTTTTGGAAGGGAATGAATCATGATATTCAGAAGTATGTAGCAGAGTGTGACACATGTCAAAGGAATAAAAGCGAAAATATTACGACACCAGGATTACTTCACCCCTTAAACATTCCAAATCATAAGTGGGAAGAAATCTCAATGGACTTTATCGAAGGTGTTATCACCCTAAAATATTTGTCTCTAAGCTTTGGTAAGTTGCCTTGTTTCTAATCATAGTCTTATAAGTTTTGAGTCAGCTCTTCACAATTAGTGTCATTCTCATTTACAAACCCGTCTTCTAGTGATGGTGCTAAAGGGTCTCTAGGTCATTTCATGCTTTAAGGGTTAGGTCATAAGGTTAGAAGTCTTTTAAGATCATATCTCTTTTCCAAATAATGTTTGACAGCCTCATTCCATGTTTTAGAAGTCTTACCAGGTGTTTATAAGTCATATCTCACATCATTTTGGAGAAATTTTGAAAGTAGCTACGAAATCACTGAACTAGGAGTTTTCGCAGCGCGCTACGAAACCCCTGTAGCAGCCTGTTTTAGCAGAAAAACTGTTTTTTCTAGTTAACTTCCAAAAGCTTTCCTGAGCAGCCGAGAACTTAATTTTGCAAACTGAAAGAGGCTTTTCTTCCTAACATGCTGAACTACATAAACCTCTTTCAGTTTCTTCAATTCCATTCTGAGGTGAGAGAAATGAATGATCAAACTTGCGCTACGAAACTGCTGTAGGTGCAGTTTTTCATCTCCTGTTTTACACCTGTTTTTCAAAGACACATTCTGGGCGGTAGGGAAGGTGTTTCAAAAAACCAAGATAGGTTTTTGTTTAGAATAGATTGGTTCACAAAAGCCTCCTTTTCGTTTTCCAAATACGTTTTTTGTGAGAAGTTATGAGCTCTGTCCCAAGCCCTATTTTTCAGCCAGAATAGAAGCTTATATCTCATGTCATCTTCACTTACCATCATATTGGCAATGCAAGAAAAAGGAAGCAAGGCATCATGATTTAGTTCCAGAAAGGGGTTGGGAAATCAATCTAGATCAACTTCATACAATTGCAGACAGCAACACAGTGGCAATGGTTGTTATCAAACTTGCGCTACGAAACTGCTGTAGGTGCAAGTTTTCCACAGGCATATTTCTCTGTTTGACACCTGTTTTTCAAGATCAGTTCCTGGTCACATGAAAAGGTATTTTGGAATTCTGAAAGAGGTTTATCTTCAAAAACTCTCCAGATACAATAACCTATCTCACTTTATTCATATGTGTTTTCAGTTGGGAGATACTAAGCTTTCATTGAAACCCTAATTTCAAAAAACGGATTTTTCCTGTTTAACACGTGTTTTTCAAGGACAGTTTCGGGATAGCTGGAGGAATGTTTTAAAAAACCAGGAGAGGTTTTTGTTCTGGATAGCATGGGCTACAAAAACCTCTTTCAGTTTCGTAAAATGTGTTATGGATGAAGAGATAAAGGCTCTGTCCCACGTACCAATTTTCAAGGATCTAAACCTAAAAACAGGGAAACATGTTCCCTAATTTCTAGGGTTTGTCTTCAGCAGTCAGATGACCACGTGGGAGGCTTCATCAAATTCGACTTCTTGAGGTTGCAAGTTTTCAAATAATGCTTTAAATGCTTGGATAAGGTTGTTGAATCATGATAAGGAGTTACACTCCTAGTTGTATTAGGTCTCTAGGACTGCTAGTTAGGTGTCATTTGCATTTAATAATTAGTTTTATGTATCAATAGGTGTCATAGTAGGATGAATTCGAATTCCCCTCATGCTGGAGGAGGAATCTCAGTTATGTAAATAGCTCTATATATAGCAGAAGAGCTGATGTACAAAGGGTTGGAAATCTTTATGGAAAAACTTGTATTTGGCATATGTATGACTCATTTTCAATAATAGATGCTTGACTTTGCTTCTCAGGATTCATGAAGGGTTTTTCATGTTCAGAATATGTGATGTTGTCCTTTTTCTTAATTATTACAGTGGTATGGATGTATAATCACTCAGAATTCACTGAATGTGCTCTGACTTCCTGTATACATGCATAAACTGTGTGTCCCATATGAGTTTATGTTTTGAATATTTAAACGCTAAATGCCCTGACTTCCATGTAAGGTTGAGTTCATTGTTATATTGAGGTGTTGTTGACTCCACAAGCCCAATGGATAGTTTTTTTTAATGTGTTTCCACCATTCATATTTTTCATACTTGTTTCATAGAGTTAGCCATCTAATCTTTATCAAAATCATCAACCTTTGAGAGAGCCCTCTCAGGTTGAGGAGGCTAAGCCTCAGCCAAAAGTTGGTTTGAAATAGTTACTTGAAGTCTTCCTGGTCTGCAGCCTTCCAGGGCCTGATTTTGAGATAACAGAAGGATTACCAGTATCTGAAGGCAAGGACAAGATTTTCATAGTAGTTGACAGACTCACCAAATATGCTCACTTTATGGCAATAAAGAAGTCACACTCAGCAAAAGAAATCGCTGAAATATTTTGCAAAAATATATATAAGTTACACGGTTTTCCAAAAGTCATTGTAAGTGATAGAGATGCCAAGTTCAAAGGTAATTTCTGGAATGAATTGTTCAACCATATAGGAACTTACCTAAATATGAGTTCCTCTTATCACCCGCAAACAGATGGTCAAACAGAAGTTGTCAATAAATGTTTCGAGGCCTACCTACATTGCTACGCTACAGAAAAACAAAATAAATGGGCTCAATGGTTACACCTTGCTGAATGGTGGTATAACTCCACCTATCATACATCAGCAAAAATGACGCCATTTCAAGCCCTATATGGGTATGAACCCCCGAAATGGAAAGATCTAGCTATTGTCCAAACAAATCTACCTGTCGTTAAAGATCAACTAGAAGAAACCCAAAAAATCGTCCAAATATTAAAAGAAAACCTGAATAATGCAAGGAATCGTATGAAGCAACAAGCAGACCGTAACAGAACCGAAAGAGAGTTTGAAGTTGGAGAATGGGTATTTGTTAAGCTCCAACCATACAAACAATTATCCCTAAAACAGAAGGGAAAAAACAAATTGGCACCAAAGTTTTATGGACCTTATCAGATCAACAAAAAGATTAGCCAAGATGCGTATGGTTTAAGCCTTCCAGAGACAAGTCGTGTTCACAACGTCTTCCACGTATCCTGCCTTAAAAGGGCACTAGGTAACAATCAAACAGCGCAAACAACACTTCCATCCCTAGATGATGAGGGAAGAGTCATTTTAGAACCAGAAGGTATTTTGTCTACTAGAGAAAGAAAGCTTCGTTATCGTACTATCAAGGAATATCTGATCAAGTGGAAGGACTTGCCCGAAGAAGAAGCTTCTTGGGAGAATGAAGCATTTTGTCAACAATATCCGTCGTTACGTATGCTTTGAGAACAAAGCATTCTTTCGAGAGGAAGGCAATGTTATGTAAAAATTAGTTAATTTTAGGTTATTATTTAATTTTCAGTTTCCCCAAAGGGTGTCCATGGCGATATATAAGCTAGGCACCTGCAATTGTAATACCATGATCTGTAATTTCATGTCTTTAATAAAATATTTATATAAAATTTATGCGTATCTTTAAGTTCTCTGCTTCATCAGGATTCTCCATCTATTCATTGAATCTATAAACCATTGAGCATTACTGGTTGAAAGCCTTGTCAAGTTGAGGGTGTTTATGCATGTCTTGAGTGAAAACAGAGTTGAAACAGTCATCTGACTTGATCCAAACCCCAATCCATTCCAATAGTTCAGAGAACGACATTGAAGATTTATATGTTACCAGGCGTCACCAAGCTACAACCTAGGAGAGCTTCCTAGAGTGCTAACAGTAACCACTAGTAAGTCTACACATTTATGATTTTACTCCTACCTAAATACTCAAACAAACATAAACAAGTGTAGGAAGTAACTCTCGGTAAGAATTTTTATTTACATCTTATTTCTATCCATTTTTTATGCAAATAATTCTTTAAATTATGGTGGGAAGTTTTCAATGGTAAATATGTTATTTGGTTGAGTATGAGTTATTTTCAAAGATTCTATTTTTGAATGGTTTTCCTACAAAGCTTATGAATTAAAATCACTAGGAAAATATGTAAATATCATGCTTGAATATTGCAACTGTACCCATAAATTATGTTATCCACATGAAACTTTATTGTGCAAATGTTGCAATAAGACCTTTATGGCCAAATCACTTTTTCAATTTTATTTTTTAATAATATTTATTTTTCAAAGTTAAACATTCTAAGTTGCATTGTTCAATGTTATAGTGATCAACAAGCAAATCAATTGCTAGAATTTTCATAATGGTTTATATTTGAAAAAACAAACATATATTTTACATTAAAAAATTAAATTAGAAGAAAACATCTAATTATAAGTACCATCAAAATTTTAATAAAATAGAAAAAAATATTTGTATATAAAAATGAGAAATTTATATAAATATAAATAAATATTATTTAGAATCAACATAGATTCATTTTAGGATCTACTACATATCTAGGAAAATCAAATTTCTCAAACTACAAATCATTCTTCAACCCACAAAAACCTGGGGGTCCTTCCTGCTGGCCTTTTCACTGAATCGAGGGTGATACCTTAACAAAGAAACCACAGTTCTGTCGATGGCTCCACAATTCAGTTTTTACAATTTTCACTGGGTTTTGATGAGTGGAAAACAATGAATTTATTTGGATCAGGGAGATGGGGATTGATTTTCAATTTTCATCAGTTTTTCAAAGATTTAAATCAAGACAGAACTGAATAAGTTTTTAAAGATATCTTATTCGTACATTAAAAAGAGTTATATTACAATAATATTTATTCATATATACCTAACTTTGGTTAAAAAATTCATAAAGTCCAATTGATTAGAGTGGATCTCACTGAATGAATATTCATTGAAAGTTGACACAACCATAAAAATTCAAGCTACAAATGTTGCTTCAGGAATCGATTGCTTGGTCAATCATCAGTGGTGATGAGCTGAAGCTGACCATGGAAGTAGGCGGAACAAAAGCACTAATGCAGGATTGGGATAAAAGGGAGAATAAGGCGAAAGTCTTATTGAAGATGTATGTCAAAGACAATATTATCCTGCATATCAAAGACTGTAGATCGTTTAGTGACTTTTGGACTACACTCAAGAACCTCTACCAAACATAGAACACCAATCACATCTTGTCGCTCAAAGGCAAGTTGTCTTCTATGAGAATGGAGAAGAATGAATCCGTTGTCGAATTCATTGCACAGGTCAAGGACCAGAAGGACAAATTGGGAGACATCAAAGATAAGTTTTCTGATTCTGATCTTGTCAAAATTACATTGAATGGGATGAAAAATGAATACCAGACGTTCATCATAGGCTTATCTGCAGGAAGGAAACCCCTGCACTTGAAGAGCTAATAGGAATCATGATACAAGAAGAAGAGCGGTGGCAGAATTTGAGACCATGAAGTGCTGATCTTGCTCTGTTGGAGAAGAAGAATCCATACAAAGGGAAACCATGACAGGGACAGAAAGGCGGTGGTATTTTTTAGAAGAGACCATTTAAAGGTATGTCTCCAAATAAATCTGATATTAAATGCTTTTACTGTGGGAAAATCTGTCATTTATCTAAGTTTTGTTTTAAGAAACAGGAATATGAGGCTAGAAATAAATGGAGAAAACATACAGGTAATTTTTCCAATGAAGGTCACAGTCATGATCTTTTATTATTTATCTTCATCTATTGAGGAGGATGAGTCCGAAATATGGTTCGTAGATTCAGACGCGTCTTCACATATGACAAGTAATAAACAGTGGTTTAAATTTTTTGAAGAAACTACTTGTGGAGCTAACATATATTTAGATGATGACAGAGTTTATCAAATCAAGGGGTACAGTGATATTCCGGTAGTGTTACCTAATGGTAATGTTAGATATATTAAAAATGTGATGTATGTACCCGGGATCAAGAAGAACTGGATCTCTGTTTCAATGATGGTAGATGAGGACCTGTAAGTCAAATTCTTCAGATCATATTGTGTCATAAAGGGCAGCAAGAAGGAACCAATTGCATCAGGAGTGCATGTGGGAGGCATGTATAGGTTGAATGTCAAGAGCATGCCACACTAAGCTCTAGCTTCAATAGGACTGACAACCGAGAATATTTGGCATCAAATATTCAGTCATATTAACCTACAAGATCTCATGTGGCTACAAAGAAGAGGTATGGTTGATGGATTACTTGCTTTTCAGAATGTTCATTTAGATTGTGATGGATGTGCATTAGGGAAAATGCATAGAGAAGAGTTTCCTTTGAATGTTGATGGGAAGAAAAGAGATATTCTGGAGCCTGTGCATACAGATATATGTGGACCTATGCAAACAAGGTCGCTAGTTGGTTCATATTATTTTCTACCTTTTACTAATGATTGCACTAGATTCTCTTGGGTATATTTTATTAGAAAGAAGAGTCAGACATTTCAATGCTTTAAAGAATTCAAGAATATGGTGGAAAAGCAGACAAGGAAATTCATTAAGATTCTCCACTCTGATCAAGGGGGAGAATACAAGTTGGGAGAGTTCATGAAATTTTGCAGGAATCATGGGATTATTCAATAATACACAGTACCTCACACTCTGTAATAGAATGGACTTGCAGAACAAAAGAATAGAACCCTTGTGGAGTGCACACGAATTATCCTTCAAGGTAAGGGTCTATCTAATGGTTTTTGGGCTAAAGCCATCAACATTGTAGTATGCTTGAAAAATAGGAGTCCAACTAAATGTCTCAATTCCAAAACTCATTTTGAATAATTTTATTGATATAAGCCTACAATGAATCATTTACAGGTTTTCGGGTCAAAATAATTTGCCCATATTCCCAAGGATGACAGGAATAAGTTAGATCCTAAGGCCATGAAATGTGTCTTTGTAGGATATTGCACTGAGTCTAAATCTTATAAATTGTTTACTCATTTGACTCATAAAGTTTTTGCGAGTCAAGATGTGCTATTTAATGAGCAGGCTGAGGAAGGAAATTAGGAGAACATCCTTGAAGAGTGGCACATTCCATTGTTGAAGGAAGAAAGCAGTGAGGACATGCAGCAGTAGCAACAACAACATCAGTAGAGAGAGGAAGAGGCAGGTGATGCAATCAATAGGTCGAGCTCGCTAAGGTATGAAGCAGACAGATTTGAGGTGAGTCCGTTACCAAGAAGATCAGGTAGGGAGACTCAACTACCAGCAAGATTGAGAGACTATGCTTTAATTTCAAACATTTTAAATGTTATAGAGCCCACAAATTATAAGGAAGCTAGTCAATCTCATGAGTGGAGGGCCGATATGAATGAGGAATTTGAATCTATTATTATAAATAATACTTGGGAACTAGATGAATTGCCTGAAGGGAAAATACCCATAGGTTGCAAGTGGCTTTATAAACCTAAATTTAATGTAGACGGGAGTATATAAAAGTTTAAAGATAGACCGGTAGCAAAGGGTTATTCACAGAAAGAGGGAATTGAATATGAGGAAACCTTTGCTCTTGTAGCCAAACTGAATACTATTAGAATGTTAATTGTTGTAGCTACAAAACATCAGTGGAAGCTACACCAGTTGGATGTTAAGTCTAAATTTTTAAATGTTGATTTAAAGGAATAGGTTTATTTAACGGAGCCTGAAGGGTTTGTTAAACAAGGGCAGGAGCATTTGGTTTGTAGATTGAAAAATACCCTTTATGGTTTAAAACAGCCACCCAGGTCTTGGTATGAGAAGATTGATTCATTTTTCTTATAGAATAGTTTTCATAGTTGTAAGAATGACCCAAATCTATATACCATGTATGATGAATAGGGGAAAATAATTTCGATTTCCTTTTATGTGGATGACATGATTATAACAAGTAATGCAGATGCATTAATAAAAGAAATCAAATTGCATATGTCACAGGTTTTTGAGATGAAAGACATCAGAAGTTTACATTACTATCTAGGTCTGGAAGTGTGGAGAGACTCTGGGTAGACTTTCCTTACTCAAGGGAAGTATGTTAGAGGACTACTCAAAAAGTTCAAAATGGAGCAGTGTAAGACAACATCAGTACCTTTGCAATAGAACCTAAAATTGTGTAGAGATGATGGCTCTAAAGAGGTGGAAGCTACTTTGTATAGGCAGCTAGTTGGTAGTATGATATATTTGACTACAACTAGACTAGACTTAACATACTATGTTAGTGTGATCAGCCAGTTTATGTCTAAAAGTATTGAAAGTCATTGGGTAGTAGCAAAAATTGTATTGAGGTATCTTCACGGTACTTGTGATTATGGTATTTTATACACTGAAACATTTGATGTTACTTTAGGAGGTTTTTCAGACTCTGATTGGGCAGGTAACCTGGATGATCGACGATCTATCATGGGTCATGCATTCAGTATTGGATCTAGGGTAATAGCATGGAGCATTAAAAAGCAGAGCATTGCGTCTTTATCTTCATCTGAAGCTGAGTAAAAATCAATATGCACAGCGACATGTGAAGCTATCTAGTTGAGGAGGCTTCTCCATGATGCAGGAGAAGAGCAGAAAGAAGAGACCATCATCAAATGTGACAACCAGAGTTCCATTAAGCTGGCGAACAATCCAGTGTTTCATAAGAACACAAAACACATAGATACTCAGTGTCAGTTTGTGAGAGAAAAAATCCAGTCAAAAGAAATATTTATTGAATAGTGTAAAACATGTGAGAATATGGCTGATATTTTTACAAAGCCTCTTGGGAAAGTGAAGTTTGAATTTTTTAGGGCGATGTTAGGACTTCAAGATAATCCTTTCTCCATTAAGGGGGAGAGTTTAAAATAATTAATACTATATTGTATTAATGGAGAAATGGTTACATTGTTGTAACATAACTCCTTAAGTTAGGATTAGTTCCTAGGTTGTAGGAGTTTGTTCTCACCTCCCTATTCTTTTGAGATGTATTTATTGTATTATCTTTGATTAATTGAACATGAGAGTGTACGATTCAGTTGGTGCAATCTCCAAGTGTAGCTTTCTTACCTGTGAGCTGCTAGTTAATTCAATTCATGTTTTTCTTTCCAGTTTTATCACGTAATAACATTCAATTATTTTTATAAACAAATTTGTAAAATTTTATGACATAAACACCTTATTATATAAATAAATATAAAATTATTCAATAAACTTCAAATATAAAATCATTCAATAAATACATTTAGCTGGCAAAATTAAATGAATTTGAACCGAAGAGAAGAAAAGGGGTGACCCATCGTGGATGAATATGATCAAAGGTGATACATATATACATATCCATTTGCCATCCTTTTTTGATCGCAACCCTATTATTTAAGTCAAGATTTCGTTATGATAAAAGGTAAGAAAGTGTGTGTGACCAAATATAAGAAGGTGTTATTCCTCTAAATGCAAGGGGTCACATCAACCTTTTCATGCACTTAAAATTATTCAATAAATTTGAAATATTAAAAGTCATTCAATAAGTATATATAGTCAGCAAAATTAAATAAATTTGAACTGAAGAGAAGGGTTGACCCATCATGGATGAATATGATCGAAAGTGATATATATCTATATATATATATATATATATATATATATATATTCCCTCCTTTATTGATCACAATCCTTTATTGAAAGGGACAGAATGCCACGCATGAACCTCACTATAATTACTACTCAAGAATAATTGAGACAACCAAGATCGAATTTCATCCAAGCATCCTACTGTGAGGTTTTGTTAGGGGTTTATCATGTCGTAGGAATTTCCTCAATATGTATACACCTTTTAGAGACAGACAGGTATTTTGCAAAAGGATGGACTAATGTAGAGTATTGAAGATTAGTTCAGGTGAAGAATTTTTGGGATCACAGTGTCTATTTGACCCTCTAGGCAATCACATATGCAATTTTTTTTGTGGAAAACCATTTAGTTGATGTTAGACTATTCTAGGCCCTAATTGGAGTAATGGTAGATCAATTATTGACCATATTGGAAAAAGGCTTGAAATTTTTTTGATGCATGAGAATAGTTTTGGAAAGTCTATGACTGTGAGGTCATGGGTATCCCACGCTGACATATCAGACCATTCTCCAATTATACTTCAATGATAAGGGAAAAGTATGGAAGGGTTTCCATTTCAAACTCAACCGGTCCTGGCTTGATGAGGAGGACTTTGTAAAGATGGGATATGACTCCTTGCCATATTTTGAATATTCCAAAGACAGATTTGTGATGTGTTAGATTATGGATAAACAAAGGAAGTTGAAACAAATAATTCAGTTTTAAGAGCGAAACGAAAAATCAAATATGAAGGCGAACCTGGAAGAGATCAATACGAAGATGGAACATATATTTCATCACATGGACCTAATGGCTCCATATCCTTTACAACAAGCCTTCCTAAAGGATTTACAATTAAAGAAAAGTCATATTTTAAAGTTACAAGAGGCCTCTTGGCATTTAAAAAGCGAGGTGATTTCGATCAAAGATGGGGACCAAAATTCTTGTTTTTTCCAACATTATGTCACTCAAAGGAGGAATATGAATAGCATCTAGGAAATGGAGCCTAACTCTTGGGGTAGAGTTTTTAGTATTGAAGACATTCATAACGAGGTTGTTAAATATTTTGTGGGCATGTTTTTGGCTCTACATTAGTGGATATCCATAATCAACTCTGGTGTATTGAGGCATTCCCTACCAAGTTCTCTACTAAAGAAAATGCTACGATGGGGAGGCATGTTTCATGGAACAGATCTTCATGGTTCTTCATTCTTCCTCGAAGTAGAAATGCCTAAGTCTGGATGTTGGACGGTAGAGCTTTCCATAAATTTTTTTGACATTATGGGGATGGTTTTTCTGCATATGGTGGAGGAGTCACGTCGCTTTGCTCAGGTGTCTGGGGAAATCAATTCAACTTTTATCCCTCTCATTATGAAGTCTTCTCTCTTGATTACATTCATTAACTTCCACCCAATATATCTATGCAATATTATCTATAAGATGATTTTTAAGATTATTGATCTAGATAGTCTTAGCAATAAGACCAACGAAAGTGAAAAAATAGTAAGAACTAAAAACTTTCCCATTAGGTCACCCATCACAATATTATTCCTTGGCTGTAGGGTTCTCTTGCGTCTGATGCATTAATGTTGGAGCAATCCAAGTTGTAAGAAACAGAACTTAACATAGAGAAAAAGGAATATATCCTAATGTAAAAATGGTTAGGAATATGACACATTGTGTAAGAGAAATATTTCAAGAAAACAACATAAAAGAAACTAAACTAATTTTATTGAATGTGAAATATAGCATAACACTACATTAGGACAAAAAGCTTGCTTTATTCCACGGTGAAGTCCTGTATTTATACTTTTTACAAGAAAATTTTAGAGGCATGCCTCTCATTAAATTTCAAATACCATGGTTTACGAAATCCATGGGTGAATACCATGGGAAAATATAATAAATTATGGTACCATGGATAAATATAATAAATTACAATACCATGAATAAATATCGTGGTTTACAAAATCCATGAGTAAATACCATGTGTGAATATTATAATTAAGATGATAAAATTGAAATCATTGTCGGGTTTGTGAATGACCCAAAACCAAGTGTTGTTGAAGACAATGGTTTTGCATGGTTGACCCATAACAGTGGGTTTTTGGATGACCCTTAACCATGATGAACGAAGATTCAATCATAGAGATAATATGTAATGCTTATGGGCCAACTATGATGCTGATAGTGTGTGGCCTAGAAAATAGACTTTGATGGCAAGGGTTTTGTGTGGTTGACCCATAACTGTGATGAACAAATATCTGAGGATGGAGATACCCTATAATTCCTATGGGACAACTGTGATGATGACAGTGTTTCGCCTAGAAAATGGACTTTGGGGGCAATGGTTTTGTGTAGTTAACCCATAATCATGCTTAGATAGTTCACTTTTCGATCCACTTAGTAGAGATCTACTGGTTTATCTTTGCAAATTCTTACCATCCAATGAGATGTTGTAAAGGCTTCCATCATCTCACTACTCTGTCATGTAAGTGCTTCCTCATGTTAGGATATTCCGACACATAGGAAATAGATAAGTATAACTTGCTCTAGTGTAGAGTTAGGTAAAGTGTGTTTCTTTACTATGTACTTCTGTAACTTACAATCTGACAATCACGATATGTTCTAGACATGAAGTGATCCGACGGTTCATTCTCTCCTCGGTATTATCGACACTTGGTCCATGGCTTAACACCCGATTGGTCCATGATATCTATGTAAGAGCATGGAGGTTCATTTGTAAGGTGACCATTCATGAGAGAAGATTATGTAAAATTTATTTCTTTTACATAATAACTTGCATAAAGTGGCCGCGTTGGCTCAAACCATGGACTGTTTCCCTCTTTGAGGGTTTCAACCACGTCAAGAATACTAGTGTACTGATCTGTGATCTATTTGTCAGTGTTGTCCCTTAGTGTTATATTAAAGGAACTTAAGCAATAAATTACTACATGGTATCGAAGCTATTTGAGGGTTGCATCCATTATTGATCCAAATCCGAAGCCGGTACAACTGCGTCTGACTGTCATTTTCTAAATCGTTGTTTCTGATCACTTTCAGGCTGAGAGAACTACTCTATTTTGTTAGGAGCATCTGTTCCAGTGAGGAGCCCCTTTAGTTTCATGTGAAAAGGTTTTTGGTAGCCCTAGGTATGTCATTTTAAGATCTAGAGGTATATAGTCTTTATTTCCAGTTTTAGTTATTTATCTCTGTTTATTTCAGTTTATTTACCTCTCTGTTTTTTATTACCGGATCTATACTTTTCATTTTTGTGTATGCTCTTTGCCCCGCAAATTTGGGCAATCTGGGCAAATCAAACACAGAAAGGAAAGATATTTCTCATTCATATGCTCTTTTCCACCGCGCCTTAGTGTGATCTCGAAAAACTAGAAAAATTGAGGAAAATATTTAGTTTCTTGTGAAATTTAACTTCAAGCCGTAAGGTTTGGTTTTTTTAGCATGTTTGTTTTGGGTTGTATGGTTTTTTGTTTTGTAGGAAAAAATGGCTTTCTCAAGTAAGGATGCACTCCAAAGCTTCATTTAAAAAAAACTTCAATTTTTCCAAAAATTACTAACTTTTTAAACTAGCTCACTTGGTCCAAAGTTACTTTATGAGAATAGAGGTCTTGGGTTCAAGGATTTCTTTTTGTTGAGTTCATTTTTCAAAATGCACATGTAACTTATGTTTTAAAGTTACTTTATGGAAAAGAGTTCTCACCCATTATAAAAGTTGAGTCACTTATAATTCTAAAGTCTCTTTATCTTTATTTAAGTTACAATTTAGTGGGTAGCTCATAAAGTACCATTGTAAAAGTGACTTTCACTTATTTATAAAAGTGGGTCACATAATTTTTTTTAAAAGTGACTAATTAGATTAAGTTTGGAAAGAGGGTATATTTTTTTAAAATTATAACATTATCATTCACTTCCACACATTCACGTACTTCATCGGCATCTTCAACAATTTTTCTTCAAAAAGCCATAACTTCTTCATCTGGACACCATTTTCAGAGCCGTTTTTTTAATCGGCCAAACTTTTCGAGATCTTTCCATTAGAACACTTAGTTTCAGCATCTACAACTTTAGTTTCTGTTAAAATTAAAAGTCCATGCCAAGTTATTCTTGACAACGCCAACTACTTCCAATGGGTTTCCTACATGGAGGATTTACTTAGAAGTAAATGTCATTATAGAATAGCCTCACGCTAAGAATATGAACCTAAAGATGAAGATGAGGAAGTCAAATTGGAAAATAAGAAAGATCAAGCATGTGGATTGATAGGGATGTCTATTTATCCAGACCTTAGATTCCATATCATATAACTTGATACCCATGATGAAGCAATGAAACAACTCAATAAAGTTTTTGGAATTAAAAATAAAATTAGAGCCCATCAACTCGAAAATGAGTTACTTACGTTGGACCCCAATAATTTTTCTTCCATTGAATATTTTTTTCAAAATTCAAGAGCCTTAGACATCTCTTGTAAGGTGCTAAGGTTAAGAAAGAAGATGGTATCCTTATCTATTCCATTCCTACTAAGTTAGGACCAGCCTACTCTGTGTTTGTTTCCACCTTCCATTCTACTATAGAAACCTTTATTTCTTAAGGACAAGCCTACAAGTATGCTTCTTTTGATGTCTTTTGTGATTCTTTAATAAGAGAACAAGAAAAATTGTTATGTCTTGGTCTTTTTAATACTGGAAACTATTCTAAGAAAGCCTTAGCAGCACAACATCAACCAAATTCAAAGAATCCTAAGAAGCAATATCCTAAAAAGAATGGTCATAAATCAAACAAGGGTCCTAAGCACTTTCAGCCTCAACAAAATGAAAAATCAATTCAACAAAATGATAAGGCAAAAAAAAACAAAGGGAAGAAGACTAATAGACATTGCAACTTTCATAATCGTGATGGCCACTTAGAATCCAATAAGAAGATGGAAGCCTTGGAAGCACCAATGAAGAAGCATAACATATATTTGGACCACTCTTCAACTTCAACTTCATCTTCAAGAATAACATTTTCTGCATGTGGTTGTCAATCATCTCAGTCTGGTTATACACTAAATTTATCTTCTTCTTCTCATTCTCATGAGTGGCTTATTGATTCTGAAGCATCTTATCACATGGACATAACAAAGCCATGTTTTCTTATTTAAATGATTGCAACACCAAAAATATATATGTTGGTGATGATAAATCTCTTAGTGTTTTAGGGATTAGAACTATTCATCTAGACAATGGTCAATTTAATGATGTATTATGTGTTCCAACCTTATCCTACAATGTTCTATCTGTTTATTAGATAACTCATTCAGGTGAAGGTAAAACCGTTGAATTTTCACCTCACGATGTTGTAATTAAGGACCTAAGAGATCCTAGACATATTTTAGCTATTGGAATTGTTGATGATTCTACAAGGTTGTCTAATTTTAACAACTTTTGGTCATCAACTCTTCCCTCGGTATTTTTTACTCATAATGATGAAGTGAGCAAGCTTTGGCATGAGCAATTTAGTCACATTAATTATCACTCCCTTCAAAATCTATGTAAAGAAAATATGGTGACATTTCTTCCTATGGTATCTTGCAGAGATGGTGTTTGTTCTAGATGTGTACTTGGAAAACATCATTGGGATAGTTCTCAAAAACGTGCCTCTTGGCACACCTCAATGCCTTTATAGCTTGTGCATAGTCATTTATGTCGTCCACTTCCAATTGTTTCATTCTCTGACTACAAGTATTTCTTAACTTTCATTGATGATTTCTTGAGACGCACTTATGTATACTTCTTAAAACTCAAGAGTGAAGTATTTAACATGCTATCGGTCTTTAAGGCCTTTGTTGAGAAACAATCTGGACATCAAATTCTTAAGCTAGGATCTGATAATGGCAGAGAATATGTTAACAACAAATCCATCAACTTTTGCAATGAGCATGGAATTCAAATGCAACATATTGTTCCATATACTACACAAAAAAATGGTGTAGGTGAAAGGAAGAATCACACCTTAAAAGAAATGGCTAATTGTATGCTTCAATCTAAAAGACTTAGTCTTAATTTTTGGGCAGAAGCAATTAACTTTGCAAATTACATAGTAAATCACACTCCTACTAAGGTTTTAAATAATATCACTCCAAAAGAAGCATGGAGCTCAATTAAACCAGATGTAAGTCACTTTCGTGTTTTTGGAAGTGAAGCATGGGCCCATATTCCTGATGAGAAACATAAAACCTTAGAACCTAAGAGTGAAAAATGTATTCTTTTTGGATATTCTGAAGATGTCAAAGGATATAGATTTCTTCCACCTAAATCAAAAAATGTTATCATTAGAAGAGATGTAAAGTTTGCTCAAAAATATATTGTCCTACGAGCCTAGTTCAGTGGATGTGCCACCTCTCTCTATCCCTTCTACTTCTTAAAATATTTCTTCTTCAGATGATGACAGCGAGGATGAAAATCTTCCCCCACCTTCTCGAGATCCTCCTTTAGCTCCTCATCTTCTAAAATGGGTCTGTGCTACGCGAGATGCAGCTGGTGCTCTTGCAGGAAATCCTACAGATCAGCGATGTACATGTTCTCAGTTCGATAGAGCCTCTTCTTTACTGGCTCAATCTTTAGTGAATTATGATCCTGACACTTTTGTAGAAGCTTCAGGCCATCGAGATTGGGATGCAACTATGAATGAAGAATATCATTCATTATTGGCAAATGATACATGGGATCTTGTTCCTCTTCCAAAGGGATGAAAACTTGTTAGATGCAAATGGGTTTACAGAACCAAGTTTGGACTAGATGGAAAAGTTGATAAACATAAAGCTCATCTTGTTGCTAAGGGTTTTTCACAAGTTGAAGGAATTGACTATACTGAAACCTTCTCCCCTGTTTCCAAAATGAACTCTATCCACCTTGTTCTTTCCCTTGTTGCCTTTTTCAAATGGGAAGCCCATCATATGGATGTTAAATATGTCTTCTTGCATGGGGACTTGCATGAAAAAATATATATGGAACAACCTCCTGGCTTTATACAAATAGACTCCAGCCTTGTATGTCAGCTTAAGAAATCCCTTTATGGTCTCAAGCAAGACCCTCGTGCTTGGTATGCCAAAATGGATAGCTTCCTTTTAGATATTATCTTTTCTAGGTGTCATCCTGACAATATTGTCTACACCAAGAAAGTGGGAAAGTCTCTTATCATTCTTGTTCTTTATGTTGATGATCTTATCCTTACTGGTAGTGATCCCAACCTTATAAACCATGTGAATTCCAACCTTAAAAATAAGTTTGAAATGACAGACTTAGGACACTTGCATTATTTTCTTGGTCTTCAAGTCTTGCAATCCAAGGAAGGTATTTCCCTTTCCCAGTACAAGTATGCATGTGATCTTCCATGTGGCTTTCACATGGAAGACTGTAAGCCAGCCCCTTCTCCCTTTCATTCTAGAGAAAAACTTTCAATCACTTGTACTTCCCCTGAAGTTGATGCTACCTTATACTCTAAGCTTGTAGGAAAACTTTTGTATCTAACCCATACCTGTCCTGACCTTTCCTTTGTTGTTGGCCTTATTGCTCGATTTATGCAAAAACCTCATGAAAGTAATTGGAAAGAAGATAAAAGAATACTTCATTATGTTCAAGGTACAATTCATTTTGGGATTCACTACAATGCAGAAGCATCTCCTCTATTGGTTGGTTTCACTGATTCCGATTGGGCTGGTGACCCTGATGATCGGAAGTCTACTGCAGGTTATGTGTTCACTCTTGGTTCTAGACCTATTACATGGGCTTGCAAGAAACAAAGTGCCATTTCTCTTTCTTCAGTAGAAGTAGAGTATCATGGCACGGTAGAAGCTAGTAAGGAAGCCCTGTGGTTTCGTTAGATCCTATCATAGTTTGGATTTCAGTAGCAACATCTGACCACACTTTGGTGTGATAATCAAAGTGTCATTCAACTATGCAAAAATTCAGTCCAACATCAATGCAACAAACACATTGAACTACACATGCACCTCATCAGAAAGTTCGTTCATGACCTTTTCATTGAAGTGCAATATTGTTCAATCGATGATCAAGTTGTAGACATCTTTACAAAGGATATCACAAAGGCAAAGTTTACTAAACTTTGATTTATGGTTGGATTCAGGAAGTTATCACTAAGGGGGGATAGGTTCTAATGCCTCCTTCCTTCTCCTATTGTGTCATATTTGTACATCATTCAATCCTATCCCAAGTTGTTCTTATGGGGGGGATGTTAGGATATTCCGACACATAGGAAATAGTTAAGTATAACTCGGTATAATGTAGAGTTAAGTAAAGTGTGTTTCTTTACTATCTACTTTTGTAACTTACAATCTGACAGTCCTGATATGTTCTAGACATGAAGTGATCCAACGGTTCATTATCTCCTCGGTATTACCGACACTTGATCCATGGCGTAACAACCAATTGGTCCATGATATATATTTAAAGAGCATGGAGGGTCATTTGTAAGGTGGTCGTTCATGAGAGAAGATTATGTAAATTTTATTTCTTTTACATTAATAAATTTCCTGAAGTGGTCGCATTGGCTCAAGCCGTGGACTGTTTCCCTCTTTGAGAGTTTTAACCACATCAAGAATACTGGCGTACTGATCTATGATCTGTTTGTGAGCGTTGTCGCTTAGTGTTCTATCAAAGGAACTTACCATGTAAATTACTACACCTCGAGCAACATTTTAACAAGATATCTTGCCCCGTCATTTTTTTTCTGCCATGTGAGATAGTCAGAGTCAATGAGGACGGCCCTGCAAAGGTTGTAGTATTTTGAGTCCCAAATCCTTGTGCCCTCACCTCATTCAAGACATGAATATAAAAATCGACAAGAGAAGCCCAAATTTGATACCACTAATCAAGATAGTGTGAAAAATGAGACCAATGAAAGTGACAAAATAATAAGAACTAAAAAATTTCGTAGTAGGTAACTCATCACAATACTATTCTAGTCCAAGCACACTTGACTGTAGGGTTCTCCTAAGCCCTAATGCATTATTGTTAGAGAAATCCAAGTAGTAGGAAATGAAACTTAATGGGGAAAAAAAGTAATGTATCATAATGTGAAAATGGCTAGGAATATTACACATTGTCTAAGATAAATATTCCAAGAGGACAACACAAAAGGAAAGAAACTATTTTTATTGAATGTGAAATATAGCATAAGACTACATTAGGACAAAAAAAATTCTTTACTCGAGGGTAAAGTCTGGTATTTATACATTTTACATTATAAAAGGATCTTTCACGGAGAGCCATGCCTCTCATTACATTTCAAATACTATTGGTAAATACCATGGCTTCCAAAGTCCATGGGTGAATACTATGGGAAAATATAATAAATTAAGATACCATGCTTAAATATAATAATTTACAATACCATGGGCAAATAGCATGGGTGAGTATTATAATTAAGATGGTCAAATTGAAATCATCGTCCATATTATGATTTATTTTATTTATTATCATGCACCATCCATTGTTTTAACAAATATTTATATATAAATAATTATTAATTGAGGTCAATATCTTCCACCTAGATCATTCATTGTGTTCACGCTAAAAGACACGTTATCTATTCATATTTCCCAAGAATAATTCAGGTTCCTCCCAAATTGGTAGATCCAGGATGTTGTTGTAATTACTAGGGAGTGCATACATTCCATCCCTACGAAGAAGAAAGATGCTCTGGTAATGAAGTTGGATTTACACAAGGAATATGACAGTGTTGATTTGTCTTTTCTACATATGATTCTTACTAAGATTGGACTATCTCCAGACAATTTTACCTAGATTATGGCATGTGTCTTGTCAATTAATGTTGTAGTCTTAATTAATGGTGTTCCATTGAATTTTTTTGAGGATTGAAGAGACGCCATCGAAATTTTCCTAGGATTGAAGAGATCTCTGATAACGGTACTCGTTATCCCCTTTGTTATTTATCTTGGTCATTGATGGAGTGAATAGGAAAATTGGGGAGGTGCAAATTAGTAGCTTGTTCCGTGGAGTGCGGGTAATAAGGCGGGTCTCTATTTCTCATTTAACGTTTGTTAATGATGTTGTTACTTTTGGAGAATGGAATGTGTTACATTCTATTATTTCAAGATATGGTGAAGCATCGGGCTTAAATATTATTGGTAATTTTTATTTATTTATTCACTCCTTTAAAAATCTAGAGGAGCTCATTGGTATTGCTAGACTTTTTGGGGTGGCTTTCTCTAGTCTTGAAGAAGGCTTCTTATATGTGGGGTTTAGAATAAAACCAAACAAATATAGGATCTTGGATTGGAATTGGATTTTGAATAAATTTCAGAAGCCTATATCTCTGTGGTATTTTGAATAATTTCATAAGTGTGTGGCTTTGTGGTCTCACGGTTGGCTGTCTCTGGGAGGCTGATATATACTCATTCGATTTGTCTTGCAACATATTAAGGTGTATTAAATGCACCTTTACATGATTCCAATGAAAATTATTTAGAAGATTAAGGAAATTATTTCTCATTTCCTATGGTCAGGGGCGAGGAGGGATTGTAAGTTTCATTTGGTGTGTTTGGATGTCATTTTTGGGGAAATGAGTTTGGTGGTAAAGTCTTACTAGATATGAATTTCTTTTTGGGATTTATTAAAAAAGAATCTTTGGAGAGCTCCAAATGGTAGGGGTATCTCGCACGATATGGAAAAAAAAAAAAAAGTATTTGAAAGATTTGTCTCTTATGAAGTGGTATGGACATGAGGACGCTGTTATGATGAAGAGATCATACATATAGAATAGTTTCCTAAAACTTAGGAGATGGCTCTTTGATAACTTGCAGTGGTCTCTTGGAAATGGGGTAAGATTCTTGTTGGGATCGATGTTATACAAGAGGTGTGCAATAGTCATGTTCTTCCCATGTAGGTCCTTGATGCCTTGCACGTGAATGGAATATTCTTCTGAACATATGCCTATGTGCACTGTGATGATATACTTTCGTACCCGTCTTGGAAAGATGCAGTAAAGGTTGGACTATTTGGTTCCAATGCTATTAGCTAGAATCAATACATTGCAGAATTATATTGGGAATTTTTTTTAACGAGGGGGCGTGAGGATGGCTTGTGTTGGAGTGGAACTATACGTGATCATGCCTTGGAAAATCAATGATGGTAAAAGGGGGTGTGGAGTTGGAAAATTCCCTTGAAAATTATTATCTTTGGGTGGCTAGCATGGGAGAATCACACTCTCACCTGGGACGATATTTATCAAAGAGGTATCAATGGTATCGGTTGGTGTATCTTCTATAGGGACTTACAAAAGAATGTCCTTCATTTATTTTTACAATGTCTTTTTGCTATTGTGTTGTGGGTGCGGGTCCTAGATATTTACTAGCTACCTTTAGTTTGGACTTTCTTCTCGTTGGAGGCTTGTTATCAATGGTGCATTAGGAGGTATGGGAAATACATATCTATCCCTTTGTTAATCACCTACGAATTTGGCGGGCGATGAATGTTATGATCTTTGAGGATACTCCTTTAAATATTGCTCACATATGCAAAAACATTAAGGCTTGGTTGGAGGCCGGAGTCTAGGAAGCAAAATATGATATTGCACCCAGGATGCTAAAGAATTTCTTCCAGGTGAGATATCTTGCAGGTTTCTTTTACGATGCCTGTCAATATGGGAGATGGGAGATCTGGTTGTGGAGTTGTTTTGATGGTGCCTTGGGAGATGTGATTGTGAGGTTGTGCTTTTGATCAAGTCACATCTATAGATTCAAATTTTATAGTTTGGTAGCGGGGGCACAAATACAATAGCAGAGAAACTTACCCTATGGGGTTGTTATATATGGCTAGGAAACATTGCTTGGATTGGATTACTGTCTACGAAGATTCCAGAACCATTATTGAATGGGTTGTTGGAAAAGAAAAATTATCGTCTTCCAACTTGGTAAATTGGTTGTTACGCATTGAGAATTTAAACCAATCTTTGCAGGCAATCTTTCTCAGCATGTGTATAGGTAATTAAATGTTGTGGCTGATGAGATGTCAAACATAGGTTTGGATGCGACTTCAGGTGTTCTTCACTACATTATTAGATATGATGCTAGGGTGGAGGAGGAAGGCTCGACACCATTATGATGATCCCTCTTTGTGTGAGGATGGATGTTTCGCCTATTTTTTTAGTATCCATATGTGATGGACTGATAATTTTCTATATTTTGTTTGTATATGAGATTTATTTTAACTTTTGCAAGGTATCAAGGATTGTAGTATTATATATACTCCATGGCATGTATATGTTTTTTGTTTTTTTGAGATTGATATATTTAATTTAGCTATATATGTGCTAGAATTCTTATTTTAATTTAGTTTCCAACATTTTCTCCTCTCCATCTGAAAAACCAAAAAAAAAGACCTTCCTCAATTTCATTGTAATGGGTTTTGCACGATGCATCAAAAAAAAAAAAAAAACCTTCCTCAATTTCATTGTAATGGGTTTTGCACGATGCATCCCCATTTAGTATTTAACTATCTTTACCAATTTATCATACCTATATAACACAGAGAATAACATTGTAGTAAAAGAATTCTTGGTGGCTTTTTGGTGGGTGAATGACCCATTGGAATTGCCAACAAGTTCTCTTTTACTCACTAAAGCAATGCCCTACATATAGTCATGGAGAGGCATCAAAACAAAGCACTCTTGATATGCAGACTCATTTTCTGCAGGGAATGCTCCACTCCAATAGTTTTGGGCATCTGATAATTTTAAACGATGAAGATAAACAATATTTTAAGTTTGCTTTAGGTTCAGAATTCATGGCTTGATGGGACTTGATTTGCAACATGCTCAAATGCAGATATTGTTTACACAACACAATATTCATATTTATACATTAATTATGTGTCACAAGAATGAATTCATCATCATCCATTCCACCCAATTTATAATTGTTTCACGAAGATTTGATCTGCTACATGTTAGAGGTTCTAATGCTATGAAGGTAATTTTCTACACTACGCAACAACTAAAGAGAATATGAGAAGGTACCAGAGAAGAAGACTCTATGGTAGAAAATAGAGAAGGTACTAGATGAAGTAGAAAAAAATCATGTGGCTTGTCTCTCACGCTAACTTCTCTACAATGTTTCTAGTGAGCAACAACATGGGTGGAAATGTCATGCATCATGTGATTAGGAAGGGTAGTGACTAGGAAAGTTGTGATTGCAGATTATAAGTCTGTCTTTTTTATTTGTAATAGAAAATCAAGATGAACATGATATTTTTGTATAATATATTATAATGAAATTTGTTAGATATAATCTTTGCAATTGATTATATTGTATTTTAATAACCTTATAGCACGAAGAAAAGGATAATTGAAGGTTGGAAAGCTTATTATGAGATTCAAAACAATTCTAAGCTAACAAATTTTTGGGCCTTCTTCTTTGAAACTCTTACTTACCCCTACAATTTTATATGGACGTGAGGTTTGGGGTCGCAATATATCTAGAGAATCTTGGAGGAAGATTAAGCTAATCCAAAATCAATTTATAACCTACAAGTTCAATATTAAAAGAAATACTCCCTATCATATCCTCTTGATTGAAACTATCCTTTCCCCCAATGAAAGCATGGCTATGGTTAAGTATTTCATGTATAAGAAGAATCTATACAACATGGAAGCCAAGAAGTATCCTAAAATTGCTTCTAACTCAAGCTAAAACCCCCCACCTAAAGCGAGGATAACATAAAGATACCTAGTCTTGGCTACACAATTAGGGGTAAAGGAGGAGATGTCTTGAAGAATAAGGATAATATTAAAAATATCACTACTTCCAAATTTAAGGATAGGTTGTGGGATAATATGGAATTAGAGGGAAAAATAATGAAGCTAAGGTATTATAAAGAGATGATCAACCCCAATCTCAAAAATCAAATTAGCTTTCTATCTTGACCAGTGCTAAGAAGAAAATGAACATTGCCAAGATAAGAACTAATTCTCATATGTTTCATAGGGAAACCGAGGGAAACACCTTGAGATGAAAGGGTTTGTCACCTTTGTGACATTGAAGGGTGGATTGGAAGATGAAAATCACTTTCTCTTGAATTACTTGGCTCTTACTCACATCAATTCTATTTTTCAAAATCTTTGTCTCATTACCAACCTTATTGACTTGCTAAGTGTGTAAAACTAAGGTGAACTAGAAATGCTCATCTCCCTTCTTTTCCATCATAAAAATACAATGTTAAAGAATTTTCATTAATCTCTTACTTTATTAAGGTTCCATAGACTATATCGATCTTAATTGACACTATTATTCATCATCATCATTTATTAAATTTACTAAATGTTATAGCACCATCTACCACCCTTGGTATTTTGTGATACTTAGTTTATGGCCTAGGGCAACCCCTCCTTCCAAACATGGTCCAAATATTTAAAAAATAGTGTTTTATTCCCTGTACCTTACCTTTCCCTAAGATAAAAGCGTGTACACACGGGTTAGTTAATACCCAACCCATGTATATGTGTTAAAACACTTAAAAAAATTAAATTTCCTTAATTATGGGCAAAGTTCATGGTTTTTACTTGTTGATTACCTCCTATTGTCCGTGGCCCAACTGTTTCTCAACTAAAAAACTAATTTGGAGGAGTATAAATAGACTTCTATGGGAAGGCCTTGAGGAGGAGAAGAGATAGAGTTATTATACTAAGATTATCCCTGATTGAGTCTGAACTATCCCTGTGCTTTAAGAACTTCCCCAAGTTTTAGGAAACCCTTGTTTCCTTGATTGTTGATATTCTCCCTCTTGCTTTAGATATCATGGTACTGATTATGGAGGGAGGCTGTTGAAGACTGGGACTGGATAGATCTGGATGACAATTCCACTTGGAGCCGGAAGAAGAAGACTCAGGTGAATTCTCTCCGTGTCAGCTATAGCTTTCTACAATAAAAAGAAGCACTGTCTTGTTTCCAAGATTAACTATGTTTATGCATCAGATACTATTGGAATTCATATATGAATGTTATTTTGATGTATAACTAATCATTTTCTTATATGATATAAAGTTAGTTTCATTAAAATGCTTTATCTATATACTGCTATGTATGTTCGAATTGAATAATTTTCAAGTTTGGAGAATATCAAGAGTTGGAGAGGGTCTGAACCCTTCGGGATCTACCCAAACGAAGGACATCTGGGTATGGTCGCTCTCACATAGTTTGTTTATTAAGCATTTTGCCTGAATTGTATGAGTGTTTCTTACTGTAGTTTGCTCTTGCTCTGTTGGGTTTTCAACCCAAAGCCCTAGGGTACTTATTCCCATAACACTAAATATTTTTAAAATATTACAAAAATTATATATAAATTACTAGTATCATATTATATAAAGGAAAATTAGAAAAATAATAAATTATTTTCATGTTTCCATATTTAAAAAAGTTATTAACTATATTTAAATATACTTATATAAATTTACATATTTATTTTAAAAAATGTATTCAATTTTATTTTATTTTCTAATAACTTCATATTTGATTGCTTATTTTTGTTTTATTTATAATCATTGTTTTATATCTTTTTTTTTTTTCTATTTTATCTAATTATTATTATTTAGAAAAAAAACTTATCCTGTTTTCATCCTAAATTTTAAAAACAACTCACTTTTATGCTTTATATCTTTAAAGCCCGACTCATTAGGAGGAGATGTTGTAATGTTTGTAAATGAGCGAAAACATAGAGTGTAATTTGTTGTATTGTAATTTTGTTTTTGTTAACAAAATTTACACACAAAATTTTACAAGGAAAGACCATACTATAGATATCACAATAAAATAATTTAAACAAGAGAAACAAGTGTTGATGGGTAGTTTAATTTCTGCTATGCAGGTTAAAAATTATGCTCGGGTAAAAATTGCATAAAAAACTATAAACTACATTCAATGTTAATTCTAAACTAATAGTGATAGAAATTATGCTGAGATAAAAATTGCATAAAAATCTATAGACTACATTCAAGGCTAATGCTAAACTAATAGTAATAAATAGGAAAATCAAATCCTATTTACATCTTATTTCTATCCTTTTTTTATGCAAAGAATTCTTTAAATTATGGTAGGCAGTTTAGATGGTAAATATGTTATTTGGTTAAGTATGAGTTATTTTCAATGATTCTATTTTTGAATGGTTTTATTGCAAAGCTTATGAATGAAAATCACTACACAAATATCTAAATATCTTGCTTGGTATCCATAAATTATGTTATCCACATGGAACTTTATTGTGTAAACGCTGTAATAAGACTTTTATGGTCCAATCACTTTTACAATTTTATTTTTTAATACTATTGAAAAATAATATTTATTTTTCAAAGTTAAACATTCTAAGTTGCATTATTCAATGTTATAGTGATCAACAAGCAAATCAACTAGTAAAATTTTCATGATCATTTATATTTCAAAAAACTCACACATATCTTACATTAAAAAATTCAAAATTTTAATAAAATGAAAAAAATATATATTTAGGAATAAGAAATTTATATAAATATAAATATTATTATTTAAAACTAACACATATTCATTTTAACATCTACTAAATTCATTTTAACATGTACTAAATATCTAAAAGAATCAAATTTCTCAAACTACACATCATTCTTCAACCTACAAAAACCTGGATGCCACCTGGGTGTACTTCCTGCTACCCTTTTCGCTGAACCGAGGGCGGGACCTTAACAAAGAATCCACGGTTTGGGGGTGGCTGCACAATTCAGTTTTTGCAATTTTCACTGGCTTTGATAAGTTAAAAACAGTGAATTTATTTGGCTTAGGGAGATGGGGATTGATTTGCAATTTTGATCAGTTTTTCAAAGATTTAAATCAAGACAAAACTGAATAAGTTTTTTAAAGTATTTTTTTATACATTAAAAAGAGTTATATTACAATAATATTCATTCAGATATACCTAACTCTGGTTAAAAAATTCACAAAGTCCAATTGATTAGGAGTGGATCTCAATGAATGAATATTCATTGAAAGTTTACACAAAACCATACAAATCCTTGGAAAATATGAACCATAAATACTACCATACACAAACGTAAAAGTCATAGTCTTTGGGTGCATTAGTCCACACACAACCACAATAGTCATCTTTTTTTGGTACAGCGTCATCGAATCATTCAACGTCTTTTGCTTTGATAACATCAGAGAATCATTCAACGTTAGTTTTTCCTCGTCAACGTTGTGCAGGTTCTCCGTTCTTACACACGACAAGTGTGATATGCAACTTGCAATCTAGAAGCACCTAAGGACGAGACGTACATCAAACCATGTAAAAATTTTCCACCTTCTTGAATCAAAGAAAAAGCTCAGTCTAAGTCTTCTACTTTTTTTTTGGTTTTTTGTGTATTTGTTTTTCAAGACCTTGTGTATTCAGTGGCAAATTTTGGTTTTCAAGATTATATATATATATATATATATATATATATATATTAATTTGATAATTTAAATATTTAAATTTTATTTTTTATAATTAAAATAAATTCAATACTATCAAAAACCCACTTAAAATATTAAAATTCTTGAAATTTGATAACAAAATACACTATATTTCATTTTCCCAAACTATATGTAACTATATGCCAAATTTTAACAAAATACACTGTATTTCAATTTCCCAAACTATATGTAGCTATATGCCACATGTGGTTGCAACTTACAATAATGACAAATGTGAGAGCAACTTACAATAAAGAGGGACAAGTGGACGTACCTATCGGTGCACAATTTTTTTAAGAAGAATATTCACATATTTTAATCAAACAAAAAACTTAATCTGAATCTTCTATGTTTTGGCTTTGTGTATTCTTTTTCGTTTTTTAAAATTTGGCAAAGTTGTACTTTAATTACTCTTACACATGATAAGTGTATTTTCCAATTCAGAGGCACTCAAGGAGCGGAAACCATGGACAATTTTTCATGGAAGACCATTTAACTTTTTTGAATCAAAGAAAAAGCTTAACCTAAATTTTGTATGTTTTAGTTTTATACACATAAAAATTTGTTTAAACTTGAGTAAAGATTTGTTTGAATTTTACAATTTATTCATTTTAATATTAATTTTCAAAATGATAATTTTATATATATAGATATATTTATCATTTTGAAAATTAATATTAATATAAAATAAAATGATTATATTTTTAAAAATATATAAATAAACATAATGAAATTTATATAAACAACAAAACTATTACATTGGTTTTGTTATTATATGAGAATATATAGTATATTACTTTTGTTATTATAAGACAATATATAGTATAGATATAATATATGGTAAATAGTTTTATAGATGTTTGGATTATTGAAATGTTTTTTTTTTTTTTACTCTACCATGGTAAACTTGTAACTTTTTGAAGTAGTCTTAGGCCCAGATCAAACCTAGCCATTGTCACTATAACACTACTAAAAAAAATTTAGGTCCATGTTAGTGTTCAATATCACATTTGTGATGCATTTAAAAAATTAATAACTTGTTACCAATTACTTTAAAATGATTAATTGTATTATTGTTAGTTATGATTTTTTCCTCTTTTTTTAGGCATATTTTTTGGTCAATTTTGCTCAAAATCGAGTAGGAATTTCTTGTAACCTTAACATTGAGCTACATAATCTATGAAATTTGAATGTAGCATGGGTTTTTCAACGTGTTGAATTCATTTATGCATTCAAAAACACATTTTAAACAACTTAAATTTATGACTTTTCCAAAAAATATATCGTCAGATTCCAATGAAAAAGGAAAAAATGTCTAATGGTTGGGCTACATTATTGAAAAACCATTCATGGTTGAAAGATGAAATTTCATGGTCAAATAGTTATCATATTCCTATTAACTACTCAAATGTCAATCAATGACGTACATCTTGTTGAACGCACACAAATAAAAGATGAGGATTGATAGGGACTGTATTTCATTTCATTAGACAAAGTACATATAAATACATTTCTAGTGATCATTGGATTCATATTCCAATGTCCCTTGGACTCCTCATGATCGTTGGTGTTCACTTGAGGCTTTTCGCCTTCCTCTCAAGTGAATAAGAAAAATGTACATAACCCAAAAGCATTATCTTTCGAACATTCCCTTCTTAATCCAAAGACGTGTATGTGAGCCCAAGAATAGAGCTAAAATACAGTGGTGGATAGTAGCTAATGACAGGATATGCTCTTTGAATATGGTGTTTTAAGGAAGACAATAAACCAATGTGTCGTGGAAGTTGAAGTATTCTACCAGTGGCAGTTTAAGGTTGGCCACCAACCTTGGAACTTGGCTTGAAGTAGTTCCTCGAACAATTTTGAATCTATCTAGAAGCCAAACTCTTCTATGAAAAGGAAGTGACCCGTAATTATGGTTTAAACATGACCATAAAATGATGAAATTAGTAGAAGAATATGAACTCTTCTACAGGTGGTAGTTTAAGGTTGGCCACTAACCAAATCTTGCTCATGGAACATGATTCTATCTTTGCGTACAACCTGTTTGCAGGAAATATTCCCTAGGGCTAGGGTTGAAAGCCCCAATAGAGAAGATATAGAATTCAATCAACAAAACTCAACCAAACATGCACAATACTTGAATTGAAAAAGGTAGGCAAATACATACCTGTAGGTCCTATGTTTTTTTATGATCCCTATAGGGTCCAAACCCTAAATTTTCCTCCTGAAGTTGTAGACCTACAAAATGGACAAGAAGGCACTAACATATCATAGAATTCAAAGTGCATATGCATGTAAATAAGTTGGATCATAAGAATAACCATTACAAATCCACATTCATAACAATAAGCAATGAAAATTAGGAAGGAACGTCAGTTTCTTTATTGAAATGATAGAATAAAAAGGTGTTTGAGCTACAACCTGATCCTAGTCGTTGGCACTGAAGGAACCTTCCTCTGGATCCTTCGTACCCGGGCCAATAAAGACCTCCTCTCCAAGAGAAGCACTATGATGCGAGATAAATGTGGCTCAACATCTTTTCCTGGAAACAAGAGTTTCATATAGAAAGGGAAGTGAAAAGAGCATAAGATAACATAGACCTAATTTTGGGATAATTTGGAAGTGTAAGGATGCCAATCATTAGGATGATTTTTAGGCCAAACTGTAGAGTCTATTCATAACATCAAAAAACAGTTAATTTGGTTAGGCCACAAGCTCCTGTAGGTGCATTTCTAGTCTAACCCATAACCCTCACTCATAAAATAAGTATTTTATATTATTTCTTCAATTTTAAAAATTTATATGAGGGAAGATTTCATAAGAGCTACATACTTACACAATTTTACTATGGGTAGAGTGCATACATATTTTGAAATTTACTTTTTTAAGACAAGGGCGTGTTTGCAGGGGAAAATGGATTTTCCCGAGCCAATCTAAAGCATCTGATGAATAAGAGTGGAAAAAGATGTTATAACAGATGTCTGTTAATGTATGAGGTTAGAAGGGGGTCTGATGGTTGAAATACAGTAAGTATATAAAAATGAGGAGCCATTCAAAATACCTAGAAGAAGATCAGTAGATTCCATCCCCATCAAATATGTGTAGAAGGAATCAGAAAGAAAACTTGAATCTGAGGCAAACATACCCATGCTTAGAGGAACGTAAGTATGGTTGTTGATCAAGTACACCATGTATCCATGAAGTATATAGAAGTATAATAATGATTAGGAGCAAACATAGTGGATCAACATATCATAGCCACGAATAGAACATAGTGTAATTATGTCTCAATAATATATATGAGGATATATGCACACAGCATGTTGTAGAATTAATCCCCCATAGAAGTACCAAAGTCATATATGGAGCAGTGGTATTGTACAAAACTTGGGTGCCAACATATAATATGTTGTTAAAAAAAGAGGGCATCATATAAGAGCAGATATCACTGGAAGAAAAGTTGGAGGAAGTATCACATGAACATGAATTCTGACACATCCTGAGGTCTTCACTGATCACTGATGGTACATTTCTACACTATGGGAATAGTGAGTTGAAGTAAACCATGTGAGAAAACATTTGGTCGCGTATCATTTATGTATACCATTAAAAAATGCAATACAACCCATCGATAGTGATAATGGGTGTCATTGTACCTAATACAATCTAACGAGTGTGAATAAAGGAGTTGAAGTTGAACACTTGAAATAATCTATCGATTAGGGGAAATTGATATATTCCCACTATCAATAGCAAATGAATTTTCCACTGATGACTGCAAACCACAAGGTATTGATAAAGGAATCTAGATCTTATTCCTGGAGCAATGAGTCAGAGTTGATGGGAAGATACCCACTGGAAGGAAGGAATTAGGGCATCCCACATCAACAAGCACAAGTGTAACCTATAGGTCAATAATTTGGAAGAAAATAGATAAATAAGACTAAAGAAACCACCACCATTTACACCTCTCACATGCACCAGATGGAAATATCACATGGAAGAGAACCTATGAACCAACCAATAATGAAAGCTAACAATAGCGACAAAGAATTCACCAATTGGGTAAAATGGAAACCAAGGTACTGCATGAATCCCAATGTGTGATAATGTGAGATATCATCAAATATAAGGAAACCACCTAGTGAAACACTAATGATTAATATAAATTTTGGGCACAAGGTCACCTATCATTGATGAAAATAGGACCAAGGTGACCCTCTAGGTCTATTCTCATAGTTTTTTTTCAGAGTCAATAAGAGAAAACATGTGAGTAAGAAGTCAATGGGGACCTTATATACTGACACGAGTATATAACTATGATTTTGATTTGATACTAAGAGTAGCTTGACGAACTAGTTATGGTGGACATAATGAGTCAAGAGACATTGCAAAATGGGCAACACTAAGTTTTACTTCCCTTGAGAAAAAGAAAAACACATTGCGTGACTTAAGCAACACATACCATAATGAAATTTGTATGTCTGAGATATAGGAGGAATCAACAGACTCTCCATATAATTGGAAAAGTAACCAATTATAGGAGTTCTGATTCTAGAACAAGGTTCGGCGCCTGAAGGGCATACTAAATCTCAACCTGATGAGGAAAAGACTCATAATTGGGTGTTTTTTTCAAGGGTGATACAACTGACTTTGTTGCCAAGGCAATGAAAGAAACTCTTCCCATCCCCTCCTTTTTGGAATATTTGATTATTTTGTATTTTTCATATTATAAAATTCTTGAAAAAGAATAAAAGAATTCTTATAGTATAGTGGAGGGAACAAGTGTCGCGGAAGTCACACTATTTCTATCACTTGGAACATTCCTATGCTCAATGCAAGGTAACTTGTGCATGATATGGACACTCAGGGGATGTTCCCTCCAAGGATAATGGTGTTCAGTTGCAAAGGCTATAAATGCATGGCATGAACTTTCAAAAATAGCATTGGCAAAAGTGGCTTACATGAGAGAAAACTTGGAGCTAGCTTAAGGCCAAAAGCGCAAGTGATCAATAAGCAATGAAGTAGTACAACTCATCAAGTGGGAGCCTCTAGGGTATAAATTCAAAATAAAAGTGCGGATGAAGAAGATTCTTAAATGCACAGTCATGACATGACTAAAGAGGATTCTCAATCCTATAGAAATTTCACAGCATGGGTAACATATTTCTAGTGAGGTGTTAACTATGAAGCCCATGTGAGGAACGCTCTACCACTAAGTTGTGACGTAAAAGAAATAAGTGAACGGTTTAATCATCACAACAAAGTAGGATCAAACCAATGGCTAAGTAGTGCAGAATAATGTTAGAATGCAATATGAAATGATGAATTTCTAACCTATATGCTAGTTTATGGGACAATACCTACCACAATACATCAACGATCATGGAAACATGACAGAAGAAAAATCACTAAGTGACAAAAGTTTTCCTTTCGCTGAAAAAGTACTTGAAAGCGCTCATAGATATGTTAAAAGTTTATATAATAAGGCATAAAATGGAAAAAAAAATAGAAAAGTGGGTTAAAATTTCATACATATAAGTTAAAATTAAAACTCACCATTTGTGTTTTTACCCATTTTAGTGCTATGGGGCAATTTTTTACCCTTGAAATTTATTAGTTGATTCCGGGAGATCTAACCAACGAAATAGATAACCATGAAATACATGTAATTATAAAATCGTTTCTCTTTGATTTGATTATATTTTAAAATATTTTTATTAAAATTTAGCCATCAAATCTTAACCTTTAAAGTACGGATATGCTTACATGGAATTTGTTCTATCAGGGTGTGTATGGGAAGCTCTACATGCCCCTTGCTATAATAAAAGTCACGTGTAAATACAACTATCTAGAAAAAAATATGTGTACACACAAACTTAAATTTTAAAACTTAAATTTGATTTGGTAAAATTTGGCAAGATGGTTACTGTTTTGCATGAATGAGAATACGAGGAAGTTGATAACTTGGTTTTAGGAGACCAAGAGGCAATGGATGAATTAAAAAATTATAGATTTCTCAATTTATTTATGATGTCAAATATACAGGCCCAAAAGAAGTTATTAAACATACTCATCAATTATTGAGACCCCGAGCAAGGATGTTTTATGATTGATTCAATGTCTTTGCAAATTGAAGTGGAGGATGTCTACTTCATTACAAGTTTATCTCAAAAAGGAAAATAAGTGAAAATAGAAGGAAAATAAAGCATAAGCCTTAACACTGATGGTTATATAGCCATATATTGTGTCCCTGGAACATAGAAAGTGGGATTGTAGATACACACTAGAAGCATAAATAATTTGGTAATCAACATTTTTCTTTTTCCAATTGCTAACATATCTATATCAACTTCCTTGGACTAGACCTCTCAACCAACAATATTTTTAGCAGTGGAATTCCTTAGAAAAATAGTATATGAGGAGTGTATCACGCTATTTTCTAACATGAAGAGTCAATTAATGACACATAAATGGCCGAATGAATAATTTGGTTATGGAAGTATTTTATGTTCATTTTTCTTTGAGCGAAATATAGTCATATGACCATGCATAACACCCCACATCATTGATCTGAGAGAGCCTCAAATGGAGAGGTGGGCATAGTTGATGGAAAGAATTGGAGGAGACTAAGTCACCTAGGCTACCATTGATGATGATTTCTTCTAGTTGTTGGAGCAACAAGTCATAGGTTAGAGGATTACCCCTAAACAAGACTAAACTTCTGAGGGGATCTAGAGCTAATACTTCCTGAGGATGTTGTGTGGGGAAATATCAGTAATATTTTTATGATTTTAAGATATTTTGTTTTTTTATTACTTTTTTATGATTACGAGATTCTAAAAAAAAATTGTGGAACAAAAGTACTAATACAATTTAATGATGATAATACAATGTTGGACTAGTGAGACTAGAGGGACTTTCGAGGCATGAGAGTTGAGGTAGGGACACCAAGGGAGTAGTAACTCATTTTGAGAGAGTTCTTCAAGCATTTTAGAGGAATCTAAATAATTTTACTTGTTAGGTTCATATGGAACCCATAGAGGATCTACCCGAGGCTATTTAAAGACGCATGGTAGGAGTACCATGATATTGGGTAAAACTTTTCGATGACTGGAAAATTCCATCGCCCACTGTGACAACATGCATCCAGGGAGGAGCCCTTAGTCTTAAATTTTTGTATGACTTATCATATTATGATATCATTGGGAAAGAACCCTAATTTTGTAGGACATTTACACACATTTTCTAATTTTTTGATATATATATATATATACACAACAAGTTTGAGATGATACGACCATGTGTACAATTGATGGATGTTAGATCTATGATGCTTCTTTCATTGTGATGAATGATTTATGTGCTAATCTAATACATAATTTACAATAGAATACAAAATTGAACTAGTTAATCGTTGAATATAAACATAAGTTATAAAATTAAATGATCGTTCAAATGATCTCACTCTTAGAAATCATCGATATAGAGAAGGATCTCTCACACGATAAACATTATTCAATTGAGACACCACTATATGGGAATCCAAATAAACTATTAATGATTGAATACCATAAGATATTGCCTCTAAAAGTAATTCAATAACAACATTATATTCAGCCATATTATTAGAAAAAGGACCTATACATGTGCCACCATAAATTAACAACTAGCCAAATGGATAATAAATTACCCAAGTTGTGGAAGCTAAGTTTTGAATGTGCCGAATAAAACCATATGCAAACCCAAAGTAAATCAAATCACCCATAAACACCTTCCAAAGCATGTCGAGAACACCAGCAAAAACATCACCACGAAATTTAAACAAAGTAAATAAAATTACTATGTAAAATATCTACAAAACAAAGTGAATGCTCGATCACAAACTCAAGCACAATACTTATTGAGATAGAGTCCATTCCTGTGATCAACTAACACATTTCCTTGAAAATCAATTAATTTGTATGCACCCTTCTTCAAGACATGTTTAACAATATAAGGATTGTACCACATAGGTTTAAACTTGCCCTCCCCTTCCGAGAAAACCCTAGGGTGTATGAACTAATCATACTAAGATTTTACTTGCCTTTTATGGGCCTCATTCATTGTAGTGGTATATCAACGTTGTTCATTCATATGTTCTAAATGAAAAAGAAACTCTTCTAAGTTCGATGTATTGAGAAGAATTTGGATTGCCAAATTAAGCGATGGAATCTAACATTCTATAGGGAGAATCAATCCATGCCATAAAACAATTGAAAAAGACTAAACAATGTAAACTTTGAAACGGGAACTATAAACTCAAAACGGGAACTCTGGCCAAAAAACCCCAAAAAAACATCAAAAACAGTGCTAAAAACGAAAAGTGTGTATACTGGAACGATGTTTTTTTTTTTAGGTGTCAATTTTGAACGTGTTTTAAAAATGGCAGTGACTACGAAATTTACTACGAAATTTTCGTGCAAAATATAGCTTCAAAATGAAAGGGATGATACTGGAATAATGTTTTTTTTTTTAGGGTCAATTTTCAAACTTTTTAAAAAATGCTAATAAAACCAATTTTTTATGTCTCAAACAAAGTTAATTTTTAAGGAAAAAACACATTAATGTTTCTGGTAGAATATCATTTTTCTTTCCTAAGTATAACTTTAACATGTTTTCAACCACACCATGCTAGATACAAAAGAAATTGAAATTTTTTCAACTATAAAATTAAAAAACCATGACATTATGAACAAATTATATCACTGAATGAAATCAAAAGTCTTTATTTGTATACTGAATAAAACAGACATTATATCTCTAATTTGATATTGCATTGTAGATATTTAAACAATAAAATTTATCATACTTAAGACATAATCCAACAACATAAAAATGCTTCATAACTTCTCATTTAACAACATATGGAAAACATTAATTTTATCTGAAGATATGATGCATACATCAGTTATATAATCTGTCTTAAACAATTATTCAAAATCACTCATATTTTCTTGCACACCATCACAATTCGCATCTTCAGATGAGTGACTGGATGCTGACGAAGATGTTCCATATTATTCTCTTTCATCAACTAGTGCCCCATCTGAGTCCACATGCATGCCCAACATTCCAGGTTTCAAAAGTCTTCTAGATCTACGACTGGTTTTAGCAGACTCCCATGTCAACACTATTCCTTCTGGTAACAACCTTTTCAGAATCTCTGTCGTCTGGAAGCGAAGAGTTCCTCTCTTTTTTAAATTGAAGTCATAAACAAGTATGTCAACATCCTCCAATTGTAATATGTCTGTGCGGCGGCGATTTATATTTGTACCCTTTCTTTTTCTTTTTCCACCATTTTTTTTGTCAACTACCATCTCTGGCTTATACACACCATTGAATGGGTGTGTATTTGTGGCATACCAATGTACTTCAACACTTGTAACATCCTCATTTTCTGTAAAGACCTTTATAACTTTAGCAACCCAAAATGGATAGCCTTTGGGATCTCCATCTGCTAGCACTGCAATCATGCAACCCTCCTTAATATCATGTACTGAACCCCTATAAAGGTCTTCCATGGCTTCACGTTGTGCACGAGATCTTCTGGAACCAATATACATCTCTCTTTCCATTGCCTGTGAAGAATTAATAATACCTTGAGTTTGTTGTTGTTCAACAATGTTTACTTCCTCTTGTTCATTCGACACATTTTGTGGCCAAATAAATGGATGTGGGAGAAAACCTATCTAGAATGTGAGGCCTATGCTTTGCCACTTTTCCTTTAGTTATGTGAATGTAAATACAAAGAAAGAGACGCGCACCATGGAGTTTTCTTTGGCACCATGGTGTGAATAACAACTAAAGATTATTTTCCTCCTTTTTTATGCTCTCAAATACCATTTCTAGATGTTCTAGTCAACTATGGAAGGCTTAAAATGCTAAATAATGGAATCCCTTTCTTCCTATTGGCCCTATATTTAACATAGCTTAATAATATATTAAAATTAGGTTTTTTGCATGCTTCACCCTCAACTTTGAAGTCCACACATGGCTAGCCATAAATGTGTGGCTAATGAGGCATAACACACCATCTAGTTACGTCATGGTTGTCAAAATGCTGGTGCTTTTTACATGGTTAGAAATGTCTTTATTTTCATAATAATGTTTAGGAGTTGTGAGCTATAATAAAAAAATATTAACCCAAAAAAGTGTTGGTTGATTGAAATGTCTAAATAACTATATAAAGTTCTAAACCCCAAATGTCACTCAAAATTTATAAATATAAATAAAAATATATATAATAATTACTCCATTCCAAACCATACCATATACATATACAAAATAGTTAAAATTTATAAATATAAATAAAAAAATATATAATAATTACTCCATTCCAAACCATACCATATACATATACAAAATAGTTAATTTCATTGAAGGAATCTTTTTCATGGCTAGACATCCAATACAACTCATTTATAAACTTACCTCATGGTTTGGCTCCCTATTCTGCTTTGATTTTTGTATATACTCTAATTGGACAGATAATTAATATTAGTTTGCTCACATACACCAATGACATTTATTATTATTTATTTATCTTCAATAACTTTAATGATTAAGGCCTTTAAAGGAGGAGAAACACTTTACCGGATATTTTTTAGATTATATATTCTGTAATAAAGCATCCAATGAAAGGAAGCATATAATAAAGTATAGGAGAAAAGCACCATAATATCATAGTTTTGCAATAAGCTTTATGGATTTAGATTTTAACAATCCACCATTATTTTATCAAGAAAAAGGGCATGACACTGCATAAACTTACTTTATTTCCAACCAGGTGTTCTCCTTTGTCAATATCGTGTTTGCTTTTGATCTTATTGGTGCATTTCCAATCTTATATCATAGTAGCAGAACAATCTGTGGTGCGTGTTGCTGCTTTTTAAAAAATTTAAAAACAGAAATTTCGCAATCAAGCATAACCTGAATATCTAGAAGTAGTAGATCATTAATCCTCGTTTACCAATTATGGTTGTATCAATGCCAATTTTATATAGTTTTTTAAAGTTTTAAATAATTTTTTTAACAATGGCCTGAAGCTTAGATTAATCAGTTTCAACAAGCTTCTTAATCAATAAAAAATTTATAATTTAAAAGGTTTATATATAAGGCATTTACATATACATTATTAATAACGTTAATTAACCTTATATAAAAATTTACCAAAATACTAATAATTGGAACCGGAAAAGAGTCTTATAATCTTCATTTACATTTACATGGGAAAAGAAATAAAATTTGCACATGGTGAAACTGTCAGTCCTAATTTCCCATATTTTTTTTATGGAGGATTCAACTCAAATTGTGACATGGAGATTGCAATATTCTCAACTTTGCAATTCGGGTATTTCAAAACTGTATAGTGACTTTTTTTTTTTACGAAAATGTGATCAAATTATTGTTTCATGGTCTACGTAGTTAATCTTTCCATCATATTTTTTGAATATATCTATATATATACTAAAACCTCCCCATCCTTTGAAAAGAAAAACAAGAATGTGGACACTCAAAACCGAGAACAAACTGAAAGTTGATGTTACTGCAATTCGAGAGCATGTCCACAACATGGGATTATTAATAGTAAACTATATATCAAATTCATCTTTGTGTTATGTTATGGTAAGTATTAATGTACTCGTTCATTAATGAATTATGGAACTAAACCAATAGCATTTCATTAATCCTGGTTTACCAATTATGGTTGTATCAATGCCAATTTTATATAGTTTTTTAAAGTTTTAAATATTTTTTTTAACAGTGGCCTGAAGCTTAGATTAATCAGTCTCAACAAGCTTCTTAATCAATAAAAAATTTATAATTTAAAAGGTTTATATATAAGGCATTTACATATACATTATTAATAACGTTAATTAACCTTAATTACATAAAGACTAATAATTGGAACCGGAAAAGAGTCTTATAATCTTCATTTACATTTACATGGGAAAAGAAATAAAATTTGCACATGGTGAAACTGTCAGTCCTAATTTCCCATATTTTTTTTATGGAGGATTCAACTCAAATTGTGACATGGAGATTGCAATATTCTCAACTTTGCAATTTGGGTATTTCAAAACTGTATAGTGACTTATTATTTTTTTACGAAAATGTGACCGAATTATTGTTTCATGGTCTACGTAGTTAATCTTTCCATCATATTTTTTGAATATATCAATACTAAAACCTCCCCATCCTTTTAAAAGAAAAACAAGAATGTGGACACTCAAAACTGAGAACAAACTGAAAGTTGATGTTACTGCAATTCCAGAGCATGTCCACAACGTGGGATTATTAATAGTAAACTATATATCAAATTCATCTTTGTGTTATGTTATAGTAAGTATTAATGTACTCGTTCATTAATGAATTATGGAACTAAACCTATAGCATTTCATTAATCCTCGTTTACCAATTATGGTTGTATCAATGCCAATTTTATATAGTTTTTTAAAGTTTTAAATATTTTTTTTAACAGTGGCCTGAAGCTTAGATTAATTAGTCTCAACAAGCTTCTTAATCAATAAAAAATTTATAATTTAAAAGGTTTATATATAAGGCATTTACATATACATTATTAATAACGTTAATTAACCTTATATAAAAATTTACCAAAAGACTAATAATTGGAACCCGGAACGAGTCTTATAATCTTCATTTACATTTACATGGGAAAAGAAATAAAATTTGCACATGGTGAAACTGTCAGTCCTAATTTCCCATATTTTTTTTTATGGAGGATTCAACTCAAATTGTGACATGGAGATTGCAATATTCTCAACTTTGCAATTTGGGTATTTCAAAACTGTATAGTGACTTATATTTTTTTTACAAAAATGTGACCGAATTATTGTTTCATGGTCTACGTAGTTAATCTTTCCATCATATTTTTTGAATATATCTATATATATACTAAAACCTCCCCATCCTTTGAAAAGAAAAATAAGAATGTGGACACTCAAAACCGAGAACAAACTGAAAGTTGATGTTACTGCAATTCCAGAGCATGTCCACAACGTGGGATTATTAATAGTAAACTATATATCAAATTCATCTTTGTGTTATGAATGGGATTCCAGAGCAGGTCGATTCCGGGAATCGACCTGCTCTAGAATTCATGAAAAGTAAACTATATATCAAATTAATCTTTGTGTTATGCTATGGTAAGTATTAATGTACTTGTTCATTAATGAATTATGGAACTAAACCTGTAGCATTTAATTAATCCTCGTTTACCAATTATGATTGTATCAATGCCAATTTTATATAGTTTTTTAAAGTTTTAAATATTTTTTTTAACAGTGGCCTGAAGATTAGATTAATCAGTCTCAACAAGCTTCTTAATCAATAAAAAATTTATATTTTAAAAGGTTCTATATAAGGCATTTACATATACATTATTAATAACGTTAATTAACCTTATATAAAAATTTACCAAAAGACTAATAATTGGAACCGGAAAAGAGTCTTATAATCTTCATTTACATTTACATGGGAAAAGAAATAAAATTTGCACATGGTGAAACTGTCAGTCCTAATTTCCCATATTTTTTTTATGGAGGATTCAACTCAAATTGTGACATGGAGATTGCAATATTCTCAACTTTGCAATTTGGGTATTTCAAAATTGTATAGTGACTTATTTTTTTTTTACGAAAATGTGACCGAATTATTGTTTCATGGTCTACGTAGTTAATCTTTCCATCATATTTTTTGAATATATCTATATATATACTAAAACCTCCCCATCCTTTGAAAAGAAAAACAAGAATGTGGACACTCAAAACCGAGAACAAACTGAAAGTTGATGTTACTGCAATTCCAGAGCATGTCCACAACGTGGGATTATTACTAGTAAACTATATATCAAATTCATCTTTGTGTTATGAATGGGATTCCAGAGCAGGTCGATTCTGGGAATCGACCTGCTCTGGAATTCATGAAAAGTAAACTATATATCAAATTCATCTTTGTGTTATGTTATGGTAAGTATTAATGTACTCGTTCATTAATGAATTATGGAACTAAACCTATAGCATTTCATTAATCCTCGTTTACCAATTATGGCTGTATCGATGCCAATTTTATATAGTTTTTTAAAGTTTTAAATATTTTTTTTAACAGTGGCCTGAAGCTTAGATTAATCAGTCTCAACAAGCTTCTTAATCAATAAAAAAATTATAATTTAAAAGGTTTATATATAAGGCATTTACATATACATTATTAATAACGTTAATTAACCTTATATAAAAATTTACCAAAAGACTAATAATTGGAATGGGAAAAGAGTCTTATAATCTTCATTTACATTTACATGGGAAAAGAAATAAAATTTGCACATGGTTAAACTGTCAATCCTAATTTCCCATATTTTTTTTATGGAGGATTCAACTCAAATTGTGACATGGAGATTGCAATATTCTCAACTTTTCAATTTGGGTATTTCAAAACTGTATAGTGACTTATTTTTTTTTTACGAAAATGTGACTGAATTATTGTTTCATGGTCTACATATGTGGACACTCAAAACCGAGAACAAACTGAAAGTTGATGTTACTGCAATTCCAGAGCATGTCCACAACGTGGGATTATTAATAGTAAACTATATATCAAATTCATCTTTGTGTTATGAATGGGATTCCAGAGCAGGTCGATTTCGGGAATCGACCTGCTCTGGAATTCATGAAAAGTAAACTATATATCAAATTCATCTTTGTGTTATGTTATGGTAAGTATTAATGTACTCGTTCATTAATGAATTATGGAACTAAACCTATAGCATTTCATTAATCCTCGTTTACCAATTATGGTTGTATCAATGCCAATTTTATATAGTTTTTTAAAGTTTTAAATATTTTTTTTAACAGTGGCCTGAAGCTTAGATTAATCAGTCTCAACAAGCTTCTTAATCAATGATTGCAATATTCTCAACTTTTCAATTTGGGTATTTCAAAACTGTATAGTGACTTATTTTTTTTTTACGAAAATGTGACCGAATTATTGTTTCATGGTCTACGTAGTTAATCTTTCCATCATATACAAGAATGTGGACACTCAAAACCGAGAACAAACTGAAAGTTGATGTTACTGCAATTCCAGAGCATGTCCACAACGTGGGATTATTAATAGTAAACTATATATCAAATTCATCTTTGTGTTATGAATGGGATTCCAGAGCAGGTCGATTTCGGGAATCGACCTGCTCTGGAATTCATGAAAAGTAAACTATATATCAAATTCATCTTTGTGTTATGTTATGGTAAGTATTAATGTACTCGTTCATTAATGAATTATGGAACTAAACCTATAGCATTTCATTAATCCTCGTTTACCAATTATGGTTGTATCAATGCCAATTTTATATAGTTTTTTAAAGTTTTAAATATTTTTTTTAACATTGGCCTGAAGCTTAGATTAATCAGTCTCAACAAGCTTCTTAATCAATAAAAAATTTATAATTTAAAAGGTTTCTATATAAGGCATTTACATATACATTATTAATAACGTTAATTAACTTTATATAAAAATTTACCAAAAGACTAATAATTGGAACTAGAAAAGAGTCTTATAATCTTTCATTTACATTTACATGGGAAAAGAAATAAAATTTGCACATGGTGAAACTGTCAGTCCTAATTTCCCATATTTTTTTTTATGGAGGATTCAACTCAAATTGTGACATGGAGATTGCAATATTCTCAACTTTGCAATTTGGGTATTTCAAAACTGTATAGTGACTTATTTTTTTTGTTACGAAAATGTGACCGAATTATTGTTTCATGGTCTACGTAGTTAATCTTTCCATCATATTTTTTGAATATATCTATATATATACTAAAACCTCCCCATCCTTTGAAAAGAAAAACAAGAATGTGGACACTCAAAACGGAGAACAAACTGAAAGTTGATGTTACTGCAATTCCAGAGCATGTCCACAACGTGGGATTATTAATAGTAAACTATATATCAAATTCATCTTTGTGTTATGAATGGGATTCCAGAGCAGGTCGATTCCGGGAATCGACCTGCTCTGGAATTCATGAAAAGTAAACTATATATCAAATTCATCTTTGTGTTATGTTATGGTAAGTATTAATGTACTCGTTCATTAATGAATTATGGAACTAAACCTATAGCATTTCATTAATCCTTGTTTACCAATTATGGTTGTATCAATGCCAATTTTATATAGTTTTTTAAAGTTTTAAATATTTTTTTTAACAGTGGCCTGAAGCTTAGATTAATCAGTCTCAACAAGCTTCTTAATCAATAAAAAATTTATAATTTAAAAGGTTTATATATAAGGCATTTACATATACATTATTAATAACGTTAATTAAGCTTATATAAAAATTTATCAAAAGATTAATAATTGGAACCGGAAAAGAGTCTTATAATCTTCATTTACATTTACATGGGAAAAGAAATAAAATTTGCACATGGTGAAACTGTCAGTCCTAATTTCCCATATTTTTTTTATGGAGGATTCAACTCAAATTGTGACATGGAGATTGCAATATTCTCAACTTTGCAATTTGGGTATTTCAAAACTGTATAGTGACTTCTTTTTTTTTTTTACGAAAATGTGACCGAATTATTGTTTCATGGTCTACGTAGTTAATTTTTCCATCATATTTTTTGAATATATCTATATATATACTAAAACCTCCCCATCCTTTGAAAAGAAAACAGGAATGTGGACACTCAAAACCGAGAACAAACTGAAAGTTGATGTTACTGCAATTCCAGAGCATGTCCACAACGTGGGATTATTAATAGTAAACTATATATCAAATTCATCTTTGTATTATGAATGGGATTCCAGAGCAGGTCGATTCCGGGAATCGACTTGCTCTGGAATTCATGAAAAGTAAACTATATATCAAATTCATCTTTGTGTTATGTTATGGTAAGTATTAATGTACTCGTTCATTAATGAATTATGGAACTAAACCTATAGCATTTCATTAATACTCGTTTACCAATTATGGTTGTTTTGGTTAGAGTGAGAGTCCTCGCATATGGCTGTGAGCATGGTATAACGTGATAAAAGCAAAATACTTTGAGCATGGTATAACTTGATAAAAGCAAAATACTTTGCCCATTTGGTCCACCTAAAATGATGAAATGACTTGAATATAGTTTTTTGTTACGTCAATTTATAATGATGAATTGAATAGAATGTATTCACATGATAATTGTTTTTGGTTATATATATGGGGTCAATTTAATTAACAATATGTCATAACAGAAATAGTAGGTTTTGTAAAATTAACTACAGTTTTTTGGTTGTGAAATAATATTTAAAAATGTTTTTAATTATTTATGAGTTTGTCTTTTTGAAATATAAGGAAATAGGTTAATGTATAAAATAATTAATATATTTATTAAATAGTTTGAGATTTTTTTTGTTATTGTAATAATAAGAGATTTTTTTATTTTTTTTTATTGTAATAATAAGAATTTTTGTGATGATTTGTATATTATTATTAATATTTTATTAGAAAATTTGTCACAATAAATCTACTAAAATATATTAGAAAATCTGAAATCTACGCCATGATGGTTTGTTTCTCTTTAGATTTAGGAATATGTTAATTATTATTGATTGCATATGCATGGAAATTATAATTATGTGGAAAACAAATAATAGTAAAATTAAACTTGTATATCAAAAAATTAACAAAATATATACCTTGGGAAGCATTTTCGAGAGAGAACCCAATTGGAAGGCGAGACCACCATACACTCGTTCTTTGAATGGAAAAAGGATGAAAGTATGAAAAAGTGAGGCATGTGGCTTGTGGGCTACTATAGTGCACAAGTCCTCTATGTTTCTTTCCTTTTTATCCACTCTCAACTACTCTACTCATATATGGCACAAAATGCACTTGAATAGAATCAAACGTCTTTTCCTCCTAGTGATTCAGTTATAACACATCTTGATAGCCTACTAGTGGTTAAGTCTGACTCATTGAACTCTTCACTTTCAATGAGTAGGGTGGGGGGGTAAGGGGGTAGGGCGCGGGTAGGGTGTAGGGGGGGGGGGGGGATGTGGGGGGTAAGGGTAAGGGGGTAGGGCGCGGGTAGGGGGGGGGGGGGGGGGGGGGGGGGGGGGGGGGGGGGTAAGGGCAGAAGGGGGTGGGTAGGGGGATTGGGGGGGGTAGGGGTGGGGAAGGGTAGGGGGGGCGCGCAGTGTGGGGAGCGGTGGGCGCAGTGGGGAGGGGCGGCCGCGGGGAGGGGTTGGGGGGGTAGGGGGGGGGGGGGATAGGGGGGCGGGTGTTCGGGGGTTTTGGGGGTGGGGGGCGAGGGGGGATGGGGCGCGGGAGTGTGGAGGGACGGTAGGGGGTAGGGTGAGGGAAGGGGGGGGGGGGCGGGGAGGGGGTTGTGGGGGGCGCGTGGGTAGGGGCTCGCCCATACTTGCCTAAATGTCCACTTAGCCTCATTATCCCTCACCTGACCTCTCGCTCGCCCATCGACCCACCTGCCCGTTAGAGGTGGCAAAGACCCATTAGAAGAGGAAATTGCGCAAAAGGAAGCATAAAATATTGTGGAAGATGACAATGATGAAACTCTAGAGAACGAAGAGTTTGGATTACGTGACATTGTTGATTAAATTTAAGTTATACCTGGAAATCAAGCTTTGCAATGTTTTGACTCTGACATTTCATGAAAAGAATAATCAATGAATTAAAGTTGTTATGTGTTCAATATTTGTAATTTGTGATTTTCGCATTGATTTTTAAGTTAATTATTATTTTTTGAAAAAAAGTTGTTATTATTATTTTTTTGACATGAAATTCATAAAAAAAACTATTATTTGACCATTTTTAGTTAATATTTTTGTATAAAAATTGTGATTTTGACATGTTAATTCTAGCAAAAAATTATCAAAACGTTTAGTTTTTTTGTTATATTTATGTTAAAAATGGTTATTTTTATGTCCATTGTTAAAAAATGTTGTTTTTTAGAAACAATTATTTCATGTGGATTGAAAAGTTAATTAAGGATGTATAAATATGTAGATTATCTAAAATTCAAACTATCGACTTTCTAATTTAAAAACACAAAACAATAAAAACCCCCCTAAAAAAAAAAAGTTAAGATAGAGAATAAGAAAATATGAATAAAATGACGACTTCAAAAACTGTCAAATTTAGAAAATAATTTTTTACATTTCACACACTAGAAAATTAAAAGTCAAAAAATAGGTCTTTTAAAAAAAGGGTGTGATGCAGAATACTCACTTTTTAAAATCAGCATGAAAATCACTACGATTCTAAAACTTGATTTCATCCTTGAACATGAAAAAAAATTAAAGTTCCAAAAACCATGTTCTAAAAAAAACATGTGTATTCTGCATCACCACTTTTGAAAATCGGGTCATTTTTTTGCTATCTCTACGAAACGGGTAACAGTATCAGTTCCCGTTTCAAAGTTTACATTGTTACTATATCTAGTAGAAGTATTGACAAAAATTCAATATTCCCATAAAGTTAGATACAACATGATGTTTCAATTGGACTTAGCTTGATTAATAGTTCTTTGCAAAGTTTTTTTTAAAGACTTATTGACAACTTCAACCTGACCATTTGCTTGGGGATAATAGGGAGAAGAATGCTAATCTCTAAATACCAACTTGTAAGCCAATTCAAACATCATTTTATTATGAAAGTGACTTCCATGATCAGTTACAATCTCTTTAGGGATACTAAAATGTTAAATGATCTCATTAAAGAGAAATAGCATAGTAGTCTCACCATCGTTATTATAGGTAGGTATGGCTTCAACCCACTTGGTAAAGTAGTCAAAAACCATGATGATGTACCTATGCCCCCTATCTGAAGCTGGGTGAAAAGTTGTAAATTATATTCACCACTTAATAAATGGATTGATGATAAGAATGATGAAAATTGGATTAGGATGGGAACAAATTTTTCAATAATAGACTTGACAAGGGTGCCATTTCTTAACTGCTTCAATATAATCTTTAAAAATTGAAGGCCACAAATACCCTTCATGCAATTTTTTTTTTGTTTTCTCAGGCTAGGTAAATGACCACCTCAAGCTCCACTACGACAATCATTAAGTACCTTCTCAACCTTTTCCAACATTAAACGTCATCGTATAATTGATTCTACCCCACAATGGTATAATGCATCACCAATAATCAGATAAGTTTTAGCTAAGTGTCATAGTCGTCGATGATCCTCATTAGAGAAGGATTGAGGAAACTTCAAAGTTTATAAATATATTAGGATGTTTCCATATGAAGGTATTGCAAAGACATAAGAAAGAGATGCTTGTCTAGAAATGATCCATTATAACTAATATCCCCTTCACAAGGAAAATCCATGATCCAGGTGGATATTGGTGGCCACCTACCAAATCCACTTGGACCCCCACCATTTTTTCTTTCAGCTTTTCAATTTTCTTGATTGTAGCCCAGTTTACTATTTTTAGCAGTTTTTCGGGTCGTGAACTTTTGGAGCCGTTTTGAGGCCCTAAACGACGTTTTTTGGGAAAAATTGGAGCAACATGGGTCCATGGACTGATGTTGCTCTTCCCAAAGTTGTAGTTCTCAGATAGATATTTCTAACGAGATACTGTGCACGTCAAACGAAGATCGTATGCCAAAGTTACGACCCCGGGAAGTTGATGTACCAATTTACCCAAACGGGGCCCACAGTTTGGTGTTTCATCTTCTAGGGTTAGGTTTTGGAATGTTAAGGGTTTTCCATTGTTTCTCAACAATAAATAGGCCTTCGAGCCTCATTGTAACACAGTTCAGAGGCATGTAGCCGCCACATATCTTCTCAAAGATAAGCTACCATCGCCCTAGCTGGTTTATTTCCAACTCTGTTTGTAAGCATATCTCAGTATTTTACATTAATGAAATGAAGTATTATTTCCGCTACATCTCTGTTTTTATGGTTATCTCTGTAATTTGTTGCGTTCCTGTTTAAATCCAGATCAGTGGTAGCAGAGTGGTCTGCTTTTTCTCTATTTTTCTTTGCACATCCCCAACGAGGTCGGGATATAAGGAGTTAGGGCTTGAACTGGTCGAACCTTTGCAAGACCAGCCTCGCAAATCACGACGGCCTCTTATGGCAGATGAAAAGAAAGATGAGGGGGTAGGAGATCCTATCAAAATATTGCTAGAAGAAGCCCTCAAGTGACAAAGGAACGCGATGATGGACAACTTTGCCCAGATCCTTCAGCGGCTACCCAGCGGTGACGCATCGGCTTCCAACAGCTACTCTGGAAATGCCACACCATTTAAGGTACAAGTTAATTTTGAAATCCCCATATTCGAGGGTTAGATAGACGTAGCTGTCATTGATAAATGGTTAAATCTGCTAGAGGGTTATTTTTCTATTCATGAGTTTTCCAGTCGAGAAAAGATTATTTTTGCTCTTCTCAAAGCAGCCCCCCACGTCAAGGACTGGTGGGAAACCTACTACGAGAAGAAGGATGAAAGTATAGGCTCACTATTTTCATCCACACCCACTTGGGATTCCTTCCAAGAGGCCATCAAGGGGCAATACTACCCTATTGGAAGCTATGAGGATCGATACATAAAGTAGACCATGCTACGGCAGGGAAGGGACCAAGACGTGCCAGAGTTTACCAATATTTTCCATACCCTTCGCACAATGTTTGGTATCAAGGATTCGAAGCAGCATTTGATACTCAAATATCGTGGCTACCTGCACAAGTACATCCAGGAAGAAATAGAATTCCTGAACATCCCCTCGCTCGACACGGCATACCGATATGCCGTCAAGGTCAAACAAAATTTTAAACAAAAGAAGCGAGAGTTTGGATCTTCAAATCTGAACCAAGGGAAAGGTGCCCCCAAACTGCAGAACAAAGGACAAAGCCAAGGCGGAGTGGCCCAAGAAAACATGCCAAAGCTGCAAGCAAAGAATAGCTCTGTGAAGCTGAAAAAGGACATAGGAAAGTGGTGTGAGTTCCATAAGAGCTCCACTCACAACACAAGTGAGTGTCGGGCCAAACAGTCCCTGGTGGCCGAGCTAAAGGTTTCAGAATCAGACGCATGTTCCGACTCTAAGTCGGAACCTGACAAGGGGAATCACAAAGGGAAGCAAATTATCGATGCGGAGCCCAACACCACCATTGCCACCACGAAGATCCAGAAGGAGGAACTTGAAGATCCAAAGGAGGAGGAGCGTCTCTTCCACTCCCAGATGTGGGTAAAGGGCTCCCCGCTACAGTTCATTGTCGACAGTGGGAGCCGAAAGAACCTCATTTCAGTAGAGGTCGTGAAGCAGCTGGTCTTACCAACCACAGCACATCCACAACCATACACCATCGGGTGGCTTCACCAAGGACGGGATCTTTGCATGAGCTGGCAATGTTGCCTTCCATACAACATCAAGCCATTCACAGATGAGGTATTGTGTGACATTGCTCCCCTTGAAGTTTGTGATGTATTATTAGGACAACCTTACTTGTGGAAGCGACATGTTGTGTATGAATCAAGGCCCCATGTTGTTATTGTTACTTTGGGAAATAAGTTGTACAGGATACCAGAGGTAGCACCGCCTACCGCCATCTCCTTGATTACTACAAAACAATGCAGTAAGCTCGTTTCCAAAACCGGGAAATTTGTTTTCCTGATGATACGCCCTCAAGGAACGAAGAAGATGGTGGCCACGACCTCCAGACAGGGCCCCTCCGCACGAAAACTACAGATGGACAAGGTCATGGAGGAGTACGAGGATATCTTCACCTCCCCCGCAGGGGTTCCTCTACACTGTCAGGTCAAGCACTCCATCAATCTGACCCCAGGTGCGCCGCTGCCCAATGGACCAATCTATCGGCGCTCTATTTTGGAGAATGATGAAATCAAGAGGTAGATTCAGGAGCTTCTATAGAAAGGTCACATCCGTCCAAGTTCATCACCCTGTGGGAGCCTGATCGTCTTGGTACAGAAGAAGGATGGGACTTGGAGACTTTGAATTCACTATCGGGCATTAACAAGATCACTATTCGTGATAGGTACCCGATCCCACAGATTGATGACCTCTTGGACCAACTGAAGGTGGCAAAATATTTCAGCAAGATTGATTTGAAGTCAGGATATCACCAAGTACCAATCAAACCCTCCGATGTGTGGAAGACTCCCTTCAAAGCCAAGGAGGGCCTTTGCGAATGGTTGGTTATGCCTTTCAGATTGACGAATGCTCCTGCAACCTTCATGAGGCTAATGGATGACATCTTGCAGTCATTCGCCAACTCATTTGTAATGGTATACTTGGATGACATCCTGATCTTCAACCATAGTTGAGAAGAGCACCTCCACCACATCCGACAGGTTCTCCAAACACTATGGCAACACAAGTTATGTGCCAATTTGGAGAAATGCACTTTTGGCATGACCCAGGTTCAGTATCTAGGATACATTATTAATGAACAGGGGATACATGTGGATCCATCCAAGATCCAAGTCATTCGAGATTGGCCATCTCCAACCACTCTGACAGAGCTTCACAGCTTTCTAGGTCTTTCCAACTTCTACCGCAGGTTTGTGTTGGGATTTTCTCATATCACTTGGCCCTTGAGTCAAGTCACTAAGGGAGGAGTGAAAGCAAAATTATTTTGGTCTGAATCTCAACAGAAGGCATTCACAGAGTTGAAATATTGCCTATGCACGACACCAGTGCTCGTATTACCAGACTTGCAACAACCATTTGAGGTCGAGACAGATGCCTCTGACTATGCTATTGGGGTAGTCCTCACTCAACACAGGCATCCAGTGGCATATCACAGTGAGACACTTTCAGACAAAGAGATGTATTCCATTATGCAGGCCTGCCGAAAATGGAAGCATTATATTTTGGGGAAGGAAATGGTCATCCACATAGACCACCGACCCCTGCAGTTCATACAGACCCAAGGAAAATTACAGAATGATCGTCGTTAGAAGTGGTCCACAAACCTGCAACAGTTCCATTTGAATATCAAGTATAAGAAGGGTAGCACCAATAATGTTGCAGATTGCCTTAGTCGACCACCGATCAGGGTGTTAACCACTATGCTTAACTCTTTTGGGCACGAGACTTCTAATTGGCCACTTCTCTACAAAAGCGACCCAGAATTCGGCCGCACATACCAGACACTCTTGGAGGGTCAGCATGTTCCAGATTTTCACCTCCAGGATGCCCTGTTATGCCACCTGGGCCACCTTTGTGTTCCTTCAAGCGAGCGTGCCAAGATGATTTGGGAAGCACACTACAGTCAGGCTGTTGGAAATTTCGGGGTTGAGAAAATAGTGGCAGTACTACAAAAGTATTTCTATTGGCTGAATCTTTGACAGGATGTTGGGAAGTACATCAGATCATGCACTGCCTACACCATTACCAAACCGACCATCAAGAAGCAAGGCCTCTATGCCCTGTTGCCTACCCCTAGTCGACCTTGGGAATCCATCCCCATGGATTACATAGCAGGCCTTCCTTCCACTAAGCATGGAAACGACTGTCTTTTGTGGTCGTCAACAGGTTCTCGAAGATGGCCATTATGGCTGCCTATAAGAAGAATATCACAGCAGAAGCCACTGCGAAACTCTTCTTTGAATGAGTGTGGGTACACTTTGGGATCCCATAGTCTATCATCTAAGATCGGGACAGTAGGTTTCTCAGTACATTTTGGTCCAGTCTCTGGTTGATGCTCAACAACAAACTCACTAAGTCCACAGCCTTACATCCTCAAACTGATGGCCAAACAGAGGTTGTCAGCAGGATGATTGTACACATTCTGCGCATGTACAACTCAAAGCATCCATGCACATGGGATGAGAGCCTCCCCTATTTTCAGCACAGCTACAATCGGGCTCTCCACAGCTCGACTGGCCACAGCCCTTTTCAGGTGGGCTTGGGATTCCAGCCACTATGTCCCATTGATGTGGCCATGCCATTTATAGCTACTCATACAGATTCGGCTCATGTACAGTCCAAAACAGATAAGGCAAACAGCTTCATTGAGCACATCTAACATATTCACCAGCAAGTCTATGACATTCTGGAAAAATCAAATGCCAAGTATTATCAGCGACATGATCAACATCGGGTGCCACACAAGTTTTAGGTAGGCGACAAAGTCTAGTTGCATTTGCAAAAGGAACGTCTTACCGAAGCCTATCAAAAACTCAGACCACTCTGATATGGTCCTTACACCATTACCAAGGCTGTGGGAGACAATGCATTTGAGCTACATTCCCCCATTCCTTGGCCTGCACCCAGTGTTCAATGTGGACCGCCTTCAGCCATACTTTCCACCATTACTAGACACATCCGACATTGCAGAACAACTCACACCCATAGAGTTAAATCTAGATTGCATGGAACAAGCTGCAGCTGATCAGATCATGGACACACAGATCAAGCACACTCGCCAGCAGAATATCCAATTGTATCGAGTTGTCAAAGCAGGCCAACTCCTTCACCAGGGCAAGTGGCTCACCAGGGACCAAGTTCAATAGAAGTTTCCTCATCTCATGGAGGAACTCAACACAATGGGGACCATTGCTTCCTAAGGGGGGAGGAATGATCCAGGTGGATATTGGTGGCCACTTGCCAAATCCACTTGGACCCCCACCATTGTTTCTTTCAGCTTTTCAGTTTCCTTAATTGTAGCCCAGTTTACTATTTTTAGCATGTTTTCGGGTCCTGAACTTCCAGAGCCGTTTTAAGGCCCTAAACGACGTTTTTTGGGAAAACTGGGAGCAACATGGGTCCATGGACGAATGTTACTCTTCCCAAAGTTGTAGCTCTCGAATAGATCTTTCTAACGAGATACTATGCACGTCAAACTGAGATTGTATGCCAAAGTTACGACCCCGTGAAGTTGATGTACCAATTTACCCAAACGGGGCCCACAGTTTGACGTTTCATCTTCTAGGGTTAGGTTTTGGAATTTTAAGTGTTTTCCATTATTTCTCAACAATAAATAGGCCTTCGAGCCTTATTGTAACACAGTTCAAAGGCATGTATCCGCCACATCTCTTCTTAGAGATAAGCTACCATTGCCCTAGCTAGTTTATTTCCAACTCTATTTGTAAGCATATCTCAGTATTTTACATTAATGAAATGAAGTATTATTTCCATTGCATCTCTATGTTTATGGTTATCTCTGTAATTTTTTGCATTCCTGTTTAAATCCGAATCAATCCAAGGTCAATTAGGAAAAAACCAAGGATTTTTTAGATTTTGTTGACATAAACTCAAGGTCAAATTCTTGCAAAACCACAATCCATTTATTAAATTTTCCCAAAATGACTTTCCTACTAAATACATATTAAAAAGGATTGACATCAACAACTAAGATGGGTTTTCTCAACAAAATCGAATGACAAAGTCACTAAATAAAATATCCTGTTGCAAATGCCAATTTCTCAACATGATAATATCAAAGATCGGGATTAGCTATGCCACGACTGAGGTAATAAATAACATTTTCCTAGAACACATAGTCTTCCTGTACTAGTACCATACCAATGGTAGATGCTACCACTGCGAGATATAAAAGGAAGACTCTACTATAATCAGGTGAACTTAGTGAAGGAGCAGAGGTCAATGCCTTTTTCAAAGCATCGAATGAGAATTTAGAAAAAATTCCCTAAATAAATGGGCCTCCTTTCTTCAGTAGCCACAAAAATACCTTAGTTATCTCAACATTATGTTTGATGAATCTCCATAAAAATTGGATTTACCTTGGATACTTTGAAGTTGACGCACATTGGATGGGGAAGGAAACTGAGGTATTAACTCAAACTTGAAAATATCAACCCTAATCCCTTCATTAGAGATGATAAATCCCAACAATAGACCCAATGTTATGGAAAACAAGATCTTATGAGGATTCAACTAGATCTTATAATAATGACATCTTTCAAAAATTAGGTGAAGATGCTTTGGATGTTCCACTCTCTTTCGAGAGTAAGCAACTAGATCATCCAAATAATCTTCTCCAATGTGCTTGATGTCATGGAAAGTGTAAGACATGGCCCACTAAAAGGTAGCCCCAACATTTTTAAGGCTAAAAGGAATTTTCCTATATGAAAAAGTGCCCCAGGGAAAAATAAAGGTTGGCTTATGTTGATCTTTAGGACAAATTTTTGTTTGATTATGTCCAGAGAATCTATTGATAAAGGAAAGTATATCATTTCCCACACACTCATCAATAATCTGATCAATAAACAACATAGGGGAATTGTATTTTGGACAAGCTTTATTAAGGTCCCTAAAGTCCGTTCACTCATGGATCGTTCCTTGCTTCTTATCAACAAGAATGGTGTTTGAAACCCATTCAATTAGAGGAATTGGCTAGATGAAGCCTACTTTTAGCATTTTCTATACCTCTGCCTTAATCACAAGGGCTTCACTGGTGGAGAAATACCATACCATATGTGTTCATATTGAGGGATATATATATTGAGGAAAAAATGACATAATATATTGAGCATGTAATAGGGGATAAAGGGTTTTTATATTAGAAGTATAAAAATTTGAGCTCAAAGTTAATTAAAAAATATAAAGGGGTATAAAAATTGTTAATGAAAAAAATGGATACCTATAATATTTAGTGAAAGTAGGGGTTTTCTAGATTGGGAAGGTGTGTTGGGTTTGTATTGGTATTAAATAATGTGAATTTTAGATGTATTTTCCAATATTTAGTCAAATTAAAGGCATTTTTTAGTATGTCATGAACACACATGATATTTCAAAGGTTCATTGAGTAAAGCACCTATGGCCTTAATAGCTGCAACTTTCCTAGCGTTTACTAGTTGAAGCTTCTGGCATATCGGTTTCACATTTTTGTAGGCCTTAATCTCATGTTGTATGATGCTTGGATAAATTCTAGGAATTTCTTTATAAGAACATGTGAGTACATCACGAAATCCTTAAACAAATTGGTGTAAATATTTACTTCTTTAGGAGTACAATTGATGCTTATATAGACATTTTTGATAATATTGGGATCTCCAAAAAATTTCACTCACATAGTTTGTGAGATATGAACCATGTTCCCTTCAAAAAAAATATAGGCTAGCACCAAAGTGTTCAAGGGCATATGAAAATTTTGATATAATGTGGAACACGACAAACTAGACTCAACTCTATGTAAATCCTAGAGGAAATAAGATTTATGATGCAAATCATCCCACAACATTTCCATGTTTGTCATTTCTTCTAGGATCGCTTCATTATATGCAAAGACTATATCGACGTAATCCATATCCATGGTCGAGTTATCTACAAACTAGAACCATATCATCATCCATATCTTCTAGTGGAAATTTGATTGGATCAGAGTCTATAGCATTATTAACAATAGCTTGATACACGATATTTGTTGTAGACATAGGGTAAGCCATTCCAACAACCTTATCTTCTTCCAATGTAGCAGTAGGAGAGGGAAAAGTCTAGGGGTCCTCAAAATAATTGGTTTGCAAAGAATGATTCTAAGGGACCACCCTAGATTTCGATAAATGTTTTTAATATGCATCATTGGAGGTGGACAATAAAAAGTGCCCATAAATGAGGAATACATTCCAAACCCCATACTCTCAATAGGCCGCTAAGAATTATTCACCAACAAAACAATAGAATCCAACGAAGCATTGGGATTGTTGAAAAAGGTAGCAAGATAGTCTTAATTTGACTTTGCCTTGGTCAAATTGAGAAAATTCGAATTTCCACTTGATCTGGGTTCGGGTGTGATGAAGGACCCTTCCAAGACCTTTTACTTTCATAATTTGTTAAATTTCATTTTTAAAAGAAACATAAATGAATACATGTGCATGTTGTAAAGGAGAGGAACATGACAATCATTAGCAACATAAAAACATAAGCCATTCATAACGAAGTTCATCTAGGAGGGACTATGTCTCTGAGCCCCGGTGTTAAGATGGTGTAGGCCGCTACATTAAGTGATGTCAATAGTGATTATGTACATAAGAGGTGATGTTGCTACCATACAAGGAAAATTCCCTCACGCAGGAGTGGCTCCGAGAGATGTTCCACTACAGTAATTATCAGTCAAAAAGACTCCTATTACTACGACATAAACTCATACATGATGAGCATCCCGCCAACATGGCATAAAAGGGACCTCAATGAAAACATACATGACGACAAAATGAGTATCCCATCGACATACAACAAAGGGATCTCAAAACATAACATGACGAATCATGACAACAAGTACATCCCACAAATGATTCGGCATCACCTCAAGTAGGAATCATGAAAACGAGTAAGAAACAAGATCCCACATCAAGCATCAAACAGGGATCTGTGCAACACAATGCATAGCAAAAGAAGTACATGAACACACTGCATATACCTCACATCCAAGGGCCATTTGAAGAAGCGGATTTCAAATTGTTGACGTTGTTCGTTCCATCGATCTCACGGCATCGAATCACATGGAAAGGACTACTCGCACATGAATGTTGACACCTGCACTCCACATAGAAAAGTGGCTAAAAAATAGAATGAGAAAATGGAAAATCTGAATGCACCATCAGATTTGTGGTGACGAATCGTGCAAAATTGACTGTCAAAATTTTGAATTCTGAGAAAGTGAGAATTTAGGCCTCAAGGAATCTTTTAGATTCCCCCTAGATTGCTTAAAGATTCCCTCCTCTAGGTCCTCTGCAAATCTGTTGCTCAGATCAAGAAACTGACTGCACCATTGGGTTTGTGTTGCCAAGAGGTGTAAGATCGACATAAAATTCACCCAATTTGGACATTGCGAAAATTTCACCCTCTTGGAAATTTTTCTTAATCATGGTTCCACCTACATTAAAATTAAATTAAAAAAATATTCTGCCTCATTTTCCATGACCACTCCTAGTTCCTCCATGCTCCTGCTTGGTGCACTGAAAAAACCGGGTTTATATTACTTTACCGATGGATTTCCCAACATTCACCATTTGGCATGTTGGTAAATATAACAATTTGTTAAGGAGGGGTCAGGTGGTCAAACCCCGCCCCTCCTATTTTAATACATTACACTATTTTTTTGGGCGTATGTTTATACCCTATCACCAAAATGGCGCGGAGTTTGTTTGAATGGCGCGTTAATCCATGGCAGTAGAGGTACGTTGGTTAATGGGTGGTTGTTGGGCCATATCACATGGAGGGTTGCATGAGTGTGAGGGTGCCTAGGAGGCGAGCTAGCCACACCAGTCGGCCAAGTTCGAGCCCTGCCACCCTCGACTTTTTCTGTTGTATATGAGGTGGGGCGTGGGTCGGGTCTATAGGAGGTGGCCCGCCCACCGTCCTTGTAACAAATGTTTAATATTTGGTGTTTGGAGGTGGATGCGGTTGGACCGGCAAGGTCATGGCCATCGGTCCTTCCAAAATTAAAAATTTTGGTTTATATGGGTATAACGGGTGGTGGGGGTGGTGGCCCGCCACGACATTTTTTTTTTAAATAGGGCATTTTAAAATTATTCATATTTTAGGATGAAGGATACAAATTAACCGGGCCACAAATTCACCTAGAATCTGGCTCAAGTTGGCCGGAATCTGGTGGCTAGGTTTTATCCAAATTGTGGCCTCCTTAAGCCTACCCAATCAGCAAAAATTCAACCGAACTTTGACTGCTTCTAACTTTCGCATATAGACTCGGTTTGACAAACTGTTCACATCACTACAATCACGACGATGAGATCTACACTCCGATCCTGGTCCAAAATCATTCTGATTACTTTGATTTTCTAGTGTTCATAGGCCCTCTTTGTCTTGTGTGTGTCTCTGGAGCCACCTGGATCAATCCTCCCCACTAAGGCGCTTTTGGTCCTCCAAAAGCATGAAAAATAATCTATGACTTCTTTGTACCTTGTCTGCATCACAAGCATCCTGAAAGGTCTCTCTTCCCTCTCCTTCACCTTTATTCTTCGGAGCCTTAAGCGACGATTCGACACTTGCTACATGTAGTACATTGTTTTGCGAATCACATGCTTGTCTTAACTGACCAACTAACGACCCAAGCATCCCACACTTGCCACGAGTTTATAACACATACTCGGCGTTCGAGTTTACAACAAGATGGATGCAATACCGCAGCTACGAAAACAAGGCCAACATATAATTGTTGCTTAAAAAAGTTATGGAAAACTCATCATCACTGCAACACATGATTTACAAACATAAGGCTAAACACTATTGTCATGACAAGTGATGGAAACACGACATTACTTTCAAATTTTAACAAGCAGCCCAAAATAATATCAAACATCATTGTTGCTAAACAAGTGATGGAAACACATCATCACTTTTACATTTTAAAATGCAGCAAATGATTTACAAAAGCACGACCATGACACACTAACATATATAGAAATCATTTTTAACTTATCAAGGTGAATGGATCATCACCTTGTGATGGTTTTGTTTGTCGAACAAATGTTTCATTTGGTTCATGCACTGACACTTTGTCTTTAAGGCGCTGCTCTAAATGGAGCCTCCAACAAGTGGCTCTTTGATGGCCACTTCTGTCACAATGACTACAATAGATTTTCTTCCTCTAGATCTGCTTAACATGTTTCTTTATGTGCTGTTGAGAGGGTCTTTCATGTCTCATCTTTTTGTGTGCTACCATTCTTTTCCAACACTTAGAAAATGTATGGTTATGTAATCCACAAAAAGGTGCATGTTTTTCGAGGCCATGTTCTTCGTTCATCATTAACGACATGATCATAATCGAAAGGAAAATTTGAATGTCGAGAGGGGTTATACCTTTCCTTGTTGTCTCTGGTGTATGTATGGTGATGAGAGCTTGCCTCAACTCTCTCCCTGTAATGGGCACTACCATGGGATGATGGGGATGTGTTCCCATCATTCTCTTTCCTTGACGATTTTGACGATCTCTCGGAAGAATCTGACACCTTTGAGCATTCTCTTTTGGTGTATCTCAAGCCTGCAAATTGAGGTCTTTGCACAACATCAAATGGTTTAGTTATGCATTGGTGATTAACACCAAGTTTTTCTTCGTCCTTGTGCCTCGTCCTTGTAAGGAGTCTCATGTTTGCCCCTATAATTGGGATCTCCAAATCTCCAACAAAAACCATACTATGTGAAGATGAAACCGAAAGTAAATCAACATCTTTTACCTCCTCTATCAATTTGGAAAGAACTGATGAGGGCCTCTCATCATCTGTTGTTGTTGGTTCACTAGCTATCTTAGTGCATTCCCCAACTTCCTTTCTGACATACCCAAGTCCTGCTTGACGGGGTAATTCTTCTACTTTGATGGGGTTGACAATGCCTTGGCCATTAACACCCAAGCCTTTTCCTTCATACCCCATTTTCTTCAATAGTTTGGAGCCAATTGTTGTGGTATGATTTTCAAAAACAGCAAAATCATCATCAGGAAACATACATGAATTTGAATAATTAAATTTTACCTTACATGGGTCATGCTGCAGCTTTTCCAAGGCCTCATCCTTTACTTGAAGCTATTGTAGAAAACTTTGTTTCTCCTCTTTCTCTTCATGTAGAAGCATCTTCAATTCAGCGTTCTCTGTTTGAAGATTATGTTTGTTGTGCTTCAGTTCTTCTAGGGCCCCTTTCGTGGCTTTCAACTGAAGTTGCAATCGCTCATTTTCCTTTGTCGCTTTCTGTAGAGTTTCATACATGATTTCCACCCTTTTGGAAATGTTGAGCATGGTCTTGTACATTACTTTTTCATCCTCTGTTGCTGTACGTTCCATTGTTCACGCTTGCAATTCACATCAATGCAAAGACCGCTCTGATACCACTTGATCCAGGTCTAGGTGTGACGAAGGATCCTTCCAAGACCTTTTACTTTCGTGATGTGGTAAATTGTATTTTTAAAAGAAACATAAATGAATACATGTGCATGCGATAAAGGAGATGAACATGACAATCATGAGCAACATAAAAACATAAGCCATTGATAACGGAGTTCGTCTAGGAGGGACTACGTCTCCAGCCCTTGGTGTCAAGATGGTGTAGGCCACTGCATTAAGTTTTGTCAATAGTGATGATGTACATAAGAGGTGATGTTGCTATCATACAAGGAAAATTCCCTCCCGCAGGAGTGGCTCCAAGAGATGTTCTGCTATAGGAACTCTTAGTCAAAATGACTCCTATCAGTACGACATAAACTCATGCATGATGATCATCCTACCAACATGGCATAAAAGAGATCTCAATGCAAACATGCATGACGACAACATGAGTATCCCATCAACATAAAAAAAATGGATCTCAAAACATAACATGATGAATCATGACAACAAGTACATCCCACAAATGATTTAGCATCACCTCAAGTAGGAATGATGAAAATGAGTAAGAAACAAGATCCCACATCAAGCATCAAACAGGGATCTATGCAGCACGATGCATAGCAAAAGAAGTACATGAACACACTGCATATACCTCACATTCAAGGCCCATCTAAAGAAGTGGATGTCAAACTGTTGAAGCTATTCATGCCATCGATCTCACGACATCGAATCGCATGGAAAGCACTACTCACACATGAATGCTAACACCTACATGCCACTTAGAAAAGTCACTGAAAAATAGAATGAGAAAATGGAAAATCTAAATGCACCATCAGATTTGTGGCATCGAATAATGCAAAATCAACTGCCAAATTTTTTAATTCTAAGAAAGTGAGAATTTGGGGCTCAAGGAATCTTTTAGATTCCCCCTAGATTCCTTAAAGATTCCCTCCTCCGGGTCCTCTGCAAATCTGCTACTCAAATCAAGAAACTGACTACACCATCAGGTTCACGTCGCTGAGAGGTGTAAGGTCGACATAAAATTCGTCCAATTCGGACACTGCGAAAATTTCACCCTCCTGGGAATTTTGCTTAGTGATGGTTCCACCTGCATTAAAAATTAATTAAAAAATATTCCATCTCATTTTTCGTGCCCCCACCTAGTTCCTCCATGCTCCTGCTCGATTCACTAAAAAACAGGGCTTATATTACTTTTCCAGTGGATTTCCCAACATTCACTGTTTGGCATGTTGGTAAATATAACAATTTGTTGAGGATGGGTTGGGTGGTCAAACCCCGCCCCTCTTATTTTAATACATTACACTTTTTTTTGGGCACATGGTTATACCCTGTCACCAAAATGGTGCAGAGTTTGTTTGAATGGCTAGTTAATCCATAGTAGTGGAGGTACATTGGTTAATGGGTGGTTGTTGAGCCGTATCACATGGAGGGTTGCGTGGGTGTGAGGGTGCCTGGGAGGCGGGCCAGTCGCACCAGCCGAGCGGGTTCGAGCCCTGTCACCCTTGTAACAAATTTTTAGTATTCGGTGTTTGGAGGTGGATGCGACTGGACCAACGGGGTCATGGTCATCGGTCCTTCCAAAATTAAAAATTTTGGTTTTTATATATATATAGGGCATTTTAAAATTATTCGATTTTTAGGTTGAAGGAAACAAATTAACTGAGCCACAAATTCACCTGGAATCTGGCTCACGTTGGCCGGAATCCAATGGCCGGGTTCTGTCCAAAATGTGGCCTCCTTAAGCCTACTGAGTCAGCAAAAAGTCAACCAAACTTTGACTACTTATAACATTCACATACAAACTCAGTTGACGAACCGTTCACATCACCGCGATCAAGACGATGAGATCTATGCTTTGCCCTTGCTCTGAAATCATTCTAATCACTTTGATTTTTGAGTGTTCATAAGCCCTCTTTGCCCTGTGTGTGTCTCTGGAGCCACCTAGATCACTACATCAGTAGACAACTTGGATGCAATTAACATGTGTGACATAGCTATTGTCACTCAGTTAACTCAGTAAATTCGAGTTGGAGGAGCTATAGTTCATTTGAGCATGTGTGATTGCTAATTTGTAGCAATCAAGATTGGTTATTTCAAGTTGTTTTCAGTTAAACTAGTTCTAACTATTGGAGGAACTAGTGGAAGCTCAATTGTGTAGTGGGACTTTAGTCTAACGTAGTGATCATCTAGTTAACTCATCAATCAACCAAAAATAGCTAGTGCATGCAGAGAATTTGGGTTCCCGGTTTGGGTGGAGATTCCAAGGTAGTGTAACACTAGTTGTAGACTAGTCTTGAGTGTATAAGTGTTGCATGCAATTAGATGGTCAACCTTGGGAATTACGCAAGAATTTAGGAGGAATTTCCTAAATAATAATGGCCTAATTTTTCAGGAATTACGGAAGAGTTTTGGGGGAATTCCCTGAATAGTAGGGGCCTAATTTTTCAAGAATTGCGCAAGGAAATAGGGGCTCAAGCAAGGGCAGAAATTGAATAAGTATGGGTCAAAGCTTCTTAGTGAGAAAAGAGATAGGTTATGCACTTGAAGTTTGTGCTCAGTTAAGAAAAGAAATTGTAATACATCTCTACTCATTAGATTAATGCAAGCAAGAAAAGGGGTTTTTAGCAAATTACTTTCCCCTAGAAAAATATTGTGTGCATGTATGTTATTTCTCATTGCATGTTTGTGATTGATGTTCTAAATTGTGAATTAAATTATGTAGAGAAATAGAGTGGGTTTATGTCTTGTGATTTTTATTGAAATTACGAGATCAATTTCAAATATACATATACATCATAATTTCTACATGGTACCAAAGTGGGATTCACATTAGAGCAAGAATTTCGAAGTTGTTTCTTAGGAGGATCAAATTTGTAGTTCAGTGTAGCAGGATCTCTACAGAATTGGGAAGATGACCTTCAATGGGATTAGACTAGAGTATGCCTTGGAAGGAAGCTCAAATTTCATTGCATGGAAGGATCGCATGGAGGTGTATTGGATGAAAATGGATTGCTATAATATGTCAAGATAGACATTGCAAAACCACAAGCAATTGATGCCCAGAACCCTGCTCAGTGGGTGAAAGATGTAGCCAAGATGAGGAGAATAATCTTGGAGGGAGTGTGAATCAAAATTATCTCAAATATCTGTGGGAATGAAATTATTTTAGCAACGTAGAAATCACTCACATAATTGTTCAAAAATAACATCAACCACAAGAAACTAGTGCTCAAGGATAAACTTTGAACTATCAAGATGCAGAAGAATGAAACTATTACGTAGTATCAGATAAAGTTCAAATAAGTTTATGATGAACTTGGTGGGGTTGGTGTAAATGTTACATAAGATGACTTGGTAATCCTAGCCCTTCTAGGCCTCCCCAAGAGCTAGAATAGCTACCAAGACTTGGTCAACGAGAGCGATAAATTACCAAATTGGGAACGCTTATGGTCTAATTTGGTACAGGAGGAAATAAGGTGGAACACCATAGATGAGACTTCATCCAAGGGTGATGATGAAGAAAAAATTGCATCGGTTGGAAATGAAAAGAAGGGAAAAGGGAAGAAATCTCAAACCAAGCCCGAGTCCAGCCAAGGTGGCAAGAAGAAAGATTCATCCAAAATTAAATACTTCATTTGTCATGAGTTCGGGCACTATGCCACGAAGTGTCCACATAAAATGTCGAGCAAGAAGACCTTGGGAGGAGAAATAGGTGAATCTTTGGCTTCACATTTTTAGCTTCACTTCACCCTTATCATATGCATGGCAAGCATAATGATGGGGAGTGTCTAGTACTTGCACTGAGGTGCATGGTTCTAGATGATAGGGTGTAGAGATGTGTTTAGTGACTTGGAGGAGAAAGATCTCTAGATGCACATCAAGCCGGGGGATGACAGAAGGTCCAACGTGATTGGGATTGGTAAAGTCACCTTTCAGAGGGATTCATGATCCCCTCTCAGACTAAAGGATGTCATGCTCATTCCAAGCCTATAGAAAAATATCATCTATGTTGTAGTTTTGGAAGATCGTGATTATGATGTGATCTTTAGCAAAGGGAAATCATTCCTGAGACACATAGCCATGGGATAGGTGAAGTAGATTATGGTTCATGTGAATAACCTGTATAAGCTAGATGTGGAAGACTACGCTGCATTAAGTAGTAAGGTGGAGAAAGTGCAAGACGCGATGTCAATGAACTTTGGCATAGAAGACTTGGTCACTTGCATCATGGCGCCTTCAAGATTATGCAATAAATAAGCACTAGCCTCCCTAAAGAATCACTTGAGCAACAAGATGTTTGTAAAGGATGTACCTTGGGGAAATATGTAAAATTCATATCCCATGATCAGGAAAACAAAGCACATGCAATCTTGGAAAGGATCCACTTTGATGTCTATTGACCTTTCTCGACAACCTCCACTGTTAGATAAAAATATTTTGTCATTTTTATTTATGACTTCTCAAGGAAGTGATAGATATTATTCATGTGGATGAAGGATGAGACATTCTCCAAGTTCATAGAATTCAGGGCACTAGTTGAGAATGAAACTGGCAAGAAGGTGAAGGCTCTTAGGAGTGACAATGGAGTTGAGTATGTTTCAAATTAATTCAAGAGTTTCTCTACAAAAGAAGGAATTTGAATAGAACTGAAAACACCCAAAAACCCACAATAGAATGGGGTATATGAGAGAAAGAACAATATCATTTTGGGAGCTGTGAGGGATATGATGCATGACCAAGTCCTACCATTATAGTTTTGGGCAGAAACATGTAACACAGTAGTCTATTTGTAGAACCAGAGTCCTGATTAGATTTTGGTATGATTACACTGGAGGAGGATTTCTTGGGCAGAAAGTCGGATGTGTCTCACTTCAGGACTTTTGGAGCCTTTGTTTACCGCCATGTCTCCAAAGAATCAAGTAAGAAGCTTGAGTTGACATTAGAATTGGGGGTATTTTTGGCTTACACCGAAATTTCTCATAAATACCATGTGTATTTGTCATCCCTGAATGATTGTTGTGTGAAGGGATGTAAATTTTGATGAGGAGAAAGTGATGTGGTCCTCCCTTGAGAAGGAGATTCAGATCCCATTAGAGGAGATTTTAGCTCCAAAGGAGGAGCCTCAGAAAGTTTTGGAGCAACCACAAATTGAGGAGAGGAAAGTGGAAACATCCACTCAAGAAGAACCATGTAGATAAGGTATGAAAAGAACTAGGGAAGCTAATATACTTGTACAGGATACGAGGAAGAATGTGGGAGCTCCTTCAAATATGCGCAAGTTGAGAGGGTCACCGAGTCGGTACACTAGCTACATGGCTCTAATGACTGAGCTTGTAGATACTGAGCCATCCTCTTTCGAGGAAGAAGTAAAGAAATCTATTTTGGTTAATGCAATGGTGGAAGAGTATGATTCCATTGTCAAGAACAATGTTTAGGAAGTGGTCCCAAGACCATTAGATAAATTAGTAGTGGGTTTCAGATGGATATTTAAGGTAAAGAAAGTAGTATACAGAAGCATAGAGAAGTATAAGGCCATATTTGTGGCTAAAGGATACTCTCAATTTGAGGGAATTGACTATGAGGAAACCTTTTCTCCTGTAGCAAGGTATTCATCCATTAGAGCAATTCTTGATTTGGTTGTACAGATGGGGTGGAAGATCAACCAGATGGATGTAAAAACAACATTTTTCAATCGTGTTATTGAGGAAAAGGTGTAAATCAACAAACTATAATGTTTTGAGACATTTGATTGGGAGTCTCATGTGTGAAGACTCAAGTGAGTGTTGTATGGTCTCAAACAAACACCCCATTCTTGGTACACCAGGATCAAAAACTATCTCACTTATTTGGGCTTCACAAAAAATGAAGTGGATGCAAACCTATATCATATCTTGGTAGAAGGTAAATTGCTTATTATTGTCTTATATGTTTATGATTTTATTTTAACTGGTGATGAGCAAATGAGCAGATCTTGCAAGGAGGACCATTGAAGGGAATTTTAAATGGACATGGGTCTCATGCACTACTTCCTCTAGTTGGAGGTATGGAAAGGTGTTGGGGAACTATTTGTGTCTTAAGGAAAGTATGAAAATGAGATACTACATAGATTATGCATGGAGAGTTGTAAACCCATGGAGACACCTATAGAGACCAAGTGGAGGAAGTAGACTACCACTTCAGATGAGGAAGTGGATGCTACCATTTATTGGCAGCAAGTGGGTTCACTGGTGTATCTTGTGAATAGACAACTAGATATTTGTTATGCAGTCAACCAATTGAGCCAAGTTATCATTAGGTCAACCAAATTGTTTTGGAAGGCATCTACGCATGTCTTACTGTACCTTAGAGGCACTACCCATTTTGGATTATGTTACGAAAGGATAGAGGGGGTGAAGTTTTGTGGATTCACAGATGTCGATTGGGCGGGGAGTCCATCAGACAAAAAGAGTACATCAGGTAGAATTTTTAGTATTGGGTCCACAGTGGTTTCTTAGTACAACAGGAAGCAAACATCTATGGTGCTTAGCTCGACAGTATCATAATACATGGCTACAAGTCAAGCAACATGTGAGGCAATCAAGATGAGAAAAATACTTGTGGTACTATTTGGTCAGATGATGGATCCAACTGTGATCTATTGTGATATCAGAGTTGCATCAAGCTCTCTTAGAATCTTGTATTTCGCAATTTATCTAAGCATATAGATATCTAGTATCACCATTTATGAGACTGTGTGCAGAGGCGGATAATGTTGCTACAATACATTTTGATAGAGGAACAAGATGTTGACATTTTGACAAAGGCTTTGCCAAGAGGGAAGTTTGAGTTCCATAGGTGCAAGATAGGGATGGTTCATAATCCCTTTCTTGCAAGAGGGAGTGTTAAAAAATGCAGAAAGAAAGTCTCAATTTGACTTTGCCTTGGTCAAATTGAGAAAATTTGAATTTCCACATCAAGAGACAACTTGGATTTAGTTAACTTGTTTGACATGGCTCTTGTCACTCAATCAGTTCAGTAAATTCAAGTTGGAGGAGTTAGAGCTTAGTTGAGCATGTGTGATTGCTAATTTGCAGCAATCAATGTCAGTTATTTCAATTTGTTTTAAGTTGAACTAGTTCTAACTGTTGGAGGAACTAGTGGAAGGATAGATGTGTAGTGGGACTTCAGTATAACTCAGTGATCATCCAGTTAATTGATCAATCAACCCAAAATAGCTATTGCATGTAGTTCCCTAGTTGTGGTGGAGATTCCAAGGTAGTGTAACATCAATTGCAGACTAGTCTTGAGTGTATAGGTGTTGCATGTAGTCAGATGATCAACCTTGGGAATTATGCAGGAATTTTGGAGGAATTTCCTAAATAATAGGGGCCTAATTTCTCAGGAATTGCACAAGGAAATAAAGGCTCAAGAAAAGGCCTAAATTGACTAAATCTGGGCTAGAGTTCTTAGTGAGCAGGGATATCGGTTACGCACTTGAAAGTTGTGCTCAGTTGAGTAAAGAAATTGTAATGCATATTTATTCACCATATTAATGCAAGCAGGTAAAGGGGTTTTTACTAGATTTATTTCCCCTGGAAAAATATTGTGTGCATGTGTGTTATTTCTCATAGCATGTTTGTGATTGATTTTCTAAATTATGAATTGAATTCCATAGAGCACTAGAGTGGGTTTATGTCTTGTGATTTTGATTAAAATTTCATGAGTAGTTGGAAATATACATCATAATTTATAAAGGGATCAAGTTAGTGTTATCCCAACTAATCTATGGTAACAATCTTCCCTTCACAAGGGAAACATAGTAGGTGGAATAAATTTGACACAACAACTTACATTGGATAAGACCGATTCCATCCTAACAAAAGATTATAGTCGAGCTTGGCATCAACTACCTCTACTTACACATTGACAACTTTTCTTCCTACTCTAACCGAGAAGGCGGGATGACCCCATGTCGCCTATGAGAATCTCCATCGAATTTGGTTAAAAGAGTTGGAGATAGAACCAACTCTATAGACCCTATTTATTTCCAACATAACATTAACATGACAAAAGTGGAATCCCCTTCATCAACAATGGTTTCGAAAATATTCTTCTTTAGTATATTACTTTAATTTGAAAAGCTACATTATGAGGGAGTCTAGGTTTGAAACACATAGTATAAAATGTAATCACCTAAGTATTCTTTGGGTTGAATGCTTCGATTTTAGCGCATAACACACTCCTTTGGGTAGGTCATGATTCGAGCACCTCTATTGCTAACATAACGCAGGGAATCTGAGCTAAATCATCAACCACGAGATAGTTATGAGTAGCCCTAACACTTTGATTAAAATTCGAGTGTTTCAAAGAGCCTTTAGGCATCTAAGGTATAAACTCAATAATAGGTTACTCTGTAAAAACCTTGGTGAAAATTCCCTGTAAAAATATATAAATACCACAGACGATGGGACACGTATTCCAAGTTGAATGATGGGTAATACATCCTAGGGGGTGTTCATTTGGTTGTTTATGGCTAAGGCATTAAAGAGGCAAAAAGGTATTTTAGCACATTTATTTATGAAAATAATGGAAATTAGGAGAAAAAGTAGGTGAAAGGTCACAAGTTGCATGTGAGGAGGAAAATGAAGAAAAATAATGGAAAATTAAGAAAATAGAGGCCTCATTAATAAAAAGGCTTATGAGGATCAGTGGTAAAGACTAGGTCAATTTTAGCTTTGGAGCTCTCTCATTATTCTCTCTCTCTCTCATACTCTTGGACACTTCGAGATTTCTTGGAGCAATTTGGCATTGGAGCAAGAAAAGCAAAGAAGGCAAGAAGAAGCAAATATCAAGTAGGGAAAGGTAGGATCAAGTAGCTACAATAGGCTTCATTACAGGTATCAACTTGCATGTGTATTTTCCTTGCTAGATTTGGCATGCATGGGATTGCATGTGTATTTTCCTTGCTAGATTTGGCATGTATGGGATTGCATGTGTTTCTTTTCTACCATGGCATGGGTTTTTCCAGGTGTGACAGTATTTTTAGCCTAGCCTTGCCATTTCCTGATAGCTTTGATGAGATGGGTTCTCTCATGCGTTTTGTGGGGGATGGCTAGATTGGATTCGAAGCTGAGTGGGGTGGATCTTTGAATTGACAAACACATGGTGGTAGTGGTCCCTGAACCAAACTGTGGGTTGCGGTAAAGCTAGATTATGTGCCTCGGTGGGCCTAGGAATCCTTGCTGGTGAATGGAAGGATATACGGTAAAGCCAAGAGGTGGATTTTCTCTCCGTTGGGCCTAGTGATTCTGGGATGGAATGCACGGTAAATCCTGGAGAGTATGTCTCAGTGTAGGGCCTAGTGATCCCTAGATAAGACTGTGGATGCACGGTAAAGGCTGAGAGACTAGGAGGCACTCAAATTCCTCACGGTGTAGGTGGAGAACTCTGATGGCATCCACATTGATTGGTGTTTTTTGATGTGTTCTATGAGTCCCACATTCATGCTTGGAATATGGCATGGGAGTGATTGGATGAAGAGAGAATTGGCTCAACCAATCTATGGTCAGGTGGAACGTGGTAGTCCCATCATCGGTTGGTTCATTTCATTTATTAATGAAAAATTCATTCCCTTGATTTTCATGTGAAAATGTATTGATATATATATATATATGGAATTTGATGGCTGATATGTTTATTGTATTATGTTCCTATTATGCTATTTATATGTACATTTACCTCAGAGGGTGTTACAAGTGGTATCAGAGCATGGTTCAAACACTAGGACTAGATGGGCTCTATCATAGGTAAAATGAAGAACAAAGGTTAAATTGTAGACCTTTCTGTCATATCTGTTATAACTTTTCTTCCGTGGAATATTAGAAGATGAAAATTTTTCCATACTGAAGGTAAATCCCACTGATAATGTGGTAAAATTTTCAGATATTGGTTCACAATACTTTAGGAATTATGATATAACGAAGATGACCTTCCTGAATGCACCTTCAAACAGATTATGTTGGCATTCCTGCAATAACTCATCTTCTGTAGGATTTCAGAAGCTGAAAATTTGTCCCCATTGAGGCAACATACCACTGATTATGTGGTAGAAATTTCAGATATTGGATCACAATATTTTAGGAGATATGAGCATAGGGAGTCAAGCCTTCTGAATGCTCCTAAAATCAAGCCTTAAACAGGTCACACTGACATCTTGTTATAACTTTTATTCTAGAAAGATGAAATTTTTTCCACAATGAGAGGAAATCCCGCTGATACCATGATAAAAATTTCAGACATTTATTCGCTATATTTAGGAGATATGACCAGTGCAAATCGAGCTTTCTGGATACTCCTAGAATTGTGCACCAAATAGGATTGTGTTGGTATTTTTGTTATAACTTTGCATATATGAAATCTAAAAAGTTGAAAATTGAACTAGAGTGAGGGAAAATAACACTAATCATATGGTTCAGTTTCCATAACTTGTACTACTACAATTTAGGATATATGCATTGAATTATTCACTATATTAGTTTGCATGCAAAGTGTTTGATGAAATGCTTAAATGGTTCAATGATTAATTGCATACAAACTGTTTGATAAAATGCCCCAATGAGTATGTTGTTTGTGGTTGGGGATAGTATTGATGTGTAATAGTATTTCTATAGTTGATATAAGCTTACTTGTATGCAAATATGTTTCTATATTGGTTTGCATTTAAAGTGTTTGAATAAATGCTTACATGCAAATGTAATAGTATAGTAGTTGTTTAAAGAAAATGTAAAAGTATGGTAATTGTTTGGAAAAAAAATTGTTATTTTTTAGATGGGATAGTATTGTGGTATGATAATATGGATTTAGTTGATCTATCCCCATTTGCATTCAAATAATTTAAATAGTTTCATGTAGGGAATTTGAAAGGTTGCATGCAAGGAATTTGAAAAGTTGCATGTAAGGAAATGGAAAAGTGGCATGTTTTTAGTTATTATGTTACAAGTGGAATAAGTGAAATGTTTTTGACTTAGTCTCATACAAGATGTATGAGAAATAAAAATCAATTTCTTTTCTAGTGTGATTAAAATTAGTAGAGCTTTGGAGATCCCATTTCCATAATTGGACATTGGAGATTGGGCCATTATAGTAGATTCCTCCTTCTACCTTAGTGTGGACCATGGATAGTAAGGGGGTATGCTTATAGGTTGTTTGAATGCTTGATTAAGTGTGTGATATGTGTTTATGCCTATAAAATTGTATGAAGGAATGCTCTTGATTTAGTATGGTTGTACTAACACAATATGTGTTGAGGTAACTGATATGCACTTGCATGCAAGCACGTTTTAGTATTATGACTATGATTGTGAGTTGATTGCTGACTATGACATGGTTTTTAGTATTGGTGAAAGCTGATTTCAAATTAATAGACATGATGTCTTGATTTTTGGAACATGTGACTGACTGTATATGAATTATATGTCGCTTACATTTTGATTTCATGATACCTACTTACATCCTTGTATGTTAGGTTACATTTTTGAATATTTTGATTACATGTATCAATCTTGTAGGTTCATTACAAGATTTGATTGCTTATGTTCGACTACATGTGGTTATGCGTATTGGTAGCTGATTAGGCATTTCTTATGCATGTTGATGGTTGCATGTGGAAATGTGTACAAGGGAGTAAAGGTTGTTGTTATGCATGTATGGTTGTGGCTATGATTATGCATGTATAGTAGGTCAAACATGCCTTGTGAAGTCATTGTATGCAATTTAGGTCATCATGGTGCTATTGGTTGTTATGATGCTAATGAGTTGGTTGAGATAAAGAAAGAGATGTAGATAATCAAAGTGAAGTTGTAGCATTGGACCTCGAGGCAAGGGAAGATCATCATACAGGTATTGCATGTGGGCATACAGGTATGTAAGTTCAGGATTTTTATATTCATTAGGTTTATATACATTAGGTTTGTGTACATGTATTTTGATGTTATGGTTACATTCATGATAGATGTTGGTTGATTAGTCTAGTTATATGCACATGTGTCAGATAATCAAGAATGATAGTAACATGTAGTTGTATGCATTGCTATTGTTGTTTTACATTAGATAACCTGATGATGTTGTTGTATGTTGTAGATGAGTATGATATATAACTTATTGTTGTTATATGTTATTAACTTAATGATTAGGGTCATTTCATTGAGATACTGATGTTATAATCTGGATTGGTCATATGCATGATGGTTATGGTCATTACCTTGAAGATCTTGATGTTATATGTATTGTGTTAACTTGGTTTGACCTATGCAGATGGTTATGGTTGCGATACTCAAGTATGAATCGACATATTTGTGAGATGGTGTCATACTAATCTAGATTGACTTTGTATATGTATGAGATTACGATGTGAACATGTTAGTTATATATTGTCATGGATATCATGATCTTATGAGTGCTTGAGTTGATGTGTTGTAAAGTTATATCATGCTAACTAGATTGATTGTGTAGACAAGATCACCTCCCCTGATATACATTAAGGTATGATTTTTCTTATGTCATATATCGGTGCTTGGTTATTTAATTATGACGTCTATTTGGTGTTTGAGTGTTTGGTGCATAGTTTATTTATTTAACATGGTATCTGTTATCACCTAGATTTTCCTTAGAAGTTATTTAAAAGAAGGAAAGAATCCAAGGTAACTGCAAACCAACTTTTAGACTTAGGTGCTAGCCCACCTAGTCCAGAGAGGGCTCTCTCTTTATGATTTAACTATGTTTGAAAATATTTTAGGCTAGTATTAATGTTCAAGGAGGTTGTTTTGTTTGAGAATGGTGGAGTTTTGAAACAAATGGGCAAACTAGGCTTTTAGGCCATTAGGCTATGGATTCAATCAGGGATAGTTCACTGGATCAAGTCAAATTGCTGAGGTATGAGTTCAACAAGCAGGATAACAGAGTAAAAACAAACTTTGGGGATTGAATGTGTGATATGTCTGGTCAAAACTAGAGGGCAATCAAGAATCCTCAAGTTAGGATTAGAAAGAAGAAAGGAAGATAGGTCAACTAGCAGAGGGAAATTAAGAATCCTATACCAGGGACTTATTAGAGAAAACTACAGGGATAGAGGAGAAGTTAAGAATTCCTTTATCAAAATAGTTTAGAAGAAAACATATAAATGGTAGACTATTGATAGCAGAGAGAAATAAAGCTAATTCTAATACACTTTGACTATTTTACCATTTAGATTTAAGATGCATGAAACATTGAAACATATAGAAACCACATAAAATCACAAGGATAGAATACTTATTTGTAATTATATTGCACAGGAATATGATGAAATGTCCTCAACTCCTTTTCCAGCGAAAATCCAGATTTGAGTACAAAAGCTTTCGCAGCTTGATCTCATAGATTTATAGAGATGTTATAGAATCCACCCTCAATACTTCGACTGGAGAAGTATTTATACAAAAATTACATCAAAATAATCTCCTAACTACATGAGATTTATTCTAGGGAATACAAAATATCTTTTACAAAAATATAGAGACAGATGTAAAATTGATTGTTGTTGTCCCTTTATTTATGGAAGAGCTGGAGGTTGAAACTCAAATTTGCCTCTTTCTGTTGCTTTAGTAGTTGCGTGTTGGATCCTTGCTTACTTTTCCCTACTGATACACTTTATCTATTCCTGATACTCGTTTACCAAACTTCACCTCTTTACCAGCGTTTACCTTAGTAAATATCCTCTATTTACCTCAGAATTACCATAGTAAAATTATAGGATATCGAGCATATTGGTCCACCATTCTTTATTTGGTATCTTCATCCTGATCAATTTCTTGTACACTTCGTCAGCTTCAGTATACTTTGCAAAATTGGGCTGGACTATGAACATGTGTTTTACTTCATGCTCAATATAGAAAAGATTTTCCAAACCATCATACAACACTTTTCCTGTAGGTAGTGCTTTCACTATGGAAGAACTAGCTCGACTCTTGGCTTGTTTGTGCAGTGTTTCAATGTAGTCATCATGAGTCATCAGCTTGTTATTTATGACCAATAGGTTTGGAAGTCCTTTATCCCTTAGAATGTTATATTTTACCATAAACTCATTTATGTCTTCTTGAATACTTTGACATCTTCTTTCTAGGTTAAGCATTAAGTTCTTTTTGGTCAGAACTTTCTTAATTTCAAGGATAGTACCAGTTCGATCTTCGATATCCCATTGTTCCAGCTGTTCCCTATTTTGGCTATTCAAGAAGTTGATTGATTAGGTTGCCTCTTTAGGTTTCTCCCCCAATTCTTCCCTGGTCTTTTGTATAGCTTCTGTAGCTAGTTTCATTAACTGAGTATGTTCAAAAATGATCTGAATAGCAGACCAAATATCATTGATAGAATCAATGATATTGGTCCATAGAATCTCTCTGATATCTTTCAATGGCTTTTCCAATGTTAAGTCATTCTCTAATATTTTAATTCTTTTAGCCATCCTTCTATTCTTTCTCTCTTCTTCAGTGTAACTGATCTGTGATAGCTCACAATTATTTTCCATGTTGGTAATATTTTCTTTTAGTTTCTTTATTTTAGTTGCTTGGATTTTCATTTCTTCCATGGACTTTATTAAGTCCTATGTTTGCTTTGTTGAAGTTGCTGCTGCTTTTGATGTACTTGTTGCTGTTGTTACTAGCAGAGTTGTTGTTGGAGGAATGTTGGGTGCCAAAGATGCTGCAATAGTAGATGGCACTATTGTAGAAATTATCGGTATTACAGTCTGAGGCATGGTGGTCGACTCACCTTGTTTTGACTGCAAAGCTTTCTCTAGTTCCTCCTTTGTTTCTTTCAACTGCTCATTCAAATTAAGGATCAAGTTCATAAGTTCTTCCTCATTTTGTTTCTCAATTACTTCCGCAGTTTGTGGATGTATGAAGGGAGGGAGTTTGAGTTGTTTCCTGAGTGCAGCAATGTCATCATTCTTTTTCTTTATTAAACTTTCAGCTGCTTTAACATCTTTGGGATCATGTCCCAACACAATCACTAGATCTTCTAATGATTTTATCCTTGTGTGCTTAGCGTGAGAAGAGGCTTTTTCCAACTATAATTGTGTTGTATTATTACTTAGAGAATTCTGCAACTGATGTGCAATGATGGCTTTACTGGTCAAAGTGGAATAGACCACCTCACCCGTTTGCTTATGAAGCTCATTCTGATCAATTGTGTGGATGTCTCTAGAAAGAAATTCAAAATTTGTTTTAAAATAATTAGCCATGGACTTTGGCTGTTGTACTGTGGCTTCAAAAATCTCATCTGCATCTTTCCCTCTTTGATGTCAAAGGCTGGCATCAACCTTGTCTGATTTGTAGGAGCCATTTTCAGATATTTGGCATAGGTTTGAGCCTTGAGCTGCTCATTCCTAGCCTTAATGTCTTTGTACTTTTCTTTAAAATCCTGGCCCTACTCTAAAGCTTTCCTTAGTGATGACACTTCTACACTTTGCTACCTACTTAGTGCCTGTGTTTGAGAGGTAGCTGGTGTCTCCCCTACTAGTGTTTTCTGCACTGTGTCACTTCTTATCTCTTCATATTCCTGTTCAGACAAATGATTCAATCTCTGCCTCTTCACATATACCTGGTCCAATGGCACTGTAGAAGGGCTAGCTTCATTCCTACTTATTTTTTGAATTCTCTCCTCATTAAAAGGGGTCTACAATACTGGAGGGTTGCCCATGTTTGTATCAGTTTAGGTCAACTCCTCGGAAATGCTCTGTGATCCTGAATCTTTTTCCTGTACTGAAGTCTCTGGTTGTCTCGATGTCTGTTCACTATGCTCCTGTGTTGGTCTCTGTGAAGATTATCCAGGCACCTATACAAAGGAATCCAGATCAAGTTGTCTTTCCAAATATTTCATAACATTTTCTACTTCAACTTGTGTACTATCTTGTTCTATAAGTGTTCCCTCCACCCATTCATTTTGATTTGCATATTGTTCTTGTTGGAATTCTATGATGGATGTAGGGGGATAGTTTATGCTTCTGTCTTCTGTCACAGATGAAGCTATGATGATCATAAGGCCAGATGAAACTCTTTTTCAATCTCAATCTCTCAAGGATTTCCTCTACCTCTTTCCCTGCCTTTCTATTGTTGCAAACAAATGGTCCTAGGTGATACTTTATCCTTAACTGAGCTTTCTTCTTAGCTTTCATAAAATGGATTTCATCAAAGTTTATCATTTGCCTGTAGTACTCCAGGGAAAATAATCTCATGGGGAGGTATTTAGGCAGTTTAAAGGGAGGCAGCTCACACCCATAAATTTTGATCTCGGTATGCTTATGGTACAAGTACTAGTCTCCAACCTTATATTGCTTGGATAACTGAAGAATTCTCTTGATATCATCACTGATTCTAGGAGAGGGACTTCCTATCAACATGGTAGTTACTATATGCACAAATTGATACATAAAATGTGTATAAGGATAGGGGGAAGAAGGTGAATTGTGAAAAATGGAAGTCCAAAAGATAACTGACCTAGGGTTCCCTCTGGTGTCAAGCTTTTGTATAGAGAACGGGAATTTATCAACTTGGTAGTAAATGAAAAGATGATACAGGACTGAAGATTATTTAAATACCCTTTCATTCTCTAATCTCATGAATTGGTCATGCATCTTATCAGCAATGAATGTAGAATAGTAAAATTTGGCTGCAGGAGGTTGACCAAGGGTGAAAATAGACATGTAGGCTAAGGTCAACTCATCTACATACTCACTAGTAGTAAAACCCAAAATGCAAGCAATCATGGTGATGATATCCTGGCCCAGATTTGTAAAGAAGCTTGACATATAAGGAGGGGGTTCTTTTGGCCTGTATTTTTCTTCCATGAAGGTCTGACAGACTTGGTTAATTTCAAAACTGGACAGCCTTGAGGATTTTTCAAGTAAATCGGCAATGGAAAGGGGAGTGAGGTCCTGGCTAGGTTATAATTGCAACATTTCATTTATAGACTCAATTGTAATGGTGAAAATAATTTCCTAGTTAGAGGACATTACAGCTCTCAGATTGGGGTTGTATTTTGTATGCAATTGGTGGACAATATCGGGGAACATATGGACGATGGGGAACTGATATTTAGGGAGGTTGGACTCCCAAAGACCTATTTTATTAGCATTGTTCAAATAATTGTCCCGATACCTACAATATAGCTTCAAGGGGGTTTCATCAAAAGTAAGGTCCTTAATTTGAAAATCTTTATCGACTAAAGGAAGGTAGTCCAAATCCCTGTGGGGAGTAGTGATTGGTGCGACATTTAGGGCAACATGAGCTTCCATCCTTGGTTCTTTTGTATTCAAGGAAGAAAGTCAGGGTTTTCAAGGATTTCAGATAAAAATAGGTACTTGGGGTAGTCTTGGGACTAGGAAACAGCTTAATTGTATTGAATTATTTGAGTTTAGAGCAATTTAGTGGAAGTTCAGTACAAAAACAGGGTTTCTGAGAAGGAAATGTGGTAAATACCTGTTTATGGTTGACTGTCAGGACAAATGGCTATGGTGAAGGTTTTGCAGGGTGCGCATAGTAGTCTGCAATGGCCTAGAGTTCAGAAACTGATAGTGGTTGGCGGTTGGGAATAATTTGCTGGTCTGGACATACTCTGTGCATGCATGGAAGTAGAACTTTCTTTTTTCAGTAAAAAGAGAAAACCATGAATATTTTTGTTTTATGTACAAAGTCAATGACTTTTTGGAATTTGGTGGGTGAATGGAAAACAACAGTTGGAGTTAACTGACTGATGGGACACTTTGTCATTTAGCAAAAGCTATAAGTGGGAGCGGTAATGGTTTTCATCGCACAACTTTTGGGAGGTTGGTGGTTTTGGCGGAGGGTCATGCGATGCCACAAATGGGATGACACGTAGCATCGGTGAAAAGTCAAAACAACTTTCATCACATGGTTAACATTCGACCAAAAGGCCCGTGTGATATGAGCGAGAGTCATCGGATGAGGGAGGGCAGATCGAACGGCAATCGGCGACGGAAAGTGTTAGGGAGTTAATGGAGGGGGCCCACTGCATAATTAAAATAATTAAAATGACTTAATTATATTGGGGATGATGGTATTGGTGGAGAGGTTATTAATTAATCCAGATGACTAATTAATCCATTTTTTAATGCATTGGGGGTTTATCTCTTAATTAATCCCTACACATCCTACCATTTTTCTTCTTTTATTAGGGTGCACTTAAACTGGCAAACCCTTATCAAAACCTTTTCTTTCCTTTTACAAGGGTATTCTAAATAAGTCTAACCTTACTACATCCAAGGGCTTAGATTAAACTATTGAGCTCCTTTATTCACTTTACCTATCTACTTATCTACCAAGATTAAATAGTTTGGTCAGATTTTATTCTTTATCTCTAAGCATGAAATTCAAAATATGGAATAACCAAGATTAAACTATTTGGTTACCATGGATTATGGAATAAGTAACAATGTCACACACAATCATTATTGTACAAAAAGTAAAATAGTAGCGGCATTTGGGCTTGTACACTTTCATGGTATTTTTCTTTTTCTTGCGGTTCATTTTTCATCTTTTTTGACCTTTTTCCTTCTTTTTACCCTTTGATTTTTCTTTTAGGGCATACCCTCTTTACATTTTTTAAATTTTTTGATTTTTTACAAATATGGAAAACATTTGCAACAAGCAAAGGTATGTACATATTTTAGAGCTAAACCAAGTCAATCATGATATATGACACCTATTGGTATAGGAACATAACAATGGCTCCACTTGGGGATGGATTTTCCTGGTGGAAAGTCAAGAACTGTAGATCAATGGCCTTTGAAAAACTTTGATTTTTACTCTGCAATTCTCCTTTACCTTGCTGCTTTATTGGTATTTATGACAGTAATACTTTTGAAGCTTAGGGCCTTCTCTTCGGGCTTCAACTCCAAAATTACCATCCAATCAACACTGAACATTATGAAGGATATAGTATGTACAACTGAATTGGTAAAATTAGTAAATTGGGTCAATGTAGTGCTTTAACATTTGACCATTAACTGGTTCTCCTTCGATCTCTGCACCATCCAATTCTTTAAGAAAATATGAATTATTTCCTCTGAAGTCATATATAATGTATGGTCCTTTCCACAGGAAGTCAAACTTCCCATGTTTCCCTTTGTCCTCTCTTCTTGAATCCCACTTTAACACTTTGTCTCCCAGATAGAAGTCTTCTGCTTTGGTCCTTTTGTCAAATATCTTCTTAAGTTTTTCTTGCATTACTTGGGTTCTGTTGTATACTTCTTCCCTAGTTTGTTGTAAATGGATAGTCTGGTTAATTCTCCTCTGTATATCATTTGGTTCCACTTGGGATTCTTGAAGTAATTTCATGACTGGAACTCCAAAAGATGTGGGGAAAACTGCCTCCATTGCATACACAATCTCATAGGGACTGGTTCTAATTGATTTCTTAGTTGTAAGCCTATCTGCCTAGAAAGCATTGGTTAATTTCTTATTCCAATTTTTCTTATTTTCTTCCAATAGTTTTTTGATAATATTTATTAGTCTTTTATTAGAGGATTTTGTAAGTCCATTCCCTTGAGGATAGTAAGTTGTGGAATGACCAAGTGTTATATGATATTTGTGACAGAAATCAATCATTTTCTTTGACTTGAAGGCTGTAGCGTTATCTGTGATAATTTTGTCAGGACAACCAAACCTAGACAGAATATTAGCCTCCAGAAAGCCTATTATTATAGTATCAGTGGCCTGTCTAGAGGGAATAGCTTCTATCCATTTGGTAAAGTAATCAGTTGCAGTGAGTATCCATTTATGCTGAGCAGAAGAGGGTGGATGGATTTCTCCAATGAAGTCAAGACCCCATTGTTGAAAAGGTTTTTCTGTGGAAATTGGTTTCAAAGGCAAGTGTAAGAGTTTTCTTTTGCCTTCAAAGATCTGACACTTATGGCAGGAAGTTACAAATTTTTTAACATCAGAAAAAAAGGTTGACTAGTAAAATCTAACTCTTAGAATTTTGTCAGCAGTTGACTTCCAGTAGAGATGTCCACCACAATCCCCTACATGAAATTCTTGGAGTACTTTGTCAGCTTCTTATTTTAATAAACAGTTCAACAAAATGCCTCCATGATTTTTCCAAAACAAAGTATTATCCATAATGCAAAATTTCGAAGCTTTCATTTTCAAAAACCTACTTTTAGTTCTAGATAACCCTGGAGGAGCCTACAGGTTTTGTAGAACATATATAATATCATCATACCAGGGAGAATCTAGAAAGGACTGGCTGATCTGTGGAGTCGCCATCTCCTGTTCGTTATCCAGTTCTACAATTAGATTTATGTCTAGGGCTTGGAAATTTGTTTCTGCCATATGTTTGGCTAACCCCTGACCTTTAATTAACTTGGTAGGTTTTATCTCTATATCATATTCTAAAATAGCAGCTATCCATTTACCCCTGTTGCCATCAACTCCATCCTGTGTCAGGATATCTTTGACTACAACATTGGGAACATAAGCTACTACATGAGAATACAAAATATACACTCTGAAATCTTTAATAGCTTTTACGAAAGAAAAGGCTTGTTTCTCCATTATTTTATACTTTAATGAGGCATCTCTAAGAGCTTTAGTAAAAAAGGCTATTGGTTTTTCACATCCTTCATCATCCTTTTGTAGTAAGACTGCAGCGATGGTGTGTTCTGATGCAAAGGAAAAGATAATGAAGTCTTTGTCAAATTTTGGGCTTGTGAGGACTGGTGTTTGAGTTAAGGCTAATTTTATTTCTTCGAATGATTGCTTAACCTCTATTGTCCACTTACTAGTCGAATCTTTTTTCAACATGTTATTCAATAATCTAATTAGTTCAGCTAAGTTAGAGATGAATTTCCTTAAAAAAATTATTTTCCCTAGAAATGCCTGAAGTTCTTTAAATGTTTCTTGGGTGATGTATCTGCAAAATAGCTTCAATCCTAGTTGGGTCAATCCAGATTCCATCTTTGGAGATAATGTGGCCTAGCAGTTTTCCTTCTTCCAAACTAATAAAGACTTCTTTGGGTTCAGCGAGATGCCAAATTTTCTACATTTAAGAAAAACTTGCCTGAGGTGATCTAGGTGTTGTTGATCTGACTTAGAAAAGATTGTTATATCATCAAGGTATATAACCAGGAAATCATGGATTTCCTTTGCAAAGGCAATATCCATTGCCCTTTGAAAGGTGGCCCCTGCATTTTTCAATCCAAAGGGCATTTTGACATACATGAAGGTGCCCCATGGTGTTGTGAATGTAGTTTTTGCTTGATCATTAGGATGGACTAAAATTTGGTTGTAACCTGAGAATCCATCTAAAAGTGAAATCCTTGTAGAACCCACTACCCTTTGCAGTATGTGATCCATTTTAGGTAAGGGATAGTTGTCTTTGAGTGAGACTTTGTTCAAATTTCTAAGGTCGACACACAGTCTGATTTCTCTTGTTTTCTTTCTTGTAGGGACAAGATTAGACACCTAATCTGAAAACCTAATGGGGGCAATGGTTCCTGCTTCATACATTCATTTGATATCTTTTTCAATGGAAGGTAATAAAACAGGATTAATTCTTCTTAGCTTTTTCTTAAAAGGTTTCTAATCTTCTTTCAAAGGGATAGTGTGTTGTATAATACTGGTATCATAGGACTTTAAGTCTTCGTAACACCAGGCAAAAACATCCTAGAATTCTTTCATTAGCTCAATATATTTCAGTTTTTCCTCAGGGGGTAATGATTCAGACAATTTTATCAACTTAGGATTATCTTGAGTTCCTATGTTGCATTCTTCAATGTCTGCTTTCAAGGGCTCCATCTTAGGCTTTTTAGGAATATCATTAGAGTCAGATAATTCCTCCAAATGAGTTAATCCCTTGGGTAATTGGTTATCTTTGAGATTTATGACTTCAATTTCATCATCAATTATTTCATCAATATCCATTTCTTTTAAGTCTTGAATCTCTGTTTTCATGAATTTAGTAGGGTGAAGCATGTTTATTGATTTTTCTTCCAATTTGTTAATGTCTAACTCATTAGTGTGATCAAAATTTGAAACTATGTCTACATCTATATTAATGCTAGAAAATTCTTCATCTAATGTCAGAAAGTGATTAATCTGCTTATCATTTTCAAAAACTTGCCAGTTCTTAAGATTATCAAGTATAGCTAGCCTATGCCTAACCTCAATAGTATACTAGTGATTGGGCTGAAAAGGCAATTTGCAGGTGCTGGCAAACATAGCCAGGCTATGAGCTTGCATGTTATGTTTTCTAGGAATGGTTGCAAGCTTGGTTTCTAAAAAAGTGTTAAGGATTTCTACAACTGTACCTCTGTAAAGTCCTAATCTAGGGTCTCTAGTTATGTAAACTCCTTTAATTTGTTTAACTATTAGTTCAGAATCTCCCATGATTGATTCTCTTATAGCTCCTAATCCTTTGACTAGCTTGAGGCCTAGGAGGATTGCTTCATATTCTGCCATGTTGTTTGTACATTTGAAATTTAACTTGTAGGCATGTCCCTCTGCATGATCATTTTCTAGGTTATGTATCCATACTCCTACTCCTGCACCTAATTTGTTTACTAAACCATCAAACTCTAAATGCCATAAGATTTCATGTTCATAGTTTTCATCCGAGGTAGTGGAATCTTTCTTAGCTAAGGCATCTGGGTTTTCTTTGTCATCTGATATCTCTTGGATTTGGACAGTTGATTTTTCTTTTATAATTTCTTTTGGTTCTGCTGCTATATCATTTGGAGTATCTTCTAGATTAGTTTCTGCATTATAGAGAATAAAGGAATCCATATCAGAATGCACTGAGTAAATAGGAAAGTTTTGAGGTCTCTCCTGACTACTCACTACATACTTCATTAAAGTTTCTCTATATAGCTTCTTTGGTTGTCCAAAAACAGATATGGTAGCATATGACATGTCTAATTGTAGAGACCCCTGAAGTTTGGCACCCCAGGATCTGGACAACAGCATGCCATACTTGGGTGGAATGTCTGCTACCACTATGTCCATGAGTATAGTTTTGGCAGGGTACTAAACCAAAGAGACACATAAATCCTTTATAAGCCCTAAACACCTCACTTGACTCACATCAAAGGAAAATAAATCTCTATAGGGTCTAGTGATGTCTAAGTTAAGTTTCTCCATAATAGACTTGGGCATGAGATTGTGTGAAGCACCAGAGTCAAACATGGCATTATGCAAAATCTTTTCATGGATATTGAGACTAACATAGAAGGGTGGTATCCTTCATTCTAGTGGTTTCCCATTTACTTCAAGGCCAAAAATCAACTCGGGCTGGTCATCAAAAAGATTTCTAGAATCTTCATTTTCAGTGATTTTCAGTGATTTGTTTATCTGAGACCTGTAAACATCATGTTTTACCAATTCTGTCAAAGGAACAGAAATTTTAAGCTTGGCCACCTCTGCTCCAAGGTTAAATGGCAAAGGTGCTTTGTATGTTTGAACATTTGGAGTTTTGGCAGCAGGGTTTTCATCTTTTTCAAGATTTGAGACATTCTTTGCTAATTTTTCTAATCCAATCTTTGGAGACTCTTCCACTATTTCCTTGGAGGGAAGTGAAGTGGAAGGTTGTTCATTATTGGGCTGATTATTAGACACATCTTCTATGGTGGGGATGGGAGGATTTTGATTTTTTCTAGAAAGGATCTAAAGTGTTTTTGTCACTAGAACTGTTTTACCCTTTTTAGGTTGATTAGGACCTGTTTTCTGGTTTGTTTCTAGGGCATCAATACTTTTTCTGCTTCTTAAATTATACTACTTATGTACCTCAAAAATAGCAGAGTCCTATCCCTGTCTAAAATCAAATGAATCTCCTGTTTGGGTTTTGAATTGTTGCAGTATGTGGGACTCTTGGTCATCCTAAGTTAGGAAGACATCTTCCTCGTCATCTAGACCCATTAAATTTATCTGAGTGTCATGTTCAGGGTCCTCTGAGTGGGAGGCCTCTGCATAGTTTTCTTGGAAAGGTGGTCTGATATTCTAGTCAGGAATATTCTTTCCATCATTTTGGTTCTGATTTTTCCTAAAGTTAAGATTTCTCCCTGAATTAGCCTGTTGACCATCCCAAGGAGATTTTCTTTCAATTATTTCAACTCTATCCAACAATCTATCCATTCCTTTAACTATAGCATCCATTTTTTGTTCAAAAGGTGTAATTTCTTCTTTTAAAGGTATTCTTCTCTCATTCTTAGCTTTGGATCTTTTGGAGAGCAGGTTGGCTTCAACACTTACCGCTATGCTCTGCATTTCTTCCAGAGTGGGGGGATTTCTTTCTCTCAACTGAAAAGCCATATCTAAATCAAATCCATTATGAAATTTAATCAGGGCTAAACCAGGTGGGGGTCTAAGGTCAAGTGGAATGGCACTATAAACACTATTGAATCTAGTGCAATAGTCCTAAACGGTTTCATGAGGTCCCCTTTTAAGGTTCTCATATTCAGATAAAATCTGTAGGGGGTCCTTCCTTTTCTCCCACCTATTTAAGAATTGTTGGTAGAGAATTCTTAAACTATCTATACTTTGGGGGGCTAAAGATCTAAACCAAGTTCTAACTTCCCCAGTCAGACTCTGAACAAAAATTCTCATTTGAACATCAGTTGTGTCTATCTCATATATCTCAAAGTAGTCAGTCATTTTCCTAGTGTGTTGCTGAGCTGTGTAGGTTCTAGTGCCATCAAAGGTAGTAATTTTACTCTGATAGTCTTGAGGCATTGCACCTAGATTAGCAGGCAGCACAAGAGGAGCATATATATTGGCCATGATTCTAGGTTGGGTAGTAGTATGAACGGGAGTTGGGGTAACAGGTGGTGTTTGGGTTGTAGAGGAAGAACTAGAGGTGGTGGTGGGATGTTGGGTGATGATTGGTGGGAGACGAAGTGAAGGGATGAAGGGAGGAGTGGAATGGATTTCTGAAGAGTGAGGGAATAATGATGAACTAGCGAAAAGAGAAGTAGTCTCAGAAGGTTCAGGTGCTCTATCGGTGGTAATAGATGACTGAGTGGAATTCTACAAATATCGATCAATTGACAAATTGGCTCATTGCGTTTCAAGTTCTCTGAGGAATTCTGGATCTTGGACTAGGTCTAATAGTTCACTATCAGATGTGGTTCTAAACAGAGAGAGTTCAAAGTGTTTGTCAAAAGGAAGATCTTCTAGGAAAATCCACTCAATAGGACATGGTCGAGATCTGAACAAAGGTCTAGGACTTAATGAACTTTCTTTCCTTCTAATGATTCTTGGAATTAGGTTAGGATTTTCAAACATGGGGGGTGGATTAGGATCAGGATTAGCCCTAGTGTAATGAGTCCTTTCTAAAGCGAGATTTCAAATTTACATATGCTTTCTTATATGAATGTTCAAAATAACTTCTAAAAATCCTTCAAGATACTTTAAGTTAAACTTTCGAGTTTCTTAAAGGTTTATTTCAACTGAGAAATTGATCATTCCCCAGTATGGTCGCCACTATGTTATCACTCAGATTTTCCTTAGAAGTTATTTAAAATAAGGAAAGAATCCAAGGTAACTACAAACCAACTTTTAGACTTAGGTGCTAGCCCACCTAGTCCAGAGAGGGTTCTCTCTTTATGATTTAGCTATGTTTGAAAAGATTTTAGAACACATATTTCATTAAATTTGGAAATTTTTTATTACAAGGACATGATTAGAATTGAGTTTTTTGGTTATTTTGAAATTCTATATCCACTATTTAATTCCAAATTTAATGAAATATGTGTTTTAGGCTAGTATTAATGTTCAAGGAGGTTGTTTTGTTTGAGAATGGTGGAGTTCTGAAACAAATGGGCAAACTAGGCTTTTAGGCGATTGGGCTATGGAGTCAATCAGGGATAGTTCACTGGATCAAGTCAAATTGCTAAGGTATGAGTTCAACAGGCAAGATAACAGAGTAAAAACAAACTTTGGGGATTGAATGGGTGATATTTCTTTTCAAAACTAGAGGGCAATCAAGAATCCTCAAGTTAGGATTAGAAAGAAGAAAGGAAGATAGGTCAACTAGCAGAGGGCAATTAAGAATCCTATACCAGCGACTTATTAGAGAAAACTATAGGGATAGAGGAGCAGTTAAGAATTCCTTTATCGAAATAGTTTAGAAGAAAACATATAAATGGTAGACTGTTGATAGCAGAGAGCAATAAAGCTAATTCTGATACACTTTGACTATTTTACCATTTAGATTTAAGATGCATGAAACATTGAAACATATATAAAACACATAAAATCACAAGGATAGAATACTTATTTGTAATTATACTGCACAGGAATCTAATGAAATGTCCTCAACTTTCATTCCTTTTCCAGCAAAAATCCAGATTTGAGTACAAAAGCTTTCTCAACTTGATAGCATATATTTACAGAGATGTTATAGAATCCACCCTCAATACTTCGAATGGAGAAGTATTTATACAAAAATTACATCAAAAATATCTCATAACTACATGAGATTTATTCTAGGGAATACAAAATATCTTTTACAAAAATATAGAGACAGATGTAAAACTGATTGCTACTATCCCTTTATTTATGGAAGAGCTAGAGGTTGAAACTCGAATTTGCCTCTTGCTGTTGCTTTAGTAATTGTGTGTTGGATCCTTGCTTACTTTTCCCTACTGATACTCTTTATCTGTTCCTGATACTCTTTACCTGTTTACCAGACTTCACCTCTTTACCAGCCTTTACCTCAGTAAATATCCTCTATTTACCTCAGAATTACCATAGTAAATTATAGGATATCGAGCATATTGGTCCACCATTCTTCATTTGGTATCTTCATCTTGATCAATTTCCTGTACACTTCATCAGCTTCAATATACTTTGAAAAATTGGGTTGGACTGTGAACATGTGTTTTACTTCATGCTCAATATAGAAAAGATTTTCCAAACCATCATACAACACTTTTCCTGTAGGTAGTGCTTTCACTGTGGAAGAACTGGCTTGAATCTTGGCTTGTTTGTGTAGTATTTCAATGTAGTCATCATGAGTCATCAGCTTGTCATTTATGACCAATAGGTTTGGAAGTCCTTTATCCCTTAGAATGTTATATTTTACCATAAACTCATTTATGTCTTCTTGAATACTTTGACATCTTGTTTCCAGGTTAAGCATTAAGTTCCTTTTGGTCAGAACTTTCTTAATTTCAAGGATAGTACCAGTTTGATCTTTGATATCCCATTGTTCCAGTTGTTGCCTGTTTTGGCTATTCAAGAAGTTGATTGATTGGGTTGCCTCTTCAGGTTTTTCCCCTAATTCTTCCCTGGTCTTTTATATAGCTTCTGTAGCTAGTTTCATTAACTCAGTCTGTTAAAAAATGATCTGAATAGCAAACCAAATATCATTGATAGAATCAATGATATTGGTCCATAGAATCTCTCTGATATCTTTCAATGGCTTTTCCAATGTTAGGTCATTCTCTAATATTTTAATTCTTTCAGCCATCCTTCTATTCTTTCTCTCTTCTTCAGTGTAATTGATCTGTGATAGCTCACAATTGATTTCCAAGCTGGTAATCTTTTCTTTCAGTTTCTTTATTTTAGTTGATTGGATTTTCATTTCTTCCATGGACTTTATTAAGTCCTTTGTTTGCTTTTTTGAAGTTGTTGTAGCTTCTGATGTACTTGTTGTTGTTGTTACTGGCAGAGTTGTTGCTGGAGGAATGTTGGGTGCCAAAGATGTTGCAATGGTAGATGGCACTGCTATAGAAATTATGGGTATTACAGTCTGAGGCATGGTGGTCGACTCACCCTATTTGGACTGCAAAGCTTTTTCTAGTTCCTGCTCTGTTTCTTTCAACTGCTCATTCAACTTAAGGATCAAGTCCATAAGTTCTTCCTCATTTTGTTTCTCAATTACTTCCGCAGTTTGTGGATGTATGAGGGGAGGGAGTTTGAGTTGTTTCCTGAGTGCAGCAATGTCATCATTATTTTTCTTTATTAAACTTTCAGCTGCTTTAACATCTTTGGGATCATGTCCCAACTCAATCACTAGATCTTCTAATGATTTTATCCTTGTGTCCTTAGCCTGAGAAGAGGCTTTTTCCAACTATAATTGTGTTGTAGTATTACTTAGAGAATTTTGCAACTGATGTGCAATGATGGCTTTACTGGTCAATGTGGAATAAACCATCTCACCCATTTTCTTATGAAGCTCAATCTGATCAATTGGGTGGATGTCTCTAGCAAGAACTTCAAAATTTGTTTTAAAATAATCAGCCATGGACTTTGGTTGTTGTACTGTTGGCTTCAAAAAGCTCATCTGCATCTTTCCCTCTTTGATGTCAAAGGTTGACATCAACCTTGTCTGATTTGTAGGAGCCATTTTCAGATATTTGGCATAGGTTTGAGCCTTGAGCTGCTCATTCCTAGCCTTAATCTCTTTGTACTTTTCTTTCAAATCCTGGCTCTGCTCTGAAGCTGTCCTTAGTGATGACACTTCTACACTTTGTTGCCTGCTTAGTGCCTATGTTTGAGAGGTAGCTGGTGTCTCCCCTGCTAGTGTTGTCTGCACTGTGTCACTTCTTATCTCTTCATATTCCTGTTTAGACAGAGGATTCAATCTCTGCCTCTTCACATATACCTGATCCAATGGCACTGTAGAAGGGCTAGCCTCATTCCTACTTCTTTTTTGAATTCTCTCCTCATTAAGAGGGGTCTGCAATACTAGAGGGTTGCCCATGTTTGTATCAGTTTGGGTCAACTCCTCAGAAATGTTCTGTGATCCTAAATCTTTTCCTTGTCCTGAAGTCTCTGGTTGTCTTGATGTCTGTGCACTATGCTCCTTTGTTGATCTCTGTGAAGATTCTCTAGGCACCTATACAAAGGAATCCAGATCAAGTTGTCTTTCCAAATCTTTCATAACATTTCCTACTTCAACTTGTGTACTATCTTGTTCTATAAGTGTTCTCTCCACCCATTCATTTTGATTTGCATATTGTTCTATCTCTGGAATTCTATGATGGATGTAGGGGGATAGTTTATGCTTCTGTTTTCTGTCATAGATGAAGCTATGAGGATCATAAGGCCAGATGAAACTCTTTTTCAATCTCAATCTCTCAAGGATTTCCTCTGCCTCTTTCCCTGCCTTTCTGTTGTTGCAAACAAATGGTCCTAGGTGATCCTTTATCTTTAACTGAGCTTTCTTCTTAGCTTTCATAAAATGGATTTCATCAAAGTTTATCATTTGCCTGTAGTACTCCAGGGCAAATAATCTCATGGGGAGGTATTTAGGCAGTTTAAAGGGAGGCAACTCACACCCATAAATTCTGATCTCGGTATGGTTTTGGTACAAGTACCAGTCTCCAACCTTATATTGCTTGGATAACTGAAGAATTCTCTTGATATCATCACTAATTCTTGGAGGGGGACTTCCTATCAACATGGTAGTTACTAGATGCACAAGGATAGGGGGAAGAAGGTGAATTGTGAAACATGGCGATAGGGGGAAGAAGGTGAATTGTGAAAAATGGAAGTCCAAAAGATAACTGACCTAGGGTGCCCTCTGGTGTCAAGATTTTGTATAGAGAAAGGGAATTTATCAGCTTGGTAGTAAAGGAAAAGATGATACAGGACTGAAGAATATTTAAATACCCTTTCATTCTCTAATCTCATGAATTGGTCATGCATCTTATCAGAAATGAATGTAGCATAGTCAAATTTGGCTGCAGGAGGTTGACCAGGGGTGAAAATAGGCATGTAGGCTAAGGTCAACTCATCTACATACTCACTAATAGTAAAACCAAAAATGCAAGCAATCATGGTGATGATATCCTGGCCCAAATTTGTAAAGAAGCTTGACATATAAGGAGGGGGTTATTTTGGCCTATATTTTTCTTCCATGAAGGTCTGACAGACTTGGTTAATTTTAAAACTGGACAGCCTTGAGGATTTTTCAAGTAAATCGGCAATGGAAAGGGGAGTGAGGTCCTAGCCAGGATGTAATTGCAACATTTCGTTTATAGACTCAGTAGTAATTGTGAAAAGAATTTCCTGGTTAGGGGACATTACAGCTCTCAGATTAGGGTTGTAGTTTGCATGGCATTGGTGGACAATATTTGGGAAAATATGGACAGTGGGGAACTGATATTTAGGGAGGTTGGACTCCCAAAGACCTATTTTATCAGCATTGTTCAGATAATTGTCCTGATACCTGCAGTATAGCTTGAAGGGGTTTTCATCAAAAGTAAGGTGCTTAATTTGAAAATCGTTATCGGCCAACGGAAGGTAGTCCAAATCCCTGTGGGGAGTAGTGATTGGTGCGACATTTAGGGCGACATGAGCTTCCATCCTTGGTTCTTGTGTATTCAAGGAATAAATTCAGGGTTTTCAAGGATTTCAGATAAAACAAGTGCTTGGGAGAGTCTTGGGACTAGGAAATAGCTTAATTATACTGAATTATTTGAGTTTAGAGCAATTTAGTGGAAGTTCAGTACAAAAACAGGGTTTCTAAGAAGGAAATGCGGTAAATACCTATTTATGGTTGACTATCGGGACTAATGGCTATGGTGAAGGTTTTGTAGGGTGCACACAGTAGTTTGCAGTGGCCTGGAGTTCAGCAACTGATAGTGGTTGGTGGTTGGGAATAATTTGCTGGTCTGGACGTACTCTGTGCATGCATGGAAGCAAAACTTTCTTTTTTCGGTAAAAAGAGAAAACCATGAATATTTTTGTTTTATGTACAAAGTCAATGACTTTTTGGAATTTGGTGGGTGAATGGAAAACAATAGTTGGAGTTAATTGACTGATGGGACACTTTGTCATTTAGTGAAAGCTGTAAGTGGGAGTGGTAATGGTTTTCATCGCACAGCTTTTGGGAGGTTGGTGGTTTTGGCAGAGGGTCGCACGATGCCACAAATGGGATGACACGTAGCATCGACGAAAAGTCAAAACAACTTTCATTGCATGGTTAACGTTCGACCAAAAGGCCCACGCGATATGAGCGAGAGTCGTCGGATGAGGGAGGGCAGATCGAATGGCAGTTGGCGGTGGAAAGTGTTAGGGAGTTAATGGAGGGGGCCCACTGCATAATTAAAATAATTAAAATGACTTAATTATATCAGGGATGATGGTATTGGTGGAGAGGTTATTAATTAATCCAGATGACTAATTAATCCCTTTTTTAATGCATCGGGGGTTTAGCTCTTAATTAATCACGATTCGATTGACTAATCCAATTTAATTAACTTTATTTATGGTTTATTTTTCAAACCATAGGGATGGGATATTTATTTATTTTGGGATTTTTATTACTAATACGGGAAAGGGTAATGTGTTTTGGGGTTTAAATAATAAGAGTTAAAAGTTAATATGACCATGGAAAAAGAAAATGCGCTAAGTAAATGTTTCCGAAAATACATTCATCATCCAACATTATGACTTAGGCTAAAATGTGTTTGGGGGGTTTTTGTAAAGAACCTTTATTTTTCCTAAGTAAAAGAGTGATTTTACCTTGGAAATGGATTTTGAAGGGAATAAATGAATTATGGAAGGGGTGAATTTTTATGATGGGGCTTTAGCACTTAGGCCTTACAAGTTATTGGGCCAAGGGTCCGGTCCCTCCAGAAGTCAGAGAAATGCTCTGAGCCCCTTTAACTTTCAGGTTGTTGGTGCCTTTAGTACTTATGGGAAATTAGTAAAATTTAAGAAAAAAATGAGTGAGGAAGTTAATTAGTTTGACTTTTGTCCATGATGTAAATGTCTCCATTGTCATCCATACCTTTAAGTGCTTTTGATGATGAAAGTATATGACTTGATATATAGATAATCATTCATCATACATAATTCTACAACCATTCATCTACTTACCCTACCTACACATCCTACCATTTTTTCTTCTTTTATTAGGATGCACTTAAACTGGAAAACCCTTATCAAAACCTTTTCTTTTCTTTTAAAATGGTATTCTAACTACGTCTAACCTTATTACATCCAAGGGATCAGATTAAACTGTTGAGCTCCTTTATTCACTCTACCTATATAATTATCTGCCAAGATTAAACAGTTTGGTGAGATTTTATTCTCTATCTCTAAACATGAAATTCAAAACATGGAATAACCAAGATTAAACTATTTGGTTACCATGGATTGTGGCATAAGTAACAATGTCGCACACAATCATTATTGTACAAAAATTAAAATAGTATTTGCATTTGGGATTGCACACTTTCATGGTCTTTTTATTTTTCTTGGGGTTCATTTTTCATCTTTTTTGACCTTTTTCCTTCTTTTTGCCCTTTGATTTTTCTTTTAGGGCATACCTCTTTACATTTTTTAAATTTTTTGATTTTTTAAAAATATGGAAAACATTTGCAACAAGCAAAGGTATGTACATATTTTAGAGCTAAACCAAGTCAATCATGATATATGACACCAATTGGTATAGGAACATAACAGTATCTTTGCAATCGGTTGAATTATTGATGAATTTCTTAATATGAGTATGTGTCCAATTTTTTTTTTTTTAAGATGATTGTACTAACATGTATGTGTTGAGATAGTTGATATGTATTTGAATGTAGTTGATAGTCATAGCATTATATCTAATGACTATGGATTATGACATGATTGTTTGTAAAAGTTGAATTCAAATTGATAAATATGATTGTCTTGATATTTGGAACATATGGTTTACATGTGTGGGCAGTTGCAAGAAACGTGCTTGGCACAATAAGATGAGGTAACTGGTGTATTTTTATTTATGCACTGACAATTATGTGTTTATGGTAGTATGATGCAGGGGATTGCATGGCAAGAGACTGCCATGAAATCTTGAATAAGGCTCTAGTTGAGTTTTCCCTTGGAACAATGAGGATTAAGTCATGGTGTTTGTTGTTAGTCTTGTATTTTTGGTCTTTTATGAATTGTTGAGCTTGATTTGTAGCTTTGTTTATGTCTAGTGTATGGCCATACCACTTTGTTTGCGGATTCATGTTGTTATTGGTTTTTATGGTCTTATTCTTGTTCGTTTCTTGTATTGCCTTTTACCTTTTGAGTCTTGGGAATTGGTTGGGAAATAGGAAAGTCATTGTAGCTCGAGGAGAGCTATGTGGTACCAAAGAGGTGATGTAAGACTCAGATGGAGCTTGGTGTATAAGTAAGCGCAATGGAAGGTAAGACTATGATAGTCGGTTGGACTGGTTGGGTTCATTGTGGTAAATGGATAGAAGTAGTGTAGACATGAGAAAGGTAACTAGAAAAGATAAAGTAAATGGATCAGGGGTGTCATATACTTTGGCTATGTTGGGAACTGTTTCTCTCAATACATGTGCATAAATAAGGAAGTTCTATTAACCTAGACCTTATGTTATCTGGTAATTATGTTATAATCATGATTTTGTTATGTTTATATACGTATACAAAATATATATGTATGAATGTCGTTGTCTAAGATGACCATGATTTTTTTATGCTAATAATTATATATGCATGTATGTATGTTGTTGTATGACAATATCATGATTTCTTTATGCTAACGTTTATATATGTATGTAGGTATCCATGTATCTATTTTACTGTCTGAACAGGTTGTCAGGGATCATTATTGTGGATGAATGATTGCTTATGCAAGAGAACAACATGAATAGGTTCTTGGTCTTACGAGGAATCAATTGGGAAGAGTAGTCACGACAAATATATGAGGTCAGTATCATGTGGATATGATTTGGTATTGTATACTTGTATTATGCCTATGTTTATGTTATGATAGGTAATGTTTAAGGATACATCAACAAAGTGAAAGCAGTGTGGTCTGTGGCATGCTATGATGAGCATGGATAAGACAATAGAAGCAAGGTTTCTTGGTAAGAACAATGTGGTTTTGGATGTGTGGTACTATTGTTGTGCATACGTTGTATATGTTGTATATGTTGTATATGTTGCATCTGTGATGTGTGAATTTATGGTGTTGCGTATATATAGCATGTGTACTTGTTATTTATGCAATGTTATGTATAGGATGGTACAAATAGGGTTGTGTGAATATTGCGTATGGTGTGTTGTATACATATTGTATTGTCTTCATGATGTATATGTGACGTGTGTGCATATGGTGCTCTATGCATGTTGGATATGTAGTGTTGTGTACGTATGATGCTATGTACATGTTGGATATGCAATGCTATGTACACATGGTGTTGCACGCATGTTGTACATATGGTGCTATGTACATATGGTGTTGTGTCCATGATTGTACAAGTGGTGTTGTGAGCATGTGGTGCCATGTACATGTTGTACATAAGGTGCTATGAGCATAGGTGTTGTGTACATGTTGTGCATGTGATGCTATGTACATATGGTGTCGCGTACACATTGTGTGTGTGGTACTATGTACATGTGGTATTGTGTACACGTTGTACAATGGTGTAGTGTACATGTGGCTTTGTGTACACGTTGTGCAGGTGGCGTTATGTACATGTGATGTTGTGCACACGTTCTGTAGGTGGTGCAGTGTATAGGTGGAACTGTGCACATGTTGTACATATGGCACTCGTGTACGTGTGGTATTATGTGCATGTCGTTGATGTTGTGTTATGGGCATGTGGTATTATCGTGTAGTCATGGTATTGCAGTGTGTGTACTCGTTGTGTAGTACTCTGTGTAGGTACATGCATTGGGTGGTATTTCACATCAAGTATAGATGGATGCATTGTATTTTATACATTGGGTTTAGGTGTATGTGTTGTATGTTAGGTGTAGATGCATGTATTTCATGGTGTGGTATGCCATGTGGTCACATGTGTGTGATGCACACTATGCATATGTGCACATGATTGAGGAGAAGGCACTGGATGTTTGTTGGGTGTGGAAACCAATCCAATGTGTGTACAGAAAGAACAAGGGAAAAAGTAAGGATTGATGAAGGATAAGTATCAGTATTGTGTTTTGGTTTTAGTATGCATGTGATTTATGATTCTGGCCCATGATGATTACATGTGATCTATGATTTTGATTTATGATGGTTACATGTCATTTATGATTTTGATGGTTATGTTTGAGCTAACCTGATGTGATATTTTTATACATGTTGACTTGGTCAAATATGCTAGTTTGACTTGTTGTGACAGGAAGCGAACATGATTGCAAATGTACCGTATTGATGAGCTACCAATGAGGTATGATGTGAATTTATTTTAAAACTGATGGAAGCTATGTGCGTGGTACAGGAATCATGAACATGCCCGGTTGGGTAGTTGAAATCAACTACAAGAATTAGCAGCTTGATATGGTGGTTTGGTGGTTGCTTATGGTGGTTTGGTAGTTGCTTTATGATGGTTTAGTATTTTATTTATGTTGGTTTAGTATATGCTTTATGATGATTTAATATGTGCCTTATGTTGGTTGATACATGCTATATGATGTTTTTATATATGCCTTATGATGTTTTGATATATTCTATATGATGATTAGTGTATGATTGATATATGTTTCATATATGTTTGATATATGATTTCACATATGTTTTGGTATATATATTTTGATGATGTTTTTTGTGTACACATGTGTATGGATGTAAATACCGTAACAAGTTGTGTTATAAAGCTCCATTATGCGGTATGGGTGTTATGTTATTATGCTATCATGTGGTTATATTATCATGATGTTATGATGTCATATGAGTTTTCTTGAGAAGGATGATCATTGTAAATACCGTAATGAGTTGTTTTATAAAGCTCCATTATGCGGTATGTTGTCATGTTTTCATGATGTTTTGATTTTGAGCAGATCTTTCATTGTAAATACTGCAACGAGCTATGTTATAAAGCTCCATGGGTAGTATGTTTTGTTTTCAAAATTCTTGTTGGTTATAGGTGTCATTGAACACCAAGGACAGTGTTCCCCAAGGGGGAGGGTTCTGTAATAGCCCTAGTGAAAATTCCATGTAAAAATATATAAATACCATGGATGATGGGACACGTATTCCAAGTTGAATGGTGGGCAAGACATCCTAGGGGGTGTTCATTTGGTTATTTATGGCTAAGGAAATTGGTAAAGGAAATGGCTAAGGCATTAAAGAGGCAAAAAGGTATTTTGGCACATTTATTTATGAAAATAATGGAAATTAGGAGAAAAAGTAGTTGAAAGGTCACAAATTGCATGTGAGGAGGAAAATGAAGGAAAATAATGGGAAATGAAGAAAATAGAGGCCTCATTAGTAAAAAGGCTTATGAGGATCAGTGGGCAAGACTTGGTCATTTTTAGCTTTGGAGCTCTCTCATTATTCTCTCTCTCTCTCTCTCTCTCTCTCTCTCATACTCTTGGACACTTAGAGATTTCTTGGAGCACTTTGGCATTGGAGCAAGAAAAGAAAAGAAGGCAAGAGGAAGCAAAGATCATGCAGGGAAAGGCAAGATCAAGTAGCTACAATAGGCTTCATTGCAGATATCAACTTGCATGTGTATTTTCCTTGCTAGACTTGGCATGCATGGGATGACATGTGTATTTTCCTTGCTAGATTTGGAATGCATGGGATTGCATGTGTTTCTTTTCTACCATGGCATGGGTTTTGGCAGGTGTGATAATATTTTCAGCCTAGCCTTTCCATTTCCTGATCGCTTTGATGAGATGGGTTCTCTCATGCGTTTTGTGGGGGATGGCCGGATTGGATTCAAAGCTGAGTAGGGTGGACCTCCAAATTGACAAACACATTGTAGTAGTGGTCCTGAACCGGACTGAGGATGCACGAAGCCACTATCCTAGTAACCCCTGAACCAGACTATGGGTTGCGGTAAATCCAGATTGTGTGCCTCGGTGGGCCTAGGAATCCTTGCTAGTGAATGGCGGGATATACAGTAAAGCCAAGAGGTGGATTTTCTCTCCGTTGGGCCTAGTGATTCTGGGATGGAATGCACGGTAAATCCTGGAGAGTATGTCTCGATGTAGGGCCTAGTGATCCCTGGATCAGACTGCAGATGCACGGTAAAGCCTGAGAGACTAGGAGGCACTCAAATTCCTCACGGTGTAAGTGGAGAACTCCAATGACATCCACATTGATTGGTGTTTTTTGATGTGTTCTATGAGGCCCACATTCATGCTTGGAATAAGGCACGGGGGTGATTTGCTGAAGAGAGACTTGGCTCAACCAATCTATGGTTGAGTGGAATGTGGTAGTCCCATCACCGGTTGGTTCATTGCATTTATTAATGAAAAATTCGTTCCCTTGATTTTTATGTGAAAATGTACTGATATATATATGGATTTCGATGGATGATATGTCTATTGTATTATGTTCCTATTATGTTGTTTATGTGCACATTTACCTCAGAGGGTATTACATAATTTCACTTTGGAAGACTTAGGGTCTTTATAATCATGGGCCCTAATCGATAAATCAACTTGGGCGTTAACCATATATATATTTGATGGATATACCCCCTTAAACTGGGTGCCCCTTGAGTGTGGTATAGTATTAATATTTGTGCCAACAAGTAATTGTTTCCCTTCGGGGAGAGGGTCGTTAAGTATATTCGGGGAACTAGAAGGACCCTAATGAGATAATAAGTGTTGAGCTTCCCGAATCTTAGGACACGTATGAGTAAGATGGTATCCATTGCATAGATTGCAAGGGGATTTCACATAATTTTTTTTCTTGTTCTTGTCCTCACCAGTATTATTGTTGGGTTTAGTTGCACTCTCCTTATATTCCCTATTCTTATTTTTACATTGTCCTTTCTTGTTCTCTTTGGATTTTTAATTTCCTTTTGGATTTAAAGATTGGACTAAATTAACTATAACATATTGTGAAGGAGGAGAGACAAATGAAGTAGCCTTCCCAACAAAAGTAGATTTCAAAATCATTTATTGTGATTAGTCCACTAACAAACTAGTTGTATTCGAATCGATAGATCCTACCACCCCATCAACATGGGGACCTAGTTTTGATTTGGCCCATTCTATTTGAGGTCTTGGTGCAATAGGAAAAATATCATAAAGGACACCAGACTGAGAATAAATGAGATCCAATTATTGTTCCCTAAACATAACTTGTTCTTTTGTGAATAGTCTAGAAAGTGACACATCTTTAGAGATGGTTGGTTTTAGTGACTTCAAAAACCAGTTAAGAAAAAGTTCATCGGGTATTTCTTCTTTGATCATTCTCTTTATTCTTTGCCATTATTGGATGTGGTCAAAGATGTGAGTGCCCTTATCTCACTTGAAATTGGTCAAGAGCTCAGTTTCAATGTCGTGGAAAAATCGTTTTATATTAAGAATGATCCCCCTTTTAATTCAATATACCACTTCGCAAAATTCCCATTCATGGTGCGTTGAAAAAGAATCAATCTAATCAAATCATCAATCAAAGAGACGTTTTATGAAAACCATAGTTGAAACATGGTTATATGATCTACAGGATCCTCACCCGTCTTTCCTTCAAATTTAGGGATGTTTGAAGGAAGTTTAGTAGGGACCGGGGGCCAACTAAATCATATTGAACCAGGTCATTGGTTATTTTTTACAAATCTAACAATTTAAGAGCTTCTAGAAATAGTAAGTGTGGAGAAGATATGGGATTCCAGCCTCCTGAATGCAGACTTCCATAAGGACTATAGTTTGGAAAAAAATACCCTTGATTTTGACTTACACAAAGTTTCTAGTTATTACTCACAAAATATTTGGATTATAATATAAACCTTGTTGTCTAGGAATATATGGAGGATATACTCCACTCATCGCAAAACTGTGAGCAAAAGAGTTATTACCTTCTGTCGAAACATTATAATAAGGAGAAACCCATTGTTAGGGGTTTCAAGTGCTAGCTAAGGGAAAAAAATCCCATTAACATACTACTAGTGGGGAAGGGAATAATCCCCTACTGAGAAAACACCTAATAAGGGATGCTAGACCTTGAACCACTAATTGCATGATATACCATACCCATTCCTCATTTTCCTTGAAAAGGATTGGTATACTAAGATAAACCCAAATCTGGAATACTCCATTGTTAACCAAACACCTAATAAGGGATGTTAGACCTTGAACCTCTCACTATATGATATACCATAGCCTTTCCTCCTTGTTCTTCAAAAGGATTGGTACACTAAGATAAAATCATAAATGGAAGAGATCAACTTCTTAAGGAGGGATTGGAAGGAAGAACATGTCCACTTCCAATAGTGAATCCCTATAAGGGGGTTTAGTTACTAGCCATAGAAGGTATAGTAGAAGGAACGATAGATGATAAAGAGGAAGGGATTATAGGAATCCCTACAGATGGGATCCCAAATAAGAAAGCATCGTTGAAAGGAGTAGAACGCTAGATGCCTCCACTTAGGCTAGGAGTAGAGGTAGATCCAACAACTACTATGTTGAGTGTAGAAGTAGACATGGTATTGAAGGAAAAGGTTCCCCCCCCCACTATTGAAGTAGGAATATGCACAGCAGTATAATTAGTAGCCATACTAGTGTTACTAACATTGGCCATCTTGAAATAAGGAGAGTTCGAAGGAATTCTATAAATTGGGGTTCCCACATACAATATAACATAGGTAAGGTTTGATGGAAGAGGAGCTAAAGGAGACCCAGAAGACTCTACGATATCTTCTATTTCCACCTGATCTACTAACTAAAATAGTACCCTCGTAAGGAATAGAATATTTCCATCCAAGTCACTTAGGAAATTTGACTCTTTGAGAGCCTCCTTTCGAGTATAAAACCTTGGTGAAGGAATTTTATTTGTTACATTAGCTTGAACTGACTCAAAAGAAATAGCATAATATTGCCTACGCCTTCATGGTGAAGGCTTGACACTCGCAGGTGAAAGCCTATGAAGCCTCCTAGACCTGTGTATGGGTCAATCAAATAGAATTTCTAAATAAAAATAAATAACTAAAATCACCTAAGGAAGAATAGGAGCATAAAGAACTCACTAAAAAGTCCTAAAGATATAGACAAGCAAACAACCTTCAAGTATTTCAGCTCCTACTGAAAAGGTCCAGACACCAAAATAGAAGAAATAAAATAAAGGGCCTTCTAAAGGTAAGTTTGGGATGATGAGGGTCCAATTCCGACTAGCGAAGGTAAGAGGAATAGTTACATTGACCCCCTAACAATAGCATTTACTTGTGAAAGTACCCTCTCTTAAGGGGGCTCCCTCTAGAAGTACTATGACAATGATGAATGATGCAACATCTGTCTTCGGTACTATAGGTATTCCCCCATGCATTCACCTAGGTGGTACCTAGGAAAGGTAATTAGGGTTACCAACTCATAGTCAGAAGTTGGGGGGACAATCATGGGTAGGTGTTATGACAAGTAGGAGAGGGGGCATCTCCCTTTCCTTATCATTACATGGCCTAGTGCTTGACTCCTCTGTGAGAAGAGCTTCCCTAAAAACCTATACGACACTGGACTTACATTGTTTAATCGACTTATATAATTTTGTTTGAGTGATATTAGAGATTTTACTCTCCACACCCCTATTCCAAGGCCCTAAATATTCCCTAGGCTAGTTGGTGTTATATGACAAAAGAAAAATATTATACATTTTAATTATGCATTCATTTTATTGTCTATCATTTAGGTCATATGATATCCAGGTGCAATTGGTGATGTTTTGATGCAAACAAAACCAATAATAAAACCTATGCTACATGTAGTGCAACTCTTTTTCTTTGATGAAAATGATTTCTACATGGTTCTACAATAATCTAATAAGAAAAACATTTGTTTTCCTTTTATAATCATTCACACATTTGAAATCAACCAAAAAGATCAAATGCTAATCCTAAGGAAAACTAACATGCTAATCCATGTGGATATTGGTGGCCACATGCCTATTCCAACTGGACCTCCAGCTAGTTTCATCAGTTTCCTTGATTATAGACAATTTACTATTTTTAGCAATTTTTCAGGTCGTGAACTTTCGGAACTATTTTGACCCCTAAACAACATGTTTTTGAGGTCTATAATAGGTAGGGGCCTACCATAAATATTGTAATACTCAGAGAGACATTTCTAACAAGGTATCATATGCACCAAATAAATATCATATGACCAAGTTAAGACCCCATAAAGTTGGTTGTCCAACTAACCCCAACGGGGCCCACAAACTCTTGGTGTTCCATCTCCTAAGGTTAGGGTATTTTTTTTTAGGGTTTCCCTTTGTTATTCAATAGTAGAAAGGCCATTGAACCTCATTGTAACATAATTAAGAGGCATGTAGCCACCACATCTCTTCTTAGAGATAAGCTACCATTGCTCGAGCTAGTTTATTTCCATTCTTTATGTAGGCATATTTTAGTTCTTTGATATTAATGAAATGAAGAGTTATTTTTGATGCATCTCTATGTTTATTTTTATATCTGTATTTTATTTCGTTCCTGCATAAGTTTGGATCAATGGTATTAGACCGGTCTACTCTTTCTTTGTTCTTTTGTGCATGTCCCCAACGAGGTTGGGGTATAAGTAGTTGGGACTTGTACTGGTTGATCCCTTGCAAGACTGTCCCCACCAACATCAATGACCTACTATGGCAGAAGAAAATATAGATGAGGGAGAAAGATATCCTATCAATTTTTTTCTTGAAAAATCCCTCGCACGACAAAGGAATGAAATAGTGGACAACTTAGCCTAGATCCTTCAGTGGATTCCAATTGACAAAGCATCTTCATCCAATAGTGACTTTGAAGGTGTCGCTCCCTTCAAGGTACAATTTAAATTCAATGTCCATATATTCGAAGGTCAAATAGATGTAGATCTTGTAGATAAATGGCCAAATCTACTATAAGGTTATTTTTCGGTCCATAATTTCTCTGATAAGGAGAAGATTACTTTTTCACTACGTAAAGTCGGCCCCCATTTCAAGGAATAGTGGGAAATTTACTATGAGAGATAGGCCAAGGAACCCTTCCTATTTTAAGTCGTACCCTCTTCGAACCTTTTTTGAGATGCTGTCAAGGAAAAATATTATTCGGTTGAGTGTCATGACGACAAGTACATACAATGGATTACATTGAGGTAGCAAAGGGATCAATATTTGCATGAGCTGACAAAATTTTTCCATACCCTATGCACAAAGTTGGGTATTGTTGGCTTAAGGGTCCTGACTGAGGTTCAAAGTTGTTTGTGCCAACCAACAAAACCCTAACTATTGATTTGAGGATTCTGCGATCTATATTCTTTGTAGTATTGTCTTCCAGAGTCATTGCATTCATGTTTGATTAGAATCGACGTTTCGAACCAACCTCTATGGCTCATCATCAGGATTAGATCCATCATGATGAACCACAAAGGTTGGTTCGAAACGTTGATTCCAATCAAACATGAATGCGATGACTCCGGAAGACAGTACTACAAAAAAAAAAACCCTAACTTCTGGCCCTTTGGGCAACAACTTGCATAGCGCAGGCTACAATCTCACTTGAAGTAGTATAGGGGGATGCTAGAACCAGGTTTATTCATCCAGAGAGAATATGATAAGTGATATTAAGCCCTTGTATATCATAATTGCATTGTGTCTCCCTCATATCTATGTTCATCCTTTGCAAGTTCGAGTCCTCCTGCAAGTTTTTCCACAACTCCATGGTGTGATTAAACATCATTTCGCAATCTGTGACTGCAATATCCAGTGTACTCGTATTTTCTCTGATCGCTGCTCGATGTTGCTCCTGAACCTATAGTAAAGTAGTTGGCTACAACTTCTACTGTAGTTCTGAGATATTCATTTGAAAACTGAAGGTAAATCTACCGATCTGATCCTTTGATGCACGAATCACAGCACCCAATTTTCTGGGTTTTGTTGTAGCTGTGGCATCCTTCGAAATATTCAACTCAGGAACTTCCCTGCATGCATGTTCAATTGTTGTCCCCAGGCACTAACTTCGTGCTTGATTTCCCCCTTTTCCTTCAAAGCTTGAGGTTTATCTACAAACATCTGTTCATTATTCACCTTGAACTCACTAATGACTGCAAGGGCGCGCTACTCTCTCATCCTTAACTCATCTGAAACCCCTTGATGCAGCACATGAAGAGTTTGAAGCGGTAGCATAGCCAAGTTGAATCTCATGTCTTTCACTGTAATTAGTACATCGCGGTCCTCCTCTAACTCTACACAGATCGATCCTTCTGGTAAAGGTATGACTCTGAGGACCAGAGTCCATTCCAGCTTTGCTACTATTTCACTTCCTTGCACCCTGCTCGCTTTCCTGACGCTTGCTTGAATCCTGCCAATCTGGATCTATAGCTCGCGCAGATCCTTCTAGACGCTCCCTAGCGTCTGCATGTATTTTTTCTCAAACTGTTACCACAACTCTGTTGTCCTATCTCTGACCTTGTCACCGATCTCATCAAGATCCCCTTCGATGACGACCATCGAGTCGATGTGCACCTACCTTTCTAATTTATGCTTCTTACGGGGCGCAATAGTTGTCTACTTTTCACGCTTCTTTACTGTGAAGGGAGTGCTCTGCTCCTCTTCACCATCTCCACCCTGTCCTGATAATTCCTACTCATCTGTATGCTGCGAAGTCGATTCTTCGACTTCTTCTGTACCAATGCGTTCCACCTCAACACAGTCCTTCGAATCACATTCTTTTTCCACAGCTGCCTTGTTAGCAACTTCTTTCTTCTTTTTCTAAGTGAGAGCTCATGCTGCCTTATGTGCTGCCTCTTTATGCTTCTGTACAGCGTCAATTGCGCAGCAGAGCTCTCAGCACCCTTGCTGGTACCTACATGAAGGTCTGTGGGTTCGCGCCACTTTGTTGGCCAACTCCCCATGATCTCCTATACATCCATCACTGAGACTAAGTATGGTTTCTTCTACCATGTAACCTTAGGGCCCTTTCGTGCCCTAACTGATACGTTGTGGAAATCGGCCTTGAACTCCACGAAGGCTCGTAATTTCTCGTACAAGGTTGGGGACAACCTAGGCTGCTGATTGATGACTGTCCTAAGATCCATCTCCATCAATATCTAGAAAATTTTTGATTCTTTGATCCTCTCCAAATCCTTTATCGCCCACAGTGAAGCGAACCTTGCTGCCTCCGGTAAGTCTTCTGGCTGCGGGGGAAGCTGACTGTCCTCCAACAATCTCCATGCTACTCATACAATTGACAGGAGAAGCCACACATAATGGAAGGGCTTGTTGTCCTCCTGAGCTTTGCGATGGTTCACAAGGAAATTGTTGCACAAATACTTCGCCCAGTTGTATTTTACTCCCTTCATACACCGAGATGCCAATGAGACTATAGACGTCGAAACCTCATCCGCGCGACATTTCCTCATGATTTTTCCTGCAAGTATTTGGGTGAAGAAATGCACCGCCTGGTCCTGAATGGAGTAGATAGAATAGCCACGCGACTTCTTTATGAGACCAAACTTTGCCTTCATCTTATATGCTAACTCCTTTTCTCCACTTTTCCCTCCAAACTCCTTAGCAAGGCCCGCTCCCTTGTAGGGAAGCTTTGTTATCCAATGAATTAGCATATATGTGATTGTGATGGTCTCCCCTAGCCATAGGTACCCATCATGCACTAGCGCGAGCAATTAGTGCACACACACCATGTGGATTATTGATCTGCGAAAATGCGTCACGCAGAGCATGTGCAACAACCCAGCTTGTTCAACACCTCCAACCCATTTCATGGGTTCCAACCATTTAACTCCAGTCTCTTCATAGTAGATCTTCTACATATATTTTCTAGTAGCAAAATGTGGGAATATCTCATGGATCACAACATACCAATCCTCCATTTTTAGCACTGGAATGTGCGCTAAGGTTGTGCCTTCAAATTCCACCTGTTTTGGCAACAGGGGTGTTGAGACAGTAAACTTCCTAGAATGAGGATCTTTCGTAACATTGGCCCTCCCTTTCTATGGAGGGATATACTCTGGGAACCCTATGATAGGCTTGACCTCCTCAACATCCAATTCCTCAACACCTTGGAATACCTCTTCCTCCAAGTCCACAACTTTCTTCGGCTACTTACCCTTCTTCTCATTCTGTCAAAACTTTGGATTCTTCCTCGGTGACTGTCTCACCAGCATATGCTTCGTTTTCTTCTCCTTGGGAGCTAATTGCTTTGGCCTAGGTGACCTCAGTGTCATAGGCACAACAGGCGTAGCTTCTATACATGATATCTCTGGGGTCACTGCGTCAAAAAGAGTAGCTTCAGATCTCACGGCTTCTACGAGATTTGTGGGAGTCATTTTCTTGAGAATAGTTCTCTAGTTGATCCGGATTTAAACAGGAACGCAACAAATTATAGATATAACCATAAATATGAAGATGCAATAGAAATAACACTTCATTTCATTGATGTAAAATACTAAAATATGCTTGCAAACAGAAATGGAAATAAACTAGCTCGAGTGATGGTAGCTTATCTTTGAGAAGAGATGTGGGGGCTACATGCCTCTAAACTGGCTTACAATGAGGCTCGAAGGCTTATTTATTATTGAGAAACAATGGAAAACCCTAAACATCAGAAAACCTAACCCTAGGAGATGAAGCACCAAACTATGGGCCCTGTATGGGTAAATTGGTACATCAACTTCTCGGGGTCGTAACTCTAGCATACGATATTCGTTTGCTGCACACAATACCTCATTAGAAAGATCTATCCGAGGACTACAACTTTTTATTGAGAAACATCAATCCATGGACCCATTTTTCTCTCAATTTTCTCAAAAAGCATCGTTTAGGGCCTCAAAATGGCTCCAAAAGTTCAAGACCTGAAAAAATTGCCAAAAATAGTAAATTGTGCTACAAATAAGGAAACTGAAAAACTAAAAGGAACAATTGTGGAGGTCCAAGTGGAAAGGTTGGGTGGCCACCAATATCCACTTAGATCATTCCTCCCCCCTTAGGAAGCAATGGTCCCCATTGCGTTGAGTTCCTCCATGAGATAAGGAAACTTCTATTGAACTTGGTCCCAGGTGAGCCACTTGCCCAGGTGAAGGAGTTGGCCTGCTTTGACAACTTGATATAGTTGGATCCTTTGTTGTCGGGTGTTCTTGATCTATGTGTCCATGATTTGATCAGTTTTGGCTTGTTCCATGCAATATGGATTTAACTTTGTAGGTGTGAGTTGTTCTACAATCTCTGATGTGTTTAGCAATGGTGGGAAGTATGGTCGAAGGCGTTCCACATTGAACACTGGGTGCAGGCCAAGGAATGGGGGAATGTTGAGCTCAAATGCATTGTCTCCCAAAGCCTTGGTAATGGTGTAAGGACCATATCGGAGTGATCTGAGTTTCTGATAGGCGCCGATAAGGCATTATGTTTGCAAATGAAACCAGACTTTGTCTCCCACCTGAAACTTGTGTGGCACTCGATGTTGATCATGTTGCTGCTTGTACTTGGAATTTGATTTCTCCAGAATGTCGTGTACCTTCTAGCGGATATGTTGGATGTGCTCAATGAATTTTTTTTCCTTATGAGTTTCAAACTGGACATGAGCTGAATCTTCCTAGGTAGCTAGAAATGGCCTAGCCACATCAATGGGACATAGTGGCTGGAATCCCAAGCCCACCTAAAAGGGGTTGTGGCCAGTCGAGCTGTGGAGAGCCCAGTTATAGCTATGTTGGACATAGGGGAGTTTCTCACCCCATGTGCATGGATTCTTTGATTTGTACATGTGCAGAATGTGTACGATCATCCTATTGATGACATCTATCTCGCCATCAGTTTGGGGATGCAAAGTTGTGGACTTAGCGAGCTTGGTGTCCAGCATCGACCAAAGACTGGACAAAAATGCACTGAGGAACCTGTTGTCCCAATCTAAGATGATAGATTGTGGGATCCCAAAGTGTACCCACACTCATTCAAATAAGAGTTTAGCAGTGGCTTCTGTTGTGGTATTCTTCTTGCAAGCCACCATAATGGCCATCTTTGAGAATCTATCGACAACCACAAAAACACAGTCATTTCCATGCTTAGTAGAAGGAAGGCCTGACATGTAATCCATGGAGATGGATTCCCAAGGTCCACTAGGGGTAGGCAGCGAAGTATAGAGGCCTTGCTTCTTAATGGTTAGTTTGGCAATGGCTCAGGCAGTGTAGGATCTGATGTACTTCCCGACATCATGTCGAAGATTCGACCAATAGAAATATTTCTGCAGTCCTGACACCATTTTCTCGACCTCAAAATGCCCAGCAGCCTGACTATAGTACACTTCGCAAATCATCTTGGCACGCTCGCTTGAAGGAACACAAAGGTGACCCAAGTGGCATAACAGGGCATCCTGGAGGTGAAAATATGGAACATGTTGACCCTCCAAGAGTGTCTAGTATGTGTGGCCAATTTCTAGGTTGCTTTTGTAGAGAAGTGGCCAATCAGGTCTCGTGCCCACAATAGTTGAGCACGGTGGTTAATGCCATGATCGTTGTTTGCCTGAGGAAATCTACAACATTGTTGGTGCTACCTTTCTTATACTTGATATTCAAATGGAACTATTGTAGGTATGTGGACCACTTCTAATGGTGATCATTCTGCAACTTCCCTTGCATTTGTATGAACTACAGGGCCTGCTAGTCTGTGTGGATGACCATTTCCTTCCCCAAAATGTAATGCTTCCATTGTCAGGAGGCCTGCACAATGGAATACATCTCTTTGTCACAAGTGGGATACTTCCAGACAATGTTTGGAAGTGTATCACTATGATATGTCACTAGATGCCCGTGTTGTGTAAGGACTGCGCCAATAGCATAGTCAGAGGCATCTGTCTCGACCTCAAATGGCTGTTGCAATTCTGGTAATACGAGCACTAGTGCCAGGTAGAGGTGATGTTTCAACTCTATGAATGCCTTTTGTTGAGATTCAGACCAAAAGAATTTTTCTTTCGCTCCTCCCTTGGTGACTTGACTCAAGGGCCAAGTCATATGAGAGAATCCCAACATGAAACTGCAGTAGAAATTGGCAAGACCCAAAAGATGTGTAGCTCTCTCAGAGTGGTTGGAGCTAGCCAATCTTGAATGACTTGGATCTTGGCTGGATCCACATGCACCCCCTGTTCATCAATAATGTATCCCATATACTGAACTTGGGTCATGCCAAAAGTGCATTTCTCCAAATTGGCACACAGCTTGTGTTGCCACTGTGTTTGGAGAACCTGTCGGATGCGATGGAGGTGCTCTTCCCAACTCTGGTTGAAGGTCAGGATGTCATCCAAGTATACCACTACAAATGAGTTGGTGAATGGCCACAAGATATCATCCATCAACCTCATGAAGGTTGCAAGAGCATTCCTCAACCTGAAAGGCATAACCAACCATTCAAAAAGGCCATCCTTGGCTTTGAAGGTGGTCTTCCACACATCAGAGGGTTCGATTGGTACCTGGTGATATCCTGAATGCAAGTCGATCTTGCTGAAATATTTTCCCCCCTTCAATTGGTCCAGAAGGTCATCAATTTATGGGATCGGGTACCTATTCTAGAAAGTAATCTTGTTCAGCACCAGATAGTCAATACAGAGTCTCCAATTCCTACCCTTCTTCTATACCAACACGATCAGGCTCCCATAGGACAATGAACTCAGTCAGATATGACCTTTCTATAGTATTTCTCGAATCTGCCTCTTGATTTCGTTGTTCTCTAGAACGGAGCACCGATATAGTGGTCCATTGTGAAGTGGTGCACCTGGGGTTAGATCGATGGAGTGCTTGTCCTGGCAGTTCAGAGGCACCCCTGCAAGGGAGGTGAAGATGTCCTCATACTCCTCCACGACTTTGTTCATTTTTGTTGTTGTGCAGAGGGGCCCTGTTTGGAGGTCATGCCCACCATCTTATTCTTTCCTTAAGGGCATATCATGAGGAAAACAAATTTCCCAGTTTTGGAAATGAGCTTACTACATTGTTTTGTAGTAACCAAAGAGATGGTGGTAGGTGGTGCTACCTCCAGTAACCTGTACAACTTATTTCCCAAAGTAACAATAACAACACGAGGCTTTGAGTCATACACAACATGTCGCTTCCACAAGTATGGTTGGCCTAATAGTACATCACAAACATCAAGGGAAGCAATGTCACACAATACCTCATCTGTGAAGGGCTTGATGTTGTATGGAAGGTGACACTACTAGCTCACGCGAAGATCTCGTCCTTGGTGAAGCCACCCGATGATGTATGGTTGTGGATGTGTTGTGGTCAGTAAGACCAACCGCTTCACGACCTCTGCCAAAATGAGGTTCTTTTGGCTCCCGCTATTGATAATGAACTATAGTGGGGAACCCTTTACCCACATCGGGGAGTGGAAGAGTTGCTCCTCCTCCTCTGGATCTTTCGGTTCCTCTTTCTCGATCTTCGTGGTGGCAATGGTGGCATTAGGTTCCACATTGATAATCTACTTCCCTTTGTCATTCCCCTTATCAGGTTCTGACTCAGATTCGAAACATGCATCAGATTCCAAAGACTTTAGCTCGGCCACCAGTGACTGCGTGGCCTGACACTCACTTGTGTTGTGAGCAGAGATCTTATGGAACTCACACCACTTTCCCGTGTCCTTCTTTAGCTTCGTGGTGTTGTTCTTTGCTTGTGACTTTGACGAGTTGTCCTAGGCCACCCCACCTTGGCTTTGTCCTTTGTTTAGTGGTTTTGGAGCACCTTTCCCTTGCTTCAGATTCACCAACCCAAGGTCTTGCTTCTTCTATTTAAACTTCTACTCAATCTTGACAGTGTATCAATACACCGTGTTGAGCGAGGAGATGTCAAGGAACTCCATCTCATCTTGGATGTACCTATGTAGGAAGCCGCGACATTTGAGTACCAAATGCAGCTCAGAATCCTTGATACCTTACTTTGTGCGAAGGGTACGAAAAATATCGGTAAACTTCGGCACGTCTTGGTGCCTTCCCTTCCACAACGTGGTCCACGTTATGTATTTATCATCATAGCTTCTGACAGGGTAGTACTGCTCCTTGAGGGCATTCCAGAATGAATTCCAAGTGGGTGCGACTAAAAACAGTGAGGTCATAATTTCATCCTTATGCTCGCAGTAGGTTTCCCACCAGTCCTTGATGTGGGGGGGCGACTTTGAGAAGAGCGAAAGTAATCTTTTCCCGGCCGGAAAAATCATGAATAGAAAAATACCCTTTTAGCAGATTTAACCATTTATCTACAATGTCTACAACTATCTAACCCTCAAATATGGGAGTGTCAAAGTTAACTTGTACCTTAAAGGGTGTGGCGCATCTAGAGTAGCTGCTGGAAGTAGATGTGTCGCCCCTGGGTAGCCGTTGAAGGATCTAGGCAAAGTTGTCCATTATTGCATTCCTTTGTCGCTCAAGGGCCTCTTTGAGAAAGATTTTGATAGGATCTCCTGCCCCCTAATATTTCTTTTCATCCGCCATGGGAGGCCATCAAGATTTGCGAGGCTGGTCATGCAAAGGTTCGACCAGCTCAAGCCCTAACTCCTTATATCCCGACCTTGTTGGGTACATGCAAAGAAAAAAAGAGAAAGAGTAGACCTCTCTAATACTACTGATCCAGATTTAAACAAGAATGCAACAAATTATAGATATAACCATAAATACAGAGATGCAACAAAAATAACACTTCATTTCATTGATGTAAAATACTAAAATATGCTTACAAACAGAAATGGAAATAAACTAGCTCGGGTGATGGTAGATTATCTCTGAGAAGAGATGTGGCAGATACATGCCTATGAACTAGCTTACAATGAGGCTCAAAGGCCTATTTATTGTTGAGAAACAATGGATAACCCTAAACATCCAAAAACCTAACCCTAGGAGATGAAGCGCCAAACTATGGGCCCCATTTGGTTAAATTGGTACATCAACTTCTCAGGGTCGTAACTTTGGCATACGATCTCTGTTTAACGCGTACAATACCTCATTAGAAAGATCTATCTGAGGACTACAACTTTTGGGTGAGAAACATCAATCCATGGACCCATGTTACTCCCAGTTTTCTCAAAACATCATTTAGGTCCTCAAAACAGCTTCGGAAGTTCACGACCCGAAAAAAAACTGCCAAAAATTGTAAATTGTGCTACAAATAAGGAAACTGAAAAACTAAAACAAACAATGGTGGAGGTCAAAGTGGAATAGGTGGGTGGCCACCAATATCCAATGTTGCGAATACTGGACTGGAAATCAAGTCCTCCCAAACCTTATGACTCATATAGTGACAATAATAGGGCTCAAACACAATTCTCATAATGCAAATTTTCCTTTAGCAGACCAAAATGCTCAATTTATAGGAGGTTTTGAATTCAAATCTGACAGTTCCCTCCAATTTCTGATCATAAATGCGTCTTTAATGGCATATCTTCAAATATTTTTACCAAAAATGGCACTTACCCACTCCTCTTAACGGGATTCTAGCCATCAAATCATGAATAGTAACTCCAATGGCTACTTTTGGACCAATCTGTGTGGTACCATCCTCCATGGTGCAGCTCATCCAGTGCAGCTTCACCTATCACAATCATGTCTTCTGTCGCGCAACCTTCCTACTATGCTTTTCTCCTTGTCGGGCAGCATAGTTTATAGTCCCACAATCCCTTGCAGCTGCCTGGAACACTAAGACTATCCTACTACAATATAGTCATTATGTAGGGGTAAGATCCCTTGTGTACAACTTCAACCTACTTCCATTCACTTTCCCTGGGAATGGTTCTCCGTTCAACTTCACGAGCTGAACTGCGCCACCATCCATGATCTCCTTAACAATAGATGGCCCTAACGAGTGCATGTGAAATTTCCCTGGAAATTTCGTGAACTTACTATCATATAGTAGCACTAAATTGTTTATCTTTAAAGTGAATAGATTAATATGCCTATCGTGCCATGCTTTCTCACATTCCTTCTACACTTGCTGGTGAAATCCTGCAAGAAAGCGGTCCTCCTCCAACTCCATCAGCTGCGCGAGCCACTCCTCCAAGATCTCACGATCTTCCATCTTTGTCAAAACTGCAATAAGTAAATGTGGCACAATATACTCCATGGACATCACTGCTACAATTCCATAGACCAGCCTAAATGGTGTTTGGCCTATCAGCTTCTTACATGGAGTCCTATAAGCCCATAGCACTGTTGTCACACGCATGTCCGAGTCATTCCTCTACACATCGCAGATCTTTGTTAATGCATTCTCCAAAAACAGTTTAAATGCTTCCACCATTCCATTCGCCTGTGGGTGATAAGACATGCTCTTTTGATGATACACCTGGAATTCTTCAAGCATCGCACTGATCGTTTCATTCAAGAAGAGTGTACCCATATCACTCATTAATATCTTAGGGCATCCAAACCATGTTAAGACATATTCAAACAAAAACTTCGCAACAGTATCTATTGTACAATCTTTCACTGGCTGCGCTTCTGCCCATTTGGTTAAATACTCTATTGCAGTAATGATATATCGCGCACCTGTTTTCTTACCTAGTGGTTGTATTGGACCTATAAATTCAATAGCCTATTTATCAAATAACTGCAACAAAACCTAAGGATGTAAAGGCAATTAATTCCTTCGCGGAGGCTTCCCCGTCCTTTGGCAAGCATCACACACCTTCCAGTATGCCTTAGAATCCTTGTGTAATGTCAGCCACCATAACCCAGCATGCAAAATATTTTGCGTGGTCACTTTTCCTGCGTAGAGCCTCCTTCCCCTCCTCCATGTGCTTCAACAACGATATGAGCGTGTTCAAATTATGGAACATACCTTCACAGTATCTCATCCGTTCCCATCTTATACAAGTGACCCGCAATCACCGAAAAATCTATAACGCAGACTACTAATTCCTTCTTTTGTTGAATGGAATAGCCTTCTGAAGTTGTTCCTGTGGTTAAAAACTGAATGATATCGATAAAATGATCATCTGTGATGTGTACCACAAAGAGTTGCACATCCAACAGTCCTTCCTCCAAATTGTTTGGTTCTTCGCCCATTTCAATCCTTGACAGATGGTCTGGTCCTGCATTCAACCTTCCAGGCTTCACAATCACTTCAAAGTCATATTCCTTAAACAACAATAACCATCGACATATCTTCCCCCCAACATAGGCTTATTGACCAAGTACTTCAATGCAGAATGATCTGTATACATTTTAAAGTGTCCACCCAACAAATAATGCCTAAAGTTTTGCAACGCGTAGACCATTGCCAGCCCTTCGCGCTCCGTAGTGGACTAATTCTTCTCAGCCTTGGATACCTTTATGCTCGCGAAGGCTATTGGATGATCAATATTTCCTTCATGTGCTTGTGTTAATACTGCTCCTAGTGCAATGCAAGAGGCATCTACATGCACATGGAACTCTTTCTTCCAGTCTGGAAATACCAAAATAGGCGCAATCACCATCGTTTCCTTCAAGACATCCAAACTGCACTGACGTTCTTCATCCCAACAAAACATCACATCTTTCTTTAAGAGTTTCTCCATCGGCGCGGTTATTTGAGCATATGCCTTGATAAACTTCCTGTAATACCTAGTGTGCCCCAATGTCGCACGCGGTTGTTTCACATTCCTAGGAGCTTCCAAATTTACAATTACAACGATCTTCGTAGGGTCCACCATTAATCCCTTCTTACATACAACATGACCGAGAAAAAATCCAAAGAGAAATGTATAGAATAGGCACTTCTTCATGTTCAGTGCAATCTGATACCTTCGACATTGTTGAAGGTGGGAACACCCTAGGGTCTTGGGTTGAAAACCCCAACGGAGTGAAAGGCAAATAACATCAAGAAATGCTCAAACAAACAATCTAAATGCTTATACTACTGAATAGGGAAGAAGTGACCTTACCCAGAGGTCCTACGTTTGGGTAGATCCCACAGGGTTCAAACCCTCTCCTTCCTCCAATGCCTTTGAAACCTGTAAATTATCCAAGAAAAGCATATACAACAACAATAACATAAAGAATATTCATGATATATACATTAGCTCATATAAGAAAATGAACAATTACGCAATAATATAAGATTTATAAACAAATCACAACATGTATCAATGCATAAACACGATAAATATAAGGAACAAAACATAATTTCTTTATTGATGTAAGCTACAAGAAATATGGAAAACTACAACCTGAGTCTTTCTCCTTCTCCAAGCAGAACTGTCCTCCGGATCCGTCATGTCCCATCCTCAGCAATCTTCCTCCATCAACATACACAAGGATATCACAAGAGGGATCAAGGATATCTCAAAAGAGGAAACAAGAGTTTCAGGGATCAATCAACTATAATATCAATATCTCATCTCTTCTCACTTTAGGCCTTCACATGGAGGTTTATTTCTACTTCTCCAAATTAGGTTTTTTTTTTATTTTTTTTTTTAGGTGGGAAACAATTGGGCCATGGGCTATAGTAGGTGAGTAATAGGTAAAACCCATAAACTCTGCCTCAAATTAAGGATATTTATTATTTTTAAGTGTTTTAACACATATACGCGAGTTGGGTATATGATGACCCATGTGTACATGCTTTTAACACAAGGAAAAGTAGTGTATAGGAAATAAAACACTGTTTTTTAGATTTTGGACCAAGTCTGGAAACGAAGGGTTGCCCTAGGCCATAACCAGAGCATAAAATCTACCAAGAGTGGTAAATGGTGCTATAACAGACATGTATCTAGCATAAGGCACAGACTCGCAACATGGAGCTTCACTAATCCAAACACAGTCCAATCGTCAAAATACACCTCAAAAAATTTATGAATAAACTCTTTGAATGTCATGATCACTACTTGGGAGAAAATTGCATGCACATTCTTCAATTCGAAGGGCATTACGGTATATTGAAAGCAACCCCACTCTGTTGCGAAGGTTGTATTGCTTCAATCCTCCGATGCAATATTTATTTGATGATATCCTGAAAATCCATCAGTGAACGAATAAGCTTCATGTCTGCCAACATTCTCTAACACTTCATCAGTAAATGGCATTAGAAACAGATCATGTACGCACGCATCATTCAATTTTCTCAGATCTATGCATATACAGATTTCGCCTTTTTGTTTCTTCGCGTGGACCACCATTAGGCTTACTTAATTTGATTCCTCTACTGGCTCAATAATACTGGCATCCATCATTTTAGCCAATTTGTGGTGCACCTTTTCCTTATACTTTGGATTTAGCTGATAAGACCTCTGCTTAATAGGCTTCACATCTGGCTTCAACGTAATATTCATAACACCTAAATCTCCAATGATTCCTTTCAAATCTAAAAACTTCGTTGGGAATAAATCCTGGTATTGGCACAACAACTCAACTACCTTATCAACCATATCTTCATCCTAATAGTCACCTATCTTCGTGAACTTAGGTTCTACTTCAAATCTAATGTTTACCTATCGAGTTTCAAAGGTTCAGATATATTTAGGTTTTCCACCTTCGATCCTTCAACTTCACGCTGTCCTTCGGTCCTCCGACTTGGTGTTGTCCTTCAATCTCTGGAAATGGTAATATACTGGATGGATCTTACTCATCTTATTCAACAGTCACATTGTAACATTCCAATGCATGGCGTAGCTGTGTACTCCAATCCAACTAAGCCCATTCTACCCGTTCCTTTGGTGTTTTGAAAATAGTTTCTTTTATCTCCTAAAGTGCCTCATCAATGCTTTCAAACCCATCCTCAAAGCTGAAAGTTAATAGAAAACTCTCCCTTAAGATGTCCTATTCAGTTGTTCCATGGCAAAGCTCCATTTCCAGATACCAGTTCATTGCAATTGTATCTAAGGTATGACAGAAATTGTGCACCCATTCTGGTTATGGTTTTGTTCCCCAAGCCTTAGTCCATCGTTCCAAATGATTGTGTGGATCATCCTTTCCACTGTATTTTTCTGTCATCCATGTATTAGCATACCCAAACCGTAATTTCATCATTATTCCTTCCATCCAGAAAAGTTTTCCTTGTGCATACCCCACCAATGGGCAAGCGTAGCACGCAACGCCAATTCGAGTGCCCGAAATCGATGTTCTTTTGGTACTTCCCTTTCAAATTCATCCAAAAATACCTCCACATCAGTTAAGCCATCATAATGCGGAAGGTTCCTTACCTCAGTCAAGACACACCTTAATGATTTCATCGTCATATTGCAACGGAGCATAGATACTTCATGCAATAGATTCTGCTAGTGTTCAAGCTCTTCATCCAAAATCTGAGGTGCAGGAGCTATCCTTGTTCCACACAATTTGTCCATCAGCTGTAGGATTGATCCGATCTTCATCTCACATTATTATCTTATATATCTAATCTAGATCGTCGTCACTTTCTACATAGTTGTGAACAGGTTCAATATAACATGCTCCTTCTATAGGATCTAGTGGTACTACAACCCTAAGCGACTTCTTTTCAAATGTCATCTTCCTTTTCTTCAAGTTGATTACCCCATTCATATCAATAGCCTAGTCAATTCCTAGTAGCATGGGGTACGGGTTATTGTCATCCACTATTTCAATGACCTCAAAGTCAGCTAGTGCACTCGCACCTTCAATGTCCACTGTTACACCATATAAGCATCCCATCAGAATAATCTTCTACTAATTTTCCATGCCCAGCTAAATAGGAGACCACTGTAGCATAGGTCTCCCCATCATTTCCCATGCCTACTTAGGTTGGACATTCGCATCAGACCCCAAATCCAAGATTACCTGGTCCATTTCATATTCGCCTATATGTGCGGTTAACCTCATCTCGGGCCCTATTCACGTCTTATGATTAACAATATTTCTTAATGTGTGTTGTTCATCAGGAGTTTTTTCTTTATTTGTGCACTTGTTGATTAACTCTTGCAACCCCTCTACTCCTTTTTGATCATCCAGTAACTCCATACAAGTCTTCAGAAAACTAGCTAGTACTGAAGGATCTACATCTTATGTCACACTAGTCTCTGACATTTTCTCCTAACTTCCTGATAGATGCCTCAATGAAGTTCTTCTTTGCTTCCATGAAGGTCTCTTTAGCGTGACTAAGATCAAAATCTACTTCCTTCTCAATAGCCTTGCGCACCCAGCCATCATCCTCAAGATGCTTACCTTTATCTGTACCAATCGCCATACCACTTCTGGTCACTATATTTATGCTCTGATTTTCTTCGTGGGGCTCAACCCTCATCATTTGAATGTTTTGCGTAGCTTGTTGAGGCTGCACCTTCTTTTCTTGCATCTTTGTCATAAGGACTGTACATTCCTCTATGACATGGTCAAACTGTCGACAATACTGACAGAATGGATGTGTGGGGTTTGTACAATCATGGGCGAAGTGCCCTACTTCACCACAGTTATAGCAGATTACTTGCCCATGCCCTCGACATAGTCCACTACCTCTTCTTCATCCTCGGCCTTGAAATCCTCCACGCATTTCTCTTGTGCCCTCATCCTAAGGTCAATTTTCTACCTACTTTCGGTAGGTAGGGATTCTATCCATCATCAAGTCATAACTTCTACAATGGTGTTCATCATGGCCCGCAAATTTGAAAAAATTTCAAAACAACTATTGAGGGGTCTGTACAAAATTTTGCAATAAATGGCAATTATCAGTCACATGTTTTCCTATAACTCGATAGATAGCACACCATAACGCAGCTCCCACACTCATCCCAATGTTATTCTCTGGCTTCAAGCGGGCAGGGACTCCCCCAATAAGATAGTTCTTATAGACCAGGCAAGGGTCCTTATCATGTCCATGGCTCTTACGCTTCAGGCACCAAACCTCAGTGCACACCTCTTGCTGAGCCTCCTTCCCTTTCTTTAGGCTCTGCAACTCCAAGTGCTGGCTTTCCAGCTGTGAGTGAATCTATTGCACTCCCAGATTTGTATCCTATATGGGCGAAGCATCCAACCTCATCACCATTTCCAAAAGCTTTGGCTTGCATGGCTATCTTTTTTTGTGATAGAGACACCCTTAAATGTGGCAAGAGCAATGCTATATACCAGTCATGATGCTGGGAATTCGTGATTATCATATTGGCCTGCCTGATGAGGCATTTCAACCTTTGATCAAAGTCCCTAGGTGTCTCATCTACCTTCTGTCGGATTTCCTTAAATTCAATTACTGACTATGCCTCTGACTTAGGTTTACTGAACTCCCTATTTAGAGCTTGTTGGGTATCTGCCAACGTCGTGTTGGGGTTATCAGTGCAATACTTGATGTACCATGTTAATGCATGATCATGTAACTTTGTAACCAATTGCGCTTTCTTGATGTTATCATCCGTAATCTATTGTGTGGTCCATACAGCTCCTGCAACAAACCAAAATTGTTTAGGATCTTCGCTCCCTACTCCTTTAAATATCATCATCTTCATCACGTTCGCCATGTTGAATGGTGGAAGTGGAGTTGGAGGGGGTGAAGGTGTAGGTGTATGAGGCAGGGTTGGAGGTGGAGGTGGAGGTGGAGTGAATGGATGAGGTATTCTTGGGATACCCTGTGTAAGTAATTTAACATCACTTCACGGCATAGTCAACATCATCCCTTCATTGTCACTGAAAGAGGGTTCAATAAGTAGAGTATACTCTGGGCTTGATCCTCTGTTTCTTCTAAAGAATCTCCCACTTCATGTAGCCCCAAACATCAAGGTAACTACATAACCCTCTTTTCATATAACAACATTTTAATCCTAGTTTTTAACGATTTCAAATACTTACCCTGCGGTCCTTTAAAGATCCTTTTTTCCACCTCGCTATAACTAATATTTCTATCGATTGCGAAATAAGTCACAAAACTTCCCAATGTGTGATCAATCCAGTGATCCACAACCTATGTGATATTTCTTTCTAATGCCTCCAGATGTTGCACCAGTTTAGGGGTCCACACTATAGGACTGTCAAGCCTCCACGTCCCTTGACTATTGGCCAACTTAGAAAACCACTTGTGTAGTTCCTCACTGAAGAAACAAAAGAACGCGTCAGTCTCGTCTTTGTACAAAAATCTCTGCAACCATTTTTCCTTGGATAATTTAGGGCTCCTGTTCTCTTGAGCTGCGAACGTGTGCACATTTCGATCAATCCACTTGTCAATCTCTTTCTTCGTAGGGAACCATTCATCACACATCTCTTAGATAGATCAGGTCTGGGAAACGAAACCATTTGTTGGCTGAAGGGGGCCTCACCCAGGTTCAGAGTTGTTCATGCCAACTAAGAAAACCCTAATTGTTGGCCCTTTCGGCAACAACCTGCATAGCGTAGGCTGCAGTCTCACCCGAAGTAATATTAAGGGATGCTAGAACCAGGTTTCTACATCCAGAGACAGTGTGATACATGGTCTTAAGCCCTTGTAGCTTAGATAGGCCTTCGTGTAGAACTATATCCTTTTATGGCTTTCTACTACAATTTTGGGAAAATGACCTGTAGACATTCGCAAAGGTCTGTGATCAAACTTTATAGACCCTAAAGAAGCAGTCTATCTACTTTCATGCACTAATTAATAACCCTAGATCTGCCTTCACGCAGATCTATCCAATTTATCAGAAATCATAACAGATTCAACATTTATCTTCGTGAAAACAGATAATCACTTAGTTCATGCATAAATATTAAATATTCAGTAGATTCGTGCAACATTTATACATTATTTCATAGAAACATATCATTGAGGGACAGAAGATAACATGAACATAATTAAGAATAAGACTCAAAGGCAATGTGTTTCTCAAAAAGCAGTATTTATTACGTTTCAGCATTCATTTTACAGACTTCTCCACCCTGCGCACTTACTTGCAGGGGTCCATGCACTCAGTTGCAGACTTACCAAGGCCTCCTGCGCACTTAGCTGCAGGAGCCTTCCCCTTTCGCCTAAGTATAGGAAGCAGAGCCTTCATGCGTTAGCACTTGCCCAAACAATCTCTATCTTGACTTAGTTACTTCTAGTTACTAACTACCTCCTCTAGACTCACTATGACTCAAATATATAGCATTTCCAATACAATAGCATGGCTCGTCGATCATGGGTGAGTCTCAAAACTGACCTATTACTTACCTAAACAAGGGGCTAAAGCCCCTTTTACTCTTATCTAGTTGCGTGCTCTGCATCCACATTTCACAGAGACTTTACATTCTTTAGAAAAATTTTACAAAATTGGGTTAAACTAACCCCAAAACTGACCCTAGGGACCCTATCCCTACAGGTAACAAAGATTATGAGAAACATCTGGTGCTTAAGTACCATGGTTGTTTGGAAAAATATGTTCAGCAGAAAATGGAGTTCTTAAACATCTGCTCACTTGGTGTAGCATATTGATATGATGCCAAGATTGAGCATAAAGTTACGAAGAAGAAGCGATACGTTGGATTTGTGAACCCAAATTAGATCAAAGGTGCCCCCAAGCCACAGAGAAAAGAGACGATCTAGGCCACGACCCCCCAAGACAAATTGTCGAAGCTGCAAGATAGGAATAATGGGAAGGAGAAGAAAAACATCGACAAGTGGTGTGAGTTACATAAAACTCCCACTCACAACACGAATGAATGCTGACCAAATCAAGCACTGGTAGTTGAGCTAAAAAACTCAGAGACAAGTGCATGCTCTGATTCTAAATTAGAACCAGCCAAAGGAACAAAAAATGGATAACAGGTAATTAACATATAACCAATTGTGATTGTAGCCACAACCAAGCTCCAAATGGCAGAACCTGAGGATCTAGAAGAGGGGAGGCACCTCTTCCACTCATAGATGTGCGTAAAGGGTTCGTTGGTGTAGTTCATCATTGACAGTGGGCACCAGAAGAACTTGATCTCAACCAAGGTCATTAAGAGCTTGAAGCTTCCAACAATGCCACACCCACATTCATACAACATTGGGTGGCTCCAACAAGGGTGACATCTCTGTGTGAGCCGGTAGTTTTGTCAGCCTTATAGAATCAATCCCTTTGCAGATGAGGAAAAGTGTGATGTTTCCCCTATGGAAGTATGTGAATTTTTATTAGGTCAACCATACATATGGAAGCATCATGTTGTATATGAATCCAAACCTCATTCTGTTATTATTACTTTAGGTCAAAAATTTTATAGGATACCAAAGGTAGTGCCACCTACTGCATTTTCTTTCGTATCTGCTAAACAATGTAGTAAGATCATTTCCCAAAACTACAAATTTGATTTCCTTATAATTTTCCCTTCGAGCAAGAGGAATATTGCGGCCACATCTAGATCCTCTAGACAAGGCTCCTCCACTTGGTAGCAGTAAATGGACAAGGTCATGGAGGAGTACAAGGACATCTTCACCTCACCCACAGTGGTACCCCTACATTGTCAGGTCAAGTACTCCATAAATTTGATCCTGGGAGCATTGCTACCTAATGGGATAATGTACCAATTCTCTTTTCTAGAGAACAATGAAATCAAGAGGAATATTCAGGAGTTGTTGCAGAAAGGGGACATGAGGCCAAGTTCATCACCTTTTGGGAGCCCAAGCATGTTGGTATAGAAGAAGGATGGAACCTTGAGGCTCTGTATTAACTATCGGGTGCTAAATAAGATCATTGTCTAGAATAGATATCTAATCCCACAGATTTATGAACTTATGGACCATCTCAATGGGGCCAAATATTTCAGAAAGATTTATTGAAGTCTATTTATCACCAGGTACCAATCGAACCCTCCGATGTGTGGAAAATTGCCTTCAAACCCAAGGAGATCCTTTTTGAATGGTTGTTCATGCCTTTCAAGTTGAAGAATTCCCCCGAAACCTTCATGAGGTTGATAAGAGACATCTTGCAGCCCTTCACCATCTTGTTCATGGTAGTGTATTTGGATGACATCTTGTTCTTCAGCCAGAGTTGGGAAGATCACCTACACCGTATTCAACAGGTCCTCCAAACCCTGCGAAAACACAAATTGTGTGCCAATTTGGAGAAATGCACTTTTCGTATGACCCAAGTTCAATATATGGGGTACATCATTGATGATCGGGGTGTGCATGTGGACCCAACCAAGATACAAGTTATTCGAGATTGGCGAGCCCTAACCACTCTAAAAGAGCTCTGCAACTTTTTGGGTCTTGCTAATTTCTATCCAGATTCATGTTGGAATTCTCTCATATCACTTGGCCTTTGGGTCAGGTCACCAAGGGCAGAGCGAAACCAAAATTATTTTGGTCTAAATCCCAATGAAATGCATTTTTCAAGTTGAAGCATTGTCTCTGCTATGCACTAGTTCTCAAATTAATAGACTTGCAACAACCATTTGAAATAGACATAGATGCCTCCGACTATGCTATTGGTGCAGTTCTTACCCAGGAGGGGCATATGGTGGCATATCACAGTGAGACACTTTCGAATACAGTCTAAAAGTATCCCACCTATGAAAAAGAGATTTATTCCATTATGTATGCCTATCGAAAATGGAAGCATTACATTCTGGGGAAGGAAAATGTCATCCACATAGACCACTGACCTCTTCAGTTCATACAAACACAAGGAAAGTTTCAGAATGATCATCATAAAAAATGGCCCACGTATATACAATAATTCCATTTGAACATTAAATATAAGAAGGATAACACTAATAATCTTGTAGAATTCCTCAGCCAACCACAGGTTATGGTGTTGACCATTGTGTTGAACGCTTGAGGACACGTGACTTTGAGATGGCCACATCTTTACAAGAGTGATCCAAAACTCGACACCACATACCAGATGCTCTTGGAAGGCAAGAAAGTTCTATAATTTCACCTCTAGCATGCATTGTTATATCACCTGGGACACCTCTATGTTCCTTCAAACGAGCATGCGAAGATGATTTGGGAGGCATACTACATTTGGGTCGCTAGACATTTTGAGGTAGAAAAAACAATGGTAGTGCTACAAAATTATTTTTATTGGCCAAACCTTCAACATGATGTTGGGAAGTACATCAGATCCTACATTTCCTCCTTCATTTCCAAACCTACAATCAAGAAGAAAGGCTTGTATACTCCTCTCTCTACTCCTAGCCGGCCCTGGGAATCCATCTCCATGGATTACATGTCAGGCCTTCCTTCTACCAAGCATGGAAATGAATTTATTTTCATGATCATCGACAGATTCTCTAAGATAGCCATTATGGCGGCCTGCAAGAAGAGTATCACATCAGAAGTAACTGCCAAACTCTTCTTTGAATGAGTATGAGTACACTTTGGGATCCCACAGTCCATTACTTCATATCAGGACAATATATTCCTACGTACATCTTAGTCAAGCCTCAAGTCATTGTTTGATATGAATCTCACTAATTCCACCACCTTCCACTCCCAAACTAATCGCCAAATAGAGGTTGTCAACAGGATGATCATGCACATCCTGCACATGTACAACTTGAAGCATCCACACACATGGGATGAAACCCTCCCCTATTTATAGCATATCTATAACAGATCTCTCCATAGATCAACTAGCCACATCCCCTTAGGTGTGGTTGGGATTCCAACCACTATGTCCCATTGATGTTTCCATACCACTTGCAGCTACTCAGGCATATTCAGCTCATATCTAGTTTGAAGTTGAAAGAGCTACCAGCTTCATTGAATGCATTCAATACATTCTCCAGAAGGTCCGTGACATATTGGATAGAGAAAATACTAAGTACAAACAGAGTCATGATCAACATCGGGTGCCACACAAGTTCTGAGTGGGCAAAAAAGTTTGGTTAGATTTGTAGAAGGAGCGCCTCACTAACGCCCACTGCAAGCTTCCCCCACTTGGATATGGGCCTTACACCATCACTAAGATTGTAGCAGACATTTATTTCAAGCTCAGAATTCCATTCTTCCTTGACCTGAACCCAGTATTCAATGTGGGTTGGTTGTGGCCATACTTTCCCTCATTGCGATACATTAGGCATTATTGAGCAGCTAACACCAACAGAGCTCAACCTAAGTTGTATAAAATAGGCCAAGACTTATATGATCATGGACACACAGATCAAGAATACTCACCAGCAAAGGATCCAACTATATTGATTTTTCAAAGTAGAACAACTCCTTCACCAGGGCAAGTGGCTCACTAGGGACCATGTTCAATAGAAATTTCCTCACCTCAAGGAGGCTCTGCATGCAATGGGGTATGTTTCTTCCTAAGGGGGGATGACTGATCCAGATAGATATTTTTGGCCACCTATCTATTCCAATTGTACCTCCATTTAGTTTCATCAGTTTCCTTTATTATAGCACAATTTGCTATTTTATGATTTTTTTGGGTCTTGAACTTCTAATGCTATTTTGACCCCCTAAATGGCATTTTTTGAGGTCCAGAACAGGTTGACCTACTGCAAATATTGTAGTACTTAGAGATTAATTTCTAACATGGTATTTTATGCACAAAATAGATATCATACGACCAATTTAAAACCCTAGGAAGTTGGTTGTCCAACTAACCCCAATGAGGCCCATAGACTCTTGGCGTTCCATCTCCTAGAATTAGGGTTTTGGTTGTTTAGGGCCTCCCTTTGTTTTTTAATAATAAAAGGGTCCTTGAGCCTCATTGTAATGCAGTTTAGAGGCATGTAGTTACCATGTTGGAAATACTGAGAGGGGGGGTGAATCATTATTCCTTTTCAATTTTTAATTTTACCAGTTAGATTGCTTATATTTAGAACACAAAATGAACAAAAAGAATAAATGATTTTATTAACTTCTTCAATAAATCAAGTACAATATATGTAGGGCTCCAACCCTATATGAATACACTAATATTCAATCTCCCAGGCTCCAACCTATATTTTCCAAGCGCCGACTTGGGCTTCCAAGGCTCTAACTTTGTCAATTTTGAGGCAACAACCTCAAGGGCTCCAACCCTATATTTGGTTCAGGCTCCGACCTAGTTTCTTAAGGGCTCTGATCTTTTAAGGTTCCAACCTTGTCTTTTCGAGGCTCCAACCTCTTGGGCTCCAACCCTTAGCTTCACTTTATCAAGATGTGTTTGGTTATACTTCATGGCTCCCAATTTTTTCTTCAATGAGCCCTGTCAATATTCATCTTCATTGTAGTATCCACGTTATGTAATCCAAAAACCTTGATCTCTTCATATAAAGGTATCTCTGCTATCCTTCATGGTACCCAATCAATTTCTTCAAGTCACCTCATGATGACTTCAGAAATGCATTATGATCTCCAGTGATGTCTCCAAAATCAGCTTCTAGATGTTTCCAATATCCTTCAATGGGTCTTCAATGTTAGCTCCAAAGCTCTCCAAGATCTACAAGGTTTCAAGGCTCAAAATAGTCTTCAAGGTTTTTCTCCAACAACAAGATCTGTCCAACAAAAGTCTGCTTCAAAGATAATCAGGTGTGCTCCAAAAATACTCTAGAGGCAGCTCCAAAATGTCTATAGAATGCTCAAAAGGTTGTCTCAAAACTTCTCCAAATGATGCTTAGTATGATCCTCCAAGATGTTGTTATAGGACTGATTTAAAGGTGTTTCTCCAATGCACAATCCAAGATCAATATTCAAATTTCACTTCAAGGAGATCTTCAAGTGATGCTCCAAGATCTTAAAAAACAATTATCCTTCAAGAATACTTCAACCTTGTTCAAACCCAAGTTTATCATTGTTAAATAAGCAGTATTCAGAAGAGTGGAGCTCCAATTGTAGAAGTTTATGTGACTATCAAGTTCATAAAAGCACAGTATACAATCCGAGGAAGAAGCTCCTGCAATCTTTGTCCAAGTTAGAATAGATCACAATCTTGTTGTATTATTCTGGAGAATGCACCAAACAAGTTATTGTCCCAAAAAAACTAACCTTCTTCAAAGTTCAACGATGCTTCATAAATTGAAGCTATCATAAGGTTTGATCAAAGAATCTAAGTTTTTTTTCTTACACAGACCGAAGCTACAACAAGGGTTTTGAAAGGCAAGATGATGATGACATAGTTTAATAAGAAAAAAAAAACAAGCCACTAAAAATAATTGTTGCAACAATCAAGTTATTATCCTAGAATCTGAGATTGCTTCCTTGTTACCTATTTGATAGTATCTTTCTATCACAGGTCAGAAGGCTTGCTATAAATTTTAACCCAAACAAAGAAAAAAACCTTCAAGTTCTCCTCGGTGGTCTAGTTCATGAGTTGTGAACTATGATTTATATTTCTTGTTTTTCTCTCCGAATTACCTTGTCCAAAAGTGATTCAATTATCATCGTATTTATATCCTTTTGGAGGATGAGACATCATTGTTTATGGAGAAGCTGACAGGAATGTCATGTCCCTTTTTTTGGTAGCCAAACTAAAGTGGATTAATTTGATTTTATTTAATATGAATAGTCAAGCCTTAGAGGAGTCAATTTTCATTTTATAAATGAACTGTGACCAACACTTAGTGGGGAGATATTATTTAACAAACGTTTTATTGCTCTGCCATGTGATGTATCATACATGCATCACATTTGTCTGCCATGTGAAATATGGATGATATAAGAACCAAGAAAAAGACTTTTCTGCCATGTAAAAGGCCTTGTCTACCATTGTATCCTATTTTCCATGTGCATTCTGCAATTATGCATTTTTTTCCATGTATGGCCATAGGAAACATGTATGCCATGTTTGTCTGCCATTAAACAAAATAATTTTATATACATGGTAATGGTATAGGTGTATGATGTTTGCGTATGTGTTTAGGAATTAAGATTTTAGAAATAATGTTTAGGATTTCTAAAAACAAGTAGAGATCAGTATTTAGGGTCATAATGTCATCATGATATGCTTCATCAATGTCATCTTGATATGTCATAGTTTCATCATGTATTAGTGTAGTGCAATGATATGACATAGGCAGCTTCATCATTAGGAAAGTTCCAAGATAGTAAGATAGTATTCCAACCATCAAATGAGATCTTCCATGTCATAATCTAATCTTCCAACCTTCATTAAGTACCATCATTAAGTGTGGTCATTCAAGAGTATGACATCATCAAAAGTATGGCTTCATCAAGTATAATCCTTCACATCACGAGGTTGTATATTGGAACTTAGGATCTAGATCATCAATCAAGGAACATGATTGGCACTTGGCAACATCATAGTTAATTCAAGTACTTCTTAGGGCTTACTTCATTAGTGGTTTGACTTATTCATGACTTGACATCTTCATTTATGTTATCCTAGTCAACCAACCACCAAGAGTCATGGCATTATCATCTGGAACCAGGCATCTCAAGAATATTGATATCTCAGTCAATTCCATATTGACATCAATAACAACCTTTATTAACAATCTCCCCCTTTTTCATTGATGGCAATATTCTTTCCCTTACAAAATTATCTCCCCCTTTGACATCAATGACAAAAGGGGTGCCTAAATAATCTCGCTATCAAGATGCTTCTTTTCTTCATGAATAGCAGTTCTTCATAGGCATGTTACTACCCCTGTCATGGTGCTTTTCCTTCCGGCAATGTGGTCCATGATAGATGTGTCTACCTTTATTCATGTGATGAACCAACTCCTCTTGTCTGCATGAACTCCTCTACCTCAAGAAAGATTGCTTGCTTAGTGATCAAAAGGTAGAGATCCTCAATAATAGTCCATCAAATGAGTAAGGGATCATGTTCTTCAATGGAGTTGCTTCCGAGAGATGATATATCAAAAAAATCATTTTCCATGTGTGACTCATCAAGGATTTCATAGGGCCCATTCACGGATAGCTTATGCAAGAATGTTTAAGAATAATTAGCTCCCCCTAACTGTAAGCATGGTTTTTTTTAGCAGAGTCTCACCATCAAATACTTGGAATATCAAGGATGTCTTCATCAAATCAACAACATGTGTTGTTGGCCGGAGTGTCCAAGAGACTTTCGGATCCAATTTTCTTCTTTCTCCATACTTGTGTAACTTTCTTTTCTGGCTTGGTTTTCATGGTTCTAGATTGTGTAGGGACCCAAGTCAAGTTACAATCATGTTCCATATGTCCAATGTTATGGAAATTGAAGCACTCCATCTTGTTCATGAATGAGTAATCATGACTTCTTCTTTAAATATTTCTTCTAGGAGATTGGCGGGGACCATTATATTTGTCTTTGTGATATGCCCTATAATCTTTTTCCATGTGCCCAAAATTTGTACAAGAATAGAAATAACAAGGAAATGTACTTTGGTACCTAGGAGATGAATATTTCCATGATGTACTTCAACACTCTTTTTGAATTGGAATTCTTTGATGATATTCATTTCCTTTTGCATTCTTGACACCATCTGTAATCCTTCTTGGAGTAGGATTTCTTCTAATGTTTTCTTAATTCTTCTCCTTGCCTTTGTTGGAACTGGGAGCATCAACATTTCTTCTAGGATTCCTCACATCCTTGATGTTTGAATCATTATCATTCTTGATTGAGGATTCACCTACATAGCCAAGACTTGATTTATCAAGGGGATACCTTTGATTATTTAGGATGTCATCTAGGGTTGATAACTTTTCAATTTCTTATAAATCAAGTCAACTTCCTTTTTAAGAAAGATAATTTATTCCTTCATTTCCTTGCATTCTTCATCCTTCTTTCATAGAATGATCTCCATTTATTCCTTTATCTTGGTTGCTTCACATTATTGGGCCTTAAGAGAAGTGATTTCTGATCTTAACTTGGTTATGTCATCATCCTTTTCTTCTAGTTAGCATATCATGGTGTTTCTCTCCTTTTCTACTTCATCAACTTGTCCTTCTATGAATTCCAAAGCTTTCATCACCCTCTAACCTCCTTGTGCTTGTTTCCTTGCTTCTTCTAGTTGAGAACTAAGGGAGGAGACCTCTTCCTTGTATTGACCAATCTCTCCTTCAAGTTTGTTTAAGCTCTTGAGTCTTTGTTGAAGGTGGCTTCACAAATTTTCTTCCCTTTTCTTTGCCTTATTTAATTGATTTGTCATGGATATGACTTCTTCATGATTCTTTCTTTTGTTTTGATGAAATTCCTCCTTAATTTTGGTGATCTCCTCATCCCTTTCTTGTACTTGAATCTTGAATAGGTCAACTTCTTTCCTTGTCTTGTCCTGGTCACCATCTGGCACTTTCTTCTTAAGTTCCTCATTTTCCTTTTTGAAACCATTAATCTCTTCCATGGCAGCTATAAGTTTCATTGGGAGATCTTCTTCAACACCTTCTTTTCTTTCTTCTTCTTCTAGGTCTTTTTTGGCCTTGATTTTATCACTCTTATTTTCAGCTTCCTTGATGGATTCTAGATTTCCTTCTTGATGGAACCTTCCCAATTTGATTGTCTTCAGTTTTCATGGTTGAGGAAGAGACATCTTTAGGAGGTTTGGAGGCTTTCTTCTTTGGATTTTCCATTTGTTTTCTAAGGATCATAATTCAAGTTGTTAGACTTTGAGAGAAGTTACTAGCTCTGATACCAGTTGTTAGAAATACTAGGGGGGGGTGAATCAATATTCCTTTTCAATTGTTACTTTTACCAGTTAGATCACTTATATTTCTAAGAACACAAAATGAAAAATGAGAATAAATGATTTTATTATTTTCTTCAATAAATCAAGTACAATATATGCAGGGCTCCAACCCTAGATGAAGACACTGATATTCAATCTCCCAGGCTCCAACCTATATTTTCCAAGAACAAACTTGGACTTCCAAGTCTCCAACCTTTTCAGTTTTGAGGCACCAACCTCAAGGGATCCAACCCTATATCTGGTTCAGGCTCTGACCTAGTTTCTTGAGGACTCTGATCCTCCATGGATCCAACCCTATCATCCAAGACACCAACCTTGTCTTTTCGAGGCTCCAAACTCTTGGGCTCTAACCCTTAGCTTCACTTTGTCAAGATGTGTTTGTGTTATAGACAATTTTGTGCCTTACAGCAACAGGCATGAATTGTCAATAATCCAAGGGATCCAAAGTTCCCTAAACATGATGTTCCTACCCCTAGAGGAACAAGGTCAGCAAACCAACAGCTCTCAGATCAGTTCTCCACCTGAAAACACTCAAAAACAAGCAATCCTGAAATCAAAGCAGGTGCTCCACTAGGTTTCTGCGCTGAAACTCAGTTGCTCCATGGTGTACCTGCGTTGCAAAGCAAGTGGGACAAAGGCCACCTGCGCTGAGCGAGATGGGACAAGTGGCACACTGAGTCATTGCTCTGCAATCTTCCAAAAATGACACTTGGATCAGGTATTTCGCCTTGTGATGAGTCAGAGGCTCTGTTTCTCCAAGTGGAAGCAAGGTTCTCCAAGTGGACTCAAGAACTGAAGATCAACTAAAGATTAACTGAAGAGAGAGAGGACACAAGGCAGCTACACATCAGTTGCAAGCTGACTCATCCTTTCTCAATTCATCTATATATTGAGCTCTCTCCTATGAGCTCAGGAGGCTCGAATTTGGTGCAAAGTAATGATATGCTGTTGGTTTCACTATAGAGCTATTGGGTGATTTTTTGAGAGAGGTGAAGAAGAGAAATTCTTTCTGCTGGGAGGTGTTGCTGGATTGGAGCCTTCAATGGTTGTAATACTCCCAGAACCTTTACTTCTTCATTAATAAAAGCTATTGAGGTTCTTCTATGTGCTCTTGTTTCAATAATATATTGTGATAATTGCATGTTTGGTTTACACTAATCCTTGAACCAGTTATGATTGCATGCTTCTTGTAGTTTCCTTCTTTGTTATTTTGCAGGATCGCATTGTAGCTGGGCCAGCAAAAGAGCAAGGAGCTGGGAGCAAGCAGCCAAAGAGAGGAGTTTGGATTCGACATTAAGCGCAAGGCAACGGTTAGTGCATTTCTCCATTCTCTTTTGCTTTCATAAAGAAGTAAACCTTAAGTAGTTTGTTTTACAGTTGTTGCTAAGGTACTATCACCCTTAGAGTGGGATAGGGTCATCCGAGTCGGATACTTTTCCCTACAACAAAACTGGCGACTCCGCTGGGGATCGTATCCGTTTGATTGTGTTTGTAGTATTTTTCTATTCATTTCCTGAACAAAAGAGTACCAAATCGAAAAGCTTTTGACTATATCAAAAGCGAAGTAGAGGGCAGCTACTCTAGCTCATTTCTGAGCAAATTCATGATTTGAAGAGCTGATCTACAAGGATCCTTGTAAGCTCTTAGTGATAGCTTTTCACCTTCCTAATCATCCCTTTGAGTGTGATTGACTGATTGTTTCTGATTTGAGCAAAAACTGTGCATTTTTAGAAAATTATGACCCGGAAACTGTGAAAACGCAAGTTTCGTTTTCCAAAGCAGGTAGTACATAGGCTACCTGCTTTGCAACGCAGGTCCCGAAGGGGCTACCTGCGCTGAGAGCCAGATTGGCTGTGCAGCACCTGCGTTGGCCCAAATTTGCCTAGTGCATTTGGGGTTTCCTCACTTTCTCTTGCCTGTTTTCACTTAGATTTTGCTGCTAGGTGTCAGTCTTGTACCTGTTCTGAAACCAATATTACTTGCCATCATTCTGCCTCTGTTATATAACGAAATTGTACTTGTTCTTTGTATTTCTTACTCATTTACAATTTCCCATAACGAAGAGTAAACTAGTCTTGCTTTTGGCCTCTTAGATCTGAACCTGTGTTAGGCGTTTTGCTGGTCTAAAGAGTTAGCTTGTTTGATGTCCATAGCTGATTAGTCATTTTTACTTTCGTCAGTATGGTTTGATTTCATGTATTTCCAGTGATTAAGCAAGTGAATCTTAAGGTGTCTTTTGATTTTGGACAATTTGTTTGTTTTCCCTCTAAATTGAAATCAAAGTTATATAACCACTTTCTTTTTGTAATCCATCAACATTAAGAAAGGGAAAAGAAAATACATGCATTGTGCATTTTGCATTTGAAAAAGTTTGCATGATGATTTAGGAGAAAGTGCATTAGTTTGTGCTGTATGAACTGTGTGAAAAGAATTTGCCTTTCTTCTCCCTCAGTAGTTAAGATTTTCATCAGTCAAAAAAGATTTGAAAAAGCTTGCTTCTCATCTTAGGCTGCATTTAGGAATTTGTCATATACATCTCGTGGTGAACCTTGAAAGGCAAACTTTAAAAAGATCAACTTAAAATATACTGAATGAACCTAACAACGCATTGTAACATAACGCAAACATCTAGAGGTCTAGGTAGAGACGTGTTCCGGCGTCGTTAAACATAGTGACTGTCGATCTCTACAAAGGTGGGTGATTCCTCCTGAGAGTCGGTGGCACTAATACGGAGTTGTGCTCCCACGTACCGTCGCGTATATATTGGGAGACCCCTATAGGCAATTATCCTTTATCCATAGGAAGCCGTGTCAGCCGCCCTACTGATCGCGATGCAGTGAACACAGCATTCACGAAGATCGACCACCCGTACCGTAAAACGTATTCTGTGGTTTCGCGAAAAGTTTGGCACACCCTCTGCCTAGAACTCCAGAGAAGTTTCTTTTGGCCTTTTTCAAACTCTATAACTGAAAAAGTCCATCCGAGCATTTGTCACTTCGGGCTCGTTAATACATCAAAGGAGACTAGAGTCATCTTTAGCTTTTTCTCGACTCTTAAAACATGAAAAAGCAAAGTTATGTTTAAAAGCGTCTAATAAAATTCATTCAAATCGGAAACACAAATTTTCCCCTTTATATTTTAGTTGATCGAGTAATCCGCAATCGTGGAAGAAAGTCAATTGAATATCCGTCGTTCTCGGAGGCTTGCGAGTCAACCATCTTTGTCTCCGGAATCGAAAACAATCCGGGCAAAGCGAACTCGTCGAACCAGTTCAAAATCTCCTTTAAAAGTTAGAACAAGTGTTCCAACAACATCTGAGATTCTGGTCACTCCAAACATTTCCGGAAACCCTGCCTCCATAGAAGAAGTTCAACTGCCACAGAGGGACAGTAATACTGATCTTAGTCTGGGGGCAAATACTTGTATGACTGAACCAGTTCCATCTGTAACTAGTCCAGAGAGTTTTGTGCCTCAAACATCTGTCGGTTTTGATACAACCCCTTCTTCGGCACCGGAAATATTTTATGGACCTGACGGTCTTCCTCTTCCACCTGGTCTGATTGCGATAGAGGAAATTATAGAGGAACCGCAAGTATCCACTCCAATTCAGTTTGGAGTAGGGGTCACTCTATTTCCTGCTACAACAAAAGTTTGTCCATCACCAGTGGAAGTTCCTGTAGAATCACTAGGCGATCAATTGGATAGACTAAAAATGTCTGAACAACCGTCAACATCTAGGACTATGTCAAATGACACGGTGACGGCAGAATTACCTGCTGCAAATCCAACAATGTTCACCGGCATACCATCTGTCCCAACTAGCTCTCAATCGCTAGAAGGAGTCCACCAAGAGACTATCTCGACAGTATGGTCTGTTCCTGTTTGTTCCGGAGTAATGTCTAGTAACTCTCATGGTGAGACTCATCAAATTGACCCTTTTGGGAATCTAATTAGGCCATCCAGTCCTCCAGGACAATCAATTGCCTTGAGTTCTGGATTGCTACCGTATGGGGGGCAGTATGCCTTTTCATTACCCCCTCCGGGAGGGTACCCATATGGGAGTTCTCAACCTTATTCAAGTTATGGTGGAATTGCAACGAGTAGTTGGGTACCTATGCTATCCCAGCCACCAAGAGTTGTATATTCTATGCAACAGTGTGTACCTGTGACAAACATCCCAACTACACCGGCTATTGTGACCGTGTCGCAAGTTCAAACAATGCCTGTTGTGTGTCAACCTCAGATTTCTCAGGTTCTCATGCAACAGCCCCTTGACCCTGCAACCCAACCACAATCGCCTACTGGTGGAGCGACACAAGTACAGTCGGGTACAACTACCCCACATCTTGGTCCAATGGTTAGTATAGCACAACAACCCATGGTGTCGCAACCGTGGATAGTGCAATACCAACAGCCACAATTCCAACAAGTGTACCAGGGTTCTGAACAGCAAATCTTTGCGAATACGGGACAACCATATATTCAAAATGGTCAAAATCAACCACTTTATAGTGGTCAAGTCCATCAACCGTATCAATCATACCAACATCAACTCCATTATGCTGGTATGCAAAGACCAATTGTTCAGGCGATTCCATCGTATCCTGGTTACGCTTCACCTAACTTGAATCAACAGTTACCATTCGTGGCGACTTTAGAGTTGCCTGATTTACATCGGTTAACCAATGATCCAATCGCTTACGCCCCATGGTGGCCAGTGATTCCGCACAAACTTCCATCCGACATTCCTAAATTCAATGGAAATCCAGGTGAAGACCCGTCGAATCATGTGATGACATTTCATCTATGGTGTTCGTCGAACACTTTAAATGAGGATTCGATACGGCTTCACCTCTTTCAGAGGACATTGACAGGTCCAGCGGCAAAATGGTATATAGAATTGCCAAGAGCTTCGTTCGACAATTTTAGCTCCCTTGCCACGACATTCTTAACCCACTTTCAATTACCAATAAGGTACGAAACGGGAACAGAGATATTGACCAATTTCAAACAGACAACCACAACTCATATATCAGATCATATACATGAGTGGCGACGTCGACGAAGAATGGTTAAAACATACGTTCCCGATCAGATTTTAGCTGAGTGGTTTATAAAGTCGTTACTTCCGGCCATAACGGAAGATGTGGCAAAGGGGGGAGTCGTAACAGAAGAGCAGGTTATCGCTCGTGCACAATATTTGGACTTAGTATATACTCAGTCCGGCACGCTCTATGACAAAATACCAGACGCCCCTAGACCAGAGTTTTCAATCCCTCCTCCTCCTAAATCAAATAGTGACTCTCATGCCGGCGATGGCGTGATTGGCACAGCAAACACGAATCCGAAAAGGACCAATCAAAAGAAGGCCCGTAAGGATTCGAATCAAAATGTGCATGAAGAAGTTCTTGCTTCGGGAGTAAATGCCGTATCGACAGATAAGGGCAAAGAAACCAATCAACCAGGAAGCAAGAAAAATCAAAACAAAGGGAAGAAGAAAAAACAAGGAGAGTCATCTCCTCGAAAAACTTCTTCAAGCCCTCCTCGAGATAGGAAACCACCTTATGGGTGTCAGATATGTGATGAGGATCACTGGACGAGAGAATGTCCATACAAAGCTGATCTAAAAAGATTCTTAAAGAGTTCGCAAACTCCAGCTGTGTTAAATGATCCGTTTCCCGATCGAGGAAAGAATCTGGTTGGTAGTGGAAACGCTTCACCGTCGCAAGTGCTTATGTTATCGATATCGAAGCAACAGAATGATGCTTTGATTTCGACAAGGAACAAAGATTACGGGAATCCACAGGTGTCGAACGATAAAGGTAAAGATCAACCCAGCAGTTCGACAACAAATTCGGTAGAAGTTGTACCCCCCATCACACATGAATTAACAATAAAACCGCCAAAGGGAGTAGTACACAAGTCGACATTTAATCCTCGTGCCAGAGCGGCACAGCATTATAATATAGTGGAAGATTTGGCGCAATCACCGTCTGCTATGTCGACTCTTGAAGTACTACAAAATTGCCCATCCCAAAGGCAGGCATTGTTATCAGCAATTGGTGGGGTGGATCCTAAAGATTCCAATCTTGTATCCTTTGATCACAAAGGATATGATCCTCAGTTACTAGCTCAACTAGCTTTCCTCGTCCAAGTGAAAGCCCTCAACAAAACTGTTCATCGAACAATTATTGATGAGGGGGCATCGACATGTATTATGTCGATGAGTTGCTGGAAAATTTTAGGATCTCCAACCTTGTCGCGATCCTCGACAACATTAAAAGCATTCGACGGAAGGACATATACCCCTTACGGTATCCTTAGTAACTTGAAAGTTGAACTAGGGGGCAAAACAGTGGAAATAGATGTTGAAATCATCGATGGCAATCTTGACTATAACATCCTACTGGGAAGACCATGGATTTATGCCATGGAAGCTGTTGTGTCGACCTATTTTAGGAAAATCGCATTCCCCTTTCAAGGAGGGATTACGATCATTGACCAACAAAATTTCCTCCCTAATGGTTCACAAGTTACAGGAAGCGTTCCTCTGATCCATGGAAGCGACCATTCGTTTCAAAATATCGGAGTAGGCCTACTAAAAGATCCTACATTAATGGGAACTTTCACCCTTCTGCCAACGTTCATTGTGGGAGAAGTGGCGACAGTAGGAACCTGCAATATGATATCTTCCGCACAAAAGATGTCAGAAAACGATATCAGCATGGATCATGCAAGGGTTTTGTCCCCAAGCCCAATAGAAGTATTGTAGCAATCAATTTTCTTGGCCTGGGGGGCAACCCCAAATCAACGCTCATCAAGCGTTTGGATAGATAGGTCTAGAGAATATGGCACCCCTTTAAGTCCTTGGTCGCGAGTGCATGGAACCGACAAAGGAATAGTCCAATCAATGGTAATTGACGGGGCACCATGGAGTGATTCCCACCATCGCTCCCTTCTCCCGGGTTGTGGGGAAGATACTCAAAATAACCTTTATCATCCTTCAGTTTTCGATTTTCTATCGAGTACTGTAAATACAGTAGGCAAAGAGGATAGTTCTTTACGATGTCAACCTCATTAAAAAATGAAATGTCCCCTTAAAGTTTAGGGGGGCATATGCCTCATCTGCATTATTATTATGCCGGGGGCATCATCGAGCAGTTTTAGCAATGTTCATGCTCGTTAAAAAATAAACGCAAGAATCGAGCAGTTTTTGTATAGAGTTCATGCTCGTTAAAAAATAAACATAAATTGTGAGCAATCTTTCCCTAACAGTTCAAGCTCACCCAGAAAAAATGAACCGGTAAATAACCTTGAGAAATGTAACCTTTGACAGCCATATTAAAGCCCTTGGTCATGTTTATATGCCGTCACCTCCATCCGTTCATTTGGCCAATCGTTCATCTCCATATGTTTGTTTACCCATTTTGAGGAACAGCTGCGAAGAGTGATTTCACTTAGCCATCCTTGTGACACTGCCGTGATTGGAAAATTCCAACCTGTACCTGGAATCTGCTGCTATCCCTGTTTATCACTCGTTCCTCAAAAGACGAGTCTTCTCTGAGCTCTTTTCACTGACTCGTAAAATATGAAAAGTTTGCCGAGTTTTGGCCTTCCAGCTCGTTAAAAGGACCGGAAGAGCTATCCCTCCTCTAGATTTTAATCTTTTTGGACCTGAGGGATTATTGCACAAAAAGATCGAGCGCTTGTTTTGTTCGGCTCGTTAAAGAAATTGAAAACTCATCCCTTCTGTATTGTTTTATACTTTTTCGGACTTAAGGGATTAAATGACGAAAAAGGAATTTTGGAGTTAACTTTCCGTACCTTTTCAGACTCTCTAAAAATGAAAAGGACCGAGTTTTCCTTGTCGTTAGACTCGTTAAAATGATTAAATAGCGACAAACTTGTCTTTAGACGAGAACGAGTTTCCCTATCGCTAGGCTCGTTAAAACATAGCGATGGGCTTGCCCGAAGGGCAGGTTATAGAACAAGCATATGTTATCCTCCTCAATCTTGACAAAAATAAAGAGGTACTGGTCAGCAATGACTGGGGAAAAATTGGGAGAACCTCACAGCATTAATGGTAACAAGTCGCTCTTGAACATGACACTTTGTCCTCCGTATCACATCGGGTTGGGTTGTTTCATTCACCGGTCTCATAACCATGGTCCTCGCCACACCATCCTCAATTGGGGTAATGCTACCAATCCATCACATCGGTGTCGTTATATGTTCAAGAGATGTGGTTCTGCAATGAGTCAACCGTGTCCCATCCACTGCCATACATTGTCCTTCATCCATTTCATGACCGCCACCCTGAATCATACATCACAGTTTGTTTTCACCTCATCACAATCACTAGCTTCGTTCCGTGTCACTGATGTGGGATTCATTAAGGCCCTCCTTTGACGGATCGCTCCTTGTCGACATCAGCTCATTATCCAAGGAGTTAATCTAGGACACCCCCTTCAGTACTTTGAAGCTTGCATGCCTCAATGGCAAGTTTCTCACTTCCGGCGACAGGTATACATCAATGACCTTCGACCAGAAGATTTTGCATGGTGGTCGACGCCAAGTCCTTTATTCCCACCATGTGGATTGTACTGCCGTACCTTGAGGGTCATCATCCTTATCGGTGATTCCTCTCGCGCTTGTTAACGGTTTACATCATTGACCGGTAATCAAGCGATGTCTTTCCATGTTCGACTTCAAGAAATTCTCACATGGATCGACTTGTACATCGAGTGAAGATCGGAAGAGATTGAAGACCCCGGATCTAGTTTCATCCATCCGGGCTACGATATATATTCAGGACATAAAAACATTTGATATGTACATCATTACAGCAGATGATCATCCTTCTCAAAGGATGATAATTTCAGCAGAGAATTATCGGTCTACAATCAGACGATCGTCTGTTCTATGTACCAAAATGTATTTATAAAGCTGAGCATGGGAATGCCCACCTCAGCTAGATCATGAAAATGTATGAAAAATAATGTATTTTATTGTATCTTATTACAGGACACTTCTCAGCAGATTGAATGGACTTCGGATCCTCTCAATAAAGCATTTCACCCGATAAACGACCTCATACTTTAGGGGGCATCTGTTATAGACAATTTTATGCCTTACAGCAACAAGCATGAATTGTCAATAATCCAAGGGATCCAAAGTTCCCTAAACATGATGTTCCTACCCCTAGAGGAACAAGGTCAGCAAACCAACAGCTCTCAGATCAGTTCTCCACCTGAAAACACTCAAAAACAAGCAATCCTGAAATCAAAGCAGGTGCTCCACTAGGTTTCTGCACTGAAACTCAGTTGCTCCATGGTGTACCTGCGTTGCAAAGAAAGTGGGACAAAGGCCACCTGCGCTGAGCGAGATGGGACAAGTGGCACACTGAGTCATTGCTCTGCAATCTTCCAAAAATGACACTTGGATCAGGTATTTCGCCTTGTGATGAGTCAGAGGCTCTGTTTCTCCAAGTGGAAGCAAGGTTCTCCAAGTGGACTCAAGAACTGAAGATCAACTAAAGATTAACTGAAGAGAGAGAGGACACAAGGCAACTACACATCAGTTGCAAGCTGACTCATCCTTTCTCAATTCATCTATATATTGAGCTCTCTCCTATGAGCTCAGGAGGCTGGAATTTGGTGCAAAGTAATGATATGCTGTTGGTTTCACTATAGAGCTATTGGGTGATTGTTTGAGAGAGGTGAAGAAGAGAAATTCTTTCTGCTGGGAGGTGTTGCTAGATTGGAGCCTTCAATGGTTGTAATACTCCCAGAACCTTTACTTCTTCATTAATAAAAGCTATTGAGGTTCTTCTATGTGCTCTTGTTTCAATAATATATTGTGATAATTGCATGTTTGGTTTACACTAATCCTTGAACCAGTTATGATTGCATGCTTCTTGTAGTTTCCTTCTTTGTTATTTTGCAGGATCTCATTGTAGCTGGGCCAGCAAAAGAGCAAGGAGCTGGGAGCAAGCAGCCAAAGAGAAGAGTTTGGATTCGACATTAAGCGCAAGGCAACGGTTAGTGCATTTCTCCATTCTCTTTTGCTTTCATAAAGAAGTAAACCTTAAGTAGTTTGTTTTACAGTTGTTGCTAAGGTACTATCACCCTTAGAGTGGGATAGGGTCATCCGAGTCGGATACTTTTCCCTACAACAGTTTGGTTATACTTGAAGTATCTCAATGTTTTCTTCAATGAGCCTTGTCAATCTTCATCTTCAATGTATTCTCCATGTTATGTCATCAATGACAACCTTGATCTCTTCATACAAAGGTGTCTTCGTTGTCCTTCATGGTACCCAATAAATTTCTTCAAGTCACCTCATGATGACTTCAGAAATGCATTATGATCTATAGTGATGTATCCAAAATTAGCTTCTAGATGTTTCCAATATCCTTCAATGGTCTTCAATGTCAGCTCCAAATCTCTCTAAGATCTACAAGGTTTTAAGGCTCAAAATAGTCTTCAAGATTTTTCTCTAACAACAATATCTTTCCAACAAAATTTTGCTTCAAAGATAATCTGGTGTGCTCCAAAAATACTCTAGAGGTAGCTCCAAGATGTCAATAGAATTCTCAAAAGGTTGTCTCAAAACTTCTCCAAACTATGCTTAGTATGTTGCTTCAAGATGCTGCTATAGGACTTCTTTCAAGGTGTTGCTCCAATGCCTAATCCAAGATCAATATTCAAATTTCACTTCAAGGAGATCTTCAAGTGATGCTCCAAGATATTAAAAAACAATGCTCCTTCAAGAATACTTCAACCTTGTTCAAAATGAAGCTTATCATTGTTAACTAAGTAGTAGTCAAAAGAGTAGAGCTCCAATCACAGAAGGTTGTATCATTGTCAAGATCATAAAATCGCATTCTACAGTCTGAGGAAGAAGCTTTTGAAATCTTTGTCCAAGTTGGAATAGATCACAGTCTTGCTATATTATTCCGGAGAATGCACCAATCGAGTTATTGTCCAAAAAAATGAGTCGCCTTCAAATTTCAATGATGCTTCATAAGTTGAAGTTATCACAAGGTATGAGCAAAGAATCTGTTGATGGTGTTGGACCCACCAACATTCAGGGGATATCCCCAATATGAAGTCCCAACTAGACCTCACACCATTTGGTGTAGGAGTTCCATCCAGGATGATGGTCAAGTTTCCATTATCTTAAAGATTTTTCTTATCTCTTGCTTGTCAGCACATGAGAGTGGTTTACTTTGTCTTCGAACATTAAGGTTCATGTGCCTAATGAGTACTTAGTGTTACTTGTTGCAAGTTTCTTTGACCGTAGAGGGAGAGGGTGGAAGTGAGTCTCAAGTCAAAATGGAATAGTCTCAACTCTATCAGAGACACACAACACAACAGGACATGTGCAACTTCTGGTGGAGTAGTCCACAAGGATGCGGCAGTTAGAAAAGTGTAGTGAATGGATAGCACGTACAACACCCAGTGGAATATTCCACACAAGTGTGATGGTCGTTATAACAAGTTCATGAGAATGGTTCTATTGAGTGTCCAACGAGATAGCCCACATGGGTGAGACAATGTTAACAGCTTATACAAGAAATTTTCGTAAGGATGTGTATTAGAACAACTGAAATAGCTCAATTTTCTTAATACAGGTTAAAGAAAAATGAATTACAAGTGTCCAAAGAATAGTCTTACAAAAAAATAGAATACATGTGTGAAAATGTGCTAGCCTGTTATCAAGCTTCTGAATTAAGTGAAATTTCCAAGACACATCGGTACACCATTACATCACTAACCTCGATAGTCAGGTGTTGGAACCACTCCTCACTCCTCAAAGAAAAGAATACAAACTCTCAATGATATGTGGGAGGAGTCAAGGTGAAAATTCCTTCTGCATGTACAAATGAGGGGTATATATAGCCAAGGGTGAAACTGGCCCTTGTGACTATTCAACTTCCCTCATGACTGTTTTACTTACATGACTCTTCAACTTTACATGTGGGTCTCTTGGACTTCCATGTTACATTATATTGATTACAATAGTATGGCCCACAGTAGTGACATGGCTGAGATGACTCATGACATGAATCGACACGACAGAGCTAGTATGTTCATGCTACTACTGGTGTCCATGTCAAGCTGCAGTGTTGTTGAGTGATGAATGTGCTCTTGATGTATCATAGATTCACCTCCTCATGGCAAGGTGTGTGGAGTCTTTGATGGTCTTGTTGTTCGCTTGATAGTTGATGCATGTGCATGTGTCTCCTTCGCTTTCTACTTGGTACGCTTCATGTGTTCGTGCACGTTTTGGAGATTTTGGTATCTACGGATAAATACGAATTCCCTAGATAAGTAGCCATATCTAGAACAATAGTTTAAAGCACTTTATACTTTTCCTATAAGCAATAGATAAGACAAAGAAGATTAGAATACCTACTTGTAGTTCTGCTTTCCTCTTGTCTCCTTTGTATCGATCCTGTCGCTCCTTCCCATATTTAACACGCTTGAGAAGTACCTGTAAACATCAACAGAAGACAAAGAACCGATCAAAGAAAAAGATCTACTAAATACAAGTAAATGGAATCAGATACGCTCACACATATAAGCATCATATAACAAGATAAGAATATGGAAAAAAGGTTCACATACTTTATCGAAATAGAAGAAGGAATTACAACCATGAAGCCTGATTCAAAGTCACTCCTCTAGCTTTGGATCCATCCACATCACATCATAAGCATGAAAATCCAGTAGCATAACGACACTTACAATAGTCTAAATTCTCAAACTAACATTATCTCTTTACAATCATCAAATTCCAGCCCCTGATCACTTAGATGAGTGGTAAATTTATAGGGAGATGAAGGAGGTTTTTTCATAAAGTGTGGTATTGAATGGCCTTCCATACTTAGAATTAGTTCCATGGAGGAAGGGATGAGAGGATAGGATGCATCTTAACTCATTCCTCATCCATTTTCGAGCTCATAGGATTTTATAAGTGAGGGAACCTTCTAGATGACTCCAAAAGATAAGAATATTGTAGAAATTTGACCTGTAAAACAAACTGATATATGCAATGTCCTAAATCATAATACTTGTTCTACTTCTACAAAACATTAAGCGAAAGCATAATCGAATTCATGAGAAACATAAAGTAGAAACATGCATAACTGATCAAGAGAAATAATCACACATAACACAAGATATATCCAAGGGAAAGCACCAGCATAAAACCCCAACCATGTATTATCAATCAAGTGGAAATCTTCTTCACAATACAAAAGGAATCAGCTCTCAAGCTATCCAGTTCTCAATGAACTATGAAGATATGAAGATATCTCTCATGAACCAACCAAGCCCTATTTATATAGGCTTTACCTATGGTCCTTGCGTAGTTTTCTTAGGAAATAATAGCAAAATCATATGCTATTAATTCCAAACATACGAAATTAACCAATGGTCCAACTACGCAATCCTTGAGGACACTAGTTCCTCAACTATGCAAAAACTACTTACTAGAAATAGTCAAGCATCTGATAGTACACTATCCCATATCTGATCTCAACTGGGTCTCTGACAGAACTGACATGCAACAGTTATCCATGAGTGAATCCTCAATTATCTAAAATAATAGTTGTCACATGCATGCAAGCATTAACAAACTATATTTTATTATTTTAACAACTCGTTAAAATAATCTAACTGGACTTGACTATATAGAACTAAGTCAACTAATTCTCTCATTATAGAACTCATACTTATTCCCTCAATCAAAGGAGTAAATTAAGGATAAATTCCTCAATCAGTGGGACAACTCATGTGCATGCTCACAAAGACTTCAAATTCGAATTTCCTTAACTAATTAACTCAATTGAATTAATTAATTAATATTTCCAACTGCTATTAAGACCAAAATTAATTTTACTTCCTATAGATAGACTAAGGACTGATATAAAATGGAAGGGACCCATAAATGCTATTTTTAGAACTTTCTATTTTTAGCAGTTTCACCTCTCACCCAATGTGGCCAATGACCTCACTAGCCAAACTACTATTTTTAGACATGATATTTTTAGCAGGTCTACTTTTAGCACATTCTAAATTTAGCATTTCTTATTGCACATTTTTCAACACTCCCTCTCAACAAGAAAGGCTTTCTCTTGAACCCGATCCTGTAACTCTGGAATGTTCTACATGCAACACATCTACCCGGTCCACTTGCTCCAACAACACTTAGAACAAAAACACTCCCAACTGACCACTCTGTTGGGTTAGGAACATACTCTAATGCTAAAGCTCTACCTACTGCTGACAAGTGCTCCCTCTCTGACATCTGTGCTACTACAACATCTCCATGCATCTTGCACCATTGCACACCTCTCTATGCCACATAGCACTGTGCAAAACACTTGTGCCTCTCGCATTGCTACAACCTACTAGCTATGCGTTGTCCTGGGATTCCCTGCACTGTCGCTCTCTCTGCTGCTCCATCTGCATCTGTCTCTACCCAATCAGTCAGTTCCTGCTATTCCACATCCGGGCTCCTGTAGCAAGGTCTCATCCAAGAGGTTGGGTACCTCAAGGATCCTGCCCCTGCTCCTTGGGACGATCACTCTATATCACCCCACCCACCTGGCTTGAAGTTTACCCCTATTAGATGTCTCTGCATGAGTAGATGTCTCTACTCGATCTCCACTTAGCTTCCCCTGTTGTGGCTGCTCCACAACCTCCTGAAGTTGCTGCACCAATCTTGGCTCCTCCACAATCATCTGAGACTTCTTCTAGTTCTGCATGTTGAGAGGTAATATACCCTCCCTCTCAACCACCAAGTCTCCATTAGTTGCCTTGCTACTCAAGGCTTTGCATGCATCTTGAACCTCGGGAGCATACAGGTTCTTGAACCACGAACCAATCTGCTTCACCTGTCTAGTGATGATGTATCTAAGGAAAACCTTTCCCTTACTGAAGACTACATCATAGCCTCTGTCTTCCAGCGTCGCGATCAACACCAATTTTCTCTTCAGTCCTGGTACACACTTGACATTGGTCAAGGTAAGGCGAGCTCCATGCTCCCTCTGAAAAATAATCGTGCCTACACCTGAGACACTATACTTCTCATCATTACCCATCACTATGAGTATCTGAAGATCTTTCTCCTCCAAAGTACTGAACGAACTCTTGTCGCCAGTCATGTGGAAAGAAGCTCCACTATCAAGAAACAAACCACTTCCCACCATGGATGAAACCATGCATGCGAAGAGTGTGAAATCCAACTCAAACTGTGAAGCAAGTGCCTCACCTTCAGATCCTTCCCCCGATCCCTTCTTGGATTTCCTCCATGGACAATTTGCAGCATAATGGCCCACCTCATGACAACGAAAGCATCACACTTTTGATTTGTCAACCTTCTTCCCATCATTGGAATAACTGGATTCAAAAAGAGAAACCTTCACCTTCCCCTTCTTCGCCTTACTCGCTAAGGCACAGTTCTCCTCATCATGCATGGATGAAGAGTTGTCTCTGGTGCTCCGACTGATCTCCTCCTACATCAAATCCGACCATAGTCGTTACCAATCTGGCAATTTCTCCCTTCCATTCACTGAGTCCTGGTAGCTATGCCATCTCTTAGGAAGGCCAAGGAGTGCTAGACTCACCATATCCTCATCCGATGTCATGACTTCTACACTTGCAAGCTCATCCTTGCATGTGATGAGCTTGGTCGGATACATAGAGATCGTCTCATCCCTTTCACACTTGATCTTTCGAATTTTATCCTTCAGTGCCAGCTTCCTCTGATCACTACTATTCTGATATAAATATTTCAATGTTTTCCACATTGCATGCAGAGTCTCCTTCCCATGGAGGCTCGAGACAATGTGATCTCGCACTCCCTCCAAGAGAATTCTCCTAGCTCTAGCCACACACTTCCTCCATTCCACCTGCTCAGTCTTGTCAGTAAGCTTAGGAAGTTCTTGATCAATGAAATCCTTAAGGCCATTATCTTCCAAAACTGCCTCCATGTGATCCTTCCAAGCTATTTAGTTTGAGCTTCCATCAAAGGCATACTCAAGCCTCAAACCATAGAACGCCATTGATGAAATAGATGTGATAAGAACTTGAGATCTATATCCCGAATAATAAACTTCGAATTTCTCTTGCTAGTATACTATTATTTCTTGATCACCTATTCTCTGATACGATGTAGAAATTTCACCTGTAGAACAAACCGATATGTGCAATGTCCTAAAGAATAATACTTGTTCTACTTCTACAAAACATTAAGCGGAAGCATAATTGAATTCATGAGCAACATCAAGTAGAAACATGCATAACTGATCAAGAGAAATAATCACACATAACACAAGATATATCTAGGGGAAAGCACCAGCATAAAACCCCAACCATGTATTATCAATCAAGTGGAAATCCTCTTCACAATACAAAAAGAATCAGCTCTCAAGATATCCAGTTCTCAGTGAACTATGAAGATATGAAGATATCTCTCATGAACCAACCAAGCCCTATTTATATAGGCTTTGCCTATGGTCCTTGCGTAGCTTCGTAGGAAATAATAGCAAAAGCATATGCTATTAATTACAAACATACCAAATTAACCAATGGTCCAACTATGCAATCCTTGAGGACACTAGTTCCTCAACCATGCAAAAACTACTTACTAGAAATCTCTGACAGAACTGACATGCAACAGTTATCCATGAGTGAATCCTCAGTTATCTAAAATAATAGTTGTCACATGCATGCGAGCATTAACAAACTATATTTTATTATTTTAACAACTTGTTAAAATAATCTAACTGGACTTGACTAGATAGAACTAAGTCAATTGATTCTCTCATTATAGAACTCATACTTATTCCCTCAATCAGAGGAGGAAATTAAGGATAAATTCCTCAATCGGTGGGACAACTCATGTGCATGCTCACAAAGACTTCAAATTCGAATTTCCTTAACTAGTTAACTCAACTGAATTAATTAATTAATATTTCCAACTGCTGTTAAGACCAAAATTAATTTTACTTCCTATAGATAGACTAGGGACTGCTATAAATAGGAAGGGACCCAGCAATTCTATTCTTAGAACTTTCTATTTTTAGCAGTTTCACCTCTTACCCAATGTGGCCAATGACCTCACTGGCCAAACTACTATTTTTAGACATGATATTTTTAGCAGGACTATTTTTAGCACATTCTAAATTTAGCATTTCTTGTTGCACATTTTTCAACAAATATTCCCCAAACCCTATGTGAATTTCACTCAAACTCACACAGCGCAGGTGAAAGGTGCAGGTGAAAGGAGGCCTAAGTGCTCTGTAGAGCACCCTGGCATGGACTCAACTGCTCTGCAGCGCACCCTTACGTGGGCCTACCTGTATTGGTCCCTCTAGAGGTCATTTCAGGATGTCTTCATGTCATGAAACTATTTGGGAAGGAGGCATCCAAAAGGGTGACTTGTTTAGGGCATGTAGCAACTGAAATTAGGGTTTGCTGAGCCCTAAAACACTAATTTGGATGATGGGAGTGATGTTCCCAAATGGATCTGTAACAGTTTCCCCCTAAAGCATGAAGTCGAAAAATGAAAATTTCGAATGAAATGCTTTACAATGTGATGAGGAGGTTTCAAAGTGGAAGGTGACCTGCATCAATTACAATACATATATCATGATATTTTGATTTTTACATGAATCGCTGAGGGAAGGCATACCCATGCTCATATTATAAACTTTCATTACATGTACATAGACAATCATCTACAGATATAGACCCATGATCGGAATGACCATCAATGTAAAGCCATTGTACATATGATCTAGTACTCCTGAAATCGCAGCCCAGATGGAGAAACTAGATCCGAGGTCTTCTATATCGTTCAATCGTTCACTCAAGTATGAGTCTAACCATGTGAATATGTGATCTGAATTCGAGCATGGGAAGACACCATCTAATTACTAGCCAATGATATAAGTTGTTAATAGACACGAGAGAAATCACTGATAATGTATAGAATCCTCAAGGTACTGTAGTACATTCTGCATGGTGTGAATAGATGATTTGATGTCGAACACCATACGAAGTCTTTCGGTCGAAGGCCATTGATGTCAACCTGTCTCCGGAAGCGACAAAACCTACCATTGATGTATGCAAGCCTCAAGGTACTGGAAGGGTGTTTCTAAGTCAACTTCTTGGATAATGTACTGATGTCAACAAGAAGCGACTCATCACAGGAGGGCCTTGATGTATCCCACATCACTGACACGAAACGAGTGTAGTGATTTTGGAGACGGAATTTGACTGACGACATAAGGTTCAGGAATGGCAGTCATGAAAATGAAGGTTTATGGTATTGGAAAGGATGAATTTAAACTGGATGACTTCTCTTGAACATGTTGGCGACATTGAAATGAATTGGTAGCATTGACCCAAAACAAAGTGATGGATAGTATGATAGCCCAAGAGTATCATAACCATCAAGCTAATAACCCAACCCAAATTGTCACGGTGATGGAGTGAAAGTGTCATGTTCAAGAGCGACCTGCTACCATAAAGTGGTTTTCCCCTTTTCTCATTTTCCCCAGTCATTGTTGACTAGTACCTCCTTATTTTTTATCAACCTTGAGGAGGATAACATATGTTTGTTGTATAATTCCACCCTTCAGGCGAATCCATCGCTATGTGATGTTTTAGCAAGTCTAGCGAAGGTGAAACTCGGTCTTGTCTAGATGGACAAGTTTGTTGCTATTTGATGTTTTAACGAGTTTAACGACAAAGATAACTAAGTCCTTTTCATGTTTAGAGAGTTCGAAAAGGGACAAAAAGAAAACTCCACAAGTCTTTTTCGTAGATTTGTCTTTCAAGTCTGAAAAAGCATAAAACAATACGAGAGAGAACCTATTGACCATATTCAGTCAACGTATTCCTTTTTCGTAAATACTCTATCTCAGCCCGAAAAAGGGTTAAACTTATACTGAGTAGATGTCATTTCCAATCCATTAATGAGCTAAAAAGGACAAGCTCTTGGCAATCTTTTCATGTTTCAAGAGTCTAAAAAGAGCTTAAAGAGGACTCCACCTTGAGGAACGAGTAGAGTCTAGGATACCAACTAGTTCCGGTGATGTTGGAACTTCTAAAAACATGTTGATTTATGTGAAGAGGCTGGCTAATAAGACCACTAAATGCAACTGTTCCTCAAAAAGGGTAAAACAACCAAGTGAAAGCATATGATCGACCAAGCAGATAGTGACGATGGAAGGAGAAAAACTAAGGTTCATCTGATAGAAGAGGCTGATAGAATGGAAATCACAAGGGTTACAATGGATATGGGTTCATTTTTACACAAGCTTGAACCATAGGGAACTATGCTTTGATTTAGTTTCATGTTTACACAAGCTTGAAACGACAAACTATGCTTGGATTCAGTTTCATTTTTACACAAGCTTGAAACGAAAAACTATGCTTGGATTCAGTTTCATTTTTACACAAGCATGAAATGAAGAACTATGCTTGAGATTGGTTTACATGCCCCCACAATGATGAAAGGGAGAGTCTCCTGTAATGAGATGGAAGTCGTTGCGGTGAAGTAGGACGGTTATCCAACACCTTCCTGGCTTCGTCCAAATAGGGACAAAGATGAATGGGGTGATTCCCTTCACATAGCCTACAGGGAAACTTAACTTTACCACTAGGTGCATGTTGCTGAAGCTTCATTACATTCACCTAAGTAGACTACTTGTGGCTATCAGGTGGATGGAATGAAGGTTCTTTTATGAGATCAAGTGAAAGACTCGAGTGGGATTTTACGAGATCTAATCAAAGACTCGAATTGGAAATTTGCTCTAGGGGGCCTTGTTTCATTTTTTAATGAGATTAACAAGACAAGGAATGCTGCTCAGATTCCTTGTTTCATTTCTTAACGAGCTTGACGCAAGACAAGGAACTATGCTCATACTCCTTGTTTCATTTTTTAACGAGCTTGACACAAGACAAGGAACTATGCTCATACCCTTTGTTTCATTTTTTAACGAGGTTGACACAAGACCAGGAACTATCCTCATACTCCTTGTTTCATTTTTTAACGAACTTGACACAAGACAAGGAACTATGCTCATACTCCTTGTTCAATTTTTTAATGAGGTTGACACAAGACAACGAACTATCCTCCTATTCCCTGTTTCATTTTTTAACGAGGTTGACACAAGACCAGGAACTATCCTCATATCCTTGGTTTCATTTTTTAATGAGGTTGACACAAGACAAGGAACTCTCCTCATATCCTTGATCACGACTCATAATAGGTCATGACTTCCAAGAGGTTCTCATCAGATGAGAGAACAATGCTCTGGAAGGGATCTGTAGCAAGGAATCCATTAAAGAGATCTGGTTCCAATGCCCCCAAAACATAATGTACAACATCATTGAATTGGTCATCAGTTGATGTAGGCATGGAATGGGTTGCCACATAATTAACCCATGGTGGGGATGATACCATTGGTGCAAAAGGACCATTTAGGGAAGACGGTTGATTGAAAGCCATATTTGGACTGGGAAATGAAAGCTGGTCAATGGTGAAAATTCTTCCTTCATGTGAGAAACAAATCACTCAAAAGAGTGTTGAGACAATAGCTCCCATGTCATAAACATAGTCACACCCATGAAGTAAATTGTAATCTAAAGGGCTTAGGACTACCATCACATTCAAATAAATGATTTTTCCTCCCAAAGTAATAGGCAACTGAGGAAGGAGCCCTAATGGTTGACTGGTTCCTCTGTTAAAAGCCAACAGATTATGGGTAACTAGCACAAGTGGCGACGAACCGAGTGCTTTCCAAGTAGTATAGGAAAGGATACTCACTGATCTGCCTTCATCTATAATAGTGCCAGATACAATCATATTACAAACGTGTACTATGATCTGGAAAGGCACATAAGAAGGAAGATGGAATCCTGCCAGTCAATTCCAATCAAAGGAAGTGACCCGACTACTTGGAGGGGGTACCGTAAGAAAGGGAGAATTATCCCCTTGAGTTACGAGAACGGGAGGATTTTCCTCCTGGCTTGATGGAATGGGAGGATTGCCTCCATGATCATTGGAATATGAAGAAACAAAAAGAACCTGAGTGGTATCATACTCATTCTCTTCGGGAAAGGTACGATTAACTGAAGGTGAAATTGGGTCAACTGTTACCTCGACCTGTTGATTTGGGTCGGGTATAGACTCATAGGATTCACTTTCAGAGAGAGTGGGTTTGACCGACGTTTGATTTGAGTCAGTCAATTCATCAACTAGTGAAGGATTAAGTGAGAGTTTCCTATAACCAGATGGAAATCCCTGCAGTGAAGCAGGACGGTTATCCAACACTTTTTTGGCTTCATCCAGATAGGGACAAAGGTGAATGGGGTGATTCCCTTCACATAACCTACGTGGAAACTTAATTATACCCTTCTTTCCATGAACTTTACGACCACTAGTTGATGGTGTGTCACCAGCATGTTCTTCAAAAGTTGATGACACAGGATGATGTGAACGGGAAGATCATTCTTCTAATATTTGAGGAATACCAGAACAATTTCTAAGAAGATGGTCTCTCGCACAAAGTTTGTATGGATATCGAACTTTGTGAGGCTTGACAGATGGTTTCTCATCAGATGTTGCATTCAAAGAAATGGTTGCTTGCTTGCCCCTCTGTTGAATTTTCTTCTTCTTCTTCTTCTTCTTCCCTTTCTTCTTCTTCTTAGCCACCTTGTTACTAGTACCAATACTTTCACCAGGCGAAGAGGAAGAAGGGGAGGAAGAAACAACCGAGGAAGAAGGCAAAGTGTCAACTTTAGGATCAACTGGAGGTTGATTTTGTCTAGTTGGAGGACTACTCGATTGCGGAGAAATCACGACATTTTGAACCAAGGAGGTTGAAAACAACCATACTGGCAAGCCAATGGAAAATCCCGGAAGGGACAATGTATCCATATATGGAGCACCAATATTTCCAAAACGAGGAAAAGGACTAGGATTCCCATCAAAAGGAATTCCTTGAACGGTGGACTCCAAATTTGTTTCCGTATATCTAAACCTAAGACCAAGTAAGGAGCGAGCATGGAGGACATTATTCACGATCAATTAATTTTATTTTAATCAAAGTAACATAAGAAAACAAAAGAGGTATAATCTAGGAAAAAGGTTTACCAAGAAACTTCGAACTGTAGAATACCTCTCGGAAAACCGAGAAGTACGAGTAGGCAATCTCCCCTAATGTTGTGTTTGGTGTATCACAGTCTACAAGGCAGTCGACTTGGTTACCTAAGGATGGATAGCAACCTAGTGTTTTCCTCCCATATATACCCAAAAGTACGTGGAGGCCCAATCCATATTAGCGATGTCTAACGCAAAATTGCACAGTGAGAGCATTCCCAATACTTTACGTACTATAACACCGCCCTATATACCCGAAGGTACTTGGATGAGCTATGATATACTCATGTACATGGAATGAGGTATCACACTTGGGATGTATTACAGACAAGTTAGTGATAGCTGCTATCTTTTACGATGTCGGAACATGCCTCTAGCCTAGACCTCTAAATGTTTTTCGTTAAGTGACAATGCTCCATTAGCTTAATTCAGATAAATTTTAAGTTGATCTTCTTTATGGTCACCAATTTGTTTTTCAAGGTTCACCACGTGATGTATGTTTGCAATTCCTAAAATTCAACTAATATGATAAGCATTCTTCTCATTCAATTGAACAATGAAAACCTTAGCTAGTAGGGATAGAGCAATCAGATCTTTGACAAAGAGCAAAGAGCACATCTAATGCAATTTCCCTAGCTATTCCTTTCAAGCATTCACAAACTACAATATGAACGATGCAAGTTTTTCTTTTCGAATCCCTTAATGTTATGATGAAAAAAAAGGAAACTAATGCACATACAATCAATCAATCTTTTTATAAGAACGAAGACTTTACAACAGTTCAGTTTCGAAGGAAAAGAAGACTTTTACAACACTTTCTTTCGAACAAAGATTAATCGACTATAATCTAACTTTGACGATGAATCGATAATGACAAAGAAATCATTTAAGAAACATTAATCAATCAAGTCAAAGTAGGGCTGGAAAGAGGAAATACAAGTTGATTTCAGAGACATACTACAATCATTGATCTTTCAGCAAGCATAAACAGAAGGAAATTTGGAGAAAAAACCCAATCCAAAGAGGGCCTAACTGTGCTACAAAGCACTGTCTCTCACTCAAGGGTGCTCTGCAGAGCACTGTCCCCTGACCAAGCCTGTGTTGATTCCTGAGAGGCCACTCAAGAGTCATCTAACCTCAATTTTTGACCAAATAACACTTCAACAAGGCTGAAATACAATCAATGAAAGGAAGTAAGGTCTGCTAGAGTGTCCTAGGATGTGGATACACTACATGGAATGATAAGAGTTCCCCAGTGGAGTCGCCAATTTGTTTTGGAGAATTTGGTATCTACAGATAAATACTAATTCCCTAGATAAGTATCCATATCTAGAACAACAGTTTAAAGCACTTTAGCCTTTTCCTATAAGCAATAGATAAGACAAAGAAGATGAGAAGACCTACTTGTAGTTCCGCTTTCCTCTTGTCTCATTTGTATCGATCTTGTTGCTCCTTCCCGTATTTAACACGCTTGAGAAGTACCCGTAAACATCAACAGAAGACAAAGAGCTGATCAAAGCAAAAGATTTATTGAATACAAGTAAATGGAATCGGATACATTCACACGTATAAGCATCATATAACAAGATAAGCATATGGGAAAAAGGTTTAAATACTTTATTGAAATAGAAGAAGGAATTACAACCATGTAGCCTAATTCGAAGTCACTCCTCCACCTTTGGTTCCATCCACATCACATCATAAGCATGAGAATTTGGTAGCATAACGACACTTACAATATTCTCAATTCTCAAACTAACATTATCTCCTTACAATCATCAAAGTCCAACCCCTAATCACTTATATGAGTGGTCAATTTATAGGGGGGTGAAGGAGGTTTTTTCATAAATGGCGGTATTGAATGGCCTTCCATACTTAGAATTAGTTCCATGGAGGAAGGGATGAGAGGATAGGATGCATCTTAACTCATTCCTCATCCATTTTTGAGCTCATAGGAGTTGATAAGTGAGGGAACCTTCTAGATGACTCCAAAAGATAAGAATATTCCCCGAACCCTATGTGAATTTTTCTCAAACTCACCCAACACAGGTGAAAGGAGGCTTAAGTGCTCTATAGAGCACCCTAGCATGGACTTAACTACTCTGTCGCACACCCTTACATGCGCCTACCTATTGTGGTCCCTCTAGAGGTCATTTCAGGATGTCTTCATGTCATGAAACTATCTGGGAAGGAGACATTCAAAAGGGTGACTTGTGTAGTGCATGTAGAAACTGAAATTAGGGTTTGATGAGCCCTAAAACATTGATCTGGATTATGGGATTGATGTGTCCAAATGGATCTGTAACAGTGCATTTGCAAATAAGCCTCCAAACATGCATTACTTATTCATCTCATTCATCGTCGTGCCATGCCTCATACATGTCCCTGTATCTGCAATCACTCATGATGAGATGACATCAAATCCAAAAATATCCTAGTCTACCATGATGCATCATCTTTCGTTTTCGGGTGCAGGTGACTGGGAGAGAGGACAAGGCTTTCAAACTACACAGAGCACATTTCAGGCTAGGATGCGGGCTCCAGGCACTATGAAGGAAAATTGTGCAGAGGTCACTTGGAGGCTGAGATGGGAAGTTCAGATTAGCAATGATTATCTGCGTGATCTGGCTCAGTTGAAGGGAAGATATGCGCAAATTTTCCAGCGAGGTAATGTAGGCAGCAGGGAGGACACTGGTAGTGAAAACCGCACGAATTCTCCTTGGAAGCTAGCAGCAGGCTACAAGAGGTTGCTGGCCAAAACTGAGAAGAGATGGGAGGCTAGCCTGTAGGACATCCCTAAACAGTTTCTTGGTTGAGCGGGATGTTAGGCAGCTAGGAGGCATCCCTTTAAAACTGCACAGTTTTCAGGAGGAGAAGTAGGCCAGCCGATAGGGTGACTAGCTGACAGAACTGCATAGTTTTTTAGGACAGTGCAGTGACAGGAAATGGGTGTCTATCGGGCATGTCTGTACAATTTCTTCAGTCAGTGGAAGCCATCATGCTTGGCAGCCTCTACGTAATGTTTTGGATGAGTGAGGCTCAGGGTCACTTCCTGGTCAAACTCTCTGGTTGACCAGCTAGAGGCTTGATGGATTTTCTTGCGAGTATCCCAGATTGAGATGGCTTGCTAAGATAATTTTGCGCTATTTTGGGTGACAGTCAGTTAGTTCGATTCCAGAATTGCATAGTCTAGACTGCCTAAGGGGCAGCCTCAAGCTCTGCACAATTCTAGGCAGCAGTTCATGATCAATGAGAGTTGAGACTATGCATTGCAGCTCAGTGGAGGTTTGGATGTTGGAGGGTGGTTTGGTTGACAGCGTTTCAGAAAAATGACAAGTGTGTGAGCGAGTGAAATTTTTCATACACGACCTTGCGTACACAAACTCAACATGACTCGATGACAAGACACCTCGAATTAACAAGCCAACATACAGTTAGTGTGACTAACAGATAGGTGTGAGTGACAAGCGCGACACTTATGATAGATCATTGAATGACCCTTATGATAGTTGTGCGACAGTTCTTACAACATCGTGTGTGAGTGCGATAGATGTTTACATAGAAAGCACAACCCAAACACAATCTTCAACATCAGCAGAATGAGATTGCAAGCATGACATAGCAATCGACATGCAGAAGATGACAATTGGTCAAACAAGTGAAAAGGAAGCAAGACATGTAGAAGAAACACATAAAATGACTTTTCATGTTTGTGCACATCCATTTTATTGAGGATAAGATGATATGACAATGACAAGCAGTCCTGCAAACTCAACTAAGAGGTGTACTTCAAAAGGTGTTCTTTACTTACCATACTTACCCTCAATATGATCATGCATCTGATAGAGTTTGCTTGTGATCCTGTTCTTTTCCATTACTTGGTTCCTTGGTCCTTCTCCTCAACTCCTTGGAAGTGATTTTAGCAAGTCACCTTTTGCTATAGTCACTGAGAGGTAGATCTGCGCAATTTCAGCAGATAGTGACTACTGTCGGAATGAAGCCCTAGGAGGCCTGTCTATGTAGTTTTTGTATGCAAGACAGACAGGGTAGCTTGGATAACATTGCTTATTTTTGAGGCACGGGACACTACAATGGGATGGGGTTCCTGGGAGGACACCTCTACGCAATTCTGAGTGCATTGTAGCTGGACTGCTCTGCAAATTTTTGGAGAGCAATGTTGGCTGGGGTCTCTGCGGGCTGTGGGATTTCAACAGGAAAGGGAGGTTGGTGTCTCTGTGCACTATGGGGTTTCAGTAGGAAATGGAGGAGGCTTGATGGTGTCTCTGCGCACTGCGGGGTTTCAGCAGGCAAGTAAGGAAGCTTAATGGTTGCAGAAGCGAAGCGCATAGTTTTGGGAAGCTAGATGAGGCTAGGTTGCTTGAGAAAATGGCTGTGTGAGATTAGTGAAACATATGTAAACATTGATAGGAATTGACTGTGATCGCACATGAACACTTAGTGACACAACAACAGAATCCGAGCCAAAATTTGCATGCGAACCAAAATTTTGGAGGGTGGTTGTAGCCACTACAACAGAATCTGGGCTTTTTTTTTTACACAGACCAAAGCTACAACAAGGGTTCCGAAAGGCAATATGATTATGACACAGTTTATTGAGAAAAAAAATGAGCCACTAAAAAGAATTGCTGCACCAATCGAGTTACTATCCCAGAATCTGAGCTTGCTCCCTGGTCACCTGTCCAAGAGTCTCTTGTTGTCACAGGTTGGAAGGCATGTTAAAAAATTTAACCCAAACAAAATAAAATAGCCTTCAAGTACTCCTTGGTGGTCTAGTTCACGAGTTGTGAACTGCGATTTATATTTCTTGTTTTTCTCACCAAATTATGTTGTCCAAAAGCGAGTTGATTATCATCATATTTATATCTTTTTGGAGGATGAGACACCATTGTTTATGGAGAATCCGACAGGACTGTCATGTCCCTTTTTTTGGTAGCCGACTTGAAATGGATTAATTTGATTTTATTTAATATGAACAGTCAAGCCTTAAAGGAGTCAATTTGCATTTTATAATTGATTTGTGACCAACACTTAGTTGGGAGATATTATTTAAAAAAAGTTTTATTGGTATGCCATGTGATGTATCATACATGCATCACATTTGTCTACCATGTGAAATATGGATGATATAAGAACCATGCAAAATAATTGTCTGCCATGCGAGTGTTGTATCTCATCAAAAGACTTGTCTGCCATGTAAAAGGCCTTTTCTGCAATTGTATCCTATTTGCCATGTACATGATGCAATTATACATTTTCTGCCATGTATGGCCATAGGAAACATGTATGCCATGTTTGTCTGCAAACAAAGTAATTTTATGTACATTGTAATGGTATAGGTGTATGATGATTGTGTAGGTGTTTAGGAATTAAGATTTTAGAACTAATGTTTAGGATTTCTATAAACAAGTAAACATTAATATCTAGGGTCATAATGTCATCATGATATGCTTCATCCATGTCATCTTGATATGCCATAGTGTCATCATGTACTAGTGTAGTGCAGTGATATGACATAGGCAGCTTCATCATTAGGAAAGTCCCAAGATAGTAAGATATTCTTCCAACCATCAAATGAGGTCTTCCATGTCATCATCTAATCTTCCAACCTTCATTAAGTAAGATCATTAAGTGTGGTCATTCAAGAGTATGACATCATCAAAGTATGGCTTCATCAAGTATAATCCTTCACATCACGAGATTGTATATTGGCACTTAGGATCTAGATCATCAATCATGGTACATGATTGACACTTGGAAACATCATAGTTAGTTCAAGTACTTATTAGGGCTTCCTTCATTAGTGGTTCGAATTCTTCGTGACTTGGCATCTTCATTGATGTTATCCTAGTCAACCAACCACCAAGAGTCATGGCATCATCGTCTGGAACCAGGGATCCCAAGAATATTGATATCTCAGTCAATTCCATATTAACATTAATGACAACCTTGATTAACACACCACATCTCTTCTCAGAGATAAGCTTCCATTTTCTGAGCTAGTTTATTTCCATTTTGTATGTAGGCATATTTCAGCTCTTTAATATTAATGAAATGAATATTTACTTCTAGTGCATCTCTATGTTTATGTTTATATTTGTATTCTATTCCATTCTTGCATAATTTTGGTTCAAATGCAATGCAATATTATAGGATATACAACAAGTCCTAAGGAAAACAATCAACAAAGGAAATAAATAGAAAACAAGACATACCAATAAGTGTAAAAATTCACTTATACATATCACAACTTGTGAAGAAATAAGTATAATTCAATGGACCAAAACTGCACCAAAGTCAAGAATACCAAAAAACTTTTTCTCAAATTTACAAGAAAATGCAATGTGAAAGAACAAAGCGAGAAAGGAAAAGCATAAGCATCTTATTCTTTTTTCTTTTGAAAGTGAAACCCAAAACTTCAAACAAGAAATAAACTAAAGATTTTAAAGAAACAAGAAATGCAAAAGACTCAATCTAAACAAACCAATAACTTAAAATACAAGAAACTCAAAGGTTTAAATCAGGCAAGAGTGAATGAGAACAAAAAATTCAAACAAAGATATACAAGAGTTTCACCAAGATGAGATTGAAGAAACTCAAATCAATGAGATTCCAAAACCATAGAAAAATAAATTCAAGCTCTTTATAACAATAAAGGAATCTAATGTAAAAAATGAACCTTCAGGCCAAACAAAAGCAAAAGGAAAGAGATGGGCTATAAATCAATCAAAGACTAATACCAAAAGTTGTTTCAAAGATAAGAAATAGTCCAAGACCTCATAAAGAAGACCAAGAACCCAACTCAAATCCTATAGCTCTTAGAAACCAAGAAACCCTATATTGATGCAAAAGAACTCTTTCATACAAGCCAAATTACAAAAGAAAAATACCTCAAAACCTATTTTGTCAACCTTAAATAAATATGAGAGACCAAAAGACATCAGACCCAACTTTCCTAAGCACTCATCCATGTGAAAAAAATTAATTTTCCAAAAATACATGACTGTTCAGACGATAGCCTACATAAGTATCCAATATTTTTAAAGACAAACCATGCATACACAGGATAATTAAAAACAACTTGTGTATATATGCAACTATTCTAAATAAAAACTATGTAGAGAATGCAAAGTGAGAAAAAATTAAAAATTAAGACCAAATCCAAAAGATGAAGTTGGAATATCTAGTCCAATAGGCTACCAGAAGACTGAAAAGAATTAAAAAATATTTCCCAAAAACCCATATCAATTTGCTAGAAATATTCCCTAGGGCTAGGGTTGAAAGTACCAATAGAGAAAACATAGAATTTAATCAAGAAAACTTACTCAGACATGCTCAACACATGAATTGAAAAAGCTAGGAAAAGAATGCATACCCATAGGTCCCATTGTACTCTCCTTTTTGTTTTTCCTAAGTTTAACATACCAGAGGAGTAGGGTGCAAAGCATAGCAACTATTGGACATGTTTTCAGAGCAATGGATTAACTCAAAGGTCATGTTGAGCCCACTCAATTAGAAAGCACTTGGGAAGAGCTTGTTAACAATATGAAAAAGTCTTAAATTGGCCAATGAGATCAAAATATGAGGATAGTCAAAGTGGAGCATGTGAGTTTCAAAGCCCCGGAACCCCAGATAACACTTTCGAGCTCAATATTCCACCATTCCTTAGCCAACACCTAGTGTTCAATGTGAACCACCTTCAACCATACTTTCCCCAATTACTGGACACATCAGATATTGCAGAACAACTCACACCAAAAGATTTAAACCCAGACTACATCGAACATGCCACAACTGATCAAATCATGGATACACAGATCTATAACACTCGCCAATAGAAGATTCAACTATATCTGGTTGTCAAAGCTACCCAACTCCTACACCAACGCAAGTGGCTCACTAAGGACCAAGTTTAGCAGAAGTTTCCCCATCACATGGAGACACTCAATGTAATGGGGACCATTGCTTCCTAATGGGGGAGGACTAAACCAGGTGGATATTGGTGGCCACCCGCCTGTTCCACTTGGACCTGCACTGGTGTTTCTTTTCAATTTCCTTATTTGTAGCATAACTTACTATGTTTGGCATTTTTTCGCATCCTAAACTTTTGGAGCCGTTTTGAGGGACTAAAAGACATTTTTAGGGAAAATGAAGAGATTAGAAAAGTCCCAAACCAATAAATTAGTTTTTTTTACCTCCTCTTTGAGATCTTTGAAATGAGGTATTATGATAGCCAAACAAAGATCGTATGCCAAAGTTAAGACCCCGGGAAGTTGATGTACCAATTTACCCAAATGGGGCCCATAATTTTTGCAGTTCATCTCATAGGGCTAGTTTTTTGGATGTTTTCTGTTTTCCATTGTTTCTCAATAATAAATAGGCCTTTGAGCCTCATTGTAACACAATTCAGAGGCATGTAGCCCCCACATCTCTTCATAGAGATAAGCTACCATCGCCTGAGCTAGTTTATTTCCATTTCTATATGTAAGCATATTTTAATTTTTTGATATCAATTAAATAAAGTTTGATTTCTACTACATCTCTATGTTTATGTGTATATATGTAATCTTTTGTGTTCCTGCGTAAGTCCAGATCATGGTGAAGCCTAAACCAATGAGATAGTTGTCGATCCTAGTGTACCAAGCATGGTGTGCTTGTTTAAGACCGTACAACACTCGTTTGAGTCTACACGCATGAGACTCCTAATCAAATGTCTCAAAACATTTTGGTTGCTTGATGTACACCTCCTCCTCAATAAACCCATTGAGGAATTTTTTTTTTAAATCCATCTGGTGGATCTTCCACCCCATCTATGCAACAAGAGCAATAATTGCTTCAATTGATGAGTACCTTTCTATAGGAGCAAAGGTCTCTCATAGTCAATCTCCTCAACTTGAGAGAATCCGTTGGCCATGAATATGGCCTTATACTTCTCTATTCTTTCATCTGTTGCATGCTTAACCTTTAAGATCCAGCTCGAACCCATAACAGATTTATCTACTGGTCTTGGGACCACTTCCCAAACATTGTTCTTGATAATGGATTTGTACTCTACCACCATTGCATAAACCCAATATATGTTTCTCTACTCCTTCCTCAAAATATGATGGCTTAGTCTCTACAAGCTCAATCATTAGAGCCATGTAGCCAGTGTACCTCTCAGGTGACCTTATCTATCTGTGCAAATTTGAAGGAACTCCCACATTCTCTCTCGTATCCTGTACAAGTCTAATAGCTTCCCTGGTTCTTTTTCTGTGTTCTCTGGATGTTTCTATTTGATTTGGTGTCTCCACTCTCTACTCCTCAATTTGTGGTTTCTACACAACTTCCTAAGGCTCCTCCTTTGGAACTGAAATCTCCTCTTCTAGTGGGATATAAAGCTCCCTCTCAAGAGAGAACGACATCACTTTCTCCTCATTAAACTTTACATCCCTTCACCCAGTTGTCATTATGAGGGAACATAAGCACACACAGTCGTTTGAGGAGTGTTTTTGTATCCCACAAATACCCCCAACTTTGTTGTCATCTCAAGATTATTCCTTGATTCTTTGGAGACATGGCAGTAAATAGAGACTCCAAAAATTATGAAGTGCAACACATCCAGCTTCCTCCCTGAGAAAGCCTCCTCGAGTGCAACCATACCAAGAATCTGATGAGGACTCCAGTTCTACAAATAGAATGTTTTGTTTCATGCCTCTACCCACAAATGCAGTGTTAGGACTTGGTCATGCAACATATCCCTAACAACTCCCACAATGCTACTATTCTTTGTCCTAGCCACCCCATTATGTTGTAGGTTGTGGGGTGTTGTCATCTCTTGTCAAATGCCTTATTTTACAAAACATATTATTGCATTCATTCCAAATGTACTCACCTCCATTATCACTCCTGAGATCCTTCACCTTCTTGCGGATTTCTTTCTCAATTAGTGCTTTGAATTCTACGAACCTGGACAATTTCTCATTTTTCTTCCGCATGAAGAAGATCCAGCACTTCCTTGAGAAGTCATCAATAAAAATGACAAAATATTTGTGTCTAGTAGTGGAGGCTATTGAGAAAGGTCCACAGACATCAGATTGGATCCTTTCCAAGACTACATGTGCTTTGTTGTCCCGATCATGGAATGTTTATTTTGTGTACTTCCCCATGGTACATCCTTTGCATACATCTTGTTTCTCACGTGATTCTTTGGGAGGCCAATGGTTATTTGTTGCATAATATTTAAGGCACCATGATGAAAATGGCCAAGCCTTATGTGCCAAAGTTCACTGACATCGTGACCCTTCACTTTCTTTGCCTTAGTGCTTAATGCGGCTCAGTCTTCCACATCTATTTTATACAAATTCTTCACACGAACCCTAATTTTCTTCATCTGTCCCGTGGCTATGTGTGTCAATAATTCCTTTCCTTTGTTGAAGATCACATCATAACCACGGTCTTCCAAAATTGCAATAGAGATGAGATTTTTCTTTAGGCCCAAAATGAACATGACATCCTTGAGTCTGAGAGGGGATCCTGACTCCCTCTAAAAGGTGACTATACCAATCCCAGTTTTGGTGTACCTTCCATCATACTCAAGCTCAATGTGCATCTAGAAATATTTCTCCTCCCAGTCACTCAAAAAGTATCTACACCCTGTCATGTGGAATGATGCACTTGAGTCCAAGTACCACATGCTCCCCATCACCGTGCTTTCCATGCATGTGATAAGGGTGAAGTCAAGCTCAAACTATGAAGCCAAGGCTTCACCTGATACTCCTCCTGAGTTATTCTTGCTTGAATTTTTGTGTAGAAACTTTGTGGCATAGTCCCTGAATTCATGATAGTTGAAGCATTTCATTTTGGACAACTATTTATTCTTTCCTCCTTGGCTGGAATCTAGTTTGGTTTTATATTTCTTACCTTTTCCCTTCTTTCCCTTTCCAACCAATGAAATTTTTTCTCACCCTCGCCCTTGGATGAAGTCTTATCTCTGGTATTTTGCCTTATGTCCTCCTATATCAAATAATCCCATAAGCTTTTCAAATTTGGTAGTTTCTCCTTCCCATTCACTGAATATTGGTAGTTATGCCAGGTCTTGGGAAGGCCTAGAAGGTCTAGGCTTACCAAATCATCTTCTAAAACAATAGCATGAACTCCTGCAACATCATCATGAACTTCTGTGAACCTACTCAGATACTGCAGAATAATTTCATTCTTTTGCATCTTGATATCTGGAAGTTTATCCTTGAGCACCAATTTCTTATGGTCACTTCTATTATGGAATAGGTTTTTCAATTCTTGCTACATTGCAGAAGGATTTCCTTTTCCATGGATATTCGTGACAATTTGATCTTGCAGTCAGTCCAAGATTGTTTTGCTTGCCATGGATACATCTTTCTTCCACTGAGTAAGGTGTTGGGAATCATATGCTTGTGGTTTTGCAACATTTGTCTTGATGTATTCTAGCAATCCATTTTCATCCAATACTACCTTCATGTGATCCTTCCGTCCATTGAAATTAGAGTTTCCTTCCAAGGCATACTCTAGCCTCTGCCCATTGAAGTTCATATTCCTAGCACTGTAGAGATCCTGTTGAACTGAACTGCAAAATCGATTCTTCTGAGAAAAAACTTCTAAATTCCTTCTCTAACTTGAATCCCGCTCCGATACCATGTAGATATAATGATGTATATTTGCAATTACTCATGAATTTTTTATCAAAATCACAAGACTTACACACAGTATTTTTCTAGGGGAAAGCAATCTACTAAAAACCCCTTTACCATCTTGCATTAATCTGATGAATAGAAATGTATTACAATTTCTTTTCTCAACTAAGCACAACCTACAGGTGAATAAAATATCTCTCTACTCATTGAGAAGCTCTGACCCGGACTTAGTCAATTTATGCCTCTGCTTGAGCCTCTCTTTCCTTGTGCAATTCCTTGAGAAATTAGGCCACTATTATTTAGGAAATTCCTCAAATTGATTGTACAACTCCCAAGTTTGATCATCAGATTGCTTGCAACACATGTACACTCAAGACTAGTCTACAACTAATGTTACACTGCCTTGGAATCTCCACCACAACTAAGGAACTCAAATTCTCTGCATGCACTAGCTATTTTGGGTTGATTGATTAGTTAACTGGATGATCATTGAGTTAGACTAAAGTCCTATTGAACAACTGACCTTCCACTAGTTCCTCCAATAATCAGAACTAGTTTAACTGAAAACAAAACTTGAGATAACTGACTTTGATTGCTACAAATTAGAAATCACACATGCTTAACTTAACTCTAACTCCTCCAAATCAAATTTATTGAGTAAACTAGGTGACACAACCCATGTCACACAAGTTAACTGCATCCAAGTTGTCTGTTAATGTGGAAATTTGAATTTTCTCAATTTAATCAATGCAAAATCAAATTGAGAATTTCTTGCTGCATTTTTCAACATAAATGAGGCCACAAAAGGAATAAAATCAACGATAATATGGTTCTTAAAGAAAATCGAGAGGGAGAAAATCTTGCACATAATAGAAATTAGAGAAAGAATCTTGTGGATTCAAAGAATTAGAGTTGGTTTTTTGGAGAAAAGGAGTCTCAAAATCCCATCCTCTCCAAGTTGTTTTTCCCTACATAAAACCACCACAAGTTTATTAGTACATAAGAAAGCATATAATAAACAAAGTAACGAAATCTAACATTAGATATTAACACTAAAATGAAAAAACAAAAATGAGAATGAAAACAAGAACTTGGGATACAAGAAATATTTTTATTAGATGTAAACGAGATACAATCTCTCCTAGAGACACTAAAAGGTATCTTTGAAAACAATGGATCTTTGTCTCTCCTAAATGAAGGCCCCTCCTTTCCCTCTCATGCAAGTGTGATTCTCTCCTCAAGAACTTTCTTGGACACTCTTTTAATGGAGAGCTCCAACACTATAAAGTAAATCCAATTAGGTGGAAATTTGTGTGCCATAATCTTGTAATGAATTATCTCTTGTTAATGGCCCCAACTTGAGTCGTATTTATGGGCCAACGGCCATGTTTGTGTTAACTTGGCTCATTGATGAAATTTCATCTTTGAGTGAGCCTCTTATCTTGGTGGGAGGTAAAAGGAGTCCTTTGCAGGCTCCATAAATCTTGGTTAATGGTGTAGAGACTCTAGACTAAAGAGTTGACCTTGTACTTCCACCTACTAGGGGGGATTTAAGGTGACTTTCCATGTTGATATCTTAAATGTCACTTCCTATGGATCTGTGCAACTGACAAAGGAACAACCACATTGATCCACGCAAACCTAAATGAGTGGATTTGCATGAATTAATTAAAATGTGATTAGTGAAAAGTAATCATTTTCTTGCAAGTGCCTGATTTTTTAACCTTTGAGAATCTTTTATTTTTGTGATATTTGACATATTTCATACCTTAATGGATACCTTTGATTTCACAATATTTAAGTGATAACAATAGCTATATAAATCCTTAGAAATTTGAGACTTTTACAAATATATCACCAAACATTTTTTAGTTTACATATTAAGGGATAGTAAGATTCACCAAGGATTATAAAATTTAAAATAAATTTACATTCTTAAAAATTTTGTTGTTATTACATCCATAAAATATATATCTACTCTCTTGACCTCGCTACAAACAGCCTACCCTAGTTATGGTCATCAACATGCAAATGTGGAGATTGTCCAAGCTACTTTAGCTACTCAAATGACACTCCCAGTGGCATTTTCCTCCACCATGCTTCCTAAGCCATCATAGATCCACTTAATTAATCCTTATTCAAACTCCTCTCCCATCATATACCTATTTTATCCCATAGCCCCAATGTTTAGTCGAATCAAATATTCCAATGTGTTTTGTTTTGCACTTTAATTAGCACGTTCCCCTCTCTCTTCCCATTAATGTGCTCTTAATAACATTCTCAACCCTTCTCCCTCTAAGGTCAAAGTTGACCCAAAGTCTAATTTTATTCCCAAAATTCCTTATTATCCTCTTCTAATCCCTCAATACTTATCAACGTATTTTCAATAGATATTGAACCTCCAATTCACCTTCTTGAAAAGTGTTCATATTTGCTCTCATTCCCCAACATATTACCTTCAAAGAAATTCTTTGATCTATTGAATCTATTATGCATTGTTTTCCTACCCATGAAACTACCTAAGCCAAAATTTTAAAAAATAAGAATATCATTTCATATGTGGCTTTAATGATAATCACAATACTACATTTTAAATGATGATAAAGGTAATGTTATAGTTGTTACGAATACATCTGACTATGAATCTATACTTCAATAACTTCTCATTTCTTCCTCATATAAACTCCATCTAAAATTCGTATCAACACAATTACTAGCTTAATCACCAAATACATCAAATATTCCTCTTCAAACCTATCAATTTAAAAATTATATATTCCCCATAACCCCCAGAGCCCAATAATCTATGAAAAACAAAAATTCATAAAAAAGGAATTCTTCTTAGAATTATAGTAAGCACTATAAGAGCACCCACTTATGCCCTACCTTATTTTCTTATTGATAAAATTCATCATTTATTGTAAAAACTCCTTCATACATTAAGGATTCTTTTGGATTTTATCAAAATCCTTGTTCCTAAATCTCTTGACCTTATCTCAAAGATTATTGACCTTGAAACTCTTAACCCTATTCAAATTTTCCTCACCTCTATTATTCACCTTCAAAGGTATATGATATAAGCAAAATTAAGATACAACCATGGGGTCATCCTTATCTCTAGTGTTTGTCAATATTTTTGTGCAACATTTCGAACCTATAATATTAAACAGTATGTGTTTAATTCTAACCTATTGGTTTCGATTTATTGATAATGACTTGAACATTTCACCTCATGACCTTCCCTTGCTAAATTCTTTCTTTGGTTATGTTAACAACATTTTCCCCACATCCATTTTATTATGGAAATCCAAAGTGGAAACTCTCTTCCCATTTTAGATGTTCCCACATCTCATTAACCTAATGTAACCCTTACTTACCAAGTCTATAGAAAAAAAATCACATTAATAAATACATTCAAACCCATTCACACCATCACCTAGCCCAAAAATCACTTGTCCTTATAACATGCTATTTTAGCCATTTGAATCTCAGCACCCCAGTTTCTATATAAAGAAAAAGCCCAACTTACTAAGGCCCTTGTAACTAATGGTTATTCAATTTCTCAAATCAATAAATATTTCCACTTGGTGTTTCTTCCTAAATCTAAAATCCCTTCTCTATCTTCTCCTCCTCCATATCTTATTTTTCTTCCTTACATTCACAACATTATTGACAAAATTTGTAATATTTTAGTTAAAAGGATAATTAAAACTCTTTTTAAACACCATAAAACCTTAAAAATATCATTTCGAACTACTAAGGATAAGTATGATCCTATGCTTGACCAAGGAGTGTACCAATGCTCATGTATTGAATCATACATTGGCCAAACAAACAAATCTTTCAAAGCTCATGTCAACGAATATATAATTGAAAATTTCCACAACAATATCTCTAGAAGTCAATTATTGCTATTAATTCCTATAAATCTATATAATTCATTTTCTTTGACCAAATTATAATTCTTTCCTAAGCAACTTACCACTCATATTGCATTACTCAAAAAACACTTGAAATTGAAAATATTGTAATAACATCAAGGAAAATAACTATAAACTTAGTCAATCACAAAAAGCCCACTATCCATCATCTTATTCTTTAACTTTCTTAATTAATACACATTTCCATTCTCTTATCTCTAATTCTTTGAATTAATCATTTTTCTTTCTAACTTTCTCTCCCTTTCACTTTGTTCTTTATCCTTTACATTTTAACGTTTAGTCTTTAAAGGCATCCCTATCCTAGATTATAATGTTACTTTCCTTATTTCATAATAATTTGTTTATAAATGAACTTTCTTATTATTATTATTATTCTCTTTCTAACATTCTTCCCCTATCACTTAGTTAAATTTGCATAAACCACACAAAATTATATTCATATCAAAATAATAACACAATATAAATATAAGAAGTTATGTCTCGAGATAGCTAATCTATCTTGGACATACAATCTCTTGGTTGAGTGAATATCTCAACCACACACCAAGCTAGGAAGCTAACTAAGTTGGAAAGAATGTCTCAACCAACTAGGCCTCGACAAATTCCTAAACACTAAGGAAAAACTCCTATACTTGGAAAAAATCACAACTTTAAGACAAGCAAGAATTATATTTTCCAATTCACTTTCCTTTATTTTTTAACTTTTAGCTTTTGGACTCATCCCTATCCTAGGTTCTAGTGTTACTTATCTTTATTTCATAATAATTTGTTTAAGGTTGATTGATCTTATTATTATTATTTAAATAGTTGAAAAACCTATAACAACTATAATTTATTATTATGTGTGAATGCATGTCAATTAATAATTATTAATCAAAGAAAACTAAGCCACTTGAAATTACTGGTTAATGATCCCTAAAAACTAGGGATTTCAATTTCCTAATATTTTTTATTAATTTAGTCTCAATATTTTAATTTCTCTTTGACATTAAAAAGTTATTTCAGTGCATCAATTAGTTTAATTATATAACAAGTTAGGTTATTATTTTTTTTTAACTTTTAATTAATTTATTTTAATTTGACAACTATTAATAATTTTTCCCTTCTTTTCTTTTCTTTACATTTTGTTTAAATTATTATATACTTTTTCTTTTATTCTTTCTAATTTAAATTTCTATTCAATTTAATTAAAAAATAATTTAATTCAATTTGTATCAAATATTTTAACTTTCTTTTGAACAATTAAGAAAAAAAAAAATCAACTCCACTTTTATAATTACTTTAATTTTAAGTTCACTAATTAAAATTATAAATTGTTTCTTAAGGAGTTTTCTAAAAGTATCTAACTATTTTAATAACCAGCCTATATTCATCTGAAATTTGGATTCACCAAGAACTAATAGGGATCAAATCTCCTTTCACTCTAAATGAAACTTTCATTCTGTATTGATAATAGACAGATGGATTTGATGAAGAACAAATATGTCCAACATATTCTTCGTCTATGAAATGCGTGACAAGATTTAGTGTGGTTTAGTGTGGAAGTGTTGGCGGCTATGTTAACACGTTGTCAAAGTTAGTTCATTAATATACAAAAAAGTTAATGTATGTTGTTATAATTATTTTAATTAAATGTATGTTGTTGTTAAACGTTGTCAAAGTTAGTTCATTAATATACAAAAAAGTTACTGTATGTTGTTATAATTATTTTAATTAAATGTATGTTGTTGTTAAAGTTATATCTTACTGTGTTACTATATTTGGCTTCAATGAACTGGATGACGAAGGTCAAATAAACAAACTTAGTTCATGAATATACAAAAAAGTTAATGTATGTTGTTATGATGATTTTAATTAAATGTATGTTGTTGTTAAAAGAACATGTTAAAGTTAAATGTTACTGTCTTACTATATTTGTCTTCCATGAACTCGATGACGAAGGTCAAATAAACAAATTGTTTCCTTATTCAACCCACAATTGCACTGCACTAATGTGGAATAAACCTCAATACCTCTGGCAAAGAATTCGAGGTACGCTAGGCCTTTAAGTTGACTCAGCATTTGGCGAATTAATTTATTATGTTACAACTAAATTATTGAAGGTAATTTAGTATGGTAAAAGTTATAAAAAATCCATTAAGGTTAATAACTACTTGTACCAGTCTTTATGGTTATTGTTTGTAGAAGTGGATGCTAAAACATGTGGTGTGGGGATGGATTCAAAAATGGTTGCCATCATCGTGGATGTTGAGACCACTTATATGCTTGCGGAATTTCATATTTTATAGAAGCTTGGGTTGTTGTGTTCTTCTTTGTTCAACTTTGTTGCTGGAATAGAATTGTGAATTGTGTGGGTGGGGTGTGCTTCCTAAGCTTGGCGTTGGAGACGAATACTATAGTGATTACATGACTTCAAACGAGTAAGAAGACTGAACGACATTTTCTATTCAAAGTATGAATTAACATGTTCTTCTTATGTAAAGTTTTAATTAAAGATAAAGAAGAAGATTACATCCAAAAATAGTTGAATAGTTAAACGGTAGTGATTATAACAAGTTCCGTAAATTCTAGAACGAATAATTGTATAAGATACGACTAGCTATTTAGTGTAGAGGCTGTTAAGCTAAATTAAATTTTTTATTATTATTAAAAAAAATATAAAATAAACCGAACTTATATATATGAACTTAATTTGTAAACCAGGAAGAGATGGGGTGTCAGGAAACCCCGGTGTGTTATTGAAATTACTAAAAATAATTTAAGTTTGTTGTAGCAGAGAGGGGTAAATGTAAACCCCTATGACAATGAAACCATAAGGGAATAGTTGGGAGAAAGGGTCTTCCTTGAAGTTCTAGGCGTAAAAATGGAAACTCCGACCCAAGACGATAATTAGAACTAAAACAAGAACACAAACTGTAAAATTCCATAAACGATTAAACTTAAATATTAAACAGAAACTTCGTGTGGAAGGTGTCTCGAAAGAGGAAATAAATAAAAAAAATCGAGAGCAATCTCATAAAACTATACAACCTTGTGCAGGTCAAAACTAATAACAAAATTAGGTTGCCTTAATTCAAGCACAGTAATAAATAATCTTGTGTTAGGGAGGAAATGACATTGCTTTCTGAAAGGAGAAGCGTGAGGTTGCAGGACTTGCGAGGCTTCAGATAAGTATTTCCAATCTAGTTTAACAAGCAAAGTAAAACCCAATTGGTATGCTATTGTGAATACAAATTGTTAAAATAGAGATGTAGTAAATAAGCTATTATGATTGTTGCTGACTTTCCTTGTATAGTTGGGTAATTATATTCATAGCAAGTGGAAATAAATTGTATTAATTTATTGTTCTGTAAAAAATAATTTTTTTTCTAGTTGTTAGAGGTTCAGTCGTCTAAAGAAAAATAGGAAAAGATGATAGGTAGGTATCTTAGAAACCAGGGTTAGTCCTCTGGCCTAGCTTGGCAGTGGCCTAGCCAAAAGGTAGTCCCAAGGTCTATAATAATAAATGCAAATCAATTTAAATTTTAAAAGAAATATTTAAGTAATAGTATGTTTTACTTTAAAGGAACAAGCATGTACATTAAAAAATAAGCATGCACATTAAAGAAACAAGTATGAAACCCTCAAAAATTCTAATATCGACCAAATCCAAAACTGAAACGGGGAAGAGATGGGGTGTCAGGGAAACCTTGGTGTGTTATTGAAATTACTAAAAATCATTTAAGTTCGTTGTAGCAGAGAGGGGTAAATGTAAACCCCTGTGATAGTGAAACCATATGGGAGCCGTCAGGAGAAGGTGTCTGCCCTGAATTTCTGGGCCTAAAAATGGAAACTATGACCCAGGTCGATAATTAGAACTAAAACATGAACACGAACTGTAAAATTCCAAAAATTATGTCTGGATGTTGTCTCTGCAGAGGACATAAATAACAACAATCGAGAGTAAGCTCATAAAATTATACAACCTTGTGCAGGGCAAAACCAATAACAAAATCAGGTTGCCTTAATTCGAGAAGAATAATAAATAATATCATGGTAGTGAGGAAACGACATTTCTCTCCGAAAGGAGAAGCACAAGTTTGCAAGACTTGCGAGGCTTCAAATAAATATTTCCAATCTAGTTTAACAAGCAGAGGAAAACCCAATTGGTAGGTTATTGTGAATTCAAACTCTTAAAATAAAGATGCATTAAATCAGCTATTATGGTTGTTGCTGACTTTTTTTTGTATAAGTTGGGTAATTATATTCGTAGCAAGTGGAAATAAATTGTATTAAGTTATTGTTCTGTAAAGAATAAAAATTTTCTAACTGTTAGAGGTTCAGTCATCTAAATAAAAATAGGAAACGATGATATGTTTGTACCTTCGAAACCTGGGTTAGTCCTCTAGCCTGGCCTAGTAGTGGCCTGTCCAGAAGATAATCCCGAGTTCTATAATAATAATATGCAAATCAATTTAAATTCTAAAGGAAATATATAGTTAATAGTATGTTGTAATTTAAAGGAACAAGCACGTATTCTACAGTTCACAATTGCTTGGTAAACCTTTTGCCTAGATTATCCCTCTTTTGTTTTGTTATGTTACTTTGATTAAAATAAAATTAATTGATCGTGGATAACATCCTCCACACTCACTCCTTAGTTGATCTTAGGTTGAAACACATGGCGACAAATCTGGAGTCCACCGATCAAGGAATTCCTTTTGATGGGAATCCTAGTCCTTTTCCTCCTTTCAGAAATATTGGTGCTCCTTATATGGCTACATTGTCCCTTCCGGGATTTACCATTAGCTTGCCAGTATGATTAATTTCAACCTCCTTGGTTCGAAATGTCGTGATTTCTCCGCAATCAAGTACACCTCCAACTGGACGAAATCAACCTCCAGTTGATCGTAAAGTTGACCTGTTGCCTTCTTCCTCGATTGTTTCTTCCTCCCCTTCTTCCTCTTCGCCTGGTGAAAGTATTGGTACAAGTAACCAGGTGGCTAAGAAGAAGAAGAAGAAGCAAATTCAGCAAAGGAGAAACCAAGCAACCATTGCTTTGAATGCAACATTTGATAAGAAATCATCCATCAAGCCTCACAAAGTTCGATATCCATGTAAACTTTGTGCAAGAGACGATCTCCTTCAAAATTGTCCTGATATTCCTCAAATCTTAGAAGAATGGTCTTCCCGTTCACATCATCCTATGTCATCAACTTCTGAAGATCATGCTAGTGACACACCATCAACTAGCGGTAGTAAAGTTCATGGAAAAAAGGGTAAAGTTAAGTTTCCCTATAGGTTATGTGAAGAGAATCACCCCATTCACCTTTGTCCCTATCTGGATGAATCCAAATAAGTGTTGGATAACTGTCCTGCTTCACCATAACGACTTCCATTTGGTTACAAGAGACTATCCCTTAATCCTTCACTAGTTGATGAATTGACTGACTCAAATCAACCGTTAGTCAAACCCACTCTCTCTGAAATTGAATCCTATGAGTCTATACCCGATCCAAATCAATAGGTAGAGGTAACAATTGACCCGATTTCACCTTCACTTAACCGTACCTTTCCCGAAGAGAGCGAATATGATACCACTCAGGTTCTTTTTGTTTCTTTATATTCTAATTAGCTTGGGGGCAGTCCTCCTGTTCCATCAAGACAGGAGGAAAATCCTCCCGCTCTCGTAACTCAAGGGGTTAATTCTCACATTCTTATGGTACCCCCTACAAGTAGTCTGGTCACTTCCTTTGATTGGAATCGACTGGCAGGTTTTCATCTTCCTTCTTATGTGCCTTTCCAGATTATAGTACAGGTTTGTAATATGATTGTATCTGGCACTATTATAGATGAAGGTGCATCCTTGAGTATCCTTTCCTCAACTGCTTGGCAAGCGCTTGGTTCGCCGCCACTTGTGCCTCTTACCTAGAATCTGTTGGCTTTTTACAGAGGAACCAGTTAACCATTAGTGATCCCTCCTCAGTTGCCTATTACTTTGGGAGGAAAAATAGTTTATCTGAATGTGATGGTAGTCCCAGGCCCTTTAGATTACAATTTACTTCTTGGGCACGACTATGTTTATGACATGGGAGCTATTGTTTCAAGACTCTTTCGAGTGATGTGTTTCCTGCATGAAGGCAGAATTGTCGCTGTTGACCAACTTTCATTTCCCGGTCCAATATTGGCTTCCAGTTAACCATCTTCCCTAAGTGGTCCTTTTGTACCAATGGTATCATCCCCGCCACGGGTTAATTATGTGGAAAATAGTTCCATACCTACATCAATGGATGATCAATTCCATGATGTTGTACATTATGTACTGGGGGCATTGGAACCATATCTCTCCTTCCAAAGCATTGTTCTCCCATCAGATGAGAACCTCTTGGAGGTCATGACCTCCTATCATCGGTCGTGAACAAGGAATATGAGGATAGTTCTTTTACTGTGTCAACCTCGTTAAAAATGAAATAGGTCCATGAGGATAGTTCTTTTACTGTGTCAACCTCATTAAAAAATGTGATGGTACTCCCAGGCCCTTTAGATTACATTTTACTTCTTGGGCGCGACTATGTTTATGACATGGGAGCTATTGTTTCAAGACTCTTTCGAGTGATGTGTTTCCTGCATGAAGGCAGAATTGTCGCCGTTGACCAGCTTTCATTTCCCGGTCCAATATTGGCTTCCAGTTAACCATCTTCCCTAAGTGGTCCTTTTGTACCAATGGTATCATCCCCGCCACGGGTTAATTATGTGGAAAACAGTTCCATACCTACATCAATGGATGATCAATTCCATGATGTTGTACATTATGTACTGGGGGCATTGGAACCAGATCTCTCCTTCCAAAGCATTGTTCTCCCATCAGATGAGAACCTCTTGGAGGTCATGACCTCCTATCATCGGTCGTGAACAAGGAATATGAGGATAGTTCTTTTACTGTGTCAACCTCGTTAAAAATGAAATAGGTCCATGAGGATAGTTCTTTTACTGTGTCAACCTCATTAAAAAATGTGATGGTAGTCCCAGGCCCTTTAGATTACAATTTACTTCTTGGGCGCGACTATGTTTATGACATGGGAGCTATTGTTTCAAGACTCTTTCGAGTGATGTGTTTCCTGAATGAAGGCAGAATTGTCACCGTTGACCAGCTTTCATTTCCTGGTCCAATATTGGCTTCCAGTTAACCATCTTCCCTAAGTGGTCCTTTTGTACCAATGGTATCATCCCCGCCACGGGTTAATTATGTGGAAAACAGTTCCATACCTACATCAATGGATGATCAATTCCACGATGTTGTACATTATGTACTGGGGGCATTGGAACCAGATCTCTCCTTCCAAAGCATTGTTCTCCCATCAGATGAGAACCTCTTGGAGGTCATGACCTCCTATCATCGGTCGTGAACAAGGAATATGAGGATAGTTCTTTTACTGTGTCAACCTCGTTAAAAATGAAATAGGTCCATGAGGATAGTTCTTTTACTGTGTCAACCTCATTAAAAAATGAAATAGGCCCACGAGGAGAGTTCTTTTACTGCTTCAACCTCTTTAAAAAATGAAACAAAGGGAATGAGGATATTTCTTTTACTGTGTCAACCTCGTTAAAAAATGAAAACAGGTCCTAGAGGATAGTTCCTTGTCTTGTGTCAACCTCGTTAAAAAATGAAACAAGGAATCTGAGGATAGTTCTTGGTCTTGTGTCAACCTCGTTAAAAATGAAACAAATTCCCCTGGAGCAAAGTTCCAATTCGAGTATTTGATTAGATCTCATAAAATCCCAGTCGAATCTTTCACTTGATCTCATAATGAACCTCCATTCCATCCACCTGATAGCCACAAGTAGTCTATTTAGGTGAATGTAATGAATCTTGGGGGGCATGCACCTAGTGATACAGTTATGTCTCCCTATAGGTTATGTGAAGGGAATCACCCCATTCACCTTTGTCCCTATCTTGACAAAGCCAAAAAGGTGTTGGACAACCGTCCTGCTTCACCGCAGCGACTTCCATATGGTTATAGGAGACTGTCCCTTTCATCATGCTGGGGGAATGTAAACTAATCTCAAGCATAGTTTTTCATTTCAATCTTGTGTCAAAATGAAACTAAATCCAAGCATAGTTTTTCATTTCAAACTAGTATAAACATGAAATTGAATCCAAGCATAGTTCCCTATGGTTCAAGCTTGTCTAAAAATGAACCCACTTCCATTTTTAACCCTCGTGATTGACATTCTATCAGCCTCTTTCATCAGATGAGCCTTGGTTGTTTTCATCCCATCGCCACCATCCCTTTGGCCGATCATACGCTTTCACTTGATTGTTTTACCCTTTTTTAGGAACAGTTGCAATGAGTGGTCTTATTAGCCAACCTCTTCACATAAATCAACATGTTTTGAGAAGTTCCAACATCACCGGAACCAGTTGCTATCCTAGACACCACTCGTTCCTCAAAATGGAGTCCTCTTTAAGCTCTTTTCAGACTCTCTAAACATGAAAAGATTGTCAAGTGCTTGTCCTTTCTAGCTCATTAACGGATTGGAAATGATATCTCTCTTGTATTATTTTATGCTTTTTCAGGCTTGAGAGATTAATTTACGAAAAAAAACTTGTGGAGTTTTCTTTTTGTCCCTTTTTCAAACTCTCTAAACATGAAAAGGACTGAGTTATTTTTGTCGTTAAACTCATTAAAATATCAAATAGCGACAAACTTTTCCATCTAGGTAAGATCAAGTTTAACCTTCGCTAGACTCGTTAAAATATCAAATAGCGATGGATTCACTCGAAGGGTGAAATTATACAACAATCATATGTTATCCTCCTCAAGCTTGATAAAAATAAAGAGGTACTGGTCAGCAATGACTGGGGAAAATGGGAAAAAGGGGAAAACCACTTTATGGTAGCAGGTTTCTCTTGCACATGACACTTTCACTTCATCTCCGTGACAATTTGGGTTGGGTTATCTACTTGACGATTATCATACCTATGGTCTATGACACCATCCATCACTTTTGTTCTGGGTCAATGCTGCTAGTTCATTTAGACTATTTGGGTTGGGTTATGTGCTTGACGGTTATCATACCTATGGTCTATCACACCATCCATTACATTTATTTTCGGTCAATGCTGCCAATTCATTCAGTGTCGTCGATATGTTCAAGATAACTCATCCTTTACAGTACCATAAACCTTCATTTTCATGACTGTCATTCCTGAACCTTGTGTTGTCAATCAAATTCCATCTCTAAAATCACTACACTCGTTTCGTGTCATTGATGTGGGATACATCAAGGCCCTCCTACGACAAGTCGCTTCTTGTCGACATCAAATCATTATCCAAGAAGTTGACTTAGAAACACCCATTCAGTACCTTGAAGCTTGCATGCATCAATCGCAGGTTTCTCGCTTCCGGCGATAGGCATACATCAATGGCCTTCGACCAAAAGACTTTGTATGGTGTTTGACATCAAATCATCCTTCACCCCATGCAGAATGTACTTCAGTACCTAAGGATCATTATCATTATCGGTGATTTCTCTCGCATCTGTTAACAGCTTACATCATTCACATGGTTAGACTCATACTTGAGCGAATGGTTGAACGAGATTGAAGACCCTGGATCTAGTTTCATCCATCCGGGCTACGATTTTAGGAGTACTAAATCATATGTACAATGGCTTTACATTGATGGTCATTCCGATCATGGGTCTATATCTGTAAACGACTGTTTATGTACATGTAATGAAAGTTTATAAGTTGAGCATGGGTGTGCCTTCCCTCAGCAATTCATGTAAAATCAAATATCATGATATATGTATTGTAATTGATGCAGGTCACCTTCCATTTTGATACCTCCTCATCACATCATAAAGCATTTCATTTGACATTGGCATTTTTTCGACTTCATGCTTTAGGGGGCAGTTGTTACAGATACATTTGGGCACTCAAATCCCAACCTCCAGATCAGTGTTTTAGGGCTCATCAAACCCTAATTTCAGTTGCTTCAAGCCCTAAACAAGTCACCCCTTTGAATGTCTCCTTCCCAGATAGTTTCATGACTTGAAGAGATCCAAAAATAGCCTCTAGAGGGACCAGTGCAGGTAAGCTATTAAATATTAAATAATATATTAAATAATATAATTTTATTATATTTATTATTTACAAAGTTTTATATTTATTATATTTATTTATTATATTTACAAAGTTTTTTTATGTTTATTTCAAGCTTATGATAACTTCATAAATTGTAAAGTTTTGTTTTCAGAAATATAAATGTATCATTAATCTTCATTTTAATATTATATTTAAAAGGTTTTGTATCATGCGGTCATCTAAATTATGTTTTCACTATTGGGGATGTGTCCTTATTAATATTGAAATATTGAACTTTTGTATGTGTATTATTAGATAATTAATATTGAAATAATGAACTTTTTTATTATATTGATTATTAATATCCAAATAATGAACTTTTATTTTTTGTATTATATTGAAATAATGAACTTTTCTATTAATAAGTAGTTATCATTTAAAAAATAGGCCACCTTAGAAGGTATAGTTACATATGTTTTCACTATGGGGGATGTGTCCTTCTTAATATTGAAATATTGAACTTTTGTATGAACTTTTGTATTATTAGATTATTAATATTAAAATAATAGACTTTTGTATTATTAGATTATTAATATTGAAATAATGGACTTTGTATTATATTGATTATTAATATTAAAATAATGAACTTTTGTTTGTTGTATTATATTGAAATAATGAACTTTCCTATTAATAAGTAGTTATCATTAAACAAAAATAGGCCACCTTAAAAGGTATAGTTATAAAGTTTTAATGTTTATGTCAAGCTTATAATAACTTCAATATAGTCATAAAGTTTTTATGTTTATGTCAAACTTATAATAACTTCATAAATTGCATACTTTGGCTTTCACAAATATGAGTTTACTGTTAATCTTGGTTTTAATATTATATTGAACATGTTTTGTATCATGTGCTCATCTAAATCATTTTTTGACTATGGGGGATGTGTTCTTGTTAATCTTGAAATATTGAACTTTTGTATTATTAGATTATTAATATTTAAATAATGAACTTTTGTATTATATTCATTATTAATATTGAAATAATGAACTTTTGTTTTTTGTATTATATTGAAATAATTAATTTTTGTATTAATGAGTAGTTATCATTAAAAAAATAGGCCACCTTAAAAGGTATAGTTACAAAGTTTTTATGTTTATGTCAAGCTTATGATAACTTCAATATAGTTACAAAGTTTTTATGTTTATGTCAAACTTATGATAACTTCATAAATTGCAAACTTTGGCTTTCACAAATATGAATTTATCGTTAATCTCCATTTTAATATTATATTGAAAAGGTTTTGTATCATGTACGCATCTAAATCATTTTTTTGACTTTGGGGGATGTGTCCTTCTTAATATTGAAATATTGAACTTTTGTGTGAACTTTCGTATTATTAGATTATTAATATTCAAATAATGAACTTTTGTATGAACTTTCGTATTATTAGATTATTAATATTCAAATAATGAACTTTTGTATTATATTCATTATTAATATTGAAATAATGAACTTTTGTTTTTTGTATTATATTGAAATAATTAACTTTTGTATTAACGAGTAGATATCATTAAAAAAATAGGCCATCTTAAAAGTTATAGGTACAAAGTTTTTATGTTTAAGTCAAACTTATAATAACTTCATAAATTGCAAACTTTGGTTGTCACAAATATGAATTTATCATTAATCTCCATTTTAATATTATATTGAAAAGGTTTTGTATCATGCACTCATCTAAATCATTTTTTGACTACGGGGATGTGTCCTTGAACTTTTGTCTAAAGTTTTATATTATTAGATTATTAATATTCAAATAATGAACTTTTGTATTATATTCATTATAAATATTGAAATAATGAATTTTTTGTATTAATTTTTAATTTTTTTATACATATTATAATAATTGAATTAACAATGAGGGTAATTACCATATATTTAACTTTCACATCTTTGAGGAAATGTTTCAAAAATTGGTTCTTGCAAAGTGGTTATAAATTTCAATAATTTTGGGTTTTTAAGTTGCACTATTGCATTTAGTCTAATATTTAAGTATATAGAGAGAAATTAAAGATGAAAATGGATTGTTTTCCTAATCCATTTTCAGATTAAAAAAATTAATGAATGTTGTTTCTATTGTCATTTAACGTTTTTCTTCTTTTCTTTGCAGTACAAAAGGCAACTTTTCCTTTGTTTCCAGCAAAGGTTGTTGCTTTTGGTATGGATACTCCAATTTGGAAATTTCTCTCCTTTGACATTATTGAGCTTCTCTTTCATTCGCTTCCTTTTTCAGTGTTGATGAAATTTAAGTTGGCTTGTAGACAATGGTGTCTTGTTGATGCAGGAGCATCCGGACTTAGCCAACAATGTGAAAGTTTGTTCACATGTTGTGGCTAAACAAGTTGAATTTCATTTACCTGATTGGTCAAAAGTCAGTTTTACTGAGAGAGTTAGATCTCTCAAAAAATGAGTTATATTTCATTATTGTAATAGTTAGAAATTGTCTTATTTTAGGTTCAATGATAAGTTGTTAGCATAGGTGTGTGGTAGAGCTAGGAATTAGAGATTTGCTGTTAGATTGATTAAAAATAGAGATTGAGTTGTTAGGCACATAATAGAGTAATATTCGATTGATAAAAAGAAGGGAAAAAATGTAATGAAGAGGAGGATTGAGTGGAGTGAGAGAAAGAATAGTGTGTGGATTGTATGTTGAAACAGAGGTCTTTTCATATGTTGTAATCGAGCCAAGGCCGAGACTCTGTAACAGATATTATATTAATGAAAATGATCCAGTTTGTATTTGTATTGTAATCCTGGTGCAAACTCTTGTTTCTTTTGGCGTGCCCACGACCAGACAGTAAACCGGGTATTTTCTGTAATTTTACATTTAACGCAGATCTTAGTAGTTGTGGGTTTTCTGTGTATTAAGAGTAAATCGGGGTCAATTAGCATTAAGTGTTAATTTCGTGATTAAGCACTAAAATCAGTCATTAAGGGCTTTTCTTAATTTAACGCACGTGGTTATATCCAAGAGCAGGTTTTAAACAATGAAAGTGGTATTTCGGGTGGACCAAAAGCTGTAAGCTGTATTTCGAGGAAGGCCTCCAATTCCATTCAGCGGAGGACATGTAACAGCGAGGAGGAGAGAGGAAACTGCTTTTTCAGGCGGGTACTCTCCATGCAAGTTGTGCACCCGAAATCCTTGTGAACCGTTGGATTTGGCGCAACTTGATCGACAGTGGAGGACCCACGGATAGCTTTTATTTTTGGAGTGAATATTGGCCGTTAGATCAGTTAGATTGCGATCCACGGTGAATCACGAGCACTTCAATTTAAAAAGGTGAAATCATTGTTTTGGGCCTTTTTCAAAAGTCATTCCGGTTATAAAGGAAAAGGTTGGATTGCTAAAGAAACGTTGAAATGTGGGGTGATTGTTGAGACCTCTCAAACATTTAATTCCTGTGTCATTTGTGGTATCAGAGCACAGAGATTAAGGTTGATTGCAAAAGAAATTCCGCCAAGGAGAGGAGCTAGCATTGGTCGAGGAAGACCTGAAGTAAATGTAGTTCTACTGGAAGAGATCCGGATTCTGCGTACAAGAATGGAAACAATTAAGACTACTCAGAGGAGAACACCTGATGAAGGAGATGACAGTGCTAAAGAAGAATCTTCTAAGGAAGAAGAAGAGGAGGAAAATGAAACTACCAGAGTTATCAAGATGTTGGCAAAAATAGGAGGAAAACTAAAGATGGAAATTCCTACGTACAAAGGGAGTCTCAATGCAGAAGAGCTAATGGATTGGATCAATTCATTGGACAAATATTTTGACTATGAAGAGGAAGTTGACGACAAAAAGAAGGTGAAATTTGCAGTTACCAGATTGAAGGGTCATGCAGCTATTTGGTGGGATGAATTACAAACATCCAGAATGAGGAAAAGAAAGTCCAAGATCAAGCAATGGGATAAAATGGTGAGTAAAATGAAAACCAAATTTATGGCTAAATTATCAGTTAAATCTTTTTAAACAATTGCAAAATTTAAGGCAAAAAGGAATGTCTATTAAAGAATATACAGAAGAGTTTTATAGATTGAGTATTAGAGCAGGAAATGCAGAAGATGACATGGAAAAGGTAGCTAGATATATCAATGGCTTAAGGTATGACATCCAAGATGAGATCAACTTGTTGAGTCTAAAGACTATTGAAGATGCCTATCAAGCAGGTTTGAAGGTAGAAGAGAAGATGTTGAGAAAACAGAATCAGAGGAATAGAGGAAGAAGCTCAGTAAGAGGTAGAGGAACTACTAGACCGAGGGGACAACAGCATTAGCATGAAGCAAGCAGCTCGAGTAGTAGACCACCACAGAGGGGAGAATTTAATAGAGGAAGATTTGCACCCAGAGGAAGAGTCAGAGGAAGAGAATTTTGGTGTTACACATGTGGAGAATGGGGACATGTGTCATGGGACTGTCCTCATAATAAACCAGCAAGTTAGAGGAATGTGAATGTGGCTAAGGAAAAGCCAGAACCACCTCGACTTATGGAAAAGGAAGAATCCCCTGAAGTAGGAGAATCCCTATTATTGAGAAGGACTTTGCTTAAGACAGAGACTGAGATTGAAGAACCAACTCAAAGGAAGAGTTTGTTCAGAACTACATGCAAATCTAAAGGTAAGTGTTGTAAAGTAATAATTGAGAGTGGAAGCATTGACAACCTTGTTTCTACAGAGATGGTGGACAAGCTAGGATTGGTAAAGACAATACACCCTACTCCTTACAGAGTGTCTGTTATGAAACCAGCTCAAGAAAAGATAGAAAAGATAGATCAACGCCTTAGAATTTAGCCTCTTCGAGGGGGAAACCTCCTTTACATTACATAAATGAACAATTCTTTGATGATACAAATGACAAAACCTCCTTTCTATATATAGGAGTCTAAGGAGTCACAATATAAACCAGCCGACCTAACAATAATAATATAAAGCCACAAAAATAACAATAAAGGGATTCTATGGGGCACAGAAATAACAATATGGGGGTAATAGGGGCACAACAATATAAATAAGGGGTATAACTACAATAGTAATGGGGTAATCACTAGTATTATAGGGACCCAACATGCCCCTCTCCTTCAAAAAAGTGTTGTCCTCAACGCTTGAGTAGTTCTGGATACTTTTGCATAAAATTCTCATCCTCCCATGTGGAATCTTCAGCGGATAAGTTCTTCCACTTGATAAGATACTATGAAATTGATTGATTTCGTAGCTTTCGAGTTCTTGTTTCTGTGACTGCTTCCGGTTCCAATATAATTTTTCCTTCCTCGTCAAGTTTTGGCAATATTGTTTGAATTGGGAACTTGTCACCTATAACCTTCTTTAAACATGAAACATGGAAAACTGGGTGCAATCAAGAAGCTGCAGGAAGCTCCAATTTGTATGCCATAGTACCGATCTTTTGCAACACCTTGTACGGACCATAATACTTTGGTGATAATTTATTATCCTTCTTAGCTTGCTTTAGGGACATTTGCTTATATGTTTGTAGCCGTAGGAATACCCAATCACCTACATCAAAACTTCTTTCACTGCGATGTTGATCTGCCTATTGTTTCATTCTATTTTGTGCCAACACGAGGTTATCCTTTAAGAGTTGCAGGACTTGTTGTTGATGTTCGATGTGATGTTCCACTGCCTGAACCTTAGAATTTTCTCTTAAATATGATGTGATGGATGGTGGTTGATACCCATAAAGTGCCATAAATGGGGTCATTTTTGTTGCTGTATGGAAGGAAGTGTTATACCACCATTCAGCCAGAGGCAACCATTTGACCCATTATGTCTGTTTATCAAATACAAAGCAATGAAGATATCCTTCCAAACATTTGTTTACTATCTTAGTTTGCCCATCAGATTGAGGATGATAAGATGAGCTATGAGCTAACTGAGTACCAAGACAAGAAAATAATTCTATCCAAAAATTTCCAGTGAAAATGGGATCTCTGTCACTTACAATAATCTTTCGGTTTCCATGTAGCTTTTGAACTGTTTCCATAAATGCAGTAGAAACTGTATTGGCTTTAAATGGATGTGATAATGCACAAAAGTGTGCATACTTGGTAAGTCTGTCAACTACCACCATGATGACACCCTTTCCCTCAGACTTGGGTAAACCTGTGATAAAATCCATTGAAACCTCCTCCCAACGTTGGCTTGGAATGGATAAAGGTTGTAATAGACCCAGTGTCTTAATTGTTTCAACTTTATTTTGCTGGCAAACCAAACATTCCGCCACAAACTTTTGAATATCTGTTTTAAGGCCATCCCAAAAAAATTCCTTCTTAACCCTGTGGTAAGTTTTTAAAAATCCTGAGTGCCCTCCTAAGGGAGAAGTGTGCAATTCCATAAGAATCTTTTGTTTTAGCTGGGAATTCTTACAGAGGTATCAGCGATCTTTGTACCATAACGAATCATTTTGCCAGCTAAATGTATCAGAAGTACTGGAATCTTTTTGTAGCTTTCGAATAAGTGCCCACACTTCTTCGTCATTCTTCCATTCCTCCCTTGCTTCGTTTATCCAATCTGGTTGGATAATAGAAATGGCACACAACAATGCTTCCACATCCTCATCCTTTCTTGAGAGTGCATCTGCCACCACATTTTGCTTCCCTTTTTTGTAGATGATTTCAAAGTCATAACCCAACATCTTTGTGACCCACTTTTGTTGCTCTTTAGAGGATAATCTTTGTTCTAAAAATTATTTAAGGCTATCATGATCCGTTTTTACCTTGAAGTGTCTTCCCATTAGGTAGGGTCGCCATTTCTTAAGTGCATGGAGTATTGCCAACATTTCCTTCTCATAAATAGCTTTGCTTAAAAACTTTCCCTTGATTGGACGACTTTCAAAAGCAATGGGTCTTTCATCTTGCATTAAAACAGCACCAATTCCATTTCCTGAAGCATCACATTCCACAATAAAGGTTTTTGTGAAGTCCGGTGTAGCTAAGACCGGTGCTTGGCACATTGCCTCTTTAAGATGTTCAAAGGCCTTTGTTGCTTCCGAAGTCCATGAAAATGAATCTTTCTTCAATAATGTTGTTAGAGGTGCTGCTATTCTCCCATAATTCTTTTGCTACCCTACAATGAATAAAATTGTGGGTGCTTCTTGAATCAATCAACACTATTACCTTTTTCTTCTTGATTTGTCCTTCTATCTTGATGGTTTGAGGAGTGGTAATTCCCGCCAATGCATTACAAGATATGGTCATATTTATTTGTTCTTCATCTAGGCTTTGTTCCTGGAGTATATCTTCTTCTTTTGACCTTTCTTGCTCCTTTTCTTCTTCCTCTTCACAATCTATGTAGAATAATTTCTTCTCAGCAAACTTATGACCTTTAGTGTATTTGCTATCACAACTGTAACAAAGCCCTTTTGCTCTTTTTTCTTCCAATTGTTGTGGTGTCAACCTTATAGGTTGTGGAAGACTAGGGGCAACAACACTTCCGTCTTTATAGTTGTGAGTGGTATGCTTCCTGGTTGCCATAATTTTGCTTTCCATTTTTCTTGCTAACCTGAATGCCTTCTCTAATGAATCAGGTTCCTAAAGGCGAACATCATGTTGGATATTATCCTTTAAAGACCCTATGAACACATCAATCCTATGCTCCTCTGAAATATCTTTTACCCTTATGTTCAATTTTTGGAACTCCTCAATGTGCTCCATTACTGAACCCTTTTGTTTGAGACTTATCAATTGGCTAAAAAAAGTGTTGCTTTTTGTATCTTCATAATGTGCTATCAATTCTTCCGTAAAAATTGCCCAAGTGATAAATTGTTTAAGAGAGAAAAGCCATTGATACCATACAAACTGATTTGGTTCCAAATATAGAGTTGCCATACTACCTTTTGTGCGTTTTGCACATTATTGAGATCGAAGAATTGCTCCATCTGTAATATCCATGTGGCCGGATCCTTGCCATAAAACTTCCTCATATCAATTTTTGGAATATGGTGATTCTTCGATCCAACATTAGCGTCTATGGAATCATGATTAACATTTCTTTTGTTCTCATCATGAGTTTCCTTTACTACCTTTTCACCATTAGTGACCCTTTCTTGTAGCAACTTCTTCAATTCTTCCATGTATGTCTTCAAATCTATCTTGAAATCTGCCATGTCTCTCTTCAAATCTGTCTTCGAATCATCCATCTTAGCTTCCATTCCCTTTATCTTAGATTCCACGCCATTTATCTTAGATTCCACGCCACTTATCTTAGCTTCTGTTAGCTTTTGTGAGCGTGACATTTGTTGCACTTGTTCTTGTAATTTTGATATATCATGTAGCATTTATTCCTCTTCTTCATGAGTCATGCTAGAGATTTCAGGTTCCTTACTAGGTGTTTGCATTTTCTTTCCTTGGGGCATCAGTTACCAATAATAATGCTTTATTATGCCCTTTGAATTCCTTTAAACCAAGCTTACACAAAAATTTAAAAAAAAAACTACACACATTTTTTCACTTTATAGAAGCCTGATATTGAATCTGATGTATCTCTGTAATTTCGGATCATCCAGTTCAGAAATTGCTACCTATAGTAGCCTTCTGCGTCCTCTTTCCAATGCCACAAGTCTGAGCCAAATTGGATTCTCCAAGGAAGAGTTATGTGAAATCTCCCAGAGTGACTTGCTTTTAGACTGGTTCAGCAGAGCGAACTTGTACGACGTGCCATGAGTCATTGTTTCAACCTTTGAATCTGAAACACACATACAAGAAACTACAGTCCGTCCTCTTTCTGTACCTTCTTACAAAATTTCAATCCAATCCCCAGAGAGAAAGTTATGAAGATTTTCCCCAGGTCACTTGTTTTGAATGTAATTTAGGAGTCTGCAAAAAGACCAACTTCCTCAGATCATATCTCCGCAAATATCGCGAGAAAAGCTCTGAAATTCGGACCCAAGGTGCAGCGCGATTTCTTCTCAAATGGGTTTTTTTTGCGACTTCTGAAATGTCACAAAAAAAAGTTATAGAGAAAATTCCACGATGACCTGTTTGGAGCAGCGAAACCCTAGAATCCAAAGCTCTGATACCAAATGTTATGAAACCAGCTCAAGAAAAGATAGAAAAGATAGATCAACGCCTTAGAATTCAGCCTCTTCGAGGGGGAAACCTCCTTTATATTACATAAATGAACTATTCTTTGATGATACAAATGACAAAACCTCTTTTCTATATATAGGAGTCTAAGGAGTCACAATATAATCTAGCCGACCTAACAATAATAATATAAAGCCAAAAAAATAACAATAGAGGGATTCTATGGGGCACAGAAATAACAATATGGGGGTAATAGGAGCACAAAAATATAAATAAGGGGTATAACTACAATAGTAATGGGGTAATCACTAGTATTATAGGGACCCAACAGTGTCATAGTTGCAGAAAGGACATCAAATCATTGTGAAAAAACAATGCAAGTTATAGATACAGATTGGTACTTATAAAGATGTGATATTGTGTGATGTAATTCCCATGGATGTATGCCATGTATTACTGGGAAGACCATGGCAATTTGATCAAAAATTTGTTCATGATGGGAGGAGAAACACTTATACTCTGGAGAAGGATGGAACTAAACATACATTGCTGCCATTAAAGGACGACGCTAACAAAGGAACACCTGGGAGTAGTGTTATGCTGATGAGTGGGAAGGAGTTCTTACAAGAGGTTGAAAAAGGTGAAGAAATGAATTTTGCTATCATAGGGAGACCTAAGGTAATTTTGACTTCCACAACTTAGACGATTTACCTGCGAAAATCAAAACTTTGTTGAATGATTTTGTTGATATTGTTGTGGATGAGTTGCCAAATGCATTGCCACCAATCAGGAGTATTAGTCATCATATTGATCTAATACCAGGAGCAAGTTTGCCAAACAAAGCAGCATACAGATTAACTCCTCAAGAGAACGCAGAAGTTGGAAGACAAGTGCAAGAATTGATAGATAAGGGGCTAATCAAAGAAAGTCTTAGTCCATGTGTTGTACCAACAGTACTCAGTCCAAAGAAAGGAGGTGAATGGCGAATGTGTACAGATTCCAGAGCTATAAACAAGATCACTATCAGGTATAGATTTCCTTTGCCATGCATGGATGATTTAATGGATTGTTTGAGTGGATCAAAATATTTTGCTAAAATAGATTTGAAGAGTGGATATCATCAAATAAGAATTTGAGAAGGCGATGAATGGAAGATTGCATTTAACACAAATAGTGGGTTGTATGAGTGGTTAGTGATGCCTTTTGGACTCACTAATGCACCTAGCACATTCATGAGATTGATGAATGAAGTTTTGAAGGAATATGCAGGGAAGTTTGTTATTGTTTATCTTGATGATGTTCTAATCTTTAGTAGAAGTAAAGAAGAACATCTAGAGCATCTTAAGTTGGTTATAAGAACTCTGTAGAAAGAGAAACTACTAATAAATCTGAAGAAATGTAGTTTCATGAAGGAAGAATTAATTTACTTGGGATTTGTGGTTTCTAAAGAAGGATTGAAAATGGATCCAGAGAAAGTCCAAGTAATTTGGAACTGGCCTATTCCGAGAAATATATTTGAGTTAAGGAGCTTCCATGATCTTGCAAGTTTTTACAGAAAGTTTATCAAAGGATTTAGTCAAATTTGTGCACCAATTCTTGAAACAATCAAGGAGACTAATCAACCATTCATGTGGACAGAAGCAGCAGACAGGAATTTTAAGTTACTGAAGGAGAAAATCATAGAGAAACCAGTTTTGGCTTTACCTAATTTTGAAAAGGTATTTCAAGTTGAAACAAATGCTAGTGGAGTTGCAATTGGAGCAATTTTGAGTCAGGAACAAAGACCAATAACATGCTTTAGTGAGAAACTAAATGAAGCTAAGAAGAAGTATTATTCTTATGATAAAGAATTTTATGCTATTGTACAAGCCTTGAAGAAATGGAGACATTATTTGCTGCCAAAGGAATTCATATTGTATTAAGACAATCATGCCTTACAATTCATCAATAACCAGCAGAAATTGAACCAGAAACATGCCAAGTGGGTAGAATTTTTGCAAATCTTCACTTTTGTGATAAAACAAAAGAGTGGTAAGTCAAATAAAGTCACTGATGCATTGAGCAGGGTAATTTTTATTGTGCAAGAATTCAAAGTGGGTGTTGTAGGATTTGAAGAAATGGTTGAAATGTATAAAGATGATGTAGATTTCAAAGATATCTATATAGCAGTTCAAAATCCAATAGTTCATAACAGAAGTCAGTGGTCAAATTATCTTATCCAAGGAGGGTTACTATTTAGAGGTAACAAGTTGTGCATTCCCAAATGTTCTATGAGGGAAACATAATAAAGGAGAAACATAGTGCGGGATTATCTAGTCACTTTGGACAAGACAAAACCTTTGCACAGGTAAACGCTTTTTACTATTGGCCAAAGATGCAGACTGATGTTAAGAAATTTGTTGAGAAGTGCAGGATATGTCAGCATGCTAAAGGGAGAAGCCAGAATACAGGATTTTACCAGCCATTGCCAATACCAAACCGACCATGGGATGCAATTAGCATGGATTTTGTTTTGGGCTTACCTAAAACTCAAAGTGGGAAAGATTCCATTTATGTTGTAGTAGATAGATTTTCCAAGATGGCACATTTCATTGCTTGTAAGAAGACTAGTGATGCAACACATATAGCTAATATATTTTTTTCAGAAATTGTAAGATTACATGGATTTCCTGTAAGTATTGTGTCTGATAGAGATACAAAGTTTGTAGGGCATTTTTGGAGAACTCTTTGGAAGAAATTGGGAGCTAACCTTAATTTCAGTTCAGCATACCATCCTCAAACAGATGGACAAACCGAGGTAGTAAACAGGAGCTTGGGAAACATATTGAGAAGTTTAGTGTATCAAAATCCTAAGCAGTGGGATTTAGCACTAGCTCAGGCTAAGTTTGCTTATAATGACACTCCAAACCGAAGTACTGGAATGAGTCCATTTCAGATTGTTTTTGGAATGAATCCAAGAGGTGTGTATGAGCTCAGGAATTTGGGTAAACAGGAGACAAGAAGTGAAAAAGCTGAAGAGTTTGTAGAACAGATGCAGAGACTACAAGAAGATGTCAAAGGCAGATTGCAGAAAAACAGTGGAAAATAGAAACAGACAACAGATATGAAAAGAAGAGAGAATGAATTCCAAGTGGGAGATTTAGTGATGGTGTATTGGAGAAAAGAAATATTTCCTACTAAGACTTACAACAAACTGAAAATGAAAATGATAGGACCATGTAGAATTATAAGAAATTTTTCAAGTAATGCTTATGAAATTGAATTGCCAGAAGGGATTGGAATATAACCTATATTCAATGTTGCAGATTTGTATCCATACAAAGAGGCAGAGACAAAACTACAGGAGGAAACTACAAGAGATGAAGTTCAAACTGTGAACTAGGAAGAACAAATGCGAAAGACAGCTAAGAAAGAAGTGGAAGTTGTTTTGGAGAAAAGAGTATCCAAAAGAACTAAAGGACGGACTTATTTCCAATATCTAGTCAAATGGAAAGGACAGCCAGTGGAGGATGCTAGCTGGTTGACAACAGCAGAATTGCAGAAGTATGGAGTAAGTCCTAAAAGTTTGAAGGATGATTCTTTTCTTCCCCAGTAGTCTGATGCAGGAGCATCCGAAGCAAGGAAAATTTTAAGGATGGAAAATTTTCTTGAAGTTTAAAACATTGGCGAATCTCACTAATCCCTAATATGCAAATTATAAATGTTTATTGATATATTTGTAAAATTAATCAAATTTATAATTATTTTATATATAGTCTCTATATAATGTTGGCGATTTTTAAGGTAAAATAATTTTATATTCTAAAATTTGGGCGAATCGTCTTTTATAAAATTGGAAATTGGCGAATCTTTTTTGTGGAAAAATCATGGAAAATTAGCCCACTGGGCGAACATTAAATTTAAGTTGGCTTGTAGACAATGGTGTCTTGTTGATGCAGGAGCATCCGGACTTACCCAACAATGTGAAATTTTGTTCACATGTTGTGGCTAAACAAGTTGAATTTCATTGACCTGATTGGTCAAAAGTCAGTTTTACTAAGAGGGTTAGATCTCTCAAGAAATGAATTGTATTTCATTATTGTAATAGTTAGAAATTGTCTTATTTTAGGTTCAAAGATAATTTGTTAGCATAGGTGTGTGGTAGAGCTAGGAATTAGAGATTTGATGTTATATTGATTAAAAATAGGGATTGAGTTGTTAGGAACAGAATAGAGTGATATTCGATTGATAAAAAGAAGGGAAAAAATGTAATGAAGAGGAGGATTGAGTGGAGCGAGAGCAAGAATAGTGTGTGGATTGTATGTTGAAACAAACGTATTTTCTTATGTTGTAATCGAGCCAAGGTCGAGACTCTGTAACAGATATTATATTAATGAAAATGATTCAGCTTGTATTTGTATTGTAATCCTGGTGCAAACTCTTGTTTCTTTCGGCGTGCCCGCAAATAGACAGTAAACCAGGTATTTTCTGTAATTTTACATTTAACGCAGATCTTAGTAGTTGTGGGTTTTCTGTATATTAAGATTAAATCAGGTTCAATTAGCATTAAGCGTTAATTTTGTGATTAAGCACTAAAATTAGTCATTAAGGGCTTTGCTTAATTTAACGCATGTGGTTATATCCAAGAGTGGGTTTTAAACAGTGAAAGTGGTATTTCGGGTGGACCAAAAGCTGTAAGCTGTATTTTGAGGAAGGCCTCTGATTCCACTCAGCGGAGGACACGTAGCAGTGAGGAGGAGAGAGGAAACCGCTTTTTAGGGCGGGTACTCTCCATGCAAGTTGTTCACCCAAAATCCTTGTGAACCATTGGATTTGGCGTGAGTTGATTGATGGTGGAGGACCCACGAATAGCTTTGATTTTCGGAGTGAATATTGACTGTTGGATCAATTAGATTGCGATCTACGGTGAATCACGAGCACTTCTATTTAAAAAGGGGAAATCATTGTTTTGGGCCTTTTTCAAAAGGCATTCCGGTTATAAAGGAAAAGGTCAGATTGCTAAAGAAATGTTGAAACGCGGGGTGATTGTTGAGACCTCTCAAACGATTAATTCTTGCACTTGTTTTGGAAAACCCTCTTTTGTGAGAAAGAGTTAGGATTTATTTCTTTCTCCACTTGTTTTCCCATTGATTTCTTCCTATCTTCATACCTTAACATGGTGGTCACTTGTCGACTATGTTGTTTATGTTTCTTCATTTTGCATACAGAATTGAATGTACAGTGGGATCAATGATTCTCTTCAGCACGCCTGGAAGTTATTTTCATACAAAAAACTATTTCATTGTCAACCCTTTTATGAAGACGTTTAGAAATGTTGGACTTCTTAGTGTTGGGGAGTGAGGATTCTTCTCTTTATTTCAAAAATGCAGTCCAGGAAATTATGAATGGGTGTTTTTGAAACATGTTTGTGAAAACATGGACTCACATTTTCTCATTTGCAGTAGTGTTGACAATGTTTGGAAGAGGACAGAGCTTCCATATGGTGGTGTAACTCCACCAAAGGAGGCTATATTCTTTGAAGAAAAGTTTTATTGGGTATATCTAGACAGAGATTATGAATATTACCCTACTTATGGTTACACTATCTACTAGTTGGAATTGAACATAAATAATTGGGGTTATTCGTTTGTTCCTATTGTTGACATACAATGTATGTCATTAGGGTTATACAAGAATCAACTTGTTTGTGTTGTTAATAATGGTGGCACATCTATTTGGTCACTTGAAAAGATAGAGAATTTTGAATTTGGTCGACTATCGAAAGAGAAAAGTTTGGAATATTTTGAAGATGATTGGGGACACAGATGGTCGTTGCTTGAATCTGTCTCTTTGGATATAAATACTAAATGTGCATGTTATGTACTTGTGCACATAGTTGGAGAAAAATTCCTTATGCTTGGTTGGTCTAGAGTGAAGTTAAAGTTGTATTATTTACTGAGTGGACTATGAAAAACAACAATTCTTGATGGATTGTCCGTGCTTGAAGCGTCATGCTTCTATCTACAAACGGTTGAATAATTTGATAATGTCATTGAAAATGGAAATCTTTTTCACTGATTCCTAATGAATTTTCTTTTGTTGACATACCTCCACTACCTGTGGATGTATTCAATTAGCGTTTGAGGCATGAACATGTTCTTTTTTGTGTATTACTGAACACCATATGTATGTTTAATGTTTTTAAATATTTTTTTGAACATCATTGTAATTCACATTTTGAAGTTATATTAAGGAGATAGCCTCATGGTTCTATCTACAAATGGTGGACGATTTTGATGATGTCATTGAAAATGGAAATGTATTTTCGGTTATTCATAATGGAGATTTTTTTCTTCACATAGGTGTAGTATTTGTGGATGTATTGATTTAGCGTTTCAGGCTTCAACATGCTTGTTTTTTGATAATGCAGAAGACCTTTTGTATGTTTTGATTTTTTTTAAATCATTGTAATTCATATTTTAAAGTTATATTGATGGCTTACGTATGGTAAATTTCAAATGCAGTTCTTATTTCTTTGTTTTAATTTTTTCAACTTGTTTTTCTATCGATTATGTGTAAGGGGAACATTTTTGTATGTGTTCCGAGTTTGCCATGGGAAACATAATTTCTCAAATATTCTTCTCTGCACTTTTATTAGTTTTTAGTTATTTCAAGATTATAGAGTATGTATTAGCATGAAATGGAATTGTGAAATGAATTTTCAACTTAATTTAACTTTATCATAGAGATGTTGAGTGAAATAAGGAGCAACAGTGGTCTGAAACAACATCCCTCTATTGCTTCACGAAAACAATTAAGTGAATACCAATGACAGTGGTATCAGCAGAATAAGGAAGTGATTAAAGCACAAATAAGATCTATGTATCAACGAAAGAAAAGAGCTTTAGTGAATGATGAAGAAGGAGGACCTGTAAATGGTAAGTATGAAAAGAGTGGTGGTTTTCTTTAGTGAAAATTGTGTTTTGATTGTCGTTTCATTTCATTCTTATCATCTGAAAGAACTTATATTTTTTGAAGGTTTACTAACTTTTCTCCTTTTTCCGAATATTGTGTTTCAAAAGAGAGTCTTCGTATGAACAACAATGGTATTTCCTATGAAAACAATGAAACAAATGCAGTTTGTGGAGTTCATTAGATTTGTAGGAATGAGGAATTTCCTGAAATGGTTGAAAATTTGGGAGACTATGTTGGCGAAGAGGGCTAAGCATTTCTTGGTAGCGACTATACTGTTAATATAGATACCCCTCCTGACTCTGTCTGTAATGTGTTCGTTGGAACAATGTAGGGAGTTCATTTTTCTTTTTCTTTTGCATTTTTTTTCTTCTACATCTAAAATTTTTACCGTTATCTTTTTTCCCGTATTGTTTTTTCATAACAGTGTCAAAATCATTAGTAACTAACAAATAGATTCGGAAGCAATCAAACCTTTATTTATTCCTGAATGCGAGGGTCAATGACCAACTTTTCAAACTTCAAGAAATGATGAAATATACAATAATAGTAATTGTTAGTTTAGAAACTTTCGTCTGTACGTAGTAGAACATTTTGTTTGCATTTTTGTTTGGTTTGTTGTTGATTCTCTCAAAATTTTGGTCTTCTTCCATATATATTCTCAGATGTTCTATGTTTTCGAATATTGTGTTTACATAGGGACCCTTGAGAGAGATGAGAAACTTGGGGGCTATGATAATGGTGCAACAAATGTTATAATGGAAGATAGAGAATCTGATTCCAGAGAAAAAGTTGTTGTGTATGATGTTTTTGGTGATAGTAATATGCTTGTTACAATGGTTGATGATTTGGGAAATGTTGGAACCAATATTTGTCGACATAGCTCTACAAAGAATATTGTTGAAGCTGAAGAATGTGAGAATAATTTTCCTCTTTGCAGAGCACATGTGCTTAATGCATATTTATTTTCAAAGGTTTAGTGGTTGTCAATATTAAATTTATATTGTTTTACGAATGTCTTTGTTGATGTTTTTTTACAGAATTTTGTTCAGCTGAATAGTGGTCGACAAAGAAATTTGCAAGAAACGCAAGCAATATCAATTCGACCACTTGCACATGGACGATGCAACAATGAAGAAAATGTAAATTTTTTTTGTTATATTAATATAAATTTGATTTTTTTTGTAGATATTTTGTTCTTACAAACATTATTTTCTTTGTTCCAAGCAGAATTTGGTCAGGTGTAATGAATATAGAAGAATGATTTCCCATTCTGTTATAGAAATAAATGATATAACCAATACTCCAGTTCCACGAGTTGTTTCGCATGATCGCCAAGCTAGAATGGTGTTTCGTAGAGAAAATGAAAGTGTTCGGTATCATTTTAGCGAACAAATGGTTGATGTGCATAAAACGTTTCGGTCGAGGATTGATAGTTTGGCTTCTATGCATATGTGCCATGTATGTAATGAATGTTATCTTGGTATACAAGTTGTTAGATTGCACGAGGGGCTGATTTGTAAAAGATGTAAGTTTGAGAAAGGTGCTCATCGCTTTTCTCACTTTAACAACATGGATCCAGGTGAGCAGCCTGAGGTTCTAAGAGTTTTGACACAAGTTGAAGAGATGCTAATAGCGTGGGTAAATCCAATATTGCAAGTAACACATGCTTGTGGTGGTCAATATAAATATAGCATCCACATGATATGTTTTCCACAAGATATTTCTTCAATTGCAAAGAAGCTTCCATGACGTGTTGAAGAACTATATTTTTTATTGTAACAAGGTGAGGTGTACAATCTGAATGCTATTAATGCTATGTGAAGAGACAACGTGCGATGTATGTGTTGCGTTATAAAATTGAAATGGGCAAGTACTACAGGGATGTCGAAATTGACATGGATTCAGTTGCTTCTCTCCCGAAAATACTGATTGATGTTTCTAGCAGGCTAAAATATGTGGATAATCATGTTAATGATATACCTAGGATGGAAACAAAAATTTAAATAGATGGGGCTAATTTTTTTCATTGTCACCCATCACTCTTTATTTCTCGGTTGCCTAATGAATCCCTGGAAGTTGTTCAAATCATAAGATTTATTGAGAATGGAAATAACACATTCGTTGAACCAATAGATTTGCCAAATATTGGTACATCTCCCATTAATGAATATAATACTGAAGGACAATTCGATCTGGTGTTCCCCACTTTATTCCCTACAAGTGATGCGGATTGGTTGCATCCTCGAATTTTCAATGTTCAAATGCATGAATATGGTTTTCATCTGTTGAGATTTTATAATCAGAGGTTTGGAAGCCATCCTCGCTTTTGATATTTGTTTTTGAATATGATTATGTGGCATCGTAGTCAGGGAACAACTTCATTTTTTTTAAGAAAAATATTCATGAAAATGTGTCTGCAACTGTTCAGGAGTTGTATCAACAACTTTATGATTTGCCAATAATAAGTTGGGTAAGAAATAATGCATTTTAGATATTGTCTTAGGGGTACAAGAGCTTATTGGACAAAGTTTCATTCTAAATTAACTGATATGATCAACCAATTGGGTTGCCCTACTTTTTTTTTACATTGAGTGCAGCTGACATAAAGTGGTCTTATTTGCATAGTGTTATGCCTTCAAGCAGAGATTCTGATCGATAAAGTGAGCATGCCAGAAATATTCAAAATGTTATTCGGTACCCGCATCTTGTTGTTATGTACATGCACCAAAGATTCAATATCTTATGTGACATAGTCTTGCAGAGATATCTTGGTGCTAGAGACTTTTGGTATAGGTTTGTTGTTCTTCCTTTCTGACAATTTTATAATGATTTGAAGGAAAATGTATGTTGTTATGATTGCTTATTATATTTTAATTGCATGTTTTCAATATTTTCAGGTACGAGTGGCAACATAGAGGTTCTAACCATATCCACAGTTTTTTGTGGTTACCTAAAGCATCAGATATGGAAACATTGGGTTAGTCCAATGTGACTATTGTTGCTGTAGCAAAGTGGTACTTTGATAAATATGTTACATCATGGAGATGACATGATCCCTCCACCTTTAAATGATGATCCATGTGTTTTGAACACTGAACAAATTTTTTCTTGTAATGCCAAAGAAGATTATGAGCATTTAGTTAGCCGTGTGGAAAGGCATACAAAATGCAGTGTTGATTCTTGTTTATGTAAAAAAGGGTTTTTTATTTCATGTCATTATCATGCTCCATGGGAGGTTTGTCTGGAGTCAACATTGTCGATAGATGAAAAAGGGAGAAAGAAGTATGAACCAACACAAAATGATGACCGTTTAAATGTTCACAATGTTGATGTTTTAACAATGTGGTGAGAAAATGTTGATTGTCAGCCAGTTCTTTCTCGACATCAGGTTTTAAATTATATTTCAAAATATGCTTCAAAGGCAGAGAGAAGTTCTTAAAGTTATCATGAAATGTTGACCAAAGTTACTGGTGGGAGTGAGTGTGAGGCTCCTATATTATCTGTGTATAGAAGGTTCCTTGTTGAGACGCTTGTTGAGCGTGACATTTGATCTCAAGAGACGTGCCATTTATTGCTAAAGTTGCCCCTTATTGTCTGTAGTAAGAAATTATTCTCCTTGAATGTTGGAAAGAAAGTGTACCAAATGGTTTCACTGCATTCTAATGAATTTTTGTGCGTAAATGATTTCCTTCAGGTTTATCAAAACTAACCTATTTTTTAGAACATTTATGCTTGATAGAAACAACAAGATCATGGAGTTTTAAGGAGAAGCATAGGAAGGACAAATGGAGTCCACGTGATAAGCATACTATCATTCGTGTTTGGCCACGGTTTTATGTTGTTCCTGATGAGGGTTTAGAAGAGTTTGAAACATTTTTCTGGAGTGAGTTCCTTTTATACAACCCATTTTGTGACGTTGGTTCAGATATTCGGTTGTATACTGAAAGTATGGTTGAGGGTTGGAGAAATTGGAGATATCATGTGTGGCATGTTGATTGAGGCCCTTTCCCAAATGAAGGTGATGAAGAGGATGTGGAGCCACATATACATGAATAAAATGTTGATCGATATTTTGAAGAGTGGCAGGTTTTTCATGGTTAGTTCCTCCAAGTTGTGTAAACATTTCAGACCTTGATAATCTTGGTAGAAGGGACTTTGATGTTGATTATAATTCACAAAAAATGATGATGTCAAATGATTTTTTAGAAGAAGGGGTCAATTTTGTAAAACATGCACAATTTGCAGGTGTTTTGAATTTTGGGTTCGTTACGGACACATATTTGTCGCCTTCGTCTCTATCAGAAAAACAACTAGCTGCTTTTGAAATTATTTTTCGACACTTTGCTAATGGAAAAAATGATGGTTCTTTGAAAATGATTATTCCAGGTACTTTTGGAACAGGGAAGTCTTCTCTCATTGGGTGTATTTCTCATGCTCTTTCTAGTGAAACAACGAATGGAAAAAGTCCATTTTTATTGCTTGCTCCAACTGGTATTGTTGCTTTTAACATACGTGGGAAAACAATACATTCTACTTTAAAAATCCTATAAAAGATATGAAGCCACTATGTGGGCAGGCTTTGGCAGTGTTCTAAGAGGAAATGAGACATGTTCGATATATATTTATTGATGAGATGAGCTTTCTAGGTCCAAGTCTATTCATACAAATAGATTCTCATTTGCAAGAAGCCTTTCCTAAATAAGGACTACCTTTTTGGTGGTAGGTCCATCATTCTTGTGGGCGACCTTGCCCAGCTAAGGATAAACCCTTGTATGATGGTAGAATAGCTAGGAAAGTTTTGTGGGAAATCTTGAAAATTGTAGTGGCTCTGGACAAAATTTATAGGAAGTAAAGAGATGATCCAAGACAAGCATATTTTCACAATATTTTAACCAATCTTAGAAATGCAAAGCCTTCTCTTGCTGATTGGGATTTTCTTATGATCCGTGTTGATAGTTGCTTGGATCTATATGTTATAGACATTTTTGTGCCTTACAGCTCTAAGCATGAAATGTCCATAAACCAAGGGATCCTAAGTCCCTAAAAGTGTTGTTCCTGCCCCTAAAGGAACAAGGTCAACAAACTACAGCTTCTCCCATAAGTTCTCCACCAGAAACTGCTCAAAAACAGTCAAATCAGGATCATTTCAGCTGCTCCACTAGCTAGCTGCGTTGCATAGCACCCCAGTACACTAGCTAGGTGTGTTGCAACGCACCTAAATGCACTACCAGGGTGCGCTGAGCGGGAAATGACAAATGGCAGTGTCATTCCGCGAGGTGGACAGACAATGGAAGCTTCCAGAATCTCCCCCAATGACACTTTCCTCACTGAGTTCGACCAAGGATGAGTAAGAGGCTCTCAGTCTCCAAGTGGAAGCAAGAACTAACGGAGAGAGGCCACAAGTCAAATCATAAGCTGACTCATCCTCTCTGCATACATCTATATATGGATCCCTCATCCCAGAGATCCAGAGGCTGGAATTTTGTACTTTGCAGAGAATTGTTGTTGGTTTTGAGATAGAGATCAGTGCATTGGGTGATTTATGCTTTGTTGGAGGTGAAGAGGGGATTCCTTTGCTGGGGGGTTGATGCTGGATCAGGAATCATCGGTTGTAACTCCTCCTGGACCTTCTTGTTATATCAATAAAACTATTTGAGTTTCTCCTACATGCTTGTGTATCAATGATGTTTTGTTATATTTGCGTGTTTAGCTTGAATCTGATCCTAAGCTATTTATGAATGTAAATCTATGTCTTTGTGTAGTTTTCTTCTTCTGTGATCTTGCAGGAACTTGGTGAACCTGGGCAAGTAAGGGAGCAGGTAGCTGGAAGCTGTCAAAGAGGAGAGAGATTGGATCAAAGGACTAGCGCAAGACACAGGTTGGTTCATCCTATTCCTCTTCGTTTACAGATCATAAAGAAGAATACGAAAGCAGTTTTCCTTGTTTGTTGCTAAGGCACTGTCACACCTTAGTGGGATAGGGGCGTTCTGAGTAGACACCTTTCCCGTCAACAAAATGGCGACTCCGCTGGGGATCGTGTCTAGTTAGTTTGTTTGTGTTTCTCTTGTTGTTTGTTTCATAAACACAGAAGTAGCAATCGAACTGCATTTGCCATTATCAAATGCAAAGTAGACACCTGCTACTTCAATCCATTCACTGGATTTGTTTATGATTTGAACAGCTGGATCACAAATGATCTGATTACCCTTTGTGATAGCTCTTAGACCTCCTTTAAATCCACCCTCTGATTGTGCATTACTGATTGCTTTTACTCGGCCAAGATCCATAGATTAAACTGCAAACCGTGACCCAGAACCCGGATAGAAGTCTCGTTTCTGCCCCAGCGCAGGCACTGTGAAGAGACTCTTCATTTCAACACAGTTCCCGAGAGGGCTACCTGTGCTGCAATTCAGTTTCTCTGTGTAACAGGTGAGCTGATCAGCCTAGCCCTGTGCAGCTGAGGTTCTTTGCTTCATTTTTTCAGTTTTATCTCTGATTTTTGCAGCCTGTGATCAGTGTGTATCTGTTTAAAAACCCCTTTTCTTTGCCTTAATTCCGCCTCCTTTGTACAAAAAGACTGTAGATTTTCTTTGTGTGTTTGTTACATTATTTACAGTTTTCCATTGAAAAAGTAGAATAGTCATACTGTCGTCCTTGGATTTAGATCTATCGTAAGTGTCGATTTTGATCTTAGGAGAAAGTTTATTTGCTGTTGACAGTCGATTATGCTTTTACTTTTACCTTTGGTTTGAATTTGTCACTTTCTAGTGTCGAAACGAGTGTTTATTTCAAAATCATAAAGTGTCGTAATCTTCTCTACCTTTTGATTTCGAAAAGAAGCTTGTTTGTGTTTGTCGCTTGAAAGCAAATTCAGATTTGTACATCAACTTTCTTTTTAGGCATCAATATTAAGAAAGTGAAAACAAATACATGCATATGTGCATTTGCATATTGATAATCTGTTTGGCTTGATTTAGGAAAAGTGCATTTATAGTGTGCTCTTTGCTCTTTGAGAAAAGATTGTGTCTTTCTTTTCCCCTTGTAGCTAGGATTTTCATTGCTAAAAAGAGATAAAAGTTTGCTTATCATCTTTAGATTGCATTTTAGGAATTATATCTACATCTCGTGGTGATCCCAAAAAGCAAACTTCTAAGAAAGATCAACTTAAAATAAATTGAATGAATCTAACAACGCTTTGGAACTTAACGCACAACATTTAGAGGTCTAGGCTAGAGACGTATTCCAGCGTCGTAAAGCCTGGTAACTGTTGTCCTCACTGATGGTTGGGTGATTCGTCCACTTTGAGACGATAAGTTCCAGTACGGACTTGTGCTCCCACGTACCGTCAAGTATATATTGGGAGACCCCTATGGGCTTAAAACCTTTTATCCATAGGAAGCCGTGTCGGCCGCCCTACTGATCGCAATGCACCGAACACAGCATTCGGGAAGATTGACTGCCGTACCGTAAAAAGTATTCTGCAGTTTTGCGATTGGTTTGGTACTCCCTCTACCTAGATCTCCAGAGCAGTCCCTTTCGTTCCTTTTCAGACTCCTTAACGGAAAAGGTCCATCTGAGCACTTGTCACTTCAGGCTCATTAAAAATCGAAGGAGACTAGAGTCATCTTTTGTTTTTTCTCGACTCTTTAAAATTGAAAAAACAAGTTGTGTCAAAGCGTCTTAAAATTTATTTTAAACGGAATATTCACCCCCTTTTCCTACGTTGATCTTAGGTTGAGAAAATGGAGTCTACCAACCAAGGAATTCCCCTTGGTGGAGATCCTAGTCCCTTCTCCTCTTGGGGAGATGTTGGTGCACCACATATGGCCACATTGTCACTTCCAGGACTGACAATTGGCTTGCCAGTCTGGCTCTTCTCAACCAATGTCGTTCAGAACACCACTATTCCTGAACAATCGAATCAGCAATTAGACGAGTCCAGAGTTGCCCACCAACCTTCTACTTCCTCTAATTCTCCCTCTCCCCCTTCCTCTTCGCTTGATGGGGCTAGCAAAGCCAAAAGTCAAGTTCCTAAAGAGAAGAAGGAGAATAAGAAGAAAGAGAAGAAGAAGAAGGAGCCAAAGGCGAATGGGGGAAAATGAGTTTCGTCTAACGAAGATCCACACACTGCACCGACCAGGCCTAAATCGCCATGTGTCATTTGCAAAGGAGACCACTTTCACAGAGATTGTCCTTGCATCCCCCGGATACTAAGGGACTGGTCTCCTCGTTTGCACAATCCGGTGTCATCAACCTCTGATGATCATGTTGAAAGCACACCGTCAACTAGCGAAAGTGAAGCCCCAGGACAAAGAGGGAAAGCTAGATTTCCCTGTAAACTGTGCGAAGGCAATCATGTCGTCCATCGTTGTCCCTTCTTAGACGAAGCGAAAAGAGTTTTGGATGATCGTCCGGTTTCACCGTTACGACTTCCTCCTGGATATAAAAAACTCTTGCCGAGTCCGTCGCTAGTTGAGAATCCAACTGGCCCGCTCAAGTGGTTGGCTGAAGCGCCTATCATTGAAGATAAACCATCTGAATCTATGCCAGACGAAAGTCAAAAGGTCGAGGCGGCAGTTGACCCGGTCTTACCTTCAGAGGTTTTATCTTCGGATGATACAGTCACTGAAGAGAACAAGGATGACACCGTCCAAATTCTCTTCATCAACACAGACTCCGACGAACATGGGGGCAGTTTACCCATTCCCTTACCGCAGGAGGGAAGTTCGTCAGAGCCATACCCGGCCGTCTACTCGGTCCCACCTCCAAGCAACCTAGTTGTCTCCTTCGACTGGAATCAACTAGGCAGACCCCATTTACCAGCAAGCATACCATTCTGAATTATCGTTCAAATATATAGAATGGTCATGGTTGGTACCATCATAGATGAGGGGGCTTCTGTGAGTATCCTTTCCTCTATTGCTTGGAAAGTGCTTGGTTCGCCATCGTTGTTGCCTGAGATGAGAAATCTGACAGGCTTTGATAAAGGAACCAGTCGACCTTTAGGGATCCTTCCCAATGTGCCCATAACATTGAGAGGGAAGACAGTTCAAATGAACGTAATGGTAGTTCAAGGACCCTTGGATTATAACCTACTCCTTGGACGAGACTATATTTATTGCATGGGAGCCATCGTCTCCTCACTCTTTAGAGTAATGTGTTTTCCGCACGAAGGAAGAGTGGTCAAGCTCGTGGACCAGCTTTCATTTCCCGGATCATGCATAGCAAATAGTCATATACCATCCCTAAATGGTCTCTTCGCGCAAGAAATGTCTCAATCTCCAGTCCGTCCTCCCGATGAGCGCGAGTGATTCGGAGGGATATGACTGAAACCCAGGGGGCATGCGTCCTGGTCTGCCTCGGCAGGAAAACTTCGGGTATAGGGTAGGTTTCCACGGGAGAATATGACTAGTCTATACCCCGTCCGTCGGTGGAAAAGGGGTTATTCTAGAAAAAGATTCTTTTGTCAAAGTTATGTGAGTTGACAGAACTGAGTCAATCACCTTTGTTTATCTCGGTAGACATCGCCGAAGAAGTGTTTTGTTTGCACTGCGAATCGAGCAATCTTTGGGTAACCTGTAAGAGGTAGGCCTCTCCCGATAGAACAAATGTTTTGTCTGCAAATTGAGGGGTAACCTTGAAACCATATTTTATACCTGGGGGCATGCAAACCTTTTGGAGTGTAAGCGAAGAGCGGTTATTTATCTGTTTTTTGGATTAATCGTTTCCTAACTTGCATAAAGAAAGGATGTGGGGCAAAAATCTAAAAGTTGCCGTTTTATATGAGACATTCTTATCATATGACTGGATTAATCGAGCAGTTTTAGCACATAGTTCAAGCTCGTTAAAAAATAAACATAAGACATGAGCAAGTGTTTCCACCCGCGTTTAAGCTCATTAAAAAATGAACTATTCCCCGGTAAATAACCACCGTGAATGAAGCATTTCAGCCATTAAAGCCTTGGTCGTGTTTGCACCGTCACCTCCACTTTTCCATTGGCCGATCATTCACCTCCATTTGATTGTTTACCCATTTTGAGGAATAGCTGCGAAGAGTGATTTCACTAGCCATCCTTGTGACACTGTCGTGATTGGAAAATTCCAACCATTACCTGGAATCAGCTGCTACCCATTTTATCACTCGTTCCTCAAAAGACGAGTCTTCTTTAAGCTCTTTTCAACTGACTCGTAAAATATGAAAAGATTGCCAAGTTTTGGCCTTCCAGCTCGTTAAAGCGACCGAAAGTGCTATCCCTCCTCTAGATTTTAATATTTTTGGACCTGAGGGATTATTGCACAAAAAGATCGAGCGCTTGTGTTGTCGACTCGTTAAATCTATCGAAAATTCATCCCTTCTGTATTGTTTTATACTTTTTCGGACTTAAGGGATTAGATGACGAAAAAGGAATTTTGGAGTTACCTTTACGTACCTTTTCAGACTCTCTAAAAATGAAAAGGACCGAGTTATCTTTATCGTTAAACTCGTTAAAAAGATTAATAGCGACAAACTTGTCTTTAGACGAGAACGAGTTTCACTATCGCTAGGCTCGTTAAAACATAGCGATGGGTTTGCCCGAAGGGAAAATTATAGAACAAGCATATGTTATCCTCCTCAAGCTTGACAAAAATAAAGAGGTACTCGTCAGCAATGACTGGGGAAAAATTGGGAAGAAACTCAAAGAATCTTTATTGGTAGCAAGTCGCTCTTGAACATGACACTTCCACTCCGTGCCTGAGTCGGGTTGGGTTGTTTCATTCACTGGTCACATCACCATGGTCACGCCATACCATCCACATTTGGGGTAAATTCTACCAATCCATCACACAAGTGTCGCCGACATGTTCAAGAGAAGTCATCCAGAGAAGTCACCCGTGTCCCATCCACTACCATACATTATACTTCATTCCTTCATGACCGTCATCCTGAACCATATATCATCAAATCGTTTTCACCTCCATCAAAATCATTTGCTCCGTTCTGTGTCATTGATGTGGGATTCATCAAGGCCCTCCTTTGACGGATCGCTTCTTGTCGACATCAGCTCATTATCCAAGAAGTTGATCTAGGAACACCCCATTCAGTACTTTGAAGCTTGCATGCCTCAATGGCAAGTTTCTCACTTCTGGCGACAAGTATACATCAATGACCTTCGACCGAAAGATTTTGCGTGGTGTTCGACGCCAAGTCCCTTATTCACACCACGTGAATTGTACTGCAGTACCTTGGGGGTCATCATCATTATCGGTGATTCCTCTCGCGCGTGTTAACAGTTTACATCATCAACTAGTAATCAAGCGATGTCTTTCCATGTTCGACTTCAAAACATTTTTCACATGGATCGACTTGTACTTCGAGTGAAGATCGAATGAGATTGAAGACCCCGGATCTAGTTTCATCCATCCGGGCTGCGATATATATTCAGGAAAAATAAAGACATCGACATGCACAACATTGCAGCACAAAAAATCATCCTACCAAAAGGATGATGACTTCATCAGAATCATCAGTCTACCATCAGACGATTGTCTGTCCTGTGTACATAAAAATGAATTTATAAAGCTGAGCATGGGAATGCCTGCCTCAGCTAGATCATGAACACAGTATGAAGATAATGTATTGTATTGTATCTTATTACAGGTCTCCTTCCAGCATTGAAAGAACTTCGGATCCTCCTAATAAAGCATTTCACCCGATAAACGGCCTCATACTTTAGGGGGCAACTGTTATAGACATTTTTGTGCCTTACAGCTCTAAGCATGAAATGTCCATAAACCAAGGGATCCTAAGTCCCTAAAAGTGTTGTTCCTGCCCCTAAAGGAACAAGGTCAACAAACTACAGCTTCTCCCAGAAGTTCTCCACCAGAAACTGCTCAGAAACACTCAAATCAGGATCATTTCAGCTGCTCCACTAGCTAGCTGCGTTGCATAGCACCCCAGTACACTAGCTAGGTGCGTTGCAACTCACCTAAATGCACTACCAGGGTGCGCTGAGCGGGAAATGACAAATGGAATTGTCATTCCGCGAGGTGGACAGACAATGGAAGCTTCCAGAATCTTCCCCAATGATACTTGCCTCACTGAGTTCGACCAAGGATGAGTAAGAGGCTCTCAGTCTCCAAGTGGAAGCAAGAACTAATAGAGAGAGGCCACAAGTCAAATCATAAGCTGACTCATCCTCTCTGCATACATCTATATATGGATCCCTCATCCCAGAGATCCAGAGGCTGGAATTTTGTACTTTGCAGAGAATTGCTGTTGGTTTTGAGATAGAGATCAGTGCATTGGGTGATTTATGCTTTGTTGGAGGTGAAGAGGGGATTCCTTTGCTGGGGGGTTGATGCTGGATCAGGAATCATCGGTTGTAACTCCTCCTGGACCTTCTTGTTATATCAATAAAACTATTTGAGTTTCTCCTACATGCTTGTGTATCAATGATGTTTTGTTATATTTGCGTGTTTAGCTTGAATCTGATCCTAAGCTATTTATGAATGTAAATCTATGTCTTTGTGTAGTTTTCTTCTTCTGTGATCTTGCAGGAACTTGGTGAACCTGGGCAAGTAAGGGAGCAGGTAGCTGGAAGCTGTCAAAGAGGAGAGAGATTGGATCAAAGGACTAGCGCAAGACACAGGTTGGTTCATCCTATTCCTCTTCGTTTACAGTTCATAAAGAAGAATACGAAAGTAGTTTTCCTTGTTTGTTGCTAAGGCACTGTCACACCTTAGTGGGATAGGGGCGTTCTAAGTAGACACTTTTCCCGTCAACACTATAGCAAGGATTTTGTTTTATTTTTCTGTTCACTTATTTGCGACGAAGAATCTTGTCAATTTGCACAATCAAAAAATGCTTTAACCATTAAATTCTCCTATTGTGAGATGTGTTCTGGAAAGCAGTAGAACATAAATAAGTGATAGTGATGATGATATATTTGAGCGTGAAGTATTGTTATCTCGTGGAGAACGCATGATGTTAATGTGTAATTTGTGGGTTCAAGTTGGTCTCGTTAATGGTGCACTTGGATATATTAAAAATATTTTCTTTGCGCTCGGTTCAAAGCCGCTACAACTTCCACAATTTGTTACAGTTATTTTTGAAAAGTATTGTGGTGTTCCATTTGATAACGATTTTCCAATTCGTGTACCCATTCCACCTGTTCTTAGGGGGAATATGAGGTAAATTCCTTTGAAAATGGCATGGGCGTTGACAATACACAAATCATAGCGTATGATTTTTCAATGAGCCACTGTAGATATTGGAGACAAAGAAATGCAGGGTCTAACATTTACAGTTATGTCAAGAGTGAAATCAATAGATGGTTTGTGGATTTCACCACTTTTTTCTTTTCAACTTTATGCAAAAATGAAAGATAGTGCATATGTTACACTTAGAAAGAAAGAGGAGGAGTGATTAAAGTTAATGTCATTTTTGGGGTATTTATCTTCAATACAGTTTACTGTTTATGAATTCTTTTTTAAGTAAACTGATTATTTCAGAGAAATTGTTGTTTGATTTCTTGAATTGTAGTTGTTTGCGTGTTTTTTTGTCCTTCTTTTGAATCCTTTTATATTTATGTTTTAATAAGAAATAAACAAAATCATAAATGAATAGTTTTGTTTTTTTTAATTTGTTCTCTTTGAATGTACTGATTTTAATTGTATATTTTTGTCAATGATTCATAGATATGGATTACATTGATGCTAATTATTACATCAGAGCGATTAATTCTATTACAAAAACCATTAGTTTTGTTACTTTTATTCATGCAAGGTTTGATATAAGGCATGGCTTCCATCCTTATTTTGTCGATGAGCATATCCGTGTTTTGAGTGGAATGAAATCAGATGTTCAAACTTTATATCATTTGCACCAAAGAGAATCAGGGAGGAAGACGAGAAGGGACTACATTGAAAGCATGAAGTATCATGATCATTATCCTGCTGATTTGAATTGATGTTTCTTTTGCCACTGCTCTAGTTGTGTTTTGGAAGAGGCTGCTATGAAATAATTGTGTTGTGGTCGAGTGTTGAGAGTTGAATTTTGTTGTCAAATGTGGTGTTATTGTTATTATTATTTCTTTCAATGTTACTAAACTTTGGATTGTTGTCATTGGTCCTGTAATGTTTAAAATTTCATCTCATTTCTTTGTTGCATTGTGAGCAATATTTTTAGAATCATGAATGCTCGTTAGTGATTGACAACAATTGTTGTTGATGTCGAAATTTATGTTCTCTTCAATGTATTTAGTTTTTCCGATGCTTATACTTAATTAGTGACATTATTTTATATTTTTAATTAACAACATTATTTTAGCAACATTTCACATTCGTTAATGTTATAGTTTTGTATTTTTATTTTAGTTGTTAATTTTTATGTTAGAAAATTATATATTGCGGAGCAATGGAATACATAAAATATTGCAGAAATATAAACACAAAAAATGCATAAAACAAGAGAGACACAGATATACATGGTTCACCCAATTTGGGCTACGTCCACCCCGAACAGCCAGTCCTTCCTTTCTATTATCTAGCAAAATGAAGGGACACAACCTACAGCAGATCCGCTGTAATATCCTCTGTTTTCTCTCAGAGTCTCGCCTCTCTGTTTCTTGCTTAGAGAATACACATCTATTACACAGCCTCAAATACAATGCCCTCATACAAAGAGAGGGGGTTGCCTTCTAGGGAAAAAAAAAAAAAACCCTAAACTAAACATAAGTTCTACCGTCAGATCATCCGCCTAATGAATGGCCCAGATTGACTAGAAATTACTATACTTTTACAAGGCAATTTTACATCTATTTTTGGCTTCGGAGGTGCTGCCCCCGAGCCCCCGTCGGGGGACCGCTGGCCCCCGGACCCCCCAGCCGGGGGGGGATCGGCCCCCCCGCACCCCCCCGCGTGGAGGGGTGTACAAACTTTCTGGGGAATACATCCGGCTGAAACAAACACCTCTGAACAATCATGCTCCACACACAACAATCTCCCACTTGGAGAATGAGTGTAGCAACTCCACCACTGCTTCATTTGTTGGACAATGACTCCTTTTTGGACCTGGCTGTTTCTCATCTTCATCGTCATCCTTGAAGACCAATTGAAACTGAGCATGTTCTCAGTTTCTCCCTGGTTACAACTTTTGTTAGCATGTCTGTAGGATTCTGGCTAGTGTGTATCTTTTCCAGCTTCAACTCTCCATCTTCCAACACTGATCGTATGAAATGGTACTTTAGCTGTATGTGTTTAGTCCTGGAATGAAATGTTGAGTTCTTTGCAAGATGAATGGAACTTTGGCTATCACTGTATAACGTGCCCATATCATGCTCCTTACCCAATTCACCCATAAACCTTTGTAACCAAATCATTTCTTTACTAGCCTCTGTAGCAGCAACATACTCTGCTTCTATTGTTGAAAGCACAACAACACTTTGGATTTTTGATACCCAACAGACAGTTGTTCCACCAACAGTAAATACATATCCTGTAGTGCACCTCCTGTTATCTCTGTCACCTGCCATATCTGCATCAACATATCCCTGTAGAGAAATGTTTGCACCACCAAAGCATAATGCTTGATTTGTGGTACCTTTCAAATATCTGAGAATCCATTTCACTGCCATCCAATGTTCCTTTCTTGGATTGTTCATGTACCTGCTTACAACTCCCACTGCATGTGCAATATCAAGCCTTGTGCAAACCATTGCATACATTAAGCTTTCAACTACTGATGCATATAGAACTTTAGACATATAATCCATGTCTTCTTTGGTCTTTGGGCACATTTCCTTACTAAGTTTGAAATGGCTAGAAAAAGGTGTACTAACTGGTTTTGCATTGTGCATATTAAATCTTTTCAACACCTTTTGTATGTACTCATTCTGAGACAATATTAATTTGCGATTTTTCCTGTCTCTAGTGATTCTCATACCAAGGATTTGTTTTGCAACTCCCAAATCCTTCATTGCAAATGAATTTGCCAATTTTCTTTTGAGCACATTTATTTCCTGCATGTTAGAACCTGCAACAAGCATGTCATCTACATACAATAACAATATAATATAGTTGCCATCATTTTGCTTTTTCAGATAAACACAATGATCAGAGTGGCATCTAGTATAACCTTGTTCAGACATAAACTTGTCAAATTTTAGATACCACTGCCTTGGAGCCTGTTTTAAGCCATACAAGCTCTTCTTCAACCTGCACACTAGTTTCTCCTTCCCTTTTACCTCATATCCTTGTGGCTGCTGCATATATATCTCTTCCTCCAAATCCCATGGAAAAAGGTTGTCTTTACATCTAACTGCTCAAGATGCAAATCTTCAGCTGCTACTAGACTTAAAATAGTTCTGATTGAAGTCATTTTAACAACAGGAGAAAATATTTCATCAAAATCAATACCTTTCTTCTGTACAAACCCCTTCACCAAAAGTCTAGCTTTGTACCTCTGTTTTCCTCCATCTTCTTCCTTCAGCCTGTAAATCCATTTATTCTTCAATGTAGTTTTTCCTGCAGGCAACCTGACTAAGTCCCAATTCTGGTTATGCATTAAGGATTCCATCTCTTCTTCCATCGCTACCTCCCACTTCTTCCTGCTTTCAACCTGCATTGCTTCTTCATAGAATTCAGGTTCACCAGAATCAGTCAACAATAAATAATATAATGAAGAGAGTATCGTTCAGGGGGTCTACTTATCCTGGTAGATCTTCTAACACTACTTTTAGGTGTTTGGGGTGCCTGTTGTTGTTGTGGTGGTTGTTGTTGTTGATTATTATTATTTTCAGGCGCCTTTACTTTTTCAGTGATTTCATCAAGAACTGCGTATTCCTTGTTTTCTTTTTCCTGTTTCTTTTCCTGCAACTGATTTTTATACAAGTCCTTTTAATTGAATATTACATCTATGCTCCTAATGATTTTGTGATTTTCGTAATCATATAAGTGATAACCAAAATCATTAACACCATATCCAATAAAGGTACATTTCTTTGACTTTGCCTCAAGTTTTGTTCTATTTTTTTTATCAATATGGACAAAGGCCTCACAACCAAAAGGCTTTAAAAAGGAGTAGTTTACCTTTTTTCCTGTCCATGCTTCCTCTGGAACACCACCATCCAAGGAACTTGAAGGCCCTCTGTTTATTAGATAAATAGCAGTATCTACAGCATCTGCCCAAAACTGTAAAGGCAATCCTGCATGCAATCTCATGCACCTTGCACGCTCCATGATTGTTCTGTTCATCCTTTCTGACACACCATTTTCTTGTGGTGTTCTTGGAACTGTCTTCTCTCTGCGAATTCCATCCTCCGAACGGTACCTATCAAACTCTTTGCTGCAATATTCACCTCCATTGTCTGATATAAGACACTTCAATTTCTTTCCTGTCTCAATCTCAACCAAATCTTTCCATTTCTTGAAAGTATCAAATACATCAGATTTATTCTTAATACAATAAATCCAAGTTTTTCTAGTTGCATCATCAATAAAAGTAACATAATAACGAGAGCCACCGAGAGATGATACCTGAGCAGGTCCCCATACATCTGTATGAACAAGCTCTAATTTTTCGCTCTTCTTTTCTTTCCCAACTATGAGAAATCTGACTCTCTTCTGTTTTCCATAAATCCAATTCTCACAGAAGTCCAAATCAACATTCTTCAAACCCGGCAACAAATTCCTTGAGTGAAGAATCTTCATCCCCTTTTCACTCATGTGTCCGAGCCTATGATGCCATAATGCTACATCTGCTCCTTTGGAAGTTAAAGCATTAACAGAGTTAGAAATACCATTGCATAAATACAATGTACCAACCTTTTCACCTTTTGCTATTACCAGGGCTCCTTTGGTGACCTTCCAAGCTTTATCTGTGAAAGTTGTCACACAACCTTCACCGCCTAACTGCCATGTTGAAATCAGATTTTTCTTTAGATCTGGAACATGCCTTACCTCCTTTAGTAGCCATTGGTTTCCATTCTTCTGTTTTACAATAACCTTACCCATTCCAACAATTTTACAGGGTTTATCATCACCCAAACGAACTTGTCCAAAATCTCCTTGAACATAGTCATGAAAGTATTTCTTATCAGGTGTGGCATGGAATGAGGCCTCTGAATCTACCACCTAGGAATCAGTAATATTTTCGAAAGAAAGAATCAAAGCATCTTGTAACACCTCACCTGTCACATTTGCTTCATGATTGTTTTCTTGTTGTGCATATCCTTCTTTTCGCTTCCGAGATCTACAGTGTTTCTTTAGGTGTCCTTTCTTTCTGCATTTCTAACACATTATCCCCGATCTAGACTTGGAGCTGTCTTTCCTTGATTTACTGTGATATCCTGAGCTCTTTCCTCTTTCCATTTTTCTTCCCCTAGACTCTGCACTCAAAGCATTACCCGATGTCTCACCGGAGCTTTTCCGTCGCATTTCATCACTAAGGATAGCACCGACAACATCATCAAACTTTAAAGTGCTAGATCCAGAGACAGAGTTACTAATGGCCATTACTAAACCATTCCAACTTTTTGGCAATGAGCACAAGAATAACAGAGCTCTAACTTCATCTTCAAAGTTTACCCCTATAGAACTTAACTGACTTGTAACTGTATTAAAATCATTTAAATAATCTGCAACAGATCCACCTTCCGACATCTTCATATTAAATAACCGTTTCATAAGAAATACCTTGTTTGAGGCCGAGGGTTTTTCATATAGTTTCGACAACGCCTGAATCAAACCCTCTGTCGTTGTTTCCTTCGAAATGTTGAAGACGACTGACTCAACGAGGCACAACCATATTGTTCCGAGTGCCTTTCTATCGAGAAGGTTCCATTCTTCATCTGTCAGAGCCGCCGGCTTCTTTGTTTTTCCACTCAATGGTAGGTACAGATCTTCCTGATACAGATAATCTTCCATCTGCATCTTCCATAGCGAGAAGTTTTGGCCATTAAATTTCTCGACCCTAAACTTACGATCTTCCGCCATTTCTCCCACTCAAACAAGGAACCCTTCTTTCCTGCAAGTTTATCAGCCAAATAGACATTCGGCTCTGATACCAATTGTTAGAAAATTATATATTATGGAGCAATGGAACACATAAAATATTGCAAAAATATAAACACAGAAAACGCATAAAACAAGAGAGACACAGATATACGTGGTTCACCCAGTTTGGGCTACGTCCACCCCGAACAGCTAGTCCTTCCTTTCTATTATCCAGCAAAATGAAGGGACACAACCTACAGCAGATTCGTTGTAATATCCTCTATTTTCTCTCATAATCTTGCCTCTCTGTTTCTCGCTCAGAGAATACACATCTATTACATAGCCTCAAATACAATGCCCTTGTACAAAGAGAGGGGGTTGCCTTCTAGGGCAAAAAAAAAAAACCCTAAACTAAACATAAGTTCTACCGTCAGATCATCCACCTAATGAACGGCCCAGATTGACTAGAAATTACTATACTTTTACAAGGCAATTTTACATCTATTTTTGGCTTCAGGGGCGTTGGCCCCCGGACCCCCCAGCCGGTGGGGATCGCCCCCCCCCCACACCCCCCCACTTGGATGGGTGTACAAACTTCCTGGGGAATACATCCGGCTAAAACAAAGACCTCTGAACAATCATGCTCCACACACAACAATACAGTTGTTAAGAAATTTACTGCATAACATAAATAATTACTAAGAGGAATAAATATAAAAATAACCAGCAACAACCATAAACACATAAACACAAATGTTTATCTAGGAAAACCCCAAATCTGGGGAAAAACCCAACCTAATAAGATCTTATTAGCATTGGCCAAAACCTTGGCCAATCCGACCAAGTGAGCCTTCACCGCTCACCTCCAGGTCTTGCATTACAATGGATTCCTTCCAGCCTTTTATAAGCTCCATTACATATAATACCACGCGTAGAATACTATGGCTGCACAATACCATGTCCCTCAAAACCATCACTGTTTAACCTAGTCAACTTTGACTCTATCCTGAGTCAAGTTTACCTAACATTTTATTATTAATATTTCATTGTTAATTTGATTGTTTATTTTATCATATTTTTCTATCGCAAATAATGTTATATATTTAGGTTATTAATTTTTATTAATAGGTTTTATTTAATTTCATGCCTTGTTTTATTAAATTGTGTTCAATTATTTTTTATAATATTTGTTTATATGTGTTATTATTAATTTTAAAGTTATTTTTATTTTTATTTATTATTATTATTATTATTATTATTATTATTATTATTATTATTAATGTTAATATTAATATTAATATTGATATAAATTATTATATCATATGCCTGTCGACGTTTATCAACCACATTTATATTAATATAAATGTGGTTGTGCTATTTTAATCTCTATAGGCTTGGTAGAACCAGAATTAAGATGGATCTAAGCTAGTTTAATTTCCCCCTTTAGATAGGTTATATTCCACATGAATACCATGTTCTCATACAATGAGTGAATACCATAATGTTATATTAATTTTAGTGTTATCTTTTATCAATTTTATTTCATATTGACTGAATAAAAGTGTTTTCACATGGGGTTATTTTTATTTTTATTTTATTTTCACCGAGTTAAAAAATGAATAATTTTATTTAAAAAAAAAAAAAAAAAAAAAAAACACAAAATATATTATATTATATTTTAAAATATTATATTCAAAATATAGAGTTCAAAAACTTTTAATGGTAAATTGGCTATTTTACTTCAATCTTATTTTAATTTATAATTTTAGCTTATTTTATTTTATGTAATTATAATTTATTTTATTTTTTTATTTTTTATCTAATTTGACTAAGTCAAAATGTTAAACATGACAAGACAAGGCATTACAACATCTTTACCATACTCAATTGGAGAGTAGCTCTCCACACAATTATAAATTTCAATATATTTAAATAAAACATTTTATGACGAGGAATGTTGCGACTTAAAGCATCAAAATAATTACTTGCACGGGAGAGGTTCAGTAAAATTCTAACCATCATGCCTTGTATGTTTTGAAATTTGTTTAGGATGACGAGAAAGGAGAAGTTTATGTTTTGAAATTTGTTTGGGATGACTCGAAAGGAGAAGTTTAAATGTTTTTTTAATTATTATTATTTGAATTTGATTATTTAAATTATATATTTAATTAATATCAATTATTTTCTATTTAATAGATAAGTTACTTTCAATTTAAGATCAATCTAGATTTATTTTAATTCTAAATCTATATAGATTTGTTGGCATTATGATGCATGTGTTGTACTTGATGGCAACCATCTCGTAGAAGATCAACTCTCTTATATATATCTAGATGAATCTACGGAAGAGATATCAGATGTAGGATGCAGGACGGCTCAAAGGAATCAAATGACAAATCTCAGTATGACAAGTTAGCTTTGCCATCAAGTCCAAAGGGGGAGATCGTTGGCATTATGAGACAAGTGTTGTCCTTGATGGGAAATCACACAGATGATAAAATATAGTGCAGCAAAGTTATTTTCAAGTTCACGCACTTTCATGCAGAGAAAAGTTTCTTTCATGTAGAGAAATGTTCACGCACTCTCATGCAGAGAAAAGTTTCTTTCATGTAGAGAAAAGTTCATGCACTTTCATGCAGAGAAAAGTTTCTTTCATGTAGAGAAAAGTTCACGCACTTTCATGCAGAGAAAAGTTTCTTTCATGTAGAGAAAAGTTCACGCACTTTCATGCAGAGAAAAGTTTCTTTCATGTAGAGAAAAGTTCACGCACTTTCATGCAGAGAAAAGTTTATTTCATATAGAGAAAAGTTCACGCACTTTCATGTAGAGAAAAGTTCCTTTCATGAAGAGAAAAGTTCACGCACTTTCATGGTTGGCTCATGGTATTAATCCGACAGTTTTTGATCCTATGGTTTTGGTCCGTGGTATTGCATCCAAAAGTGTTGATCTCACGCACTTTCATGGTTGGTTCATGGTATTAGTCCGACAGTTTTTGATCCTATGGTTTTGGTCCGTGGTATTGCATCCAAAAGTGTTGATCCCAAGTATTGGGTCCGTGGTATTGTGTTATTATGGTTTTGGACCGTGGTATTGTGAAAGGCCTAAGACTATAAAAGAGGAAGGAGATCATTTGGCAAAGCATCATCTGAATTATTGAATATCTGATAAAGTGCTAGATCTGGAATACTGTGATTGGGTTATGGTGCAGATCTGGATCTGAGCTAAAGAGGGATCTCACCGGTTGATGGAGAACAAGATCTAAGGATAGATCGGGATCAAATGGTTTGAAATGAACTATCTCTATATGTTTGATTATGCTTATTCTAGATCTGTATACTTACGCTTGTAATGATCTGAACTAGGTATAACTTAAGTTTGAAATTGTTGCAAGTCATGTTTGAATATTTATAGATCTGTACGCGGGTTGGCTTTGGTGTAAGCGCGTATTTATGCAGGTTTGGTTCATTGTAGTAGCGTATACAATTTGAGCTATGATATTTGAAGTCACAGGTGGTTCTGGTTGTTGATGGGTTCTGATGACAGTTTAAAGGTGTCATTATTCTGCATATCCTGTTTGGTTGATTGTGTTTAGCTTCAGTATTGATGGATGAGAACTAATATTGGATCAAGATCATAATGACTCATATTTATGTGATTTGATGGACTAGATCTGGGTGCTAACACATATATTATCCTTGTATATGTATTGATCTGGTGTTTGGGTGATTCAGAAGATTGATTGATTATGTGCTTCAATGATATTAGTGGGTCCAGTATGAAAATTGGATGAAACGTGGCCTTTCAGATTATGTGTTGTGCTTCAGGAGTATCCAGTCTGAAAATGTATGAAACGTGGTACCTGGAGGAGAGAAGATTGTAGGCCAGCGCCTACGTACTAGTATCTTAGCTAGTACAAGAGCTAAGGGGGTGGTAGCTCCCTTCCAGTAGCAGTTGAAAACTTTGGAGCATTGTAGCAGGTAGCAGCCTGCGTACTAGTAAATGGATCGGCTAGTACAAGAACTATGGGGGTTGTAGCTCCCTTCCAGGAGAGACTGGAGAACGAGAGAGGGTTGTAGCTCTCTGCAGGTAGAATCCTGCGTACTGGTATAAGACTGCACCAGTACAGAAATATTGTAAAAGGATTTTCTTATTAAGAAGAAGATTGAGATGACTTGCAGCAGGTGGTTTTCTCCCACATTGGGTTTCCACCTTATATCATGGTGTTCATGTGTGTGGCTTATGTGTGATGATCTATTCTATTTTACTACACCTGTTTACTGTTGATATGGTTGATAATGTTCTAATGCACTCATTAAGGATCAAATAACTGAATCATAAGAAGTTGTGGAAGTAGCATATATGAATCTGAATAAGGAAATGAAAAAGTTTTATTGATGTGATAATACTGATTCACCCCCCCCCCTCTCAGTATTATTTCCAACAAGATTTAGTTTACTTGATCCCTTTGAGAATTTAATAGATCGAATGTTAAAATGGATCTATCTATTATATATAGGCTTAGTCTAACTTATAAACGAGCATTTAGTAGATCGAATGTTGAAATGGATCTTGAATTTTTCCCTGGCAAAACAATTTCAAGAAAGAATGTGATTTTTTATTGTTTAAAATGCATTGTTGAATTCATACACGGATTCAATGTACTGAAAAACCTCTTGGGGCACTCAAATTCAACAAATTAAACAATTTAAACTCAATTGTTTAAGAATATAGGTGGAATTTTGATTAAAATTAACGAGAAAAAACTTGAAAATAATTGAGAAGCAGATAGTTGTTTGGTTGTGTGTTGTAATTAGGACTTAGTTACTAATTTTGGGAATTAGTTCTAACTATCCTAGTCCTATGTATCTTTATAAGGTTGTAATTGATTGTTGTTAATTCAATGAAGAAGGAAGCATTATGGGCAGCCTTATGGACTCCTCACCTGAGGACTGCCGATTTCATTCAATAAATTTTCTTCCTATCTTTCTAGTCGGTATCAGAGTGGGATCTGAACCGATGTGTTGTGAGGAGGTGCATCTGGACGTTTCCCTTTGTGGAGCAAATTTCTTTTGATCCACTTCTACCAGCAATGGCAAAGCATTGTTGTATGATCATAAAAACTTGTTTTCCTTCCAATCAAAACATTGAATTGTGGAAATCAGAATATTGACTCTGTTGTGTTGCTAAATAAAATTCTCCAGATTGGAAATTTTCACTAGACTAACTTAGAGGCTTTCGCATTAAATTTTGATCTAGGTTATTAGTGTTTTCATCCTCCGTGTGAGGGAGTTTGGCCTCAGCATCACTGACAAGATGAATAAAGATCTTCTCTCTGCCATAGTCTCAGTGTTGGATTGTATTATCAGTGGCACCATCTCCAAATATTTTTGTGTAAAGTGACAAAGAGCTAATAGAAGGGATTTGTTGAGTCAAAAACCCATTACATGTGAAGTGATGAAGGACCATTTCCTGCGTGTGAAGTGTTGCCATTATGACACAGGTTTGGCGCTATGAAACAGGTGTTGTCCTTGATGGCAACTCACTTAGATGACAAATCACAGTTCAGGATCATAGAATGAAGGAAAACGAGGTATACGCAGATTCCCCTTGACCAAACCGCGTATACACGTAGGTTCGCAGAGCAAAAGGCGCGTATGCGTATACACACACTTTCACGCAAGGAAAAGCATGTACATGTTGGAAAACTTGGTTTTGGTCTGTGGTATTTGGTCCTTGGTATTTTGATCCATGGTATTGGTCCAAGGTATCTTGTCCGAAGTGTTGACCCCAAGTATTTGGTCCAAGGTATTGATTCTAAGTAGTTTTGGACCATGGTATTGAGTAAGGCCTAAGACTATAAAAGGAGGAGGAGATCATTAGGCAAGAACACTAAAGCATTGAATATCTAATGAAGAGAAAGATCTAGAATACTGTTCATTGGGTTATGGTGCATAGCTGGATCTGAATCAAGGAGGAACCTGAGCGCTTGAAGAAGGATAAGTTCTATTGATGGGTCAAGATCTTTAGGCTTGAAGAGAAGTATCTTTGTGTGGTTTTGATCTTTTATAATTGGCGCATGTCGTAATCTGTAAATCTAATGATCTGGGTATAACTGATGTCTGAATAGTTGTAAAGGTTAAATCATCTTTTACAAATCTATACGCAGGTTCAGTATAGCAAAGGCACGTATACATGCTGGTTCGGCATTTCAAAACAGTGTATACACAGGTTTGCCTTAATATAACAGCGTATGAATGTAGGTTAGAAATATTGAAGTAGCGTACGTCTCATAGAATATGTTTTAGCTACTTCTGTTTGTTGTTGCAGTGTTCTGGGTTCTGGCTTGGGTTCTGGTAACTGTTACTGTGTTCTAGTTACAGCATTTAGAAAAGTGATTGTTTGATTCAATTTTGGTTGGTGCAAAGGAGATTGGTTGATGCAAATATATTTGATGTTTGATTGATGTTATTGATGGATCCAGCCTGAAAATTTATGAAACGTGGTCCTCGGAAGAAAAGAGAAGGTTGTAGCCTTCTGTAGGTTAGCACCTACGTACTAGTAAACACATCAGCTAGTACAAGAGCTAGGGGGTTGTAGCTCCCTTCCAGAAGAAGCTGGAGAACGAGAGAAGGTTGTAGCCTTCTGCAAGTAGAAGCCTGCGTACTAGTATAAGACTGCACCAATACAAAATTTGTAAAAAGATGTTTCTTATTAAAGAAAGATAGAGACGATTGCAGTAGGTGGCTTTCACCCACATTGGGTTTCCACCTTATATCTTGTGTTCATGTGTGTGATTGTCTGTTCTTTTTACTGCACCTGGTTACTGTTTCTATGGTTCTGATACACAGATTAAAGATCAACTAACTAAATTATAAGTTTGCAAGGTATACGCTGGTTGTTCTAAACACAATTGCATATACACGCAAGTTGCATTAACAGAGGTAGCGTATATAAATCTGTTTATGGAAATGAAATATTGTTAACTTGCTAATACTGATTCACCCCCCCCCCCCTCTCAGTATTATTTCCAACAATCGGGATCAGAGTACGTCCTTCAGAAGAAGCTTGATCGCTTAAAGGAAGATCTATCATCATGGGAAGCTACGAAAGAGAGGGATCCATTAGACCACCAATCTTTGATGGGAGAAACTTCGTCTATTGGAAGGTAAGAACCACAACCTATCTTCAATCTCTTGGAATAGATGTTTTGGAAATTGTGGAAGGAGGATATACATTTCCATCAGCAATTCCTACAGATACGGCAGGGAAAAAGCAGTATGAAACAAATGCCAAGGCTATCAATACACTATTGGGGAGTCTATCACAATTAGAATTTGTCAAGGTTATGCAGCTCAAAACTGCCAAAGAAATATGGGACAAGATCGTTCTAAGCTATGAAGGAGACAATCAGGTAAAACGTGCAAAACTACAATCTCTCAGAATTCAATATGAAACTCTCAAAATGCATAATGATGAAAGTATAGCTCATTACTTCCTACATATAGATGAGATTGTTAATCACATGAAAAACTTGGGTGAAGAGATAAAAGAAGTTACTTTAGTTGAAAAGGTTTTAAGATCCTTGTCTTCTAAGTTTGAATCAAAAGTTTCTGCCATAGAAGAAAAGCAGGATCTTCAGAGTATGACTATGACACAGTTGCACGGAATCCTAACAGCTGTTGAAATGAGGAAAGGAGGTCCATCAGATATGAGAGAAGTTGCATTCAAGGCTTCAGGAAGAGAAGATTTCAATGAATCGGGACACATTTCAGAAGGAGAGGAAGAAGCAAACTTTGTCAAAAACCTTCAACGAGGTTCTGGAAAATTCAGAGGTAAACTACCTTTCAAATGCTTTGCTTGTGGAAGAGTTTGTCATTATGCAACCAAATGTCCTCATAAAATAAGCTTGATAAAGGTAAGGAACTAGAAAAATGGAATAGAAAACAGAATGTAAGTAAGAAGAGCTACTATACACATGAAGATAGCGATGAAATAGTGATGAAGATGAATATGGTAATGATTATAGACTTTTGATGGCTTTTGAAGATGATGATTTCTTGGATGCTTTAGATGAAGATGGTCTTTATGAAGAAATTTCTAAACTTAAAATATGTTTATAAGAGAAGAGTATGATTATAGATACTCTGACATTCCAACTTGCTGAAAGGGAAAAACACAATGAAAATTTAGAATGTGAAATTCTAGGTCTAAGAAAAGATATTGAGAAAACAAAAGCTCGCAATCGTAGATTTGCGAAAGGATCATAAACTTTAGATGAAATTATCAAAGTGCAGCGTTCTCCTCTGATAAAGATAGGTCTTGGATATACTGAAGAAGCATCTCAAGCAAAAAAGCCATCAACCTCCAAAAGCTATCTTGATGCAGCAAGGAGAAGTGAAAAGGTTGACAATCGTCAGCAAAGGCATAAAGCAGATCACCAGGTAAATCGGGTTCAATCTACTTCAAGGATGAATAGAAGATATAACCAACCACAGGTAAATCAGTCTCAATTTGCTTCAAGAATGAATGTCAATGGAAACTACAATCATCAAGTCAATAGATTTGATAATCGCAGGAATTTCTTTAATGGCCAATTTTTTTCATGTCATAAATTTGGACACAAAGCTGCTCAATGTGTTGCTTACAAGACCATCACGACTACAGAAGCAAGAAATCAAAGGAATGTGACTGGGATCATGAAAATGACCTACAATAACTTTTTTGCTCTTGAAAATGAAATAGAATGCTCTATCTATAACAACTTCGTTCATGAAGATTCTGAATGCAGGAGTAAATTTCGGCAAACATCTCAGAAGGAGCAAGCTTCATTGGGTCCCAGGACATGGAGAAAGAATCACAAACAAAAAGATGTGGTATAACCTTGTATGCAGAAGGACAAGAAAAGCAGTGGCACATCGACAGTGGATGCTCGAAACACATGACAGGTGATAAAGAAAAACTTCAGTCATATAATTCCTTAGAAAAGGAAAAGAAGGTCTCATTTGGTAATGACACTCCTACAGTCATAAAAGGTAAAGGCTTCGTTCTCTTAAAAGAAAAAGTTAAAGCTAGGAATGTTATGTATGTAGATGGTCTAAAGCATAATCTATTGAGTGTCAGTCAAATGTGTGATCAAGGAAATGAGGTAGTATTTTGATCAAATGGATGTGTTGTTCGTGAGCTTGATACAAGAGAAATAGTGATCAAAGGTGTAAGAACTCCAAACAACCTGTACATACTCAAGGGGGGACAACAACAGTGCTACCTAAGAAAAAATAATGAACACTGGTTATGGCATAGAAGATTGGGGCATCTAAGTTTCTCTCAAATAAGAAAAGCATGCAGATACCAGGTTGTTCGTGATCTTCCTGATATCAGCATTCTAGAGAATACAATATGCAAATCATGTCAATTTGGTAAGCAAACCAAAGCACATTTCCCTGAGAAGGAAGGATCAGCTAGTAAGCCTCTTGAACTTGTTCACACTGATTTATGTGGTCCATCTAGGAAAAAGTCACCTCGTGGAGAAGAATACTTTATATTGTTCATTGACGACTTTTCCAGAATGTGTTGGATAGGACTTCTAAAGCATAAAGACGAAGCTTTCGAAAAGTTCAAAGCCTTGGTTGAAAATGAATCAGATCGCAAAATCAAATGCCTCAGGTCTGATTAAGGAGGGGAATTTACCTCAAATGAATTCTTCGACTTCTATGAAGAACATGGAATAAGAAGGGAATTCTCTATCGCAAGAACTCCTCAGCAAAATGGAGTGGTAGAAAGGATGAACAGAACTGTTCAAAAAATGGCTCGTGCTATGCTAGATGAGTCTGGAACTCCTGCAACCTTCTGGGGTGAAGCTACATTTGTTGTCATCACTATTCTCAACAAAACAAATGTCCAGGTAAATAGCACTCAAACTCCACATGAACTTTGGTATGGTAAGACTCCTACTGTAAAATACTTCAAAGTTTTTGGAAGCAAATGTTACATCAAAAGGACTAATGAAAAACTTGGCAAGTTTGAACCTAGAGCAGATGAAGGCATTCTCCTTGGTTACTCTTCCCGAAGTAAAGGATATAAGTGTTATAATAAAAGACTTGGGAAAATTGTTGAAAGTATTGATGTTGTGGTTGATGAAGCAGGCAAAAATCCAAAGCAAGTAAAAACCGAAGATTATGAAGAAGATGAGGACTATCCTTCCACATCAAATCAGACTAATTCTGAAGAAGAAACCAATGAGGCACCAGAAGAACAGATAAGGGTAGAAGAAAAGACTCCATCTAGGTATGTTCAGAAGAATCATCCAGAGACTCAAATTTTGGGGCAGAAAGAGGCAGGTGTGCAGACAAGAAGAACTATTACAGAAGCTTCAAGCTATCTAGCATTGCTTTCCTCCGTCGAACCGTAAAATGTAAATGAAGCATGGAACGATGAATGTTGGGTCAAGGAAATGAATGAAGAACATGAGCAGATTGAAAAGAATAATACTTGGGAATTGGTTCCTAGACCTAATGATAAGAATGTCATAGGAACCAAATGGATATTCAAAAACAAGCTAAATGAAAATGGAGAAGCTATTAGAAATAAGGCCAAACTTGTTTGTAAAGGGTATGCTCAACAAGAAGGTATATACTTTGAAGAAACTTTTGCACCTGTTCCTAGACTTGAAGCCATAAGAATGTTCCTTGCTCTTTCTAGCTTTCAGAAGTTCAAAGTATATCAAATCGATGTAAAATCAGCCTTTCTTAATGGAGACCTAGAAGAAGAAGTATATATTGAGCAACCAGACGGATTCATCCTTGGAAACGATCCAAAACTTGTATGCAGACTCAAAAAGGCTCTTTATGGTCTAAAACAAGCTCCAAGGGCTTGGTATTATTGTCTTGACAAATACCTTCATCAACAAGGTTTTTCAAAAGGATCAGCTGATAGCAATCTATATATAAAAATTGAAAATGATAAATTGCCAATACTTGTTGTGTATGTTGATGATATCATTTTTGGTAGCAATGAAGAAGCCATGAGTCAAAACTTTGCTTTGGTAATGCAGAAAAAATTTGAAATGTCCCTGCTTGGTGAGCTCACATATTTTCTTGGTTTACAATTTCAACAAAATAAAGATGGTATTTTTCTATCACAAACCAAGTACCTCAAGTAGATCTTGAAGAAATATGGCATGGAAGATTCTAAACCAGTATGTACCCCTATGGTAACAGGATGCAGCCTCAGCGCAAATGATGAATCAGCAGCAGTACATCAACCAACCTACAGATCCATGATTGGTAGTCTGCTCTATCTAACAGGTACCTAACTAGACATCATGCATGCAGTGGGAATAGTTGGAAGATTCCAAGCAAATCCAAAGGAAGCACACCTTCAGGCAGTCAAAAGGATTTTCAAATATCTTCAAGGAACACAAAACTTTGGTTTATGGTATCCTAGGGATACAGATCTTACACTTCATGCATATACAGATGCAGATTGGGCAGGAAGCGTGGATGACAGAAAAAGCACTAGTGGTGGTGCATTCTATATGGGTTCCAGATTAGTATCTTGGTTCAGCAAGAAACAAAGTTCAATTGCATTATCTACAGCTGAAGCAGAATATGTGGTTGTTGCATCTTGCTGCACACAACTCCTTTGGATGATGCAAACATTGCAAGACATTCAAATCACATGTACTCCACCCATCTCCATTCTATGTGATAATACAAGTGCAATCAGTATTTCAAAGAATCCAGTCATGCATTCCAAGACCAAGCACATACCTATCAAATATCATTTTCTCCATGAAAAAGTGCTTGAACAAAAGGTCAAATTGGAGTATGTTCCCTCCAAAGAACAGGTTGTTGATATATTCACTAAACCGCTGCCCAAAGAGACATTTGAATATCTCAAACAGAAGCTGGGAGTAGTTGATGCATCATCTTGCTGTTGAAACCTATTTGGTTCAAAGAAAAGTGGTTGTACATGAGTTTCATGAAGCATATCCACATGCATATGCTGGTTGCTGTGGATATAGTCACGTATATGCTGGTTTGAAGAAAAACAATGGGCCAAACTCAGGATGAAAAGAGTCTGATATGGGTCTGACGTAGACCATATGGCACAGGTTCAGGGGGAGCATATACTTCTAATAATGCATTGTTGGCATTATCTTAGAAGATCTTGGTACAATTTCATAGTTGTTTTTTATTCAGGTGGAACAGGTGCAGAGGGAGATCATGGTTGTTGATGGTGTTTGACAGATGTTGCTGATGATAGTTGCTGATAACTATCTTGTTTTAGATATTTTGTCTCTATGTCATGTATATCTTTTATTATCAAGGTCATGTAACGACCTATTTTGTTTCCCCACTATGCCTGGGATGGATGATGTAATGTTCTTGTTTTATCATGTATAAACTTTTGGTATATCCCCACTTGGTTGGGAGATGGATGTATGTATGAGTCTTTGGTGATAGGAAGGTCATTTATGATGTATAGAGTCATGTTCTTCTTGTAGAACATCATTTTGCAGACCTTGCTTACAGTCAAGGGGAGCATGAACAGCGCACTTTGACATATCAGAGAATTCAGCATGTACTCAGGGGGAGCATAACCCTTTGCCCTTGATGACAAAGGGGGAGAATGACTTGGGGTTTCCATCAAGTTCAAAGAGGGAGATTGTTGGCATTATGACACAGGTTTGGCGCTATGACACAGGTGTTGTCCTTGATGGCAACTCACTCAGATGACAGATCACAGTTCAGGATCACAGAATGAAGGAAAAAGAGGTATACGTAGTTTCCCCTTGACCAAACCGCGTATACACGCGGATTCGCAGACCAAAATGCGCGTATGTGTATACACGCACTTTCACACAAGAAAAAGTGTGTACATGTTGGAAAACTTGGTTTTGGTCTGTGGTATTTGGTCCTTGGTATTTTGATCCATGGTATTGGTCCAAGGTATCTTGTCTGAAGTGTTGACCCCAGGTATTTGGTCCAAGGTATTGATTCTAAGTAGTTTTGGACCATGGTATTGAGTAAGGCCTAAGACTATAAAAGGAGGAGGAGATCATTAGGCAAGAGCACTAAAGCATTGAATATCTAATGAAGAGCAAGATCTAGCATACTAGTCATTGGGTTATGGTGCATAGCTGGATCTGAATCAAGGAGGAACCTGAGCGCTTGAAGAAGGATAAGTTCTATTGATGGGTCAACATCTTTACGCTTGAAGAGAAGTATCTTTGTGTAGTTTTGATCTTTTGTAATTGGCGCATGTCGTAATCTGTAAATCTGATGATCTGGGTATAACTGATTTTTGAATAGTTGTAAAGGTTAAATCATCTTTTACAGATCTGTATGCAGGTTTAGTATAGGAAAGGCACATATGCACACTGGTTCGACATTTCAAAACAGCGTATACATAGTTTTGCCTTAATATAACAGCGTATGAATGCAGGTTCGACACATTTTAGTATTGTATGTCTCATAAAATATGTTTTAGCTACTTCTGTTTGTTGTTGCAGTGTTCTGGGTTTTGGCTTGGGTTCTGGTTACTATTACTGTGTTCTGGTTATAGCATTCAGAAAAGTGATTGTTTGATTCAGTTTTGGTTGGTGCAAAGGAGATTGGTTGATGCAGATATATTTGATGTTTGATTGATGTTATTGATGGATCCAGTCTGAAAATTTATGAAACATGGTCCCTGGAAGAAAAGAGAAGGTTGTAGCCTTCTGTAGGTCAGCACCTACATACTAGTAAACACATCAGCTAGTACAAGAGTTAGGAGGTTGTAGCTCCCTTCCAGGAGAAGCTGGAGAACGAGAGAAGGTTGTAGCCTTGTGCAAGTAGAAGCCTGCGTACTGGTATAAGATTGCACCAGTACAAAATTTGTAAAAAGAAGTTTCTTATTAAAGAAAGATAGAGACGATTGCAGTAGGTGGTTTTCACCCACATTGGGTTTCCACCTTATATCTTGTGTTCATGTGTGTGATTGTCTGTTCTGTTTACTACACCTAGTCACTGTTTATATGGTTCTGATACACAGATTAAAGATCAACTAACTAAATTATAAGTTTGCAAGGTATACGCTGGTTGCTCTAAACACAGTTGCGTATACACACAAGTTGCATTAACAGAAGTAGCATATATAAATCTATTTATGGAAATGAAATATTGTGAACTTGCCAATACTGATTCACCCCCCTCCCCCCTTCTCAGTATTATTTCCAACATGAAGTGTTGTTGATATGCTACTCATGTGAATCTCAGCAAGGGGGATCTTCTGATAGAGAGGTTAAGTAATGATTTCTTGATCTTGAGAGGCTCGAGTTTTGTTAAATAGTTTGTTTCAGAATAACAGTGCAGTGAGCATAATAAATCCCTGTGATAACACTTAAAGCTCTCCAATGCTTGTGATCTCGGCATCTCGGCAGTCCATGCAAATGTGAAAGGGTTTTGTTCAGATTTTGGCGAATTTGAAGGTCCAATGGTGATGAGGGGTGAAGTTTTGTTTTTCGTTTGACTAACACTCCCTTTAGCAGAGAGTGCCCAATGTTGAAAGAGGGCCAACGGCAATGTTGCCAAAGGGGAATTAAAGTTGCATTGCACTTTGATCCTGGAATTGAATTTGAATAGTCAAAGGGTAATGTTGGAATCAATTTTTTTAATGCAAAAAATGGGTCTTGTTTTATTTTGGGGCGCAAATGTGAAAAGGGGCTCCTACTTTAGAAAAGGTTTTTGATATATATTATTTCTACAAGGTTGAGCACTTATTTGCGAAAAGGGGCTTTATGCTTTTTTCAAGCCCTATTAAATGTTTTTAGCCTCCATTTAAATTTATTTGGAGCTGGTGAAAGTGCTCCTAAAAGGCATTGGGAGAAAATGACAAATCCACTTGCAGAGGCATCCTGAATGATGCAAATAAATTGGATGGAACAAACTATGTCAACTGGGAGTTCAAGCTGCAAACATTGTTAGAAGGTTATGGCGCTTGGACCATCACGAAGGGAGAAGAAGCGAAACCTGCTACAGGCTCAACAACTACATCAATTCAGGACTGGGAGAAGTGGGAGAATAAAGAAAAGGTATTATTAAGAATGTCTATGAAAGATAATGTAATTCCTTATATCCATGATTGTCAAACCTCCAATGTGAGTTGGAATGCATTGAAGGAGTTGTATAAAACTAAGAACACAAATCGAGTTTTGTTTTTGAAGAGTAAGCTCATGTCTATTAAGATGGAAGAGAATGAATTTATTAGTGCCTTTATTTCCAGAATTAAATATTTGAAAGATAGGCTAGGAGATAAAGGAGAAGCAGTACCCGCTATTGATCTTTTGACAATCACTTCAAATGGAATGTCAAAAGATTACCAAATGTCTGTTACAGGTCTTGTAGCAAGGAAGAAATTGCCAAACTTCGAGGAATTTACAGGTATCATGTTTCAAGAAGAAGAGAGGGGCAAGAACTTGAAGCCTTAGAATCCATATTTGGCACTTGTGGAAAAGAAGAAATTCTTCAAAGGGAAACAAGGAGCAGCAAACAAAGGATGAAGCTCATCTTAGAAAAGTCCATTTCTAAAATCAAATCAAGGTATGTCAACTAGAATAAAATGTTTTTACTATCGTAGAAGAGGGAATCTAGCAAGACTATTATAAGAAGAAAATTGAATAATCTATACGTAAACATGGAAGGCAGTCACGACACTTTGCAGGAAAAGCACTAAATTCTGATCTCAAAAATCACAAGCTATTTGTGTCTAATGTTATGTTGTCTACTTAAATGAATAAAGCTAATACGTGATCTGTGGACTCTGGAGATTTGATTCATATGATATGCAATAAGGACTGGTACGAAAACTTCACGAAAATTAACAATGGTAGAAACATCTACCTTGGATATGATCGTGCGTATAAGATCATGGGATATGGTGATATACCTGTGACTTTACCAAATGGCAGTATCAGGTGCATTGATAATGTTATGTGTGTTCCTGGGATCAAGAAACATTTCATCTTTGTGTCTACAATTACATATTAGAACCTAAAGGTTGAATTCTTCAAAACACATTGCATAGTGAAAGATTTGTTGGATCACTGTAAACTTGTTTCTTCAGGAGTCAAAGTTGGAGGCTTGTACAAGCTTGATGTTACCCATAAAATTCATCAAGCATTAACTTCTACAACTATGTCAACAAAAATTCTTTGGCATTAGAGGTATGGTCACATCAATTATCATGATTTATTGTTTCTACATAAACAAAGTATGGTCGAAGGTCTCCCTATGTTAAAGAATGAATATGTTGCTTGTGAAGGTTGTGCATTAGGTAAAATTCATGGAGATGAATTCCCCTCTAATTTTGATAGAAGAAGAAGAGACATTAGCAGAAATTTCAGCCTAAAAGTGGCCTCTTAAGGAAAAATAATAAAATATAGTTAAAATAATAAAATAAGAGTTATGAATTTTGGAGGAAAACTAAGAAAACTACTTTTTTTTTGGCTTATCTCATTATAGATTTATTCAAATTTCATGTATAGACACTTGTTGGATTCAGAACTAAGTTCTGCATCTAATGAGTACCCATTAGGCATACTTTTGAGAAGACCTGCATTGTTCAAAATTGAAGATACATTAAAAAAAGCGTGTTAAACACACTTTTTTAATGTATCTTCATTTTTTATCACATGTTTTTTTTAATGTATATTCATTTTGTATCGGTGTGGGTCTTCTCAAAAGTATCCATAATGGGTACTCGTTGGATGCATAATTTAATTCTTCATCCAACAAGTGTATACGTGTGAAATTTGAGTAAACCTATAAGGAGATAAGCCAAAAATACCATTAAAAAAGTAGTTTTTCTTATTTTCCCTCCAAAATATTTACATGTACCTCTTTTTAAATTTAAAGGATTTTGATTGGTTTACATATTATGACATGGAAATTACGTGAAATTTTCAGGGGCACTTTTAGGCTAAAATTTCATGTATGTGTATTAAAACTTGTGCATTCTGATGTTTGTGGACCCATGCAGACCAGATCCCTAGGAGGAGCTTATTATTTTATGTTGTTTATTGATGATTGCACAAGGTACACTTGGGTGTACTTCCTTAGGAAAAAGAGTGATGTTTTTGAGTATTTCAAAGAATTCAAAAAAATGGTAGAGAAGCAGACAGGGAAGTTTGTAAAGATCCTTTGTTCAAATAAAGGGGGAGAATATAGATTGGGGAATTTTGTCAAGTACTGGAAGGATCATGGAATAGTGCAGTAATTCACAATACCCTACACTCCACAACAAAACAATGTTGCAGAAAGGAAAAACAAGACATTGGTGGAGTGTGCATGGAGTATGATCAAAGGTAAGAATCTCTCAAATGATTTTTGGGCAAAAGCCATTAGTACTGTTATTTATTTAAAGAATAGAAGTCCAACAAGGTATCTTGATTTCAAGACCCCATTTGAAGCCTTGTATGGTTTTAAACCAGCAATTCATCATTTGAGGATATTTGGGTGTAAGGCATTTGCACATATTTCGAAGGAGAACAGAAAGAAACTTGATGTTAAAGGTATCAAATGTATTTTTGTAGGATATTGTTCAGAATTTAAAGCATATAAAATGTTTGATCCATCTACTCACAGAGTATTTGTGAGTAGAGATGTAATTTTCCATGAGCAGGCATATGCAGGCAACAAGCATAACAACTATGAAATATGACACATTCTTCCTGAAGTTGAAGACAATAAGGCAGAATCAAATACAAAAGACAGTGAGCAGCAAAATGTTGGGGAAGAATCCACCTATGTAGACATCACCAGCAGTCAAAACCTAATCAAAAGTGGAGAAGTACATTCAGAGAACAGAGGTGAAAATAGTGAAGCACAGAGGAGATCTACTCAACATATTCGACTACCTAAAAGGTACAAGGACTATGCTCTCCTGGCTAGTGTTTTGAACATCACAAAACCCATGATTTTAATGAAGCTATTAAATATGGAGAGTGGATAAAATCTATGGAGGAAGAATATGAATCTATAATTAAAAATAAAAAAGGAACCTAGGTCGTGGTATGAAAATATAGATTCTTTCTTTTTTAGCATGGTTTTATGAGAAGTCAAAGTGATTCAAATCTGTATACCAAACTTGATGCAAAGGGGTATGTGGCATTGATTTCATTGTATATTGATGACTTGATCATTACAGGAAATTCAGTCAAGTTAATTAATGAAATTAAGATGTAGATGTCACAAGTATTTGAGATGAAAGATCTTGGTGAGTTGCATTACTATTTAGGTCTTAAAGTTTGGTGATATGTTGGTCATAATTTTGTTTCACTGGGTAAGTATGTTAGAGAAGTGCTTAAAAAGTTTAAGATGGATCAGTGTAAAGTTTCTTTTGTTCCTATGCAATAGAATGTGAAGCTTCATTTTGATGATGGTTCAAAAGAGGTTGATGGTATATATACAGACAGCTAGTTGGAAGTCTAAATTATCTTACTACCACTAGACCTGACATTGCATATTCATTTAGTGTGTTGAGTCAATTTATGACCAGGCCTCTAGAAATCCATTGGAGATCAGCAAAAGAAGTAATCAAATATATTAAAGGTACAATTGATTTAGGTCTTAAATACACTGATTCATTTTATGTTACGCTAACACATTGCTTAGATTCAGATTGGGCCAGTAATCCAGATGATAGAATATCTACTAAAGGTTATGAATTCAATATTGGATTTAGGATTGTTTCATGGAGCAATAAGAAGCATCCTATTGTATCTTTGTCATCTACAAAGGTAGAGTATAAAGCTTGTGTGCAACGACTTGTGAAGCTTTTTGGTTGAGGTGAATTCTTCAAGATGTTGGACAAGAAAAAAAGAAGGCTACAGTGATCAAGTGTAACAACTAGAGCTCAATCAGGTTGGAAAATAATCCAATATTTCATGCAAGGACAAAGCATGTTGATGCCTAGTTTCATTTTATTAGAGAGAAGATACAGTCTAAGGAATTTTTTATTGAATATTGTAATACTTATGAAAACGTTGTTGAGATTTTCACAAAGCCCCTCGTGAAGAGAAAATTTGAATTATTTAGAGAGATGCTAGGTTTAGAAATCAATCCTTTCTCCATTAAGGGGGAAATTTGAAAATAATGGAGAAACAGATAGTTGTTTGGTTGTGTGTTATAATTATAAATTAGTTCCTGATTTTGGGGAATTAATTCTAACTATCCTAGTCCTATGCATCTTTATAAGGTTGTAATTGATTGTTGTTAATTCAACGAAGAATGCAACGTTATACACAGCCTCAGGGACTCCTCACTCGAGGACTGTCAATTTCATTCAATATATTTTCTTCCTATCTTTCTAGTAAAAAATGTCGTAAAAAGGGTTATTTCTTCTATAAGTTAGGCTACGCCTTATATATATATATATATATATATATATATATATATATATATATATATACATATACATATATATATTCTCCTATGAACACTATTGACAAAACTATGGACTATTAAAATCTAGAGCTCAAATAACGTCAAAGTAAATTAACTATTTTACTTCAATTTTGTTTTAATTATTAATTTTATTATTCTATTTTTACTTTTATATAATTTAAGCCAATCATAATGTTTATAAAGAAAGAAAGAAAGAAAATTATTTTAACATCCATAAGGCTAAAATTAGCCTATGGGACATATTGCTTTTTCATTTGGTTGATGTATTGGACCCTTTTCCTTGTGAAGTCTCACAATAAACACTTCTAGCTTCTCGAAAAACCCCTCGCTAAACAGATTATCCCAAGAGCTAGCTTCCAGAATATCTACACAACTTTCCCTGATGTCTTTGAAGGCCTCGCATTCTAAAATGAAATGCTTTTTTGTTTCCAATTTTTCGGAAGAACAAAAAATACATACTCTTTCCTCCCACACTTCTTTTGGCTTTTTCTAGTGCCCTGTTTCACAACGAAGTTGATGAGAATTAGTCCTTAACTGAGCAATAAAAGTTTTGGCTCTCTAAGAAATATTGGCCTCTATGTACGCTTTTTGTTGATGATTATGAGTGTGATTAAACACTTCAATATGATACTTTTTCTTTCTCCCTAGCTCTTTATCCCAAGTATGCTTGTGGAACATACCCATAATAAAGGCTTTTATCTCTTTACTATTTATGGGACACGCATTCAAGAAAATACCCAATTTACTAAACCATTTGTTATTTTGCTGCATCCAATTCTTTTTTCTTTTGCACAACATGTCATTAAAGACAACCCTAGGTCATCTTCCCTCTTCCATTTGCTCAATCTTTTTTAATACCTTAATAAGATTGTAATTTATTTTTATTATTTAATATAGTTTTAAATACATAAATAAATTAAATATTTTGAATTGTTTTTAGTTAAATTTATGATAAATTAATTAAAAAAATATTAAAAAAACTAAAATCCTACTCATCAAAACAATCTTATAGAAAAAAAAACAACTAAAAACCTATTGTTATTTTATTTTAACTTTTTCCTAATAGATTTATTTTTTATTACATTTTAAATTATTATACAAAATAACACATATAAAATTGGAGATAAATAAATCATATTACATTTTGTAATAAAATTATAAATAAGTAAAATGATAAAATAAACATATATTTCACTATAAATTAATAGATATTTATAAAAATAATTTAAAAAAAAATCTATTATAGTTTTATTTAGAAAATTGTTTTGTTTTTTTGTAATCTTATTTAATGCATTTACTACAATAGTTTATCAGCTAATAAGAGTGAGTTGACATAAGTGTACTCCAACAATTTCCTCACGCTGGGTTAATTTACTTCTTGAATGCTATCTCCAACTATGGTTAATGAAGAAATTATCTTCCTTGACGAAAAGCGATCACGAGGACGATGAATAGCAGAGGTGAGAGAGATTATTGGTATTTAAACTCACTCTTTCGGCATAACCTTGTAAATATTGTTTTTTTAAGTATTAGCTCAATGGCTTTTCATTATAAGTTAATCTCGAGATATACAAACACATGCATGGTATACTGGGTAAATGTGGATATGTTTTTTTATGAGTTAATATATACGTATTTTAAATATGGATCTAACATGAGCCGAGAGAGTTTCAATTTCTTCACGTGTAAATTTTTTTATGAGCCGACATTATTTAAATGTTTTGTATAGTTAATTTCTTTTAGATTTTTCATAATTTTTATTTTGGCGAACATGAGCAAAATTTCAATTCAATTTTGATGACGGAGAGTGTTACACATCATACTAGGTTGTAGAATAAGCCTCTCTACTCAATAATGTAATTTTTTTTAGTAGAAAATCCATAGATTTTTCCCTCTTAGAAAAGAAAAAACACGCTAATTTGGAGCTCCAATAGTGAACCAGTTCCAATGTAAACACAACGCCTCATTTAAATGGGATACTCAATACTTGATAGAAACCCTTGGGAAGCTAAAGCACTCAAACTCACATAGTATATCACCTTAGAGACACTTGATCCAGGCCTATTCGTTGTTATTGAGCCATGGGGTAGTTGTATTTCACTTTAGCAAGGTCACATCCTATTGGTTGTTATTGAGCCATGGGGTATTTGTATTAAAAGATATTCCATGTAACTTGTGCATTTAAATGGAAGTTTGTTCATGCTATTAACTAAATAGTCAATTTAAAGACTTTAATTACTAGGGTGTTAAGTAGCCATAAGGTAACATGATTATGCTACATTATTACCTGTTAGGGATGCTTTTGTGAATAGTCACATAAATATCATGTGTGGGTGCAAGCAATGCATACTAAAGAATTTATCATCAATAAAGAAGCTTTTTCTTCTCGATTTTGAAAAGTTATCAACTTAAAAGTTGAATAGGGCTTCCAACTTCTCCTTGGAATGATCCTTATGCCCATTGAAGGTCAAATCAAGAAGTTATGGTGTTATTAAGCCATGAAACCAATGGGTTTCATTGATCCTCAATTCGGTTCTTTTTTAATTTTTCAAGCATTCTTTTTAAATTATTTGAGCATAACCTTACAATTTTTATTTTTTGAGGATTAGCTCACCGCTTTCAATTATAGGCTAATTCAGAGTTCCAATAGTGAACAAGTTCCAATGTGAATTCTCCTTGTTCAAATGGTATCCTCAATGCTTGATAGAAACCCATGGGAAGGTAAAGCATTGAACATTCATGTGATGAGAGCTTGAACATTCATCTCAAACTCACATAGTGTACCACCCTAGAGACACTTGATCCAAGCCTAAATAGTCATCTCAAACTCACATGGTGTACCACCCTACAGACACTTGATCCAAGCCTAAATATTCATCTCAAACTCACATAGTGTACCAACCTAGAGACACTTGATCCAAGCCTATTGGTTGTTATTTAGTCCTGGCCTAGTAGTTGTGTTTCACTTTAGCAATATCATGTAGCTATCAAAGGATATTCCATGCGACTTGTGCATTTAAATGGAAGCTTGGTCATATTATTAACTAAATAGTCATTTTAAAGACTTTAATTACGAGGGTGTTAAGTAGCCATAAGGTACCATGATTATGCTACATTATTTCCAATTAGTGATGCTTTGTGGATATTCACCTAAATATCATGTGTGGATGCAAGTAGCGGCATAATAAAAAAAATCTCATCAATAAGGTAGTTTTGGCTTCTTAGCTTATGAAAACTTATCGACCTAAAAGTTGAATAGGGCTTCAACTTCTCCTTGAATGATCCTTGTGTCATGTATGCTCAACAATAGGCTAGTTTGCAATTCAAGGTCAAATCAAGTAGTTATGGTTTTATTAAGCCATGGAACGAATGGACTTCATTAATCCTCAATTCAATTCTCTTTAAATTATTCATGTATAGTTTGAGTTTTTGAGGGTTCCAAGCAAGTATGTAAGTATTTTTCATCATCAAAATACTTCAACAATTAAGTTTGATGCCTCATTTCAAATATTAAAAACCATGAAGTTGTATGATCTATAATGGATTCCCACAACTATTAACCATCCATAGAATCTTTACAATCATTAGAAAGAAAGAAAGATATTTTAACATCCACGAGGCTAAAATTAGCCAATGGGATAGATTTCTTCTTCATTTGCTTGATGTATTCGACCATTTTTCTTGTGAAGTCTCACAATAAATGCTTCTAGCTTCTCGACAAACCCCTCGCTAAATAGATTATCCCAAGAGGTAGCTGCCAAAATATCTACACGACTTTCCCTGTTGTCTTTGAAGGCCTCGCATTCTAAAATGAAATGATTTTTTGTTTCCACTTTTCCGGAAGAACAAAAAATACATACTCTTTCCTCCCACGCTTCTTTTGGATTTTTCCAGTGCCCTATTTCACAACGGAGTTGATGAGAATTAGTCCTTAACTGAGCAATAAAAATTTTAGCTCTCCAAGAAATATTGGCCTCTATGTATGCTTTTTGTTGATGATTATGAGTGGGATTAAACACTTCAATATAATACTTTTTCTTTCTCCCTAGCTCCTTATCCCAAGTACACTTGTGGAACTTATCCATAATAAAGGCTTTTATCTCTTTACTATTTATGGGACACGTGTTCAAGAAAATACCCCATTTACTAAACCATTTGTTATTTTGTTGCATCCAAGTCTTTTTTCTTTTGCACAATATGTCATTAAAGACAACCTTAGGCCATCTTCCCTCTTCCATTTGCTCAATTTTTTTTAAATACCTTATGAATCGTACCATAGCTATTGCTTCAATAGGAGCAGCGCCTGTTTCACTTAACAAGATAGCATAAGGAACTGCACTTTTAATTTTGAATTTGTTTGTAATCAAACACTTCTAATTTTTCTCATTTTGTTTCCACTGCATGTCAGATGTACTACTGGCCCACAATTCACAACCATAGAGAATCACCAGAATCACTAGAAGCCCAAAAAGAGTTTGAGTGGTTTTCAAGTCCCATAACTCTGCCTCTCTACATCTATTTTGAAAGGCATAAAATGCTTTCCAAGCCCCCAAAGTTCTTTTATTTCTACAACCATCCCATCTTAGATTTTTATTGAAGTCAATTCCAAGGTATTTGTAATCCGCAACTTCTTCTAGAATGTTGCCTTCAAAGAAGAACTTATTTTGGTTATGTTTTCTTTTTTGGAGAAAACCACGACTTTCATTTTTCTAATATTGACTTGCATCCCCACTCTTCTACAAAAATGCTCAAGGGATAGTAAGTGCTCTTGCAAACCAAGTGCAGATTTAGCAATCAAAATAAGGTCATCTACATACAAAAGAAGCCTTATAACAAACTTGCCCAAATAGATACGATCACCCCCTTGTGAATTTAACCAATCTTCAAGCTTGTCGATTTATAAACAAAAAATGGTAGGAGATAGTGGGCAACCTTGCTTGACCCCGATATCACTTCTAAAACTTTCAGAAATGTGTGTTGACATTCTAATTTTGACTTTGACCTCTTCATACAGCCTATGCACAACTACTCTCAAATGTTTAGGAACCCCAAGTTCCTCCATTCTGTTCCAAATCTTATCTCTAGGAGCCATGTCAAACACTTTTTTGAAATCAACAAAGCAGCAAAAGACTTCTTCCTTTATCTCCCAAAATTTTTCAATGATGTGCCTTAAAGTTATACAATAATCAACTGTGGAATGCTTAGGTCTAAAACTTGCTTGCCCTTTAGCACGCTTATCGTCTTCTTCTACCCACTTAGCATGATTCCAAATAACTTTACAAACAAAGGGTCTATCATTATGGTCTTATAATTGGAGAGATTATTGACGTCACCACTCTTGAAAAGAGGCATTGCCATACTCGTTGTCCAATCTATGGGGGAGCCATGTTGTATGATGTTGTTGAAAATTTTTGTAATGTGAGGTGCAAGCATCTTTTAGCCCCACTTTAGATACTCTGCTTGGAGTTCAACTAAGTATTTTTCTCTTCCAACACCCAAATTCTTGATACTCATCTCTACCTCTTGCACCATGAAGATTTCAATATTAGTGTTGACCAAGGGGGAAGGGTCAACCTTGGGATATTGCTCATAGAGTTTTCTTGCATAGTCAAACCATTTAGAAGCAGTAATACTATTTTCAGTTTGCATCTTTCTCAGTTGGAGCCCCTTCCAAAATAATTTGGGATTATTTTTCCCAAGGAAGATTAGTTCTTCACTCCTTGAAACCATGAAATCATCCTTTTTCTTTCTTAATATATGCTTGTAAGCTTTGAGCTTTATGTTATCCTTCTTTGACTCTTTCCACATTATCCTTGCCTTTTTGCATTCCTTGTCAAACCAAGCATTAACTGGAAAGAAATTTGTTTCGAAGTTCTTAATTTTTGATCTTTTGCACTCTACAAGTACGCTTTGAATTAAATGTGTTAATTCGTGACTATGAAGGCTGTGAATTGGGATTTTCTCCTCCTCGCAGAGCATATCTAGCGTCATTTTGAAGGTATTACAATTTTATGGAGTCAAAATAATTCTGCCCTTTGGGAAATTTTGTTGAACACGTTGAGTTTTTTACTCTAATTGATTTTTCCCATTCTAAGGGAAACTTAAATAAATTAGCTTGTGATCTTATTTTAAGTCCCAACGTCAATCCCCGATCAAAACCTCCTCCATTTTATCACACAAACCATGCAAGCAAATTACATAATCTACTACACTTGCTCCATTGTCAGTGATATTACTGGACTTTGCCCATCTATTCAAACCATTACAAATGACTAAATCGAAGGCCCCACATAAAGTAAGCAATTGTTCACCAAAGAAATTGTAGCCCTTTTCCTCTGAAATCATTTCCCGTTGATTATTACTCTCTTCTGTAAGTCAAATAGGGTTGCAGTCTTCTTTATAACAAAGAATGCTAGCTTGCTCACTTGCAGTCCTAGCATTGAAATCACCCACTATAAGGCTTCACCTAGCTGAGAATATGTTGCAATATCTGCCTTTAAGGCCGCAAAGAGATCTTTGTGGTCAAGCCCTCTACTTTTGCAGATTTTTGAAACTTGCGGCGCAAAATAGCATGCTGCAATTCTGATGTGATTTCCATTTTTTAACAGATTGAACATGATACTGTGGATAATCTGGATCATGCTACTCCAAGAAACAACCACAAAAACTTAAAATCTAACATATTTTAAACCAATTGAATTGTTTATTTGAGTCTTATTTTTCTAATTGAATGAGACAACCTTCTTTTTCCCTCACTAATACCATGATACGCCCGTGTCCTTTTCCATTCCCTGTTGTTTTGTTCCATGCTGCCATCTTCCAATATCCTTCAAAATGTGTTTTTATGAGGCAAATTATGTCTCTATCTTCCGCAATAGGCCCTAACTCAGGGTCTCGTCTCCATGGGTAACCTCTGCAGTTCCAACAAACTAATCTTAAGGAAACTTGGATATGACTTGATTCTTATTTATTTTTACATGAAAGACTCACAGTTGAGTCTTTCTCCCTGCTTTCCCATACTTACCTTGCTTCTTGATTTCCTGTTGAAGAGTTTGTTTCCTCTTCTTTATTACCATCTTGTTGCTCTGTTTTGAAAGGAGGTCCAAATCACGCTATCACATCTTTACCTTTATAAATCCATGCTCTCTTACCTTCGTCTCTTGCTTCCCTAACCTTTAACATTTCCTCCCTCCTTTCCTCTTGTTGTCGTATAGTTAAGTCTTCTTCTAGAAAAAAATGAGAACCCCTCAAGAGATGCTTCTTGATTAGAATGATATATTTATCACGCAAGCTAGGCATGATGAATTTTATGGGCCTCGTCCTCTCACCCTTAAACTTACCCACCCTCCATGCTTGGCATATTTGTCCTTTCCATATCAACTTGTCTTTCAAGAAATCCCTTGTAAGGTCAATAGTACATTCATTTTTTCTATAGGTTTTCACCCTTTTAATAATTATGTTTGCTTCTCTATTTTGTCTTTCCTTGCTTTCTCTATCTTGCATGTTGTCAACTTGAATGTTTATTTGTCCTTCCATATTAGCAGAATCGCTAATAACTTGAGCCCAAGTTTTGGAAACTTTTGTGGAATCTTTTTTCCTTTCGTCTCTTGTTTTCTCTTCATGGTTGTCTATTTGGGCAACCACTTTCCCTTTATCTTGGGATGGTTTCGCATTCACCACCTCTGTATTTTCCACTATAGATTTCTTTATGTTTTGCACATCCGCCTTCATGCGTTGCCATTTTTTCTTCCCTATGAGGAGAGCTCCCTGTAGGAATGCCACTTGTTCTTTCAAAACTTTATTTCTTTCTACGAAAGCCTTGTTCTCAACGGTTATTATATGAATTTTATGATCTCTTGCATGCTGTTTAGCGTTTAAAACCTCCAACCTCTATTTTGCATTTAACAAATTTTTTCAAATAAAGATCAGATGATCAGGTGAGAGGTGTGGATGTGGGACTATAGAAGGCAGAATCATCAATGACTTTTCCTCTGCACTTGTTGTTGCCACATACTTGCATAGGGGACTTGTTTAAGTGCTTTTTGTGAAGGGCCCGAGTACTTTCTTTTTTTTTGTAAGCTAGGATGGATCTCATTCTATTACTTGATCAACAGAACATTACATCGATACAAAAAACAGTTTCTGCCCGCCCTCTAGGGGAAACCGGGTCATAACACCACCTATAGTTTTTAAGAGCAGCCCAAAAATAGTAGGTCCACTGTCTGGTAGTCTTAGCTAGATAAACTATGCAATCTTGAAACTTACTAAAACTGTTACTAAAACTACTGTTCTGTACTACATACTTTTTCCTATTTTTAACATATACAAAGCTATAACCAAAAAAATTGTTACAGTTTCTAAACATATCTCAAATCAGTCATTGCCGCCATCGGGTTGCTGGTTCGCTGCTTCCGCTGGCCCTGGCTGGTCTCGATTCAGCATTTGCTGGATAGCATCCAACTTCTCATCCTGTTTTATCATTGCTATGCGAAGGAAGCGCAGTTCTCTGCGGATGTCTGGATCCCCCTTAGCCAGATTAACCATCTCTTTGGCCACTTGTTCCAACGCCTTGGCCATAAGCCCCTTCATCACCCAATAGATGTGAAGCGACTGCTTGAATAAAGATATACGCCCTCTGGTATGACCCGGGTCGTGGAGGAGAAAATCCCATTCTTCCATCTCCTCATCGGATTGCTCCTGAAGCGATTCCTCTTCAAGATGTTGCATGACCCTACGCACTGCCGGGTTAGAATTACGGAGGAAGGCCTGCTCAGCCCTCCGAACTCTGTGGTTAACCGTCTCCTTCTGCTTTCTGCTTTTCCCCTGGCCGCACCTGGAAGTCTCCCCTTCCTCCTTCCCTTTCCCCCTCTGACCTCTGGTTCTTTTTCCATCCCGGTCCTTTTCCTTATCAGGTGTTGAGCTACGCTTCCTCATCCCGTAGCGTCGGACCTTCGAATCCCGTAATTCAGACTGGTCCGCCTTCACCTGCTCTTTTCCTTCCTCAACCAAGTTCTTATGGTGGCGCCTACGTTCACTCACTGCGACCGGGATCGAGTCTTCATCCGAGTCCTCCTCAACCTCCCACACTTTGAAAGGGGGTTCCTCCTGCATAATGACTTTGCCTTTTCGGCTTCTGTTCTCCTCCCCTGCACTCTGTTGCTCCTCCACTTGTCTCAGTTTCTGTCTGGTTTCCATATTGTCCGAGGGTCTGACGCACCTCGTTCTCTGGTTGCCTGGGATTATCGTTGTTCTCTGATGCCGCTCGATGGGAACTTCCACACTTACCCAAATTAGGAGCGCACAAAATGCCTTCACTATCGGCCATCTTTGATTATATATCGAATTCCTTGCCTCGGAGAACCAATTTAGACCGGTTTTCGAATGCCGCCGGTAACTCTCCGGTGAACCCCTACTCTCTATCATCATATCGTTATTAATCCCCTCTGTTGTGAAGTCAGGCGAACCGCAACCATCACCTCTCATAGTTCGGACATTAATTATCTTGCCTTGTGTGTACTTTTGCCTCACCCCTCCTCCCGCCGCCGCTGTACTGTCACCGAAATCCTGATCCTTCATCCTGCAGCCTGAAATGATGATTTTATCAAATCTCAATTGAACCATGTTCTTGAGACGGGGTCTCCACTTCCCCCTGTTAGTCCAACTCACTGATCCGTGCATTGTCATTTGTGGCGTGATCATGATCAACCTTAATTAAGTCCGCCAACTCCTTCCATTCCCTGTTTCCCTCCACGGCTCTCCACTGACTATCTATTGTGTTACCACGTCCTCTGCAGCCCCAATTGGCTAGCCAATCCGCTGCCTGATTCCCTTTTCTACGAACATGACTGATGAGTCTGTAGTCGATGCGTTTGATCATGCCTGCAATTTCTTGAACAATGCCCGCAGTCCGCCAGCTTTTGGTGACTTTCTCCCATCCCTGCCCGTTATTGAGCCTCCTCAGCATGTCCACAGCAATCTTCGAGTCCCCTGTAATTTCCAGATTGGTATACCCATTCCTGATGGCAATTCGTAATCCTTGATGCAAGGCCCAAAACTCAGCCTCGTTATTGGTCATCTGTCCTCCCCAGTCTGCAAAAATCCACCTTACTTGGTTATTGTTGTCTCTGAAAATCCCCCCGAAGCCAGCTTCGCCCGGGTTTCCCTTCGAGGCCCCGTCGAAGTTTAGCTTAACAAAGTGATCTCTCGGGTATGTGAACTTATCTGGGCTTTGAATTCGCATATCATGGCTAGCCGAACATTTAAAGTGAACCATCTCCAATTTTAGATTTAGCTTGCTCAGAATATCTTGTTCTTCTGGGTTAGTCTTCCAGTCATCACTCTCCCATTTATCAACTAGGATAGTTTCCCGCATACTCTCGACCACCCGATCCCAAATTACCTCTGGATCTTTAGCAGAATTCTGAAAAACCCTTCTATTTCTCTCCTTCCAGACCATCCAGAGAATAAAGGGAGATATAAGATTCCATGCCCTCTGGACAACCTTACAGTGGAAGGTTTCCTTGTTCCACTGGAAAACCAATTCATTAAATTCTCTGATGTTGAATCCTGGTCTGTTGAACAGTCGTTTGGTAATCATCCAGAGCTTCTCTGTATAAGGACATCCGACCAACAAATGATCTCTGGTCTCGTCATCGTTGTTGCACAGGTAACATCGTGAAGGGCCCTTGAATCCCTTCTTCTGGATACGATCCCAGGTCAGAATTTTATTTTTTGAGGCTAACCAAACAAAAATGGACACCTTTGGCCACCAGTTATTTTCCCATATTGTTTTCCATTCCAAATTCCTGTCACCTCTGTTTTGCGAATCCATTAGATAATAAGCCTCTTTGGTTGTAAATGTCCCCTTCATAGAGTTCCCCCACCGGAGGATGTCTTTCCCATGTCGAACTCTGATTTTCCTTGATCCCATTTCTTTCCTGTAAAGTTCTTGGAGATCTGAGTTAAGCTCCCGATCCCATTCTGTCGGGTCCTCCCAGACTCTCCATCCCTCCGACAAGTCATTTACTTTCCAATAATCTTTTACACTAGTTCTGTTTCCTTCAATTCTGCCACGGACCTGGAGGAGGTTCTGAATACTGTTCAGTCTTTCTCGTTGTTGCCACCTATCTTCCCAGAAGTTGGCCTCTGTGCCCCCCCGGATTTCCCAGAAAGTATGTTTGTCAATCAGATCTCTGTTTTGAGAGGCTAATTCCCAAATAGTGGAGCCTTTGGGGATTTCCTGTTGCCTTAGGACATCGACCGGAGAGTTTGGCATTCTGTATTTAGTCCTCCATATGATTTTCCAGAGATCATTTCCGCCACTGAGCCATCTCCACCACAGCTTGGCTCCCAGGACCCTGTTAAGAACTTCCGGGTCCCTTAGACCCAATCCTCCTTTCTCTTTTCTTTCTGTTAGCTGACTCCACGAGACCAGGGCCCATTTTTTCTTTTGTTCAGATCCACTCCATATGAATTTCCTTATGATTTCCCTGATTTTAGCACAAACCCCTGCTGGGGCAGCCATAATCGATAATGGGTAGATAGGGATAGCCTGAAGGACCGATTTGGCAAGAACAACTCTGCCAGCAATATTTAGAACTCTGAAGGCCCAATTTGCAACCTTGTTGTTTAGTTTGTCCAGTACCCCTTGCCAGTTTTTCACCCTTTTAGAAGTGAAGTCTAGAATATTACCCAGATATTTAGTAGGTAATTCCCCCCTTTTGAATCCTAGTATTCTGATTAGATGGGACTTGACCTGATCCATTGTGTTGAAGATGAAGATACAAGATTTGTCCTTATTGATTTCTAACCCGGAGGCCTCTGTAAACAGATCCAGGATTCTCCTTAGATGTTGGACTTCTCTTACCGTTGGTTCTCCAAACAACATAATGTCGTCAACAAATTGTTGATGAGTCAGAGGCAGGTTGTTTCCCCAAATTTTCAATCCTTTGATTCTGTTTGCTGCTCTTTCTTGTTTGATGAATCGACCTAGTCCTTCAGCGGCTAGAATAAATAGAAATGGGGACAGGGGATCTCCCTGTCGAATCCCTCTAGAAGCATTGAAAGTTTTTGAGGGGCTTCCATTAACCAGGATAGAAAAGTGAGGAGAGGAGATCAGGTTGTGGATCCAGGCAATCCATCTTTGGTGAAAACCAAATCTCTCCAGGACAGTTTCCAGATACTTCCAGTTTAATCTATCATATGCTTTGGATAAATCTAATTTGATCATCATTCCTTTTTGCTTTTTAACTTTTAAGGAGTGGATGACCTCCTGAGTTACAACAAGACCATCAAGAATCTGCCTGCCTTCCACAAAACCTGTTTGTTCAGCCGAGATTAAAATGTCCAAAAGGGGTTTTAATCTCTTGGCAATCAGGGAAGTGATCATTTTGTAAATGACATTACAAAGTGCTATAGGTCTGAAGCCATTAGCCTCTTCTAGGTTGTCTCCCTTAGGAATGAGGGCATAAAAGGTAGAATTAAGAGCAGGCCATACCTTTTGATTTATCCTTGATTCTTCCACTAGATCCAGTATCTCTCGTCCCAAGAAATGCCAACTTGCCTGGTAGAAGTCCACTGTGAAGCCATCCGGCCCAGGAGCTGTCCCTTTCTTCATTGCCTTCACCACTTCCTCCAACTCTTCTAAGGTCACGGCCCTCATAAGCGCTTTGTTTTGGTCTTCAGTGACCAAGCTGGGAATAGCTGAGCAGATCTCCTGTATGGCTCTCGTTCTATCAATTTGAGGTTCTGTTAAAATCTCTTTGTGGTGATTCATCAGGTGTTGTGGGGAAAAGTATCCGATGCGGATGACACTAACCCTTCTAAAGGTGACAGTCTTTAGCAACAACTGAATGATAAAGTTTTCATGTTCCACTTTATGAAAGTACAGAGAGAATAGTAAGAAGGTCAACCAACCTGGTGTCTTGCGCTTAGTCGATCCTTGTCCTTCTCTCTTTGTATCCTGCTCCCAACTCTTTGCTCTCCTAGCCGATCCAGCTACATACAGATCCTGCACAAAACAAGAGAGCGAACTACAAGATACATGTACTCATAACTGAAGCATGGATTAGGGTGCATCAAATATACATGTAAACACAAAGCATCTATGTAAAACAAGTATATAGGAGAACATGCAAACTTTATTGATAGAAAGTAACAGGGTTCCAGAGGAAGTTACAACCAATGATGTTGGATCCAATCCAGCAGCACTTCCTCGGCAGCAAGAACTCTCCTCTTCACCTCTAGTAAAACAATCACCCAATAATCCTGGCGGTATACCAACAGCACCTCCTTGCTTATACAAAATTCCAGCCCTCTTTAGACCTCATAGAAGAGCTCTATATATAGGAGAGAAGAAGAGAGGATGAGTCAGCTTGAGACTGACATGAAGCTGCCTTGTGTCCTCTCCCTCTTCAGTTAATCTTCAGTTCTTGAATCCACTTGGAGATCCTTGCTTACACATGGTGATCAAGTACCTCTTACTCATCACAAGGCGAATCTGATGAACCAAGTGTTAGTTTGGAAGCTTCCTGGGCAGTTGACACCTTGCAGGATGACTGTGCCACTTGGCCAATCTCGCCCAGCGCAGATAGCCTTCATTACTTTTGACTTCCAGCGCAGGTACAGAGTGGGACAGTTGCATTACAGCGCAGAAGCTCAGTTAAGCAGCTGACATGATCCAAAATAAGCCTGTTTTGAAGTGTTTTCAGGTGGAGAACTGATTGGAAGTGCTGTTGTTTGATGACCTTGTTCTTTTAGGGGTAAGAACAACATGTTTAGGGACTGAGGATCCCTGTAATTATCGACATTTCATGCTCCATGCTGCGAGGCACAAAAATGTCTATAACAGTTGCCCCCTAAAGTATGAGGCCGTTTATCGGGTGAAATGCTTTATCTAGAGGGTCCGAAGTTCATTCCAGTGCTGAGGAGGCGCCCTGTAATACAATACAATACAATACATTATTTTTCATTCTATTTTCATGATCTAGCTGAGGCGGGCATTCCCATGCTCAGCTTTTATAAATACATTTTGGTACATATGACAGACGATCGTCTGAAGGTAGACTAATAATTTTCTGCTGAAATTATCATCCTTTGAATAGGATGATCATCTGCTGCAATGATGTACATGGCAAATGCTTTTATATTTCCTGAATATATATCGTAGCCCGGATGGATGAAACTAGATCCGGGGTCTTCAAACTCGTTCGATCTTCACTCTAAGTACAAGTCGATCCATGTGAGAATTGCGCTGAAGTCGAACATGGAAAGACATCGCTTGATTACCAGTCGATGATGAAAAACCGTTAACAAGCGCGAGAGGAATCACCGATAATGATAATGACCCTCAAGGTACTGCAGTACAATTCGCGTGGCGTGAATAAAGGACTTGGCGTCGAACGCCACGCAAAATCTTCTGGTCGAAGGTCATTGATGTATACCTGTCGCCGGAAGTGAGAAACTTGCCATTGAGGCATGCAAGCTTCAAAGTACTGATGGGGTTGTTCCTAGATCAACTTATTGGATAATGAGCTGAAGTCGACAAGAAGCGATCCGTCAAAGGAGGGCCTTAATGAATCCCACATCAATGACACGGAACGGAGCTAATGATTTTAGTGGAGGTGAAAACAAACTGTGACATATGATTCAGGGTGGCGATCATGAATGGATGAAGGATAATGTATGGCAGTGGATGGGACACGGTTGACACTTTCAGAATGACCCCTCTTGAACATATAACGACACTGATGCGATGGATCGGTAGCATTACCCCAAATGTGGATGGTTTGGCGAGGACCATGGCGATGAGACCGGTGAATGAAACAACCCAACCCGATGTGGTACGGAGGAAAAGTGTCATGTTCAAGAGTGACTTGCTACCTTTAAACTTTGATGTTCTCCCAATTTTTCCCCAGTCATTTCTGACCAGTACCTCTTTATTTTTGTCAAGCTTGAGGAGGATAACATATGCTTGTTCTATAACCTGCCCTTCGGGCAAGCCCATCGCTATGATTTAACGAGCCTAGCGATAGGGAAACTCGTTCTCGTCTAAAGACAAGTTTGTCGCTATTTAATCATTTTAACGAGTCTAACGACAAAGAAAACTCGGTCCTTTTCATTTTTAGAGAGTCTAAAAAGGTACAGAAAGTTAACTCCATAATTCCTTTTTCGTCAGCAAATCCCTTAAGTCCGAAAAAATATAAAACAATACAGAAGGGATGGCTGTTCGGTACTTTTAACGAGCCGAACAAGACAAGCGCTCGATCCTTTTGTGCAATAATCCCTCAGGTCCAAAAAGATTAAAATTTAGAGGAGGGATAGCGTTCCGGTCATTTAACGAGCTGGAAGGCCAAAACTCGGCAAACTTTTCATATTTTACGAGTCAGTGAAAAGAGCTGAAAGAAGACTCGTCTTTTGAGGAACGAGTGATAAACAGGGATAGCTACAGATTCCAGGTACAGGTTGGAATTTTCCAATCACGGCAGTGTCACAAGGATGGCTAGGTGAAATCACTCTTCGCAGCTGTTTCTCAAAAGAGGTAAACACACAAATGGAAGTGAATGATCGACCAAATGAACAGTGGAGGTGATGGATGAAAACACGATCAAGGTTCTTATGGCTGATGAATTTACGATCTCAAAAGGTCATTTACCGGTTCATTTTTTCCATGAGCTTGAACTCTGGGGGAAACTTTTGCTCACACTTTTCTATTTTTTAACGAGCTTAAATTCAGGCCTAAAACTGCTCGGATTTGCGTTTATTTTTTAACGAGCATGAACTATATGCTAAAACTGCTCGATATACCAGTCATTTGAAGAACGCCTCTCGTAAGGACCAATTTTTATAGAGCTTATGCCTTACCACAGCTGTGCTCACTTTTGGCAAATTTTACTTCTGCCCCACAGGCTTTCTTTCATGCAAGTTCGGAAACGGCTAATCTTAAAACCAGATAAATAACCGCCCCTAGCTTGCACTCCAGAAAGTTTGCATGCCCCTAGGTATAGGATAGAATTTCGAGGCTGCCCCTCCTCTCCCCTACTTCTGTTTTTCTTTGGGTGTTCTTACTTATTTGTCATCTTGCTAATCTAATGTTAACGATACTTGTCTTCTCGTTATTTTAAGGGGTCTTACGCAGTACTCAGACTTCCTGTCGGCCCACTTTGAACAAACAGCTATTTGTGACAATAGAAGAACACTACTCAAAGATAAAACATTGGTATTATTGAGGGAGGCTTGCCTCTTTCTTATTATCCGAAGAGTGGTTCTATTCGCTGCCGCAAATCCATCTCTTTCTTCGGCGGTGTCTATCATTGGGTTGTCCAAAGATGGTTACCCTCTGTTACAACAATACGGTCTCCTTCTTAGTTGACTGCCCCTGCTTATCCTTCAAAACATATGTTTCGATGGGCGAGGCTTGAATTTAAAGATGGTGACTACTTGTTACAATAAGGGAATTCCTACTTGGGCATTGCCCACTTTTTTAGACAAAGGTGAATGATTCCCAAACACATAACTTTAACAAAAGATCATTATTCCAGAACAACCCCACTTCCTTCGGACGGGGTACGGACTAGTCATGTTCTTCTGCGGAAATTCTTCCTTATACCCGGAGTTTCTTCTGCCCGAAGCAGACCAGGGTGCATGCCCCCTGGGTCCTAGTCTTTCTTTCCGAATTACTCGCGCTCATCGGGAAGGAGGACTAGGGGCGGAGGCGAATCTTGAGTGAACAGACCATTTAGGATTGGTATTTGACTATTTGCGATGCGAGATCCCGGAAATGAAAGTTGGTCTACGAGCTTGACCACCCTTCCTTCGTGCGGAAAACACATTACTCTAAAGAGTGAGGAGACTATCGCTCCCATGCAATAAATATAGTCGCGTCCAAGGAGTAGGTTATAATCCAAGGGTCCTTGAACTACCAACACGTTCATCCTGACGGTCTTCCCTTTCAATGTAACAGGTACATCGGGGAGGATCCCTAATGGTCGACTGGTTCCTTTATCAAAACCTGAGAGATTTCTCAACTCAGGTAAAAGCGCTGGGGAACCCAGTGCTTTCCAAGCAACAGAGGAAAGGATACTCACAGACGCTCCTTCATCAATGATAGTACCAGCCATAATCATTCTATAGATCTGGACAATGATTCTGAATGGAACACTGGCTGGTAACCGGGGTCTGCCTAGTTGATTCCAATCAAAGGATACAACCAGGTTGCTTGGTGGTGGGACCGAATATACGGCCGGATACGACTCTGATGATGTTCCTTCCTGCGATAAAGGAATGGGCGCATTGCCCTGATGCTCATCTGAGTCGGTGCTGATGAAAAGAACCTGGATGGTGTCATCCTTGTTCTCATCAGTGAGGGTGTCGCATGAAGATGACTCTTCGGCGACGGTGTCATTTGAAGACGGGTCTTCAATGACGGGGTCATTGGACGATAGAACCTCTGAAGGAAGAACCGGGCCGACTGCCGTATCGGCCTTTAGATTTTCGTCTGGTCTAGATTCGGTAGGTTCATTCTCAATGACCGACACTTCAGCTGACCACCTGAGTGGTTCAACTGGATTTTCAACTATCGAGGGATTAGGCGCGAGTTTTCGGCATCCAGGAGGAAGTTGCACCGGTGACACCGGGCGATCTTCCAAAACTCTCTTGGCCTCATCTAAGAATGGACATTTGTGGATGGCATGATGACCTTCACACAATAGACAGGGTGATCTTGGTCCCCTTCTTCGTCCTTCACTCTCGCTAGTTGACGGAATGCAATCAACTTGACAACCAGAGGTTGATGCTACCGGATTGTGCAACCTTGGGGACCAGTCCCTTAGTATCCGGGGAATACAAGGACAATCACGATGGAAGTGGATCCCTTTGCAAATGACACATGGCGTTTTAGGCCCGGTCGGTGCAGTGTGTGGGTTTTTGTCAGCTTTCTTCTGCTTGCCCCCAGTCGCCTTCGCCAGAGGCTCCTTCTGCTTCTTTTCTCTCTTCTTCTTTTCCTTCTTCTCCTTGGGAGGCTGACTTTTGCCAGCTCTACCTTGCGAAGATGAAGGATCAGAGGAAGTATCACAAGAAGTGGAAGGCTGGTGGGTAGTTCTAGATTGTTCTGACTGTTGATTCGAATGCTCAGGATTAGTGGCGATCTGGACTACATTAGTTGAAAAGAGCCATACAGGGAGGCCGATTGTCAATCCTGGAAGCGACAATGTAGCCATATGAGGCGCACCAACATCTCCCCAAGAGGAGAAGGGATTTGGATTTCCGCCAAGGTTACTTCCTTGGTTGGTAGGCTCCATACTTTTCAACTGAAAGATCAACGTGGGAATAACAGGTGATTATGTTCCGCTTTAAAATAAATTTTATTTACGACGCTTTTAGACACAAACTTGCTTTTTCATGTTTTAAGAGTCGAGAAAAAGCTAAAGATGACTCTAGTCGCCTTCGATGTATTAACGAGCCCGAAGTGACAAATGCTCGGTTGGACCTTTTCAGTTATAGAGTTTGAAAAGGGCCAAAAGAAACTGCTCTGGAGATCTAGGCAGAGGGTGTGCCAAACCTTTCGCGAAACCACAGAATACGTTTTACGGTACGGGTGGTCGATCTTCGTGAATGCTGTGTTCACTGCATCGCGATCAGTAGGGCGGCCGACATGGTTTCCTAAGGATAAAGGATAAAAGCCTATAGGGGTCTCCCAATATACGCAACGGTACGCGGGAGCTCAAGTCCGTGTTAGTGCCACCGACTCTCAGGAGGAATCACCCACCTTCGTAGAGATCGACAGTCACTATGTTTAACGACGCCGGAACACGTCTCTACCTAGACCTCTAGATGTTTGCGTTAAATTCCAAAGCGTTGTTATGTAAATTGAGTTTATTTTAATGTTGATCTTTCTTAACAGTTTGCCTTTCAGGTTCGCCACGAGATGTATATATACAACTTCCTATATGCAATCTAAGAATGAGAAGCAAATCTTTTCAATCTTTCAACTTTTGAAAACCTTAATCTACTTGAGGGAAAAGAAAGACACAACTTTTTCCACAGATCAAAGAACACACACTAAAATGCACATTTTCCTAAATCGTCAAGCACACAGTCAAATGCAAAATGCACAATGCATGTATTTCTTTTCGTTATCCTTAATGTTGATGCTAACAAAAGGAAACTGTTGTATGATTTTTGAATCAACTTTCAAGTAGAAATAAACAAGTTTGTCCACAATCAAAAAGACACCTTATGATAGACTTGTTTAAACACAGGAAAAGTATAGATTCAAACCATAAAAGTGAAAAGCAAACAAACTCAAACAGCCATGAACAGTAATAAAACTAGCTCATAAGATCACAAAGACACTTTTACAGTTCAGGATCTAAGAGGTCACAGCTATACTGGTTCGCTTTTCACAATGGGAAACTGTAACTGAAGTAAGAAATACTGAAAGAACATTCACAGTTTCATCACACAACTGAGGCGGAATAAAGTCAAGGAGAAGTGGTCTACAGCAAATACAATGACCAGCAAGCAATCAGCCAAAAACAAGTGCAAACAGGGCCAAGACACAATAGGAAGACTGAGCAAGACAAGGGCTAACTGGACCAGCGCAGGTTCTAGTCTGCCAATCTCACTCTCAGCGCAGTTCCCGAAGGGAGCACCTGCGCTGTAATGCAGACTGCCTGTGGATAGCCTGCACTGACTTACGAGAGTTACGTCTGCTAAGAATTCCGGGTCATAAAAAGCTCAAAAATGCACTGTATTTGCTGAAATAAAAAGCTATAGGTCAAGTACAGGCTAAGGGATGATCAAGAGGATAAAGATCTATCACAAAGAGTAAAGATTCATCTGTAGATTAGCTCTTTAAATCTTGAATTTGCTCAGCAAAGGAGCAAGAGTAGCAGTCCCTCTACTTCGCTTTTGATATAGTCAAAAGCTTTTCGATTTGGTACTCTTTTCTTCAAGAAATGAATAGCAAAATACTACAAACAACAACAAGATACTAGGCTCCCCAGTGGAGTCGCCAGTTTGTTGTGGGGAAAAGTATCCGATGCGGATGACACTAACCCTTCTAAAGGTGACAGTCTTTAGCAACAACTGAATGATAAAGTTTTCATGTTCCACTTTATGAAAGTACAGAGAGAATAGTAAGAAGGTCAACCAACCTGGTGTCTTGCGCTTAGTCGATCCTTGTCCTTCTCTCTTTGTATCCTGCTCCCAGCTCTTTGCTCTCCTAGCCGATCCAGCTACATACAGATCCTGCACAAAACAAGAGAGCGAACTACAAGATACATGTACTCATAACTGAAGCATGGATTAGGGTGCATCAAATATACATGTAAACACAAAGCATCTATGTAAAACAAGTATATAGGAGAACATGCAAACTTTATTGATAGAAAGTAACAGGGTTCCAGAGGAAGTTACAACCAATGATGTTGGATCCAATCCAGCAACACTTCCTCGGCAGCAAGAACTCTCCTCTTCACCTCTAGTAAAACAATCACCCAATAATCCTGGCGGTATACCAACAGCACCTCCTTGCTTATACAAAATTCCAGCCCTCTTTAGACCTCATAGAAGAGCTCTATATATAGGAGAGAAGAAGAGAGGATGAGTCAGCTTGAGACTGACATGACGCTGCCTTGTGTCCTCTCCCTCTTCAGTTAATCTTCAGTTCTTGAGTCCACTTGGAGATCCTTGCTTACACATGGTGATCAAGTACCTCTTACTCATCACAAGGCAAATCTGATGAACCAAGTGTCAGTTTGGAAGCTTCCTGGGCAGTTGACACCTTGCAGGATGACTGTGCCACTTGGCCAATCTCGCCCAGCGCAGATAGCCTTCATTACTTTTGACTTCCAGCGCAGGTACAGAGTGGGACAGTTGCATTACAGCGCAGAAGCTCAGTTAAGCAGCTGACATGATCCAAAATAAGCCTGTTTTGAAGTGTTTTCAGGTGGAGAACTGATTGGAAGTGCTGTTGTTTGATCACCTTGTTCTTTTAGGGGTAAGAACAACATGTTTAGGGACTGAGGATCCCTGTAATTATCGACATTTCATGCTCCATGCTGCGAGGCACAAAAATGTCTATAACATCAGGACTTGTTCAATCTCGTTCTGCTCTACCACTCTTTCCCCGTTCTTGTCTTTTATCGATAGGATCCTGTTTCCCTGCCTGTGCTTGATCATAGCCTGGTGGAAGAATTTAGTGTTTCTTTCCCCCTCCCTTAGCCACTTTATCCTAGATTTTTGGCGCCATAGGATCTCCTCTTGCTTTCGTCTCTCTTCCAATCTGCCAAGGATTACCCCCTCCCTGTTTATGCTTTCCTCTGTTCTTCCTTCCAAAATTATCTTCTGCTGGAGATCTGCCATTTCCCCTTCTAGTTTTTGTTTATCTTCCAGAATGTTGCCAAATTCCTCCTTGTTCCATTTTTTTATTTTGCCTTTCAGCTCTTTCAACTTTAGCTGGAATGTGTGCATTCTACATCTGCCCTGACTAGTACATTGTTTCCACCAGTCCTCTACTTTCTTGATGAACTCAGGGTCCCTTAACCAAAAAGCTTCAAATCTGAAAGGCCTTTTCCCCTGAATCCTCTTTATATCAACCTCTAATCGGATCGGCCAGTGGTCAGATCCCAGAGATGGAATGATCTTGGCCTCCACAAAAACATCTTTGTTCATGATGGCTTCAGAAACTAAGAATCTATCCAATCTAGATGCAATTTGGTTTTTTCCTCCCCTTCTGTTATTCCAAGTGTATGTCCCATTAATGGTCTGGATATCAACAAGCCTAAGTTCCTCTATCATATCGTTGAAGCTGTCCATGAAGTGATCCCTCCTCCTAATCCCTCCTTTTTTCTCTTCCAAGGATCTGATCAAGTTAAAGTCTCCACCAATGATCCAAGCAGCTTCAGGGTAAAGTCTACGGACTGATTTGAGACTGTTTATGAACTGCTCCTTTTTCCCAGGGGAAGGGGGGCCGTAGACCCCTGAAATAACCACCTGTTGTTTGGTTCCTACTATCCTACCCAGCCCAGTAAGGGTTCCGCTCATGCTGGACCAGTTATCTATGATGATTTCATTGGGGTTCCACAGGACTGCAATACCTCCTGCAGAACCGATTGCATCTTGCCCAATCACTTGATATTGTAATCTGCTTTTTTCTATTATTTGTTCAAGCTGTTGAACCGAAATCTTTGTTTCCTGTAAGATCATAATACTAGGTTTCTCTTTTTTCAACTTATCCTTCATATACCTTTGTTTACCTCTACTATTCAAACCCCTAATATTCCAACTGATAACTATCATTTAAAACTTTTTGTATGAGGGGAAGAATACCTCCGACAGAGGTATCACCTTACCTGAGTTTATCAATATTTCTCCCACCGTCTGGATAGTTTCACTCATTGTTTTCCGGCCTCTTTTTCTGCTGTTTTTGCCAGAGCTGCCCATTCCTTTATCTTCATTCCCCTGCTCACTTTCTATCATAGCTGGTTTATCCGGGGGCTCTCCTTTTTTCTCCTTGTATTTCTGAAATACTTCCTTATACAGTTGTTTTTGTTTTTCAGGTATGAACCTGCTATCCAGATACTTCCATTCCTGGAGTAACCTTCTCATGATTTTCTCCTCTTCTGCTTCATTTTCAGGCGGGTTTTCCACTTCCATCTGAGATTCCAGTTCTGTTTCTATTGACTTCTCCTCCGGTTTTTCTCTACTTGTTTTGCTTATATTTGTTTCTTTTTCTTTCTCCTCTCCAGCTATTTCCATGGGGGTGTTTTCCGGGTCCTCATCATCTTCCAGGTTTATTTCATATTCTTCATTTTCGCTCTGCAGTACCTTAAATTTGTTTTGATTTCTTGTTTGGCTGGGTTGCTTCTGAGGTTGGGTCTTTGGTCCCACTTTATTCTGCCTCTTTTTCCTTACTACCTGCTGAAAGCCTCTCTCCGGATCCTCCATTCTCTCAGTGGTTCTCTGTTGATCCGCTTGACTTTTCTTGGACTCTTCCTCTTTATTCAGAGGGCATTGCCTGTATAAGTGGCCATATTCATGGCATATGCGGCATCGGAAAGGGATATGTTCGTAATCAATTGGCTGCTTCCAGATTTCATCATGATACTCTACTTCGACATTTTCCGGGAGGGGGTCTGCCAGATTTATGTATACACAGATTCTCGCATAAGCATTATATTTACCTCGTTTCGTAGCCTCTGCAATTTTGACAAAGCTCCCAATCGTGTTGCCTATTCCCTCCAGAATTTCAGGGTCCCAGAACTCATCAGGAAGCCCAAACAGTCTGACCCAGACTGGTGCATCAAGCATTTTCTCCTTTTCAGGGTTGTATCTCTCTTCCCAATATTTCATGAACAGGCCTGCATTGTTCAAGAAATATGGTCCCTCCTCAAAGATCCTGTTCTTATCTTCCAGATTGGAGAAGATTGCTGTGAAAAAACCTTGGGCTCCAAGCTTGAGATCTACCTGTCCCCTAGGTCTCCATCTCTGATCAATCCATCTGTAGAGTTCCCGCTCAGAAGGCCAATACCCAACAAATCTACATATTAAGGCATGGTCTCGCATGTAACAGTTATAATCCTCCAATTTGTTGTTGGGAACAACATACCTTGGCTGTTTTTGAGCCCTAGGTAGACATTTTCCTCTCATTCTTTTCTGCCACAGGTTGCCCATTACTGGGGCATGACTTTCCTTCTCAGTGTGCTGCTCTCCTCCTGTGCTCGTCTCACCTATTACCACATTTTTGAAGGAGGGGATCTCTCCCCCCCCCCCTTGGCTCTCCCATGTCGCTCAGGGCGTTTTCAGGGGTTTAGAATCCCGTTTGCCGTTGATATCTCTTAAACCAACCCGTGCCTGCAATCTGGGGTTCACTGTCCCAGCGGATCTGAGAGCTCTTACCACCGTCTAAACCCTTCTGCAACCACTGTCAGCGTTGTCCGTTTGCGCCGAAGGGCCCGAGTACTTTCTCTTTGAGACCGTTTTTTCTTTGTTTACTCTCATTTTAGACTAGCTAGTCTTCTGGGACATTGTTTGGCATTGACTCAAACCCACTTCCCAGCTTTGGCGGATGAGACAATTTTCACTTTCCCTAGATCATTTGTTTGCAGAAGTTCTTAAATTTCTAGTCACATTATCACGTTTAAATGCATTTCTGGCTGATTCGATTTTCCCCGGATTGAAACAACGAATTTTAAAATTTTCCCTCATAATTGTAGTTACATGTAGTCTGAGATGCACCTTTTATTTCAAGCCATGTTGCCTCTCGTTGACATATATTGTTGTTTGCAAAAAACCAAAAGAAATTATTCAAGAAAATATGGATTTAAAAAACTTTCATAGTATTTCTTTAATCGACTTGAATGGTCAAATCTTGAATCTGCATCCTTTACATGTGGGCCTGTGTCCGTTACACAAAAATCGAAATGTCAGCAAGTCTTCGTCGAGTATCATCTGGTCACCACTGTTTTCATTCCACTAACAACAGCGGCCTTCAATGATGCTGAGAAAAATCTAAGCCTTGCACGTGGTTGAGAGCGTATGCTATCTACCACTCATTCCGGTTGGAGAGGAAGATTTCCTTCAAAATAATTCTGACAAACCAAGACCGGCGCAATGCCCTGTCGGCGGTGGCATTCACCGTCTGAATCAGTGAATGACGGAGAAGAAAAAAAGGAAGAGAATTAGAGTTGGAAATGGCGGTTTTTCAAATCCTCACGCCACAACAACCAGCTATAAAAGCCCTGACCCAGGGGTCCATCAGTTTCAGGACATTATACGCTTCTCTTACTCTTACTGCACCTGTTCTTTCTGTTCCTCCTGCCACTATATTCAGATCAGATGGTCGACGCAGCTCGTGTCGTGAGAAAGCTTCGGGATACCTTTTCCTCCGGCCGGACAAGAACTGGAAAGGGCCTCTCAACCCGCATATTTAATGACAATCAACTATTCGTTTAAGTTTTGAAAAATTACCATTAAGGACAAGAACTGGAAAGGGCCTCTCAACCAGCATATTTAATGACAATCAACTATTCGTTTAAGTGTTGAAAAATTACCATTAAAAATTAAAACATCCAAATCCTAAGATCTTTAAAATACACGGAAAGAAAATCACAGAACCGTTCTTTTAAAATTTGTAACAAATAATTACCACCTAAAAATAAAATATCGAAATCCTAAAATCTTTAAAATACGCGGAAAGAAAATCACACACGTGTTCAAACATTGTGTTCTATGTTTTTCTATATGTTTTTGTAGAAACAGTGACTGCCTACAAAGAGTCAAACAGATTCGGTATCAGGGAAAGCCGCCTAGGACCGGAGCATGTCCTGAACTTCGTCGAAATATCCTGGAATTTTACAGTGAGGAAAAAGGTTCTCTTTTCTGAATCTGTAATCGATAGAAAAATGTTATATATCATTAAATGAATATTAAAATTGAAATTTCATATAAGAATGGTTGGAGATAAATTAGCAATAAAAAATGACCTGATTAAAATTGGAATGTTGAAGACGATTCAATTACAAGTTCAATCAATGTCTTATGATTAGACCCACAGACGACCCGACTCTACAATTGGGTTAAGGATTGGGCGGAGTGAGTGATGAGCCTCTATTTATATGTCGCCCCCAAGCGCCATATATCCTCACAAAAGAAAAGGTCATGTGTGCCTCCACTGCCTTAAGCTTTTGTGTTTTCTTTCTTTTGGTTTGTTTTCTCCGTTGTGCTATACTATAATTATTAGCGGAAGGAACCAGAATATCTGATAGCTTCAGGTGCAGGTGAGCCTCTGTCGCTGTCATACGCTGGACTTCTAAACACAACCATCTCGCAGTAGGTGTGGACAAGAGTGATTTTCTTCTTATGGTTGTAAACTCCGGTGCTGGGATAATTATCTTGAAGGTCGCGAGATCGATTCCTCTTGGATTAATTATCTTGAAGGTCGCGAGATCGAATCCTCTTGGGCGGGAAGAAAACAAATATGGCAAACACAACCGCGCACAACTGTGTCAAATTGATGAAGACAACATCCAACGGAGTATGGCAGGGCGACAATCCCATGCATTTTGCGTTACCGTTGCTCATTGTTCAGATTTGTGTTGTGCTTTTCGTCACCAGAACGCTGGCTTTTCTCTTCAAGCCCCTGAGGCAGCCTCGCGTCATAGCTGAAATCATTGTAAGTTCTCTCCCAGCTAATGTTTTCAATTTTCCAATGTCTTTTGCTGAATTTTCTTTTCCCGAAATGGCATGAATTTTCTACAAGCTTAAACACTGTTAATTTTCAGTTTCGATTCAAACACTTGCGTTTAATCCTGTTATTTAACTTCGATGAGACATGGGTTTCTCCTTTTTACCTGGTGCGTTAAAAGGAATTTCTTCGTCAAAGAGATTTGAGAACAATGAAATCAGGGAGATCATGTGTTATGTGTTAATTAGCAATATAAACTATATACTACGGCCTCTCACATTTTTTAAGAGAATGTGGTCTAATTGTTAAAAGTTAGGGGGAGAGGTTTGATTCTCAATTAGAGGTTTGATTCTCAAAAGTATAGTGGTCCAATCCAGGGCGATTTCTTCCGTTAAAAAAATTACCTCTTCACAGGTTCTTAACAAGACTTTATAAAACCCATTAGCCAAAATCCTCGACTTGAAGTGATCTACATCTTGTTCTCTATAGCTACATTTCTAGCTTTAGCTTACAGTAAAATTACTATCACTTGTTTTCAATTTGTTCTGATAACCTGAAAGAGATCTTCCCTTCAATATCGCTCGGAGCGTCCTGGTTTTCTCTTATTTTTCTATTCAAATTTAGACTATTCTTTAATTTACTATTCCAAAGTCTTTCTATTCAAATTTAGATTACTCTTTAATTTACTATTCCAATGGCGGCTGAATGATTGGTTTCGTCAAAGGAATGCGTTAAATTTCTCGCCACTCATTTGGCCCGATGCACTTTAATTAGTCAGCCGTCCTAAATTTCTCCCCAAAATGGCATCACACGAGAAACTAGTTCGAAAACACGATCCGGAGCAATTGAGCGGCCAGTCAATGGTTTTAACTTTTGAAAATTCCGATTCTTTCGGCAAATAACTAAGGTACACCATTTTACTGGAACTTCAGTGTCATAGGCAAACAAGGAGAATTAACCGTTGCATAACAAAATATTGTAGATAGAATTACTCTTAAATTCCGAAGCTTTTCATTTGTTACTATATATCGGATTAACATCACCGATTCTGATTCCTGAATGTTTTTCCTCCATGCCGCTACAAGTTTGATTGACTTGAGAATTTCAAGTGTAAATTTTATGACTTCTCTGTCTTGGCTGTCCATACAGGGTGGAGTTCTTCTTGGGCCTTCTCTTCTAGGGCGCAGTGATGCCTACATGGATACGATTTTCCCAAAAAGTAGCACCCCTGTACTTGAAACTGTAGCAAATATTGGTCTTCTATTCTTTCTCTTTTTGGTTGGGCTGGAAATGGATTTCCAAGCGATTAAACGAACTGGAAGGAAGGCCTTAACAATTGCAGTGGCTGGAATTACTTTACCGTTTTTGGCCGGGATCGGGGTTGCTTATGTTCTCAGGGCATCAATTTCTAAGGATGTGGGCTATGGACAGTTCCTTGTTTTTATGGGTGTATCGTTGTCTATCACTGCATTCCCAGTGCTTGCTAGGATGCTTGCAGAGCTCAAGCTTCTAACCACCGATGTGGGGCAGATTGCCATGGCCGCAGCTGCTGTCAACGACGTGGTTGCTTGGGTTCTTCTGGCCCTTGCTGTAGCTCTTTCCGGGGCAAACAAAAGCCCTCTAGTATCAGTCTATGTTTTGCTATGTGGCTTAACATTTGTGGTATTCATGATGGTGGTGGTAAAGCCGGTAATGAGCTGGATTGCCCAGCGTTCACCTGAAAACGAACCAGTGAACGAAACATTCGTTTGCATTACTCTGGCGGGAGTCTTAGCAGCTGGATTCGCCACAGATGTAATTGGCATTCACTCAATCTTCGGAGCTTTTGTGTTTGGTTTGACGATTCCCAGAGACGGCCCATTAGCAGGAATTCTTACTGAAAAGATTGAGGACTTTGTATCGAGCTTGCTGCTCCCACTGTATTTTGCGTCCAGTGGTTTGAAGACTAATGTAACAGCGATCCATGGAAGCACGAGTTGGGGTCTGCTAATTTTGGTTATCGTGACTGCTTGTGCTGGCAAGATTCTGGGCACGTTTTTTGTTGCGATTGCCCACAAAGTGCCTTGTCGAGAAGCTATGACCCTGGGATTCTTGATGAATACCAAAGGATTGGTGGAGTTGATAGTCCTCAACATTGGGAAGGATCTGAAGGTAAAACCCAAATTACATACAAATCTTAAATTCATTTTGAAAGAATTGATTTGGATAGCCTGTTTAACTTGATTGGGATGTTCGGCTTTCTTTTTCAGGTTCTGAATGACCAAGTTTTTGCTATCTTGGTTCTGATGGCTCTGTTCACAACATTCATTACAACCCCTTTGGTAATGGCCATATACAAACCAGCAAGGAAGGCGACCCCATACAAGCACAGAAAGATACAGAGAGAGGGGCCAGAGGACGAGCTCAGAATCATGGCCTGTCTGCACGGTACGAGGACCATACCGGCGATGATAAACTTGATAGAGGCCTCCAGAGGGATTCAAAAGTCTGCGCTGCGCCTTTACATCATGCACCTAGTGGAGCTGTCGGAGAGGCCTTCTGCCATCATGATGGTTTACAAGGCCATGAAAAACGGGCTCCCCTTCTGGAACCGCAACCGTTCTCAACAAGACCAGATAGTGGTTGCGTTCAAGGCGTATCGGCAATTGAGCAAGGTAACGGTCAAGCCCATGGTTGCCATCTCTCCGATCCAGGACATGCACGAGGACATCTGCAACATTGCGGATCAGAAGCGGATTGCCATGATCATACTCCCCTTCCACAAATACCAGCGAGTCGACGGCGTCCTGGAATCTGTGAGCCCGGGATTCGGGAATGTGAACCAGAGGGTATTGAAGCACGCACCATGCTCGGTGGGCATCCTGGTGGACAGGGGCCGACTGGGGTGTCAGTCCCAGCTTGGGCCTGCGGACATAGATCACCACGTTGCGGTGCTCTTCTTTGGAGGCCCTGATGATCGAGAGGCTCTGGTGTTAGGAAGAAGAATGGCGGAGCACCCTGGCATTAAGCTGACGGTAATAAGGTTCGTGAGACCCACCGAATTCGAACACAGCGCCATTAACCTCACTCCGCTGCCGCCCAACGAGAACGAGAGGCACCCACGAGTGTACAAGTTTTCGACTGCAGAAATGAATAGAGAGCAGGAAAAGAGACTGGACGAGGAAGCCTTGAAATTGAGATTAAATAACAACGTGTCGAATACCATGGAATCCCCTGGGCGCAATGGCGTGGACGGCAATGCAATTAGCAAGTTGATCGGGTATGAAGAGCGGGAGACTAGTAACGCGGTGGAGTCGGTGTTGGCAATCGCGAAGAGCAAAAGATATCACATGTTTATGGTGGGGAGGGGTCGTTTTCCACCCCCTCTGGTGGCAGACTTGGCGGATCGTCCTGCGGAGTGTCCGGAATTGGGTCCCATTGGGGATCTCCTTGCGTCTTCCGCCGTCCCAGTCTCCGCATCAGTGTTGGTGATTCAGCAACACGATGTGATTCATAAGAATGAGGTGCCCTTCACCAAAACAGGGGAGTCAACTTCCTTGAGCATATCATTGGCCCCGTCTATCGACCTCGGTAGCAGCCACTCCACGACAGCTTGAACGAGAAGTTGTGATGATAGTTGAGACGGTTAGTTTAAGGGATTTATGCCCGGTCCGTAAGTATCACGGTGGCAGATCTGGCCTAGACAGGAGGGCTGTAGGGGTTTCGCTTTTACTAGCTCCCTCTCTCTCTCCATGTCTACATATTTTCATCATACCCTGCTTGGTGCCCCATGGGGTAGCCTGAAAGACTACCTCTATATTTTTATCCTTTATTTACCCCTTGTGGAGGTCTCAGGGCTTGTAAGCAAAGGTCCGGGTTGGGCTGGCCCTTTTGGAAGGCCTTTATTTAGGGAAGATTTATATTTTTCAGAACCTTACTTATCATCCGGGTAAGATGGCCTTCATTTAGGAAGAGTTCTCTTATCAGAACCTGACTTATGATCCGGGTGAGATGACCTTCCTTGAGTAAGAGTTATTTTGTTCTTTTAGAAGAGTTCATATTTTACCTAAGATCCGGTAAGAAGGCCATAATTAAGGAAGAGTTTTTAATGTGGGGAAAATTAATATCCGGGTGACTTTTGATCATAGTGCTTTTTTCTCATATATATATATATATATATCAGTGTATATCAACACCATGATATAAATTAAATTTTTGATAAATAGGTGTAACTAATTGTTTAGATTTATTTTAATTCAGGATATATATATATATATATATATATATATATATATATATATATATATATATATATATATATATATAGTGATATAAATTAAATTTTTGATAAATATGTGTAACTAATTGTTTAGATTTATTTTAATTCAGGATTTATATATATATATATATATATCAGTGTATATCAACACAGTGATATAAATTAAATTTTTGATAAATATTTGTAACTAATTGTTTAGATTTATTTTAATTCAGGATTTATCAAGTCTCCGAGGGATCAATTTTCTGGAGATGCAATTTTTTTTTTTAAGTGTAAAATTTGAGCAAAAATTTGCACTTGAAAAGATTTGATCTTTTTATAGGGTGATCTATCCACAATTAAGATGGATGTAAACTCGTTTAATTATTAATAATTAATAATATAATAATTATTTTTATCATTTTATTATATATTATTTTTATTTTTAATTTAAATTTTATTGGTATGTAATTTCACTAAATCGAAATGTTTTAATTAATAATTAAAATTGATAATTTTATTTTTATTTTTTTAATTATGTGATTTGATCAAAATAAATTGTTTAAATAACATAACATAATAGGACATTATAACATCTCTTTCATACTTGGCTGGAGAATGTCTCTCAACGATTAAAAACGAATATATATATATATATATATATATATATATATATATATTGAAATGAGAGATGGTTTTTGCACTTGTTGTGTTGATGAGTCATGGTATGGTACATGGTATTGTAAAAAGGTTTATTGACAAGTTAATAATATCCACTATAAAGTGAGGTTGGTTACTCATGATTAAAAATCTTTTTATGTTGTAAGTATTTAGTTTTTATGTATTTATTAATAAAATTTAAATATGGTTATAAAAATATAATTATAATTTATATGGTTAAATAGATCTTAATTTATATCTTATATATTTCAATATGAAAGAGGGTTTAGATATATCTCAAAATAATTATAATCTTTTTGTTTTATATTTGATTAAAAATATATATTAAATTAAATTCAAATAAAATATTTATAAAATATTTTGATTGTGAAATGAGAGATGGGTTTTTGGCATGTGGTATTGATGAGCCATGATATTGGCTTATGGTATTATAACAAATCCAAGTTAATAATATCTATGATAAAATGGACGTAAATGCCCATGGTTAACAATATTGTTATATTGTAAATTATAGTAAGTATTAAAGTTTTTATGTTTTTATCAATAAAATTTAAATATAGTTACATAATCATTATTTTAATCTATAATGTAAAATGGATCATAACTTATATCTACTACTTATATGTTTTAATGTGATATGTATATTATGATTTTTTTTATTTAAAAAATTGTTGGTAAATTTATTAATAAAAACAAAATTACAATATAACATATTGAATTTTATTATTTTTATTATTTTTATATTTTTACCAATGCTACATCTCTATATTATATTTAAATTTTTCACTGTTATTTAATTAAGCTGATAGTTTACAAATGTTTTATGTCTTATAAAATGCACATATTAATATAAATTCAACATATTAAGCTTACATATAAAAATGTTCACAATATTTCTTACATTACACCTACACATCTCCTATATACTATGTTGGCATTGTGGCTAATGTGTTGTCCTTGATGACAAACTAATTGATAAAGATGTACTTGAGGTCAGCATTGCGATAATATGATCTCATGCAGTTTCGTACAGATACTACAGAGCACATGGACAGAGGAATGACAACTCAATGCCAGTTGGATGATAAAAGTAAAAGTTTAAGAAAGTATATGTGGTTCGTGTGAAGAAGGCTTGGGTACATACACAAGTCCTATGAATGAAAGTCGTGTACACAATCCGAACCATGGAATTCTGGATACCGGGGGTCATTACCATGGTATTGGTCCATAATAATTGTAGTGAAAATGGTTATTTGATCTTATCAAAGAATACTAATGACATCACCAAGGGATTTACCTAAGGTACTTGTTGGAAATGTGTTGTCATTGATGGCAAACGAAAAGCCGATTGATGGCGAAGGTAATGACAAAGACTGGTAAAGGCAACTGCATTGGTTGTCATTCGTGGCCAAGGTAAATATTAAAAGAGGTAGTATAGACAAAAGCAAAAGGTAATGGTAAAGGTGGCATAAGAAAAATCAAAGACAATGTCAAAGGTGGCAAATGCAAAGCATGGCAAGCATTGGTGGCAAAGGTATGGTGTAGAGTCTTCGGAGCCAGTTTTGGACTAGCAGACCATCTTAGGTGCAAGTGGAACCCACAGAGATGGAAAGAGCTCGAAAAAATATTTTTCGGTGATATGCAGAAGTCTGAAAATGGCCTCTTGGATCATGCAATAGATTTGGTCAAAGATCTATGGCCGCAAGTCAAACATTGCAGAGTTTAGAAGTGTTTGGGTGAGCACTTGGCGTGTAGCCAAGTTTGGCACTTTACTAAAATCCAGCGCCAAGACTAGCGGAGACTTTAAGCGAGAGCTCTGAGCTTAAGTGGAGACCACAACAACAATGGAGAAGTTTTTTATTGGCCAGAGGTGGAGCTCGCTTGACACGTTGTGTAACACCCCGAGGTTGTGGAAAAGTTTGGCAAGAGCGCACGACGGGAGGAGCACGGGCGAGCTGAACAAAACGGACAACCGAATGAAGAAAATGTGAGGTCGATGTGAAAATGCGACTAAGTGTTGAGGAGCGGTTGGTTTATAGTGTGAGGCGGTCCCGGGTGGGGGCGCCCAAGCCAACGGGCTGACAGTTGAAATAGTGAAACAACAAGCCGAATGGAGGGTCAGCTGGGCGAGCCGACATGGTGGCAAACATGGTGGTGAAGTGTATAAGTGGATGGAATTGGAGAGCCATTCCATCATCGAAGTTCGAAGAAGCAATACAACCACAGAAGTGAAGTACGAGTTGAGAAGGTATTTTGAAGGTTAAGGTGAAGGTGAAGGCAGGCACGGGCCGAAGTACCCAGCTTGAATGGATAAGTGTGGGAACCGAAGTGCAGGTTAAGGGCGTGGTTGGGCGAGCCAAGGCGCAGGTCAGGCAGCACGGGCGGGCGCACAAGGAATGACGAGTTTTGTTGAACGGATAATTTGGTGGAACGACGATTCAGTCGAATGGTGGACGGGCGGTGCGGTGCACGGCGGTTGGGCAAGTCGACGAGACGAGTTCATGTGTGGGTGCCCAATGGAAGGAACATCGGGTAAGGCGAATGGTGGACGGTGAATGGTGTAACCGGCGAGGGTGAGTTGGGCGTGCGAAGGCGTGTCGACGAACGAGTCGAGTGCGCCTGGCACGACGACACGGTCGACTCGTGGGCAGTTAGCGGTGAACGAGGGTGAGTTGGTGAATGCACCCGGTGAATGGTGAACGAAGGGCGAGTTGGTGAACGCACCCAGGTGAATGAAGGGCGAGTTGGTGAAATGCACCCGGGTCAAAACGATGAGTTATGAATGGTTGGTGGTTGCGACACGAGACGAGAAATCATGCGACAGGTGAAGGCGTGAGCAAACGGACGAGCCGTGCACAAGGTGAATGAGCTGAACGACAGTTCAGGCGACTTTGCCCGGTGGTTGGGCAAGGCTGCACGATAGGTGCAAGAAGGTTGAATTTGTATAAGTGTAAAGGTGAAATTTGGGGTTTCCCTTGAATGTAAGCTTATATGTAAATTCTGATTATTAACATTATTGATATGGGCAAACTCATATTGTAGGGAGTTGCCCCTCCCTTGATAATCCTCCGTGCACTTGACTGATAATGATGTTAATATGATTAATAGTATGATGAAAGTTTTCGTTGTGTTAATGAAAGATATGCTTAGTTGTTGAAAAATAAACAAGTATTGAAAGTAGGCATAGTCCACGATCGTTAGTATTGTTAAAAAGAAAAGGGTCAGTGGTGCCGCACCTCCTATAGTGAGGTTGGAAGAGTACCGCCAGTGTAGGAGCGTGACACGTTGGCTCGATTGTCATACCCTAGGGGATTCGCCCTGAAAGATTTATGGTGTGCCCAAGTCTCAGTGATCGTGTAGACGTGGCAAGCAACGCACAGGTCTTAGCGACTTGGCATATGCGGAAGGCACAACAACAATGGATGAGCACAATGATTGGCCCAGAGGAACCTAGCATTACAGCTTAGCCCAATAGGAGTTCACTCCAAAATTGTTCACACCTACAGTTCCGGGGTGTGCTGCATCAGACCCCATTATTAATGGAAAATGGGCTAGCCACGTGTTTGTGATGTAAAAGACTCTAGAACAATCTATATTGTAACTCTAGTTAAGAGTTGATGTAGTCAAAATTCACCACTAATAGGCTATCAGGTTGTGTTATAATCAAACACCTAAGAGGAAGAGACATTCCATTCTTTCGAGAGCATTTTGTTCCATGATGAGCAAAGATAGTAAGGAGAGATAAGAGGTAGAGCACACAAAGAGGATATATGCACTATAGTAGTCCACTGACCACAAACATTACTTCTTTGTAACTACAACCATATATCTAGAGAGAGAAAGAGAGCAAAGCGGCCTCACCTTCCAGTTGTGTTTTCTCCCGAAACGGTTTCGTAGGGCATATTTTGTGTTTTATGTGTCTGAGATCTTATTTTGTCATTCTCTATTTTTTTGCATAATTTCCATTCGCATGCATGGGCTAATCAGTAAAATCTACAAATCTAGAAATTAAATAAAATTGTAATAGCGTCGGATTTTTAATATAATATTGCCAGATGAAATTATCCAATAGAATATCCACCAAAATTTACTGATCACTTTTTTAACTTTTAACTCTTGGACGCATCCCTATCCTAAGTTCTAGTGTTACTTTTCCTTATTTCATAATTATTTGTTTAAGATTGATAAATCTTATTATTACTATTATTTAAACAGGTGAAAATCCTATAACAACTATCATTAATTATTATGTGTGAATGCATATTAAAGCATCATTATTAATCGAAAAAAATTAAGCCCCCTGAAATTACTAATTAATGATCATAACGACTTAGAATTTCAATTTCCTAGTATTTTTATCAATTTATTTTCAATTTTTTAAATTTCTCTTTGACATTAAAAAATTATTTCACCATATCAATTACTTTAATTATATGAAAAATTAAGTTATTAATTTTTTAACAACTTTTAATTAATTTATCTTTAATTATATGACAAATTAAGTTATTAATTTTTTCCCAACTTTTAATTAATTTATCTTAGTTAAACAACGATGAATAATTTTCCCCTTCATTTCTTTACACTTTGTTAAAATTATGAGACACTTTTCATTCCATTCTTTCTTATTTATATTTCTACTTAATTTAATTAAAAAATAGTTTAATTCAGTTTGTCTCAAATATTATTTTAACTTCCTTCCATTCCACTTTTACAATTACTTTAATTTTAAGTCTTTTAATTAAAATTATAAAATGTTTCTAAGGAGTTGTCTAAAAGTATCTAACTATTTTAATAATCAATTTAGATCTATTTTAACTCAAAATCTACTAACAGTGGAGAGAGATCAAATCTTTTTTATTGTTAAAGAGGTTTATTTAATCACTTTGGGTTCTTCGTAGATAGGAAATTAAGATAGATCTAGGCTAGTTTAATTTCCCCGCTATATTCCACATGAATACCATAGATTCTCATATGATGAGACAATACCATTAAAATATTTTTATTTTAATGTTATTTTTTATTAATTTTATTTTATATTGACTTAGTAAAAATGTTTTCACATTGAATTTTTTATTTTATTTTATTTTAATGAATAAGTTTATTTAAAAAAAAAAGTATATTAAAGAATATTATATTAATTTTAAAATAAAAATATTACAGTTTAAAATATTATATTCAAAATCTAGAGTCCAAAAATTTTCGATGGTAAATTGACTATTTTATTTTAATCTTATATTAATTTATAATTTAATTTAATTTAATTTTATATATATATATATATATATATATATATATATATATATATAAAATTAATGTGACTAAATCAAAATGTTAAATATGATAGGACAAGACATTACAACATCTTTAATATATTCCGCTAAAAAATTATAAATTTCAATATATTTAAATAAAACATTTTATAATGAGGAATGTTACGACTTAAGGGATTAAAGAAATTACTTGCAAGACATAGGTCCACTAAAATTCTAACCATCATGTAGCGTATGTTTTAAAAGGAAAAGCTTAAATGTTTTACTGATTATATATTTTTTAGTCTTATTATTTAAATTTGATTATTTAAATTACATATTTAATTAATATCAATTATTTTTCCATTTAATAAATAAATTAATTTCAATTTAAAATCAATTTAGATTCATTTTAATCTCATATATGTATATATAGGTTAAACTTTCAAACATTTTAACCCAGATCTTAAAATAGATATAACTATATAGATATTCTCTTATAAATACTATTGACAAAACTAGAAATTATCAAAATCTAGAGTTCAAATGTTATTAAAATAAATTAACTATTTTATTTCAATTATATTTTAATTTTTTTTCCATACTAAACTAAAAAGTGTCTCTCAACCAACATATTTAATAACAAATCAACCATTCGTTTTACCACCAAAAATTACAATACCCAAATCCTAAGATCTTTAGAATATACGGAAGAAAATGACACAACTATTCTTTTGAATTTTGTAACAAATAGCTACCACCGAAAAATAAAATATCGAAATCCTAAAATCTTTAAAATACGCGGAAAGAAAACCACACACGTGTTCAAATAATGTGTTCCATGTTTTTGCAGAAACAGCGTCTTTTTACAAAGAGTCAACCAGATTCGGGTTCAAGGAAAGCCGCCTGGGGCCGGATCATGTCCTGAACTTCCGTCGAAATATCCTGGAATTTTACGGTGAGGAAAAAGATTCTCTTTTCCGAATTTCAAATTTCATAATATTTTTGGAAAGGTTATGTAGTTTTGATATAAATTAGCAGTCAAAGATGACCCGATTAAGATTGGAATGTTCAGACGATTCACTTGCAAATTTAATCATTGTCTTATGGTTAGACCCACAGACGAACCGAATCTACAATTGGGTTAAGGATTAGCGGGAGTGAGTGATCAGCCTAGATTTATATCTCGCCCTGAGCGCCATATACCTCACAAAAGAAAAGGTATGTGTTGCCTCCACTGCCTTAAGCTTTTGCGTTTTCTTTCTTTTTGGTTTGTTTTTTCCGTTGAGCTGTACTATAATTATTACCCGAAGGAGCCAGAGCATCGGACAATTTCAGGTGCAGGTAATCCTCTGTCGTCGTCAAACGCTAGCCTTCTAAACAGAACCATCTAGTAGTAGCCCAGTAGGTGTGGATGAGAGTGATTTTCTTTCTTATGGTTGTAAACTCCGTGCTGGGATAAGTCGAGAGATCGAATCCTCTTGGGATAATTATCTTGAAGGTCGCGAGATAGAATTCTCGGTGGGAACAGAAAACAATTATGGAAGGTGCAGTGATCAGAATGGCAAGCACAACCGCTCACAACTGTGTCAAATTGATGAAGGCAACATCAACGGGAGTATGGCAGGGGACAATCTCATGAATTTTGTGTTAGAATAATAATCACTCTTACGGTTTTTTAGTCATCAGGGAGTTAATAGTCTGCGATAGTGGGTAAATTTAAGTAAAATGTAAATGGAAGTTGGTGGAATCTCTGTTGACTCTCTCGCTGGGTTTCTAGTCTGCGATAGTGGGTAAATTTAAGTAAAATGTAAATGGAAGTTGGTAGAATCTTTGTACACTCTCTCGCTGGGTTTTTATATAAATTAGCTTAGAATGAAATAAGCAAGCTCTCTAGAGTCTTCATTTCTATCATGGTATAGAGCTCAATTGAGCTGTGAGAAGAGGCCGAGTAGTGTCTGAGTGAGGCCCTGTCATACGCCCATCTACAAGTTGGTAAATATTTTTTTTACTTAATGTTAACCTTTGTATTAAATCTAAGGTGCGTGAATAGGATCACTGGTTATTCATATTAATTTTGGAGTTGTCTATAATGCGACTTTTTGGAGATTCCGGTGACGGAATCCGGCGGAAAAAATTGAGGTTAAATCTTGATTTGTTGCAGTTAAAATGGTTTTTTAACTGCATATTTGGATTCAGCACCCTGGAAAACCCTGGGACACTTTGATTGTGCAGAAACTAGCTATCAAACTTGCGATTCCAATAAATTGCTGCCGGATTTTGACCGGAAAAACCCACCGGAAAGGCTTCCAAAAAGTCGCATTATAGACAACTGCATTAATTTTCCTGGGTCTCATTATTTCAACCTGAAAAGTCGACGGTAACGTATTCTCCTTTTACGTTATTGGGAAAGATTTTCGGGGGCTTACTGCTGGCACTACCAGCCCTTAACACTTGGCTTCGGAATTTAATTCGGCTGGCTCTATCACGTGAAGGGGTGAGGTCCGGGTATCCCTGGAATTCGCGCCCTTGATCCTACCACCCTCATTGATGGCTTGGATGATCCGCTACCCATCCAAGGGCTGTGCTGTAACAAATGGCTTCTCCTTGGTTTATTCGGGGGCGCGAGGTAACCAAAACAATTTCCTAGTATCCTGCAGCAGCTCCGACTTGCCTGCGATGAACCCATCCATACTCCTTTGCTCTATGTGGATGCCGCGGGTCCTTCATCCTGCCGAGCACCAACCTGGAACCTGCCTTGGTTATTGTAGCCTGGTCTTCTGGTAAGTGTTGCGCCATGTAGTAATTTTTTTTTTAAAAATGGTTCGTTTTCTTATCTTGCCTCTTACAGGGTTTCATTTGAATTATTGCTTAATCATCTAATGGGTTTTCTTATTTGGCTTGTTCCATGGTCGAGAATGGTGCTGTCAACCTCCAGCATCTGCTCATTGGGTCTGGTCGATGCTATTTGGCCTCTCGAGTTCCTCCGGCTCCTAAATCCCCTAACAGGTATGTTCCTATCAGCGACACTCTTGTTATGGTCAATTGCAACCCTGGTTGCTAGTACTCTTTCCTCGAATGGTAAACAAAAGGGTTTCTCTTTTGATTTTTTTGGAAAAGGCCAAGCGGCCCAAGACCTTACGTCTACTCTTCGATGTTTGATACAGAGAGATGGCGAATTCTTATGCCATACCAGAGTGCCCTGCACCCTCTTGGCTCCAGGAAAACTTGTCCTCGGTGTAGCCATGCCAAACCGAGGCCCTGGATATTTTGGTGTTTATAAACATTGATGTGCCTTCGGGCTACTCTTGAATTGTTATGTAATTAATTTTTATTTATGGACACAACACAGGGTATAACCCTGGTGGATACCTCTCATTGGGTTATAGTTTGTTATTACAGTGCACCGTTGTTTATTTCCATTTGCCGAGTTTAAGTTATAGCCTTCGCGGCCATTCTGTATGCTATTTCCAAATGTGTTGGCTTATCCTCTTCTGTGCAGTGCGTCATCTGTTGTAACGTTTTCTTTAGCTTTGCTCTCTAGGGTTTTCGGAATTATGGTGGTTTATCTGTGGATATCTCATTATAGTTTTTTGTTAATGCATAGTTTTGTACATTGAAGCACCATTGTAATATTTTCACATGTTAAATTTTTCCTTGTCGCATTATGTATAAGCCACCCCCCCTGCATGGAAGTTGGATGTCTGTTTCGCTAACCTGTGATGCATGAGGGCATTCACCTTTGGAACTAGTCCTAGCATTTGGCTGGCCTACCATGTGAATAGTTTTACGATTTTGTATTATTATTTTTTCCTAAACCTAATATCACTTCTCAGAGATCTAGTTAATGGTTATTGTAGCGGCAGCTTGAATATCTACCGTCGTATGGTTGGTTAAATGCAAGTTCATTCTTTTGTTATATATATACATGGATATATCTTTACTTTTCTTTCAATTACAGTTATGGATACCTGCGAATGGAAAGAAAGACAAGGGTTCTGTATTTATTTTAAAATAAATGAAACACTTACGAATACTAACTCTGCCACTTCAATTGTTTTCCTGAGACTCTTGTAGATAGTGGTCCTACCAACCGCACATTAAGTCCCTATACTCTGTTCCTTAAAGCTTACTACGTTCTCATGCATCTAAACGTGCTTAGGAGGTAGTCTTTAAAACATCCAACAACTGCCTACTATGTAAGTTTTCTTTTTTGCCCATTTTCAGGGTCGGCCTCTTTCCTTTCAGATTCTGCTGTAAGTTCTTGAATTTCCCACTTTATATTTATGTATATTTTATTGTCAGTCCCTATAGACTTTGCCCACAGTTATCACTTAATTTTATTATAAGAGAAAACAAAACTCTTCACATCCACTATCTCGTGCCACAGTGAGAATAATTCTTGAGGAAGAAAATTATATCACCTTACGGTTACTGTAAGAGGAAACCCTCCATACCCTCCTACAATAAAAATGTATTTCAAAAATAGAAATTTACCAGCTATTCTATTCCAAGGGATTCTTTTACATACCTGGAATTGCTGACTGTTAGGATCTTTCTGATAGTCACCCAAACCTAGGTTTGCTTCACTTCAACGGTCCGTCCATGAGATTCGTCTTTCGAGACCAAAATCTCCCCCCTTGCTTCTTGCTAGACCGCAATCTTCTGCAAGTTTCTCGTATAGCGAGCAGGGCTATCTGGTTATCACCAGACTTAGCCACTTTTCTTTCCTTATTGGATTCTTTTCTTTTTCTCTGCCCGTCCCTACAGCGCAGATTTTTCCTCCTTCCTCCCTTCTTTTCTCTGGAAACATTTCCAGTTAGGGGAGGTAGTTAGGGTTGTTTGCACAACGACCATCTATCCACCTCAAGAGGACAACTTCCTCCTTGAAAATTACCTCCTTTAAAGAAACAAGCCTTACCTCTCATAATGAAAACAAATTATATTTAAATTTTAAACAGATAATAATAACAGGTTCAGTTTATTTTTACTACAGTAAATCAAATATTTACATTTTATCTTGAGGCATTACATCTTCCACCCCTGAGATTGGACATCGTCCCGATGTCTTTCAGCTATGAACAACCCTGGATAAGTCCTTTTCATAAGTTCTTCATCTTCCCAAGTGGCCTCATCAGGCCCAAAGTGCTGCCACTGCACTTTAACTTGGGTAATATCCCGCTTCCGCAGCGTTACTTCTCTCCGGTCGAGGATGCTCAGCGGTTTGACCCGGATTTCTCCTTCCGGTTCTACCTACAACATGTAACATCCTAAGTCAGTTTTCTTTTACGAAATTCATTTAATTCTATCTACTGGGCTATTCCTTACCAGTATATCTTGCCAGCTGATTACATGTTTAGGATCGTAAACATATTTTTTTAATACGGAAACATGAAAAACGTTGTGGACCCGTATATGACTTGGCAAGGCGAGCTGGTATGCTACCGGCCCGATTCTAGCCAAGATCTGAAAAGGTCCACAGAATCGGGGTGCTAGCTTAGCGCACCCACTCCATTGTAATGTGCTCTTTTTTGCTCGGATTCTCACGTACACATGATCACCGACTTGATACTCTTTAAACCCCTTCTTCCGATCAGCGAAGTTCTTATGCTTGTCCTGAGCTGCCTTTAGATTAGCATGTATCTTTTTAACTAGTTCCTCCATTTCCTTAAGCATTTCAGGTCCTAGCATCAGCCTGTCTTCTGGTCCACCCCAACTTGAGAGGGTGCGGCACTTCCGCCTGTATAATACTTCAAATGGGCTCATCTGCCACGATGTATGATAGCCATTATTGTACGCAAAATCAACCAATTGTAGATAATCCTCCCACTTATGTGGTTGTTGCATCACATAAGCTCTTAAAATGTCTTCCAACCCCTGGTTCACTCGTTCAGTTTTCCTGTCAGTTTGATGGTGGTAAGCTGTGATAAAGTTCAACTGAGTCCCCAACTCTTCGAACAATGTTTTCCAAAAGACCGATGTAAATTTTACATCATGGTCTGAGATTATTGTCTTTGGTAGCCCATGCAATCTGAATATATTTTGCATGAAAATATGGGCGACCTACATAGCATTGTAAGTAGATTGTACCGGTATAAAATGTGCTGACTTACTTAACTTGTCCACCACCACCATGATGGAGTCATTATTCTTCCTTGACTTAGGCAAACCTGTTATGAAGTCCATAGAAATGGTTTTCCACTTCCATTCCGAGATGGGTAATGGTTGTAATAAACCCATAGGATGTTGGTATTCTGTTTTGATTTGCTGACATTCTAGACATCGTGCCAAATAACCAGCCACATCTTTCTTCATACCCTGCCAATAATATTCTTTTCGAAGTGTAGTGATCATCTTTTGATATCCTGGGTGTCCAGCGTAATGACTCTTATGATACTCATCCAATATCAGATTTTTAATGTTGTTCTAATTGGGCACGTTTAGCGTTCCTTTATAATACAGCATTCTAGCAGCATCCAAAGCATAATCCGGTTGTTTTTCTTTGTTGGTTGGTTGCTGCACTTGTTGTTTTATTTGCTGATAAACAACATCTTGTTCGATTGCCTTTTTAATCATTTCCCCGAAGGGGCTTTTCCCTTCACTGCAAGAAATCTCATATAAGCATTGCAATTTCCGACTCAAAGTGTCTGCCACCCGATTCTCCTTTCCTTTTAAATGCTTGATCTCAAAATAAAAACCACTTAGAAAACCACCCACTGTGCTTGCCTTGCATTTAGAGTGGGCTGGCTGAAGTAATCTGTCAAACTGTGGTGATCTGTCAATAACAGAAATTTTCTTCCCATAAGGTAATGTTGCCACATTTTCAGGGTGTGAATCACAGCTGCCAACTCTAGATCGTAAACAGAATATTTCTGCTCATGCTCCTTTAATTTTCTTGATTCGTAAGCTATTACCTTCCCTTCTTGCATCAACACACCTCCTACTCCTTCTTTACTTGCATCCGTTCACACCACATAATCTTTGTTGGGATCAGCTATGCTTAAAATAAGTGCGGTGGTGAGCAAGTATTTAAGTTGCTCGAAACTTCTTTGACACTCGGGGTCCACTTAAAGGCTCTTCCCCTTTTCAGTAAGGAAGTGATGGGATAAGCGACTTTCGAAAATCCTTCCACAAACCGTCTATAATAGCTTGCTAACCCCATGAAGGATCGAATGTCTACCACATCTTTGGGCACCGGTCGTTCCATTATGGTCCTTATTTTTTCGAGATCCACGGCAATTCCTTCCTTAGTGATTATATGCCCCAAATATTGTATTTGATCCTTGAAGAAATCGCATTTGCTGAACTTGGCATATAGTTTGTGCTCCCGAAGGGTTTGCAATACTAACCTGAGGTGTTCCCGATGCTCCTCCATAGTTCAAGAATAAACCAGTATATCATCAATAAATATCAGCACAAACTTATCGAAATATTGATGGAATACGCTATTCATCAAACACTTAAAAGTTGCGGGGGCATTGGTCAATCCAAAGGGTAACACCACAAACTCATAATGGTCGTATCTTGTTCTAAAAGCTGTCTTAGCTATGTCTTCCTCCTTAATTCTGATCTGGTGATACCTTGATCGCAGGTTGATCTTTGAGAAAACCGTTGCCCCTTTTACTTGGTCAAATAGTTCATCAATGCGGGGTAGAGGATACTTATTTTTGACCGTCAGTTTTGTTGTTGGGAAAAGTATCTATTCAGAACGCCCCTATCCCACTCTAAGGTGTGACAGTGCCTTAGCAACAAACAAGGAAAACTACTTGAGTATTCTTCTTTATGAGATGTAAACGAAGAGGAAGGATAAACTAACCTGTGTCTTGCGCTAGTTTGTTGATCCAACCGCTCCTCTCTTCAATAGCTCCCAACTTTCTGCTCCCTTACCGGCCCAGCTTCACCAAATTCCTGCAAGATCACAGAAGAGAGAAACTACACGAAGATATAGATTCACATTCATAAAAAGCTTAGGATCAGATTAAGCTAAACATGCAAATATAACAAAACATCATTGATACACAGCATGTAGGAGAAACTCAAATAATTTTATTGATATGATAAGAAAGTCCAAGAGGAGATACAACCAAGTGAGTCCCGATCCAGCATCTACCTCCCAGCAAAGGAATCCCTTCCTCACCTCCAACAAAGCATAAATCACCCAATGTACTAATCTCAATCTCAAACCAACAGCAATTCTCTGCAAAGTACCAAATTCCAGCCTCTGGATCTCTGGGATGAGGGATCCATATATAGATGTAAGCAGAGAGGATGAGTCAGCTTATGTTTTGACTTGTGGCTTCTCTCTGTCAATTCTTGCTTCCACTTGGAGACTGAGAGCCTCTTACTCATCACTGGTCGAATTCAGTGAGGCAAGTGTCATTGGAGAAGATTCTGGAAGCTTCCATTGTCTCTCCACCTCGTTGAATGACTCTGCCACTTGTCATTTCCCGCTCAACGCACCTGGGTAGTGCATTCAAGTGCGTTGCAATGCACCTAGCCAGTGCATTTGGGTGCTTTGCAACACAGACAGCTCGTGGAGCTTCTGAATTGATCTTGATTTGACTAGTTCTGAGTAGTTTCTGGTGGAGAACTTCTGGGAGAAGCTGTCATTGGTTGACCTTGTTCCTTTAGGGGTAGGAACAACACTTTTAGGGACTTTGGATCCCTTGGATTATGGACATTTCATGCTTATAGCTGTAAGGCACAAAAATGTCTATAACAGTTGCCCCTAAAGTATGAGGCCGTTTATCCGGTGAAATGATTTATTAGGAGGATCCGAAGTTCTTTCAATGCTGGGAGGAGACCTGTAATAAGATACAATACAATACATTATTTTCATACTATTTTCATGATCTAGCTGAGGCGGGCATTCCCATGCTCAGCTTTATAAATTCATTTTTATGTACATAGGACAAACAATCGTCTGATGGTAGACTGATGATTCTGATGAAATCATCATCCTTTTGGTAGGATGATTATTTGTTCTGCAATGCTGTACATGTCAATGTATTTATTTTTCCTGAATATATATCGCAGCCCGGATGGATGAAACTAGATCCGGGGTCTTCAATCTCGTCCGATCTTCACTCTGAGTACAAGTCGATCCATGTGAGAAATGTTTTGAAGTCGAACATGGAAAGACATCGCTTGATTACCAGTCAATGATGTAAACTGTTAACAAGCGCGAGAGGAATCACCGATAATGATAATGACCCTCAAGGTACTGCAGTACAATTCACGTGGTGTGAATAAAGGACTTGGCGTCGAACACCACGCAAAATCTTTCGGTCGAAGGTCATTGATGTATACCTGTCGCCGGAAGTGAGAAACTTGCCATTGAGGCATGCAAGCTTCAAAGTACTGAAGGGGGTGTTCCTATATCAACTTCTTAGATAATGAGCTGATGTCGACAAGAAGCGATCCGTCAAAGGAGGGCCTTAATGAATCCCACATCAATGACACGGAACGGAGAAAATGATTTTGATGGAGGTGAAAACGATCTGATGATATATGGTTCAGGATGGCAGTCATGAAAGAATGAAGTATAATGTATGGCAGTGGATGGGACACGGGTGACTTCTCTGGATGACTTCTCTTGAACATATCGGCGACACTTATATGATGGATTGGTAGCATTTACCCCAAAGGTGGATGGTATGGCGAGACCATGGTGATGTGACCGGTGAATGAAACAACCCAACCAGACTCTGACACGGAGTGGAAGTGTCATGTTCAAGAGCGACTTGCTACCAGTAAAGGTTCTTTGAGTTTCTTCCCAATTTTCCCCAGTCATTGCTGACCAGTACCTCTTTATTTTTGTCAAGCTTGAGGAGGATAACATATGCTTGTTCTATAATTTGCCCTTCGGGCAAACCCATCGCTATGTTTTAATGAGCCTAGCGATAGTGAAACTCGTTCTCGTCTAAAGACAAGTTTGTCGCTATTAATGTTTTTAACGAGTTTAACGACAAAGATAACTCGGCCCTTTTCCTTTTTAGGGAGTCTGAAAAGGAACGTAAAGGTAACTCCGGAAGTCCTTTTTCGTCATCTAATCCCTTAAATCCGAAAAAGTATAAAACAATACAGAAGGGATGAAATTTCGATAGTTTTAACGAGCCGAACAAAACAAGCGCTCGATCTTTTTGTGCAATAATCCCTCAGGTCCAAAAAGATTAAAATCTAGAGGAGGGATAGCACTTCCGGTCGCTTTAACGAGCTGGAAGGCCAAAACTCGGCAATCTTTTCCTATTTTACGAGTCAGATGAAAAGAGCTTAAAGAAGACTCGTCTTTTGAGGAACGAGTGATAAAATGGGTAGCAGCTGATTCCAGGTAAGGGTTGGAATTTTCCAATCACGGCAGTGTCACAAGGATGGCTAGTGAAATCACTCTTCGCAGCTGTTCCTCAAAATGGGTAAACAATCAAATGGAGGTGAATGATCGGCCAATGAAAAAGTGGAGGTGACGGTGCAAACACGACCAAGGCTTTAATGGCTGATAATGTTACATTCACGGTGGTTCTTTACTGGAGGATAGTTCATTTTTTAACGAGCTTAAACGCGGGTTGAAACACTTGCTCGATCTTATGTTTATTTTTTAACGAGCATGAACTATGTGCTAAAACTGCTCGATGCGGGTTTATTTTTTAACGAGCTTGAACCCTGCAGTAATACTGCTCGTGATAAGTTTGCATGCCCCCAGCATAATAACGCAAATCGAGGTGCATGCCCCCCAAGCTTCATTGCATTCAACTCGGTGGTTGGAATGAAGGTTTACCTTTGAGATTTGGAAAGGGGATTTGTTTCATTTTTTAATGAGGTTGACATAGTAAAAGAACCATCCTCAAGACTCCTTGTTTCATTTTTTAACGAGGTCGACACGAGATAAGAACCGTCCTCGGAGTCCAAATCCATTAGATATAGAAGGTTTCATATTCCACTGTGGCCACTTCCGCCAGATTACTCGGAGGCGGTAGGGCAAAAGTACCCATTAAGGCAGGGTCTTTTAGGAGTTACTCCGATATTTTGGAGCGAATGATTGCTTCCATGGATCATTGGAATGCTTCCAGTAACTTGAGAACCATTGGGGAGGAAGTTTTGCTGATCGACGATTGTAATCCCTCCTTGAAAGGGAAATGCAATCTTTCTAAAATAGGTCGACACAACAGCTGCCATGGCATAAATCCATGGTCTTCCTAGTAGGATGTTGTAATCAAGATTCCCATCGATGACTTCAACATCTATTTCTACTGTTTTCCCTCCTAGTTCAACTTTCAAGTTATTTAGGATACCATATGGGGTATATGTCCTTCCGTCGAATGCTTTTAATGTCGTCGAAGATTGCGACAAGGTTGGAGATCCTAAAGTTTTCCAGCAACTCATCGACATAATGCATGTAGATGCCCCCTCATCAATAATTGTTCGATGAACAGTTTTGTTGAGGGCTTTCACTTGAACAAGGAAAGCTAGTTGAGCTGGTAACTGAGGATCGTATCCTTTGTGGTCGAAGGATACAAGATTGGAATCCTTTGGATCAATCCCACCAATGGTCGATAATAAAGCCTGCCTTTGGGATGGGCAATTTTGTAGTACTTCAAGAGTCGACATAGCGGATGGCGATTGGGCCAAATCTTCCACTATGTTATAATGCTGCGCCGCTCTAGCGCGGGGATAAAATGTCGACTTGTGTACTACTCCTTTCGGCGGTTTTATTTTCAATTCAGGAATGGTGGGTGGTACAACTTTTGTCGAACTACTTGGTTGATCTTTATCCTTGTTGTTCGACAGCTGCGGATTCCCGTAATCTTTGTTCCTTGTCAAAATCAAAGCATAATTTTGCTGTTTCGAAATCGACAACATTAGCACTTGAGACGGGGAAGCATTTCCACTATCAACCAGATTTGTTCCTGGATTTGGAAACGGATCAGTTAACACAGCTGAGGTTTTCGAACTCTTAAAGAATTTCTTAAGTTCAGCTTTGTATGGACATTCCCTTGTCCAATGATCCTCATCACATATCTGACACCCTGAAGGGGGTTTCCTATTTCCAGGAGGGTTTGAAGAAGGTTTTTCAGGAGATGACTCATCCTGTTTCTTCTTCTTCCCTTTGCCTTGTTTCTTCTTGCTTCCTGGTTGTTTGGTTTCTTTGCCCTTATCTGTTGATACGGCATTTACTTCCGAAGCAAGAATTTCGTCTTTTGCATTTTGATCTGAAATCTTACGGGTTTTCTTGGACGTAGCCTTTGTCGATTTCGCGTTTGTCGTGCCAATCATGCCATCGCCGGTGTGAGAGTCATTGTTTGATTTAGGAGGAGGAGGAATTGAGAATTCCGGTCTAGGGGCGTCAGGTATTTTGTCGTAGAGCGTGCCAGACTGAGTATAGACCAAGTCCAGATATTGCGCATGAGCGATGACTCGCTCTTCTGTTACGACTCCCCCTTTGCCACATCTTCCGTGATTGTGGGAAGTAAGGATTTGATAAACCATTCAGCTAATAGCTGATCGGGAACGTACGTTTTTACCATCCTACGACGACGTCGCCACTCATGTATCAGATATGTGAGTGGCAGTTGTCTGTTTGAAGTTGGTTAGGAGTTCCGTTCCCATTTCATACCTTATCGATAATTGAAAATGGGTTAAGAAAGTTGTGGCTAAGGTACTGAAGTTGTCGAACAAAGCTCTAGGCAATTCAATATACCATTTTTCCGCTGGACCCGTTAACGTCCTCTGAAAAAGGTGAAGCCTTATCGAATCATCGTTTATGGTGTTTGATGAACACCATAGATGAAATGTCATCACGTGATTCGATGGATCTTCACCTGGATTTCCATTAAATTTAGGAATATATGATGGAAGTTTATGAGGGATCGCTGGCCACCAAGGGGCGTAAGCAATTGGATCGTTTGTTAACCGGTGTAAATCAGGTAACTCTAAAGTTGCCACGAATGGTAACTGTTGATTCAGGTTAGGTGAAGCATACCCAGGATATGATGGAATTGCCTGAGCAGTTGGCCTTTGCATACCAGCATAATGTAGTTGATGCTGGTACGACTGATACGGTTGGTGGACATGACCATTGTAAAGTGGTTGATTTTGACCATTTTGAATGTACGGTTGTCCACTGTTCGCAAAGAGCTGCTGCTCAGAACCTTGGTATACTTGTTGGAATTGTGGTTGCTGGTATTGCACCAGCCATGGTTGTGAAGCCATGTTCTGTTGCGCTATACTAACCGTTGGACCAAGGTTTGGGGTAATTGTACCCGTTTGGACCTGTGTCGCCCCGCCAGTCGGCGATTATGGTTGAGTCACAGGGTCAAGGGGCTGTTGCATTACAACCTGAGAAATCTGAGGTTGACATACAACAGGCAACGTTTGAACTTGTGACACTGTCACAATAGCTGGTGTAGTCGGGATGTTCGACATAGGTACACATTGTTGCATAGAATACACAACTCTTGGTTGTTGGGGTAGTATAGGTACCCAACCACTTGACGTAACTCCAGTATAACCTGAATACTGTTGTGAACTCCCGTATGGATATCCTCCCGGAGGGGGTAATGAAAGGGCATACTGCCCCCCATACGGTGGTAATCCGGAACTCAAGGGGATTGTCTGCCCTTGGGGACTGGATTGCCCAAATTGACCTCCAAATGGATCAATTTGGCGAGTCTCAACATAAGAGTTGCCGGATATTATTCCGGAGGAACAAACAGGAACGGACCATACTGTCGAAATAGCCCCTGGATGGACTCCTTCTAGCGGTTGTGAGCTAGTCGGGACAGATGGTACGCCGGCAAACATTGTCGGAGTGACGGCAGGGAGTTCTGTTGTCACTGTGTCAGTCGAGACAGTCCTAGATGTTGACGGTTGTTCAGACATTTTGTGTCTATCCAAAAGATTACCTAGCGATTCTACAGGAACTTCCACTGGTGGTAGACTAACTTCTGATGTCGAAGGAAATAGAGTGACCCCGACTCCAAAATGTGTTGGAGTACTTGCTTGCGGATCTTCTACAATTTCCTCTATCGCAATCAAACCAGGTGGAAGGGGAAGACCGTCAGGTTCGTAAAATATTTATGGTGCCGAAGAAGGGGTTGAATCGATATCGACAGATGTTTGAGGAGCAAGACTCTCCGAACCGGTTGCAGATGGAACTGGTTCAATAACACAAGTGTTTGCTCTCAGACTAGGATCAGTATCACTGTCCCTCTGTGGCTGTTGAACTTCTTCTGTAGAGGCAGGGTTTCCATAAATTTTTGGAGTAACCAGAATCTCGGATGTTGTTGGAACACTTGTTCTAACTTTAATAGGAGATTTCGAACCGGTTAAACGAGTTCGCTTTGTCTGTACTGTTTTCGATTCCGGAGACAAAGACGGTTGACTCGTAAGCCTCCGCGAACGACGGGGTTTCAATTGACTTTCTTCCATGATTGCGGATTAATCGATCAACTAAAATACAAAAGGGGAAATATGTTTCCGAATTAAATGAATTTTAGACGCTTTGGACACAACTTGTTTTTTTAGTTTCTAAGAGTCGAGAAAAAACAAAAGATGACTCTAGTCTCCTTCGATTTTTAATGAGCCTGAAGTGACAAGTGCTCAGATGGACCTTTTCCGTTAAGGAGTCTGAAAAGGAACGAAAGGGACTGCTCTTGAGATCTAGGTAGAGGGTGTGCCAAACCAATCGCAAAACCGCAGAATACTTTTTAGGGTACGGGCAGTCAATCTTCCCGAATGCTGTGTTCAGTGCATTGCGATCAGTAGGGCGGCCGACACGGCTTCCTATGGATAAAGGTTTTATGCCTATAGGGGTCTCCCAATATATACTTGACGATACGTGGGAGCACAATCCGTACTGGAACTTATCGTCTCACAATGGAGGAATCACCCAACCAACAGTGAGGACAACAGTTACCAGGCTTTACGACGCCGGAACACGTCTCTAGCCTAGACCTCTATGTTGTGCGTTAAGTTACAAAGCGTTGTTAAGTTCATTCAATTTATTTTAGGTTGATCTTTCTTAGAAGTTTGCCTTTTTGGATCACCACGAGATGTAGATATAATTCCTAAATGCAGTCTAAAGATGATAAGCAAGCTTTTATCTCTTTTCAACAATGAAAATCCTAGCTACAAGGGAAAAAGAAAGACACAATCTTTTCTCAAAGAGCATAGAGCACACTATAAATGCACTTTTCCTAAATCAAACCATACAAACTGTCAAAATGCAAATGCACTTGTGCATGTATTTGTTTTCACTTTCTTAATATTGATGCCTAAAAAGAAAGTTGTTGTACAAATTTGAATTCGATTTCAAGTGAAAAACACAAACAAGCTTCTTTTCGAAATCAAAAAGACGATTACGACACTTTATGATTTTGAAGTAAACACTTATTTCGACACTTATTTCGACACTAGAAATTCACAAATTCAAACCAAAAGACAAAAGTAAAAGCGCAATCAACTGTCAGCAGCAAACAAACTTTCTCCTAAGATCAAAACGACACTTACGACAAGTCTAGATCTAAGGGCGACAATATGGCTAGTTTACTTTTGTAATGGGAAACTGCAAATGATGTAACAAATACAAAAAAACAAATACAGTTTCTTTTATACAACTGAGGCGGAATTAGGGCAAAGAAAAGGGGTTTTCAGATAGGTACACACACTGATAACAGGCTGCAAAAATCAGAGATAAAACTGAACAAAATGAAGCAAAGAACCACAGCTACACAGGGCAAAGGCTGATCAGCGCACCTGTTGCACAGAGAAACTGAATTGCAGTGCAGGTAGCCCTCTCGGGACCTGCGTTGAAATGCAGAACCTCTTCACAGAGCCTGCGCTAAAGCAGAAACGAGAATTTTCTCTGGGTTCTGGGTCACGGTTTGCAGTTTAATCTATGGTTTTTGGCCGGATAAAAGCTATCAGTAAGGTACAATTAGAGGGATGATTTAAAGGAGGACTAAGAGCTATCACAAAGGGCAATTAGAGCATTTGTGGATCAGCTGTTCAGATCATAAACAGGCCCAGTGAATGGACTAGAGTAGCAGATCTCTACTTTGCATTTGTAAATGGCAAATGCAGTTCGATTCGCCACTCCTAAGTTTATGAGAAGAACAACAATAGAAACACAAATAAACTAACTAGATACGCTCCCCAGCGGAGTCGCCATTTTGTTGTTGGGAAAAGTATCTATTCAGAACGCCCCTATCCCACTCTAAGGTGTGACAGTGCCTTAGCAACAAACAAGGAAAAATACTTGAGTATTCTTCTTTATGAGATGTAAACGAAGAGGAAGGATAAACTAACCTGTGTCTTGCGCTAGTTTGTTGATCCAACCGCTCCTCTCTTCAATAGCTCCCAGCTTTTTGCTCCCTTACCGGGCCAGCTTCACCAAATTCCTGCAAGATCATAGAAGAGAGAAACTACATGAAGATATAGATTCACATTCATAAAAAGCTTAGGATCAGATTAAGCTAAACATGCAAATATAACAAAACATCATTGATACACAGCATGTAGGAGAAACTCAAATAATTTTATTGATATGATAAGAAAGTCCAAGAGGAGATACAACCAAGTGAGTCCCGATCCAGCATCTACCTCCCAGCAAAGGAATCCCTTCCTCACCTCCAACAAAGCATAAATCATCCAATGTACTAATCTCAATCTCAAACCAACAACAATTCTCTGCAAAGTACCAAATTCCAGCCTCTGGATCTCTGGGATGAGGGATCCATATATAGATGTAAGCAGAGAGGATGAGTCAGCTTATGTTTTGACTTGTGGCTTCTCTCTGTCAGTTCTTGCTTCCACTTGGAGACTGAGAGCCTCTTACTCATCACTGGTCGAATTCAGTGAGGCAAGTGTCATTGGAGAAGATTCTGGAAGCTTCCATTGTCTCTCCACCTCGTTAAATGACTCTGCCACTTGTCATTTCCCGCTCAACGCACCTGGGTAGTGCATTCAAGTGCGTTGCAACGCACCTAGCCAGTGCATTTGGGTGATTTGCAACGCAGGCAGCTAGTGGAGCTTCTGAATTGATCCTGATTTGACTAGTTCTGAGTAGTTTCTGGTGGAGAACTTCTGGGAGAAGCTGTCATTGGTTGACCTTGTTCCTTTAGGGGCAGGAACAACACTTTTAGGGACTTTGGATCCCTTGGATTATGGACATTTCATGCTTATAGCTGTAAGGCACAAAAATGTCTATAACAAGTTTGTTCAGCTGGTGATAATCCATACACATGCGAAGAGTCCCGAATTTCTTCTTAACGAACAACACTTTGGCTCCCCAGGGTGACACACTGGGGCGAATGTAGTTTTTGTCCAACAGCTCCTACAATTGCATTTTTAACTCTGTTAATTCTGGTATGCTCATTCTGTAGGGTGCTTGGGACACCGGGGCTGCTCCTGGCACCAATTCGATGGTAAAATCTATGTCTCTTTTGGGCGGTAGGCCGGGGATCTCTTTTGGAAACACGTCAGCAAAATCTTGAACTATAGGAATACTTTCCAATGCGGCTGTTTTATCTTTTGAGTTGGCATAACCCACTTGGATGGCATAAATTTGACATCCTTTCCTAATGCATTTTGCTAACTGGGAGGCTGTTATGGGCCGAATTTGCATTGGCCACTTAATTCCCTGCATCTCTTGCTTTATTCCAAGCTCATCCTTATAACTGATAGTCTTGGTTTTACAATTAATTATGGACCAGTGTTTTTCTAACCAGTCCATACCAATCAATATATCGTACGAGCCAAGGGAAGCACATTTAAATCTGTTGTAATTGACTGTCCTGCTATTTTTAAAGGGCAGTTTTTGACCTTAGCATTCACCCGTCTTTTTGCCCCTGTTGCCAACTGAACTAGCCAAGGGTCCTTAAACTTAACAGGTTGCAACTTACAATGCTCCACAATTCTAGGACTAATATAACTTAGTGTTGCACTATGGTCAATTAAAACAGTTACAACAAGGTCTAAGAGTTTACCTTCAAATTCCACCATGGTCGGCTGGTACTCCGCCCGACGATCCTCCAAAGCAGCATTAATCCTTGGTAGGCTCCGTCCTATATCACCAACTGTAGATGCTTCGTAGACTTGGGAAACCTGTTCGGTTCCTTTTCGTTGAGGACAATTTTTCACGTAATGGGGTCCACCACAGCCCCAACATTGCACTAGAGGCCTTGTTGTCCCTTCGTTGTCTATTTTCCCAGGTTGTTCAGTGGTTCTGGACTCATTGGGGGGTTTTAATCGGAGCGGATTCTTCTGCATATTTCTGTTGTTTTGTCCCTTGGCATATCCTTTGTTACCTCCACCACGATTTCCTTTAGTATTACCAGCCAGCTTGCTGCTTTTCTTATCGACCCATTTCTTACCCAGAATTTCTCCCTTCTGCTTGTTTTGCTGGTAGCAGATTCGAGCTTTACGTATAGCCTCATCCATTGTCTTTGGGTTGTCAAATTCGATTCTTTCCCTCATGCTCAAAGGTAGACTACTGACAAACCTCTGTACTTTAGCCTTTTCCTCCCGAATATAAGGCACATAACGGAGCAATGAAGTAAAACGAGTGATAAATTCATCCATAGTTTGTTGTCCCAATCGCAGGTCATGGAATTCCCTAGCCTTCTCATCATAGAAGTGCTCAGTCAGGTACCTTTCCTTGAAGTATCTTTGAAATTTCTCCCAAGTGATGTTCTGTTCACTTACTCCTCTTACCATCTTAACTTCTTCCCACCACAGGGTAGCCTTTCCCTGTAATTGGAAGATGGCCAACTGTGCCTTGAGGTTGGAATCGTACTCATATAGCTGGAAATATTTGTTCATATTAATCAACCACGCCTCAGCTGCTTCCTCCTGTTCTCTGTCAAAGTGTGGCGGTTTGATCTTATGGAATTCCCCTTGCAACTCTACTCGTTGCCTTTTTGATGTCTGTTGTTCGAAAGCATTGTCAGATCGTTCCTCTTCCCGTCCTTCTGACTCTTCGTGTTCTGTGTGGTGATTCTGCTCTTCTGATGTTCTTTGCTGTTCGGCACTGGGATTCGGTGCATGCTAATTCTGTTTGTCAAACAGGATTTTTATAATCCTCTCCTGTTCCATAGTTAACCTTGCATTGTCTTTCCGTAATCGGGCCATTTCATTTTTTAACTCTTGTACCATCTCCAAAATTTCTAGATTTGTGTTGTGAGCCTCCTCTCCAAGCTGTACCCATATTTCGGGGTTATTTTCAGGACCAGCTGCAGGGCCCTGTCCCACCACATACCTGCGTGACGCACTATCTGCTCTTCTCATATCATCAATTTTTTGTTTTTCCTGTACTTAACCTAAAAAAAAATAACAGAAGAAGGGTCAAGCATTAACTGTTTTTTTTGTTACCTGTAACTGCTCAATAGAGTCGAAAATAAATTGTATGTACTTTATCCGTTTATCAGTTTTCCAGTTCTAATTCCCAGAGACCGCAGTTTTTTGTAACTAGGCTCTGATACCACTTGTAATACGCCCATCTATAGGTTAGTAATTTTTTTTTTACTTAATGTTAACCTTTGTATTAAACCTAATGTGCATGAATAGGATTACTGGATATTGATATTAATATTCCCGGGTCTCATTATTTCAACCTGAAAATTCGAGGGTAACATATTCTCCTTTTACGTTATCGGGAAAGATTTTCGGTGGTTAGTGGATATGACGGGGGTTTACTGCTGGCACTGCCAGCCCTTAACACTTGGCTCCGGAATTTAATTCCGCCGGCTCTATCACGTGAAGGGGTGAGGTCCGGGTACCCCTGGAATTCACGCCCTCGATCCTACCACTCTCATCGACGACTTGGATGATCCGCTGCCCATCCAAGGGTTGTGCTGTAACAAATGGCTTCTCCTTGGTTTATTCGGGGGCACGAGGTAACCAAAACAATTTCCTAGTATCTTGCAGCAGCTCCGACTTGCCTGCGATGAACCCATCCATACTCCTTTTCTCTATGTGGATGCCACGGGTCCTTCATCCTGCCGAGCACCAAACTGGAACCTGCCTTGGTTATTGTAGCCTGGTCTTCTCGTAAGTGTTGCGCCATGTAGTAATTTTTTTAAAAAAAATGGTTCATTTCCTTATCTTGCCCCTTACAGGGTTTCGTTTGAATTATTGCTCAATCATCTAATGGGTTTTCTTATTTGGCTTGTTCCATGGTTGAGAATGGTGTTGTTAACCTCCAGCATCTGCGCATTGGGTCTGGTCGATTCTATTTGGCCTCTCGAGTTCCTCTAGCTCCTAAATCGCCTAACAGGTATGTTCCTATCAGCAACACTCTTGTTATGGTCAATTGCAATCCTGGTTGCTAGTACTCTTTCCTCGAATGGTAAACAGAGGGGTTTCTCATTTGATTTTTTTGGAAAAGGCCAAGTGGCCCAAGACCTTACGTCTACTCTTCATTGTTTGACATAGAGAGATGGCGAATTCTTACACCATACCAGAGTGCCGTGCACCCTCCCGGCTCCAAGAAAATTTGTCCTCGGTGTAGCCATGCCGAACTGAGGCCCTAGATATTTTGGTGTTTATAAACATTGATGTGCCTTCGGGCTACTCTTGAATTGTTATGTAATTAATTTTTATTTATGGACACAACACAGGGTATAACCCTGGTGGATACCTCTCGTTTGGTTACAATTTGTTATTACAGTGCACCGTTGTTGTTTATTTCCATTTGCCAAGTTTAAGTTATAGCCTTCGCGGCCATTCTGTATGCTATTTCCAAATGTGTTGGCTTATCCTCTTCTGTGCGGTGCATCATCTCTTGTAACGTTTTCTTTAGCTTTTCTCTCCAGGGTTTTCAGAATTATGGCGGTTTATCTGTGGATATCTCATTGTAATATTTTGTTAATGCACCGTTTTGTACATTGAAGCACCACTGTAATATTTTCGCATGTTAAATTTTTCCTTGTCGCATTATGTATAAGCCGCTCCCCCCCCGCATGGGAGCTGAATGTCTGTTTGGCTAACCTGTGATGCATGAGGGCATTCACCTTTGGAACTAGTGCTAACATTCGGCTGGCCTACCCTGTGAATAGTTTTTACGATTTTGTATTCTTTTTTTTCCTAAACCTAATATCACTTCTCAAAGGTCTAGTTAATGGTTATTGTAGCGGTAGCGTGAATATCTACCATCGTATGGTTGGTTAAATGCAATTTCATTCTTCTGTTATATATATACATGGATATATCTTTGCTTTCAATTACAGTTATGGATACCTGCGAATGGAAAGAAAGACAAGGGTTCTGTATATTTTTTTAAAGAATAATTGAAACCCTTACGAATACTAACTCTGCCACTTCAATTGTTTTCCTCAGACTCTTGTAGATAGTGGTCCTACCAACCACACATTAAGTCCCTATACTCTGTTCCTTAAGCTTACTACGTTCTCATGCATATAAACGTGCTTAGGAGTTGGTCTTTAAAACAACCAACAACTGCCTACTGTGTAAGTTTTATTTTTTGCCCATTTTCAGGGTCGGCCTCTTGCCTTTCAGATTCTGCTGTAAGTTCTTGAATTTCCCACTTTATATTTATGTATATTTTATTATCAGTCCCTGTAGACTTTGCCCACAGTTATCACTTAATTTTATTATAAGAGAAAACAAAACTCTTCACATCCACTATCTCGTGCCATAGTGAGAATAATTCTTGAGGAAGACAACTATATCACCCTACGGTTACTGTAAGAGCAAACCCTCCATACCCTCCTACAATAGAAATGTATTTCAAAAATAGAAATTTACCAGCTATTCTATTCCAAGGGATTATTTTACATACCTAGAATTGCTGACTGTTAGGATCTTTCTGATAGTCACCCAAACCTGGGTTTGCTTCACTTCCACCGCTAGTCCATGAGATTCGTCTTTCGAGACCAGAATCTCCCCCCTTGCTTCTTGCTAGACCGCAGTCTTCCGCAAGTTGCTTGTACAACGAGTAGGGCTATCTGGTCATCACCAGACTTAGCCACTTTTCTTTCCTTATTGGATTCTTTTCTTTTTCTCTGCCTGTCCCTACAACGCAAGTTTTTCCTCCTTCCCCCCTCCTTTTCTCTGGAAACTTTTCCAGTTAGGGGAGGTAGTTAGGGTTTCTTGCATAGCAACCATCTATCCACCTCAAGAGGACAACTTCGTCCTTGAGAATTACCTCCTTTAAGGAAACATGCCTTACCTCTAATAATGAAAACAAATTATATTTAAATTTTAAACAGATAATAATAACAGGTTTAGTTTATTTTTACCACAGTAAATCAAATATTTACATTTTATCCCGGGGCATTACAAGCTTGATTTGAGTTGGAGGAACGTTGTTTATCTAGAGCAGCTGCTACGGTGGAGAGTGTAGTCCTGGAGAGCACAGTTCCGGAGGCCTATTAGTGTTGGAACGACGAGCTTGTACGCTACCAGCTTATGGTGCAGGTCATAGGGAGGAGCCTGTGTTTGCTGCATCGTGAAGCTAGTTGCTAGTCAACCCTTGTGACCCATCTCAGTGTGTAGCGTAAGTGCTATTGGAGTCAGCGATTAGCATATCATTGCCTTGTTAGACCATGTGAGCTGTTGCAGAATTGTAAGCCCAAGTGGACCTGGCCATATTGCCACGCTGCTTGTGAATTTTACTGTGCATTTAATCACTGCTCGAAGAGCGCTACCGCTATTCGGTCATAGTGGTGTTGCTGCTGGCATCCTTGATGACCAGTGTGAAAAGGAGCCTCATGCTGAGTTTGTGATTAAGGCTAAAGTGAGCGTGGAGCTGTCAAAGTATATTGTATGAGTGTTGAGCTCTGTGGAGGCGTCCAACTGAAGGTGAAGCTGCTGAAGACCATCGCCATTTAGAGTAGACTCTAGTGTTGATTGGAGAAGCGCATTTGATCTTTGTGAAGGTATTGCGTTTGCTTCATAATCGACTTGTAGCCATAATTTGTGAAGTCACTTTCTCTGCTGCCTTATGGGCAGATACCTGGTTTGTGTTATGTGAAGTAGTGTTAATGTCTTGGTGTGTTGAAGTCGATATGTCGTAAAATTTTGTGAGTGAGCAGTGATTTGAATGCATTGGGGAGCCGGTGTGAGTGAGCCGTGATTTGAATGGTTTGTTATTGTGATGAAAAGAAGTGGCCAAAACGAGGAGCACTAGAGTTGTGCAGCGATTCTCATGACGAGTGTCTAGTCAATTTAACATCCTAAATTTCTCTACATAAATTATCAATCTGGGTATCGTAAACTGATGAAGTGTGGTGCACCATATGTGCTTAGTTAACCTTTTTTCTTACTTCGTTGTTTTATAGTTTTTATCTTGTTTTGGGATTTTGTTCCTGTTGATCTCCTAAAGTGTCTAATGAAAATGGAAATCCTATTCTAAGGTCTTAAGAATACTTTTAAAGGTCAAGTATGGATAGAGATTTCAAGACAAGGTTTATGTCCCTTATGGTAACTTCCAAAACTTAGCGCTTCAAAAGATCTCAAAACGTGTTATTGATCAAATCAGTACTTGAACAAAAGTGTAAATATGCAACTACTTAAATCAAACAAAAGATGAAATATTGATCATGAAATCATTGTCTCTGTTGTTTATCTAAATACATAAATAAAAGTTAAGCTATTGCACTCAAACAAATCAAAAACTGCAAACTAATAAAAGTAAAATCAATTTACTTCATTCATAGTCCGATAGCTCGCCAAGTAGTCTAAGCTATGGCTTTAGGAGATAACGTCAATGATATGAAGAATTTGATATCTAATTGCAGAAAAATAAAGCTAAAATCAAATCACATCATTCATAGTCTGATAGCTCGCCAAGTAGTCTAAGCTATGGCTTTAGGAGATAACATCAATGATATGAGCAGTTTGATATCTAATTGCAGAAAAGTAAAACTAAAATCAAATCACATCATTCATAGTCCGATAGCTCTCCAAGTAGTCTAAGCTATGGCTTTAGGAGATAACGTCAATGATATGAAGAATTTGATATCTAATTGCATAAAAATAAAGCTAAAATCAAATCACATCATTCATAGTCCGATAGCTCGCCAAGTAGTCTAAGCTATGGCTTTAGAAGATAACGTCAATGATATGAGCAGTTTGATATCTAATTGTAGAAAAATAAAACTAAAATCAAATCACATCATTCATAGTCCGATAGCTCGCCAAGTAGTCTAAGCTATGGCTTTAGGAGATAACGTCAATGATATGAGAAATTTGATATCTAAACTAACCGACAAAGCAAATGAATAACACTAAAATCAAAGCATAACTGAAATTGAAAAGCTAAAAAAAGTCAGCAGAGAGGCAAATCTCATGTCACTATTTGATGCAAAAACATGTAAAGAAAAACTAATCTACAATGAACTGGTTGAACACACTTGCATAAATTAAAATTGCATGAATGGAAAATCTAATCTACCAAGCTTAAAAGCAATAAAATGACATAATGAAATCAAAGTAAAATTACAAAATAAAATCTACTCTACCTTACATTCTAATGTGCTCCATGACATCTACTTCACATCTCCTTCCATGTTGAGGACATCAAAGCTTTATTCAAATTCTTCAAAATTTTAAAGTACAACAAAGCTCCCCAAAGCTTTCAAAAGCCATCAAGGAAGAACTACAAACTCCAAGCTAAGCTAAGACTCACAAGATAACAAGCTAAGCTCTAACAAGCTCACCAAACTCTAAGCTAACAAATGAAGGAGAGAGATCTCCTATTTATACAAAAAGATGAGAAGCCATCTCATTAATGAGAGTCCATGAATCTCTCCCTCTACCTCTAGAGTCCTAATCAAAATAGGAGCTGATAAGACACATGTCTTCTTAGAGTTTCAATACAATTAGGAGATGTGACACATATCTTCATGATCCCATGATTCTTTCCACTCAAATTCGAATTTGGCCTTAGAGTGCCACATAAGGGTCTTCTAGAAGCCTCCTTTTGACCTACACATGTCAACAATCTCAACCCACTTGTTAGGTATAAGCATATGCACATTATTTTCTAATCTTTAACCACAAATTCACTTAAAAAGGCTAAGAATTAATAAAGTTTGGAAAAACATAAATGTGGCCCAATGATAATGAAAGTGGGATGAATGTAGTGACATAGTAGTGAAATGGAGGTGAAATGGAGGTGATATAATGGACATAATAGTGAAAGTGTAATGGAAATGAATGAAATTTTCAAGACCCAACAACGAGAGGACAAGAGATTGCGAGTGTCATTGTGAGTGGCAGGAAACTTGAAGATCCATTTGCAAGGAGAAGGAAGTAGACCAAGGACGAGAAATAAAGCTGCAACTTTCATTGTAGACGTTGACCCATATGCATACGTCTAAGAAGCAGAATCTGTCGTGAACCCATAAACACATGCATAAGGAGTAAAGCTGTTAGAAAAACTGGAATTTACGTAGAGAGGCAGAGGGTAGAGGTTCCGGGAAGGTGATTTCCCGCAGCTAGATTTTGGGCAGTTATAGAGAGGCTTAATAAAACATAGAATTCACTTACCGCAAAAATACAGAGAAACATAGTAAATCTTGGAGCAACATAATAAAACTTAGGATTAAATTTTAATTCATAAAAATACATTCATATGAGACTGCGGCTGATTCACCAAGTAAAAACAAAGTTTACAGTGATTTACACTTCACTAGGGGTTGCAGAGTAACAAGAAGTAAAACACAGTAACTGTTGTTTTCACACGCCCACCAAAATTTGCTCCATCATTTTCTCCTCACAGACTCTAGTTGTCTAACTTACCCAACCTCTCTTGCTCTCTAACACAAAATTATTTTTACATCCATATTTATCTCAACATACAATTTTTACATTAATACATGACAGAGCAAATAATTAACACATTGTTGTTGTTGAGTGTGGACACTAATCGCGCAATACGTTGTTGTTGTTGAGTGTGGACACTAATCGCCCAGGTATTTGTGGAGTATGGGAAATGATCGCGTAGTAAATGATTGCTCGTATTTACTAAACATCATTAAATTCTTTAACTTCTGTGATGTGCTTCGGAATGGTTCGTGCGTTACTTTTGTTCTAGCTTCAGTCCTTCCATCTTCAAATAAAGATGCAACCTACAAAAATACTTCTGACAAGTATGGCTGCTGTCAGGGTGTTTAACGTGGTGGTTGGGATTAATATTTTCAACACTCTCCCTTAATCAAAATTACCACCATTGACAATTCCCAAACAGTTTCTGAGATAAACAAAACTTTCACTTGCCAATATCTTTGTGAAGATATCAGCGAATTGTTCCTATGACTTGTAGTGCTGCAACACAATTTCATCATTGTTAATCAACTCTCTAATAAAATGATATTTAGCATCAATATGCTTGGTCCTCTTGTGAAAGACATAATTCTTTGACAATGCAATTGCTGAGGTGTTGTCGCAGAAAATAGTTGTCGTTCCCTCTTGGTCATGACGAAGATCCCTCAACATCCTTCTCATCCAAACTGCTTGACACATTGTTGTTGTTGCTATGACATATTCAGCTTCTATAGTTGACAGTGACACTATTGGCTGCTTTTTGAAGGCCCATGAAATGGATCCGGAACCCAAATGGAAAACATATCCTGACGTGCTCTTTCTGTCATCGACACTTCCTACCTAATCACTGTCAATGTAACCAACTAGCCTAAAATCACTTGTTGTTGTGTACAAAACGTCATACTATTTTGTCCCATTGACATACCTTAGATTCCTTTTCACTACTTGCCAATGTGTCTCCTTGGGTGTCTCCATGAACCTTGACACCAAACTTACTGCATACATTATATCTAGACTAGCGACAGTGAAATACATCAAGCTGCCTATCATGTTTTTGTATAATGTCGGATTGACATTGTTGCTATAATCTTCTTTGCTCAACTTCAACCCCACGATAGTTGGAGGTGGTGCGGGCTTGCTATTATGCATTTTAAACCTCTCCAAAATCTCCGCCACATACTGTGCTTGAGAGATAAAAAATTCATTTTCTGTTTGCTTCACTTCTATGCCCAAAAAATATCTCAACATTCCCAAGTCAGTCATTTAGAATTCACTCTTCATGACTTGTTTGAAATTAGCAATGAGGAAATCATCACTGCCTGTAAAAATGAAATCATCTACATATAAGACAACAATAAGAATCTTACTATCACTCTCTTTGATGTAGAGCGTAGGCTCATCGTCACATTTGTCAAAACCATTGTCCAACAAATAGGCATCTATCCTGCTATACCATGGGTGTGGTTCTTGCTTCAACCCATAAAGAGCTTTCCTCAACCGATACACTTTGTCTTCTTGGCCTTCTACCTCATAACCAGGTGGTTGCGCAACACACTTCTTCTTTCAGCACTCCATTTAAGAATGCCGACTTTACGTCCATTTGATACACTCTCCATTTATGATGCGCGGCAATCGCCACAACTACACGCATTGTCTCCATCCTCGTGACTAGTGCAAACATCTCCGTGTAGTCTCTTCCATGCTATTGCTTGTATCTTTTGACAACTAGTCTTTCTTTGTGCCTTTCAATCTTTCCCTCAATGTTGCTTTTGGTCTTATAGACCCACTTCACTCCAATGAAATGTTTTCCTTTCGAAAGTTTCACTAACTTCCATGCGTCATTCCTTTCTAATGCTTCTATTTCTTCCTCCATTGCCGCAACCCATTTTTCTTCTTTGACTACATCTTCAAAATGGATTGGGTCATCTACATGACAAAATAATGCAAATAAGGAATTCAGACTTGCGTTTCTATCAACTTCTTCTTGCTCATAAATTTCATTTAAATTTCTAAATTTTGGTATTCTTGTGCTTGCTGAAGATGGGCTTGAAATGTCACTTGGTGTTGTGCTTTACGGCATTGTTATAGACATTTTTGTGCCTTACAGCATTGAGCATGAAATGTCCATAATCTAAGCGATCCAACGTCCCTAAACATGTTGTTCCTACCCCTAGAGGAACAAGGCTAACAAACCACAGCAATTCACAGAAGTTCTCCACCTGAAAACTGCTCAAAACAAGTCAATTCAGGATCATTTCAGTGGCTACACTGGCTGTCTGCGCTGAATGTCAAAGCCAACACTGGCTACCTGCGTTGAATGTCAACTGGAAAAAAGGCTACCTGCGCTGAACGAGAGTGGACAAGTGGCAGGCTCATTTCTCAAGGTGTCAAAACCCAGGAAGCTTCCAAAATGACACTTGCCTCAGGGAATTCGACTGGTGATGAGTAAGAGGTTCCAAATCTCCAAGTGGAAGAAAGAACCTCCAAGTGGACTCAAGAACTGACAGAGGGAGAGGACACTAGTCAGATCTCAAGCTGACTCATCCTCTCTCCAAACATCTATATATAGATCTCTCTTCCATGAGATCTAGAGGCTGGAATTTTGTTATTGCAAAGAATTGCTGTTGGTTTGAGACTGGAACTATTGGGTGCTTAATGCTTTGAAAGGGGTGAAGATAGGAATTCCATTTGCTGGGAAGGAGATGCTGGATTGGAGCCCTCTGGGTTGTATCTCTTCCTGAACCTTGTTATTCATCAATAAAGCTATCTTGGTTTCTCCTATATGCTGATGTTTTTTTGATGTATGATTGCATTAGTGTATTTGATTTATTTCTAATCCTGAATCATTTATGAATATGAATATTTTCCTTTGTGTTGTGTTCTTCTCTTGTCGCAAGTAACTGTTCTCTTGTCGCAAGTAGTTGTTCTCTTGTGATCTCGCAGGAATCAAGTAGCTGTTCTCTTGGGCGAGCGAGGAGACAAGTAGCTGTGAACACCCAAAGAGAAGAGGATCTGGATCGAGGGACAAACGGAAGACACCGGTAAGTCTATTGATCTATCTTCTTTCACATTTCATAAAGGAAGAAACCAGTATAGCTGTACTCGTTTGTTGCTAAGGCACTGTCACACCTTAGGTGGATAGGATCATCCTGCATAGGCATTTTTCCCCACAACAAATTGGCGACTCCGCTGGGGAGATCTGTTTAAGTCATTTTATTTGTGTTTCTATCATTTGTTTGTTTCATAGACTTGACAGCAACAATCGAACTGCATCTTTCCCGGATGCAAAGTAGAAAGTTGCTGCTTTGATCCAATTGCTGGACTTGTCTATGATCTTAACAATGGATCCACAAATGATTTGATGATCCTTGTGATAGATCTTAGTAGCCTCTCAAAGCATCCCTTTAGTTGTACCTTGCTTGTTGCTTTTATTTGGCCTGAAACAGTTGATTGAGTAGCAAACTGTGACCCAGAACCTGAGGGAAACGAGAGTTTCTCCTTCAGCGCAGACCCAGTGAAGGGATTATGCATTTCAACGCAGGTCCCGTGAAGGTTACCTGCGCTGAATGTCAAAACCCCTGTGTTGAGGTTGCGCTGAACCAGTTTGCTCTTGTGCAGCTGGGGTTCTCTGCTCTGTTTTGCCTAGTTTTGATCTCTGATTTTTGTGGCCTATAACCAACATAGGTACCAGTCTGATAACCCCTTTTCTCTGCTTACATTCCGCCTCCTTTTGTACAAAAAGACTGTGAGTGTTTTTATGTGTTTGTGGCGTCATTTACAGTATTCCTTTGCATGAGTGAAGTAATCATCCTGTAGCCCTTGATTCAGATCTGTTGATTGTGGTCTTAGGAGAGAGTTCATCGGCTGTTCGCAGATTGATTATACATTTACTTTTGCTTATTGGTTTGAATTTGTCTCTTTTAAGTGTCAAAACAAGTATTCATTTCGAAAATCGTTAAGTGTTGTAATCTCTTCTATCTTCTCTGATTTCGAAAAAGTAAACTTGTTTGTATTGATCATTTAAAAGCAAATTCAAAGTTGTACAAAAAGCTTTCTTTGTAGGCATCAATACTAAGAAAGCGGAAAACAAACACCTGCATTGTGCATTTGCATTTGATAAGTTTGCATGTTGGATTTAGGAAAAGTGCATTAGAGTGTGCTGATTGCTCTTTGAGAAAAGATGGTGTCTTTCTTTTCCCTTAGTAGCTAGGATTTTCAAAGTTGAAAAGATAAAAAGCTTGCTTATCATCTTTAGACTGCATTTAGGAATTTGTATCATACATCTCGTGGTGAACCTTGAAAGGCAAACTGTAAAAAGATCAACCTAAAATTAATTGAATGAACTTAACAACGCTTTGTAACATAACGCACAACATAGGGGTCTAGGCTAGAGACGTGTTCCGGCGTCGTTAAGCCTAGTGACTGTCGATCTCGTGGAAGGTGGGTGATTCCTCCTGAGGGACGATAGCGCTAGTACGGATTGTGCTCCCACGTACCGTCGCGTATATATTGGGAGACCCCTATAGGCATATATCCTTTATCCTTAGGAAGCCGTGTCGACCGCCCTACTGATCGCAATGCAGTGAACACAGCATTCACGAAGATCGACCGCCCGTACCTTAAAAAGTATTCTGCGGTTTTGCGAAAAGTTTGGCACACCCTCTGCCTAGAACTCCAGAGCAGTTTCTTTTGGCCTTTTTCAGACTCTATAACAGAAAAATTCCATCCGAGCATTTGTCACTTCGGGCTCGTTAAAACATCGAAGGAGACTAGAGTCATCTTTAGCTTTTTCTCGACTCTTTAAAACTGAAAAAGCAAGTTGTGTCTAAAAAGCGTCTAAAAAATTCATTTAATTCAGAAACGCACTTTCCCCTTTTGTATTTTGGTTGATCGAGTAATCCGCAATCGTGGAAGAAAGTCAATTGAAACCCCGTCGTTCGCGGAGGCTTACGAGTCAACCGTCTTTGTCTCCGGAATCGAAAACAGTACGGACAAAGCGAACTCGTTTAACCGGTTCAAAATCTCCTATCAAAGTTAGAACAAGTGTTCCAACAACATCTGAGATTCCGGTTACTCCAAACATTTCTGGAAACCCTGCCTCTATAGAAGAAGTTCAACACCCACAGAGGGACAGTAATACTGATCCTAGTCTGGGGGCAAATACTTGAGTTACTGAACTAGTTCCATCTGTAACCGGTTTAGAGAGTCTTGCTCCCCAAACAACTGTCGCTGTCGATTTAACCCCTTCTTTGGCACCAGAAATATTTTACGGACCTGACGGTCTTCCTCTTCCACCAGGTTTGATTGCGATAGAGGAAATTGTAGAGGATCCGCAAACAAGTACTCCAACACAGTTTGGAGTCGGGGTCACTCTATTTCCTTCATCAGAAGTTAGCCTACCACAAGTGGAAGTTCCTGTAGAATCGCTAGGCAATCTATTGGATAGACTCAAAATGTCTGAACAACCGTCAACATCTAGGACTGTGTCAAACGACACAGCGACAGCAGAAGCCCTTGTCGTCACTCCAACAATGTTTTCCGGCATACCATCTATCCCGACTAGCTCGCAACCGCTAGAAGGAGTCCACCAAGGGACTATTTCGACAGTGTGGTCTGTTCTAGTTTGTTCATCCGGAATAATATCCGGCAACTCTTATGTTGAAACTCACCAGATTGATCCATTTGGAGGTCAATTTGGGCAATCCAGTCCCCAAGGACAAACAATTCCCTTGAGTTCCGGATTGCTACCGTATGGGGGGCAGTATGCCCTTTCACTACCCCCTCCGGGAGGGTATCCATACGGGAGTTCACAACAGTATTCAGGTTATACTGGAATTACATCAAGTGGTTGGGTACCTATGCTACCTCAACAACCAAGGGTTGTGTATTCTATGCAACAATGTGTACCTATGTCGAACATCCCGACCACACCGGCTATTGTAACAGTGTCGCAAGTTCAAGCGATGCCTGTTGTATGTCAGCCTCAGATTTCTCAGGTTGTAATGCAACAGCCCCTTGACCCTGGCACAAAACCACAATCGCCAACTGGTGGGGCGACACAGGTCCAAACGGGTACAATTACCCCACACCTTGGTCCAACAGTTAGTATAGCACAACAGAACATGGCTTCACAACCGTGGCTGGTGCAATACCAACAACCACAATTCCAACAAGTGTACCAAGGTTCTGAGCAGCAGATCTTTGCGAACAGTGGACAACCGTATATTCAAAATGGTCAAAACCAACCACTTTACAGTGGTCAAGTCCACCAACCGTATCAGTCATACCAACATCAGTTACATTATGTTGGTATGCAAAGGCCCACTGCTCAGGCAATTCCATCGTACCCTGGGTATGCCTCACCTAACCTGAATCAACAGTTACCATTCGTGGCAACTTTAGAGTTACCCGATTTACACCGGTTAACAAACGATCCGATTGCTTATGCCCCTTGGTGGCCAGCGATTCCTCACAAACTTCCATCTGACATTTCGAAATTCAATGGAAATCCAGGTGAAGACCCATCGAATCACGTGATGACTTTTCATCTGTGGTGTTCATCAAACACCCTGAATGATGATTCGATAAGGCTTCGCCTTTTTCAGAGGACGTTAACGGGTCCAGCGGCTAAATGGTATATTGAATTACCTAGAGCCTCGTTCGACAATTTCAGCTCCCTAGCCACGACTTTCTTAACCCATTTTCAATTACCGATAAGGTATGAAACGGGAACAGAAATATTAACCAACTTTAAGCAGCCAACTGCCACTCATATATCCGATCATATACATGAGTGGCGTCGTCGTCGTAGGATGGTGAAAACATACGTTCCCGATCAGCTGTTAGCTGAATGGTTTATAAAGTCTTTACTTCCTGCTATAACAGAAGATGTGGCAAAGGGGGGAGTCGTAATAGAGGAGCAAGTTATTGCTCGTGCACAATATCTAGACTTAGTTTATACTCAGTCTGGCACGCTCTACGACAAAATACCTGACACCCCTAGACTGGAATTTTCAATTCCTCCTCCTCCTAAATCAAATAGTGACTCTCATGCCGGAGATGGCATGATTGGCACGGCAAACACGAAATCGACAAAAGCTTCGTCTAAGAAAGCCCGTAAGAATTCGGATCAAAATGCAAAAGAAGAAATTCTTGCTTCGGAAGTAAATGCCGTGTCAGCAGACAAGGGCAAAGAAACCAAACAACCAGGGAGCAAGAAGAAGCAAAACAAAGGGAAGAAGAAGAAACAGGGTGAGTCATCCCCTGGAAAAACTTCTTCAAACCCTCCTGGAAATAGGAAAAATCCATGTCAAATATGTGATGAGGATCATTGGACAAACAAATGTCCGTACAAAGCTGAGCTTAAGAGATTCTTCAAAAGTTCACAAACCTCAGCTGTGTTAACTGATCCATTTCCTAATCCAAGTACAAATCTGGTTGATAGTGGAAATGCTTCCCCGTCACAAGTGCTCATGTTGTCGGTTTCAAAACAGCAGAATGATGCTTTGATTTCGACAAGGAACAAAGATTACGGGAATCCGCAGATGTCGAACGGCAAGGATAAAGATCAACCAAGCGGTTCGACAACAACAGAAGTTGTACCACCCATCATTCCTGAATTAACAATAAAACCGCCAAAGGGAGTAGTACACAAGTCGACATTTAATCCTCGCGCCAGAGCGGCGCAGCATTATAACATAGTGGAAGATTTGGCCTAATCGCCATCCGCTATGTCGACCCTTGAAGTACTAAAAAATTGCCCATCCCAAAGGCAGGCTTTGTTATCGGCTATTGGTGGGGTTGATCCCAAGGATTCCAGTCTTGTATCCTTTGATCACAAAGGATACGATCCACAGTTACCAGCTCAACTAGCTTTCCTTATTCAAGTGAAAGCCCTCAACAAAACTGTTCACCGAACAATTATTGATGAGGGGGCATCTACATGTATCATGTCGATGAGTTGCTGGAAAACTTTAGGGTCTTCGACCTTGTCGAGATCTTCGACAACATTGAAAGCATTCGACGGAAGGACCTATACCCCGTATGGTATCCTTAATAACTTGAAAGTTGAACTAGGAGGAAAAACAGTAGAAATAGATGTTGAAGTCTTCGATGGGAATCTTGACTACAACATCCTACTGGGAAGACCATGGATCTATGCCATGGCAGCTGTTGTGTCGACTTATTTTAGGAAGATCGCATTCCCGTTTGAAGGAGGGATTATGATCGTCGACCAACAAAACTTCCTCCCTAATGGTTCACAAGTTACAGGAAGCATTCCCATGATCCATGGAAGCAACCATTCGCTTCAAGACATCGGAGTAGGCCTACTAAAAGACCCCACATTGATGGGAACTTTCGCACTTCCACCTCCATTATATATAGGGGAAGTAGCAATGGTAAGAGCCTGCAACATGATATCTTCCACGAAGATCTCGGAAGACGATATCAACATGGATCATGCAATGGTTTTGCCCCCAAGCCCTATAGAAATATTGTAGCAATCAATGTTTCGAGCATGGGAGGCGAACCCAAATCAACGCTCATCAAGCGTTTGGGTAGATAGGTCAAGAGAATATGGTACCCCATTAGATCCTTGGTCGAAAGTACATGGGACTGACGAAGGAATCCTACAATCAATGTTGATTGAGGGAGCACCATGGAATGATAGCCACCATCGTTCCCTTCTTCCGGATTGTGAAGAAGATACTAAACATGACCTTTATCACCCTTCAGTTTTTGAATTCCTATCAAATACTGTAAATACGGTGGATTCCGAGCGAAACTTATCCAATATTGAAGAGACTATAGCCATAAATATCTCGACTAAAACAAATGTTGTAGAGAATATTTATGTCGGCAAAGGTTGTTCCCCTTCAGAACTGGAAATATATAACGCTCTTTTTCGCGAGTTTAGAGATGTCTTTGCTTGGTCATATGATGAAATGCCAAGCATTGACTCGAGTATCGTTGAACATGAAATTAAAATGTATCCTGATGTCAAACCAGTAAGACAACGGATTCGGCAGGTGCACCCCAAGAAAGCCGCTGCCATTAAAGCAGAAGTTGAAAATCTCCTCCATGCTGGTTTCATCTACCCGGTTCCTCTAACCGATTGGGTATCGAATATTGTCCCTGTTATGAAGAAACAAGGGACGATTAGAGTGTGTGTCGATTATAGGGATGTAAACCAAGCTTGTCCGAAGGACAACTACCCTACACCCTTCATCGACCAGATAATTGATGAATGCGCCGGATGTGAAATCTTTTCATTTATGGATGGATTTTCCGGGTATAATCAAATAAATATCCACCCACAGGACCAGTCAAAGACTGCATTCATCTGTCCGTGGGGCACATTCGCTTATAGAAAATTACCCTTTGGTTTAAAGAACGCAGGGGCGACATTTCAGAGGGCAATGAATTATGCCTTCCATGACATCAAGAACATCGTTCAACCTTATCTCGACGACCTTCCGGCTCATTCGTGAAAGCGGACTGATCATCCGCAGCATTTAAGAGCGATATTTCTACGTTGCCGACACTACAAGATAAGACTCAATCCGCACAAATGTGTGTTTTGCGTCGGTTCTGGTCGTTTACTTGGCTTTGTAGTCTCCAAGGATGGGATTCGTCTCGACCCTTGCAAGGTTCAGGCAATCATTAATTTGCCTCCACCTTCAAATTTGCTTTAGATTCAGAAACTCCAAGGGAAAGCAAACTTTCTGAGGAGGTTCATTCCAAATTACGCAGAACTTGCTAAAGGTTATACTTGTCTTTTGAAAAAGGATGTACCTTTTGTCTGGGATTAGGTGGTGCAAGCTTCCTTTGATGCTCTGAAAGATTCTCTAGTAAAAGCATCATTAATGTATGCCCCGGACTATCAAAGAGATTTTAACCTGTATCTGGCTGCAGCAGATACGACCATTGCGATGGTTTTAGTTCAAGAAGTCGATGGAATTGAACATCCTATATATTATTTAAGTAAAAACTTGAATGATACAGAAAGCAAATATTCTTATGTTGAAAAGCTAGCACTCGCTGCTGTTCAAGCGATACAAAGATTTCGACATTATGTCCTCTTTCGGAAAACTACCATTCTATCAGATTGCAACCCCATGACTTATATATTGTCGCGACAGTTGCTGGGGGGAAAATATTCAAAATGGATAGCGATCCTTCAAGAGTTTGATCTGGAATTTGTAAAATCCAAATCAAAGAAAGCTTTAGTTTTCGCAGAATTATTATGCGATCTCCCATCGTCGTCCAACGATGAAACATCGGAAGAGTCAATCGTGGACGAAAGTTTGTTTCTGATATCTACAAGCAATGAATGGTATGGGGATATAATAATTTATCTCCAAACCCAAAAATTCAGGCCTGACACCTCTCACTCAGAACAGAAGCGTATACGATACCAAGCGAAAGACTACATGATCGTCGGTGATACACTTTACCGTCGGGGTATCGATACAGTTCTGAGGAGGTGCCTCACCCATGAAGAGGCCGAAAAAGCCCTGAATGAGTGTCATTCAGGCGCGTGTGGGGGGCATCAATCTGGATATGCTACAACACAGAAAATCTTACGAGCAGGATACTTCTGGCCAACCATGTTCAAAGATTGCATAACAGCAGTCAGAAGTTGCCATGCTTGTCAAATTTTTGATAGCAAAACCAGAAGACCACCCACACCTTTACAGCCAATAGTTGCTGTTGGGCCTTTCGCCAAGTGGGGCATCGATTTCATGCAATGTAACCCCACCTCGACCGGGGGGCATGGGTATATTATAGTCGCCGTTGACTATTTTACCAAATGGGCCGAGGCAATGCCTACATTAGGTAACACTGGTGAAACAGCTGCCCTTTTCTTTTTCAATCATGTAGTCGCCAGGTTCGGCGTACCACAGGCCATAGTTACAGATCATGGATCGCATTTTGGCAATCACATGATGGTTGAATTAGCTGCCAAGCTAGGGCTATCTCACGACAGCTCTACCCCGTATTATCCGCAAGCTAACGGACAAGTTGAAGCAATCAACAAGGTCCTGAAGCGTATGTTGCAAAGGATGATCGGGGTTCACAAAAGAAGGTGGCACCTAATCCTGTACTCAGCCTTGTGGGCTTACCGAACATCGGTAAAGAACGCGATCGGGTTCACACCTTTCCAACTGGTGTATGGCCTGGAAGCAGTCTTGCCAATCCAGTGTGAAATCTCGTCTCTTAAACTCGCAATTGATCTCCTCCCCGGAACTTCGGAAGAAGAGGCTCGTTTCTTGGAATTAATCCAATTGGATGAAACCCGTCGTGACGCCGCTTTGGCTAACGAAGCCCATAAGAAACGAGTCAAGGCGCAGTTCGACAAAAATGTCAAACCCCGTGTCTTCTCAGAAGGTGACTTGGTCTTGCTTTATGACCAAGAATCCGATAAATTGGGAGCAGGTAAATTTAATTCCTTATGGATGGACCCCTATATTGTTAAACGAGTATTAGCAAAAGGAGCCTACAAGTTAATGGATTATGACGGAATTCCACTGGCGCAACCCCGTAATGGGTTGTACCTCAAGCGTTACTTTGCTTAAATAGTAACCTGTGTGCTTTTGTTGTATTTTGTTTTTGCTAAAGTGTTTGTTTTGGTCGAGTGATCCACCTTTTTACATTTATTGCAGATGTCAAACCTTCTGGAGACATGTGTTGGATATGCCGACGGAGCGAGTCGTAGTTCGCGGAACCTATCCTCCGCAGCCTGGGCCATTTTTGATCCAAGCGGCGAGTTAGTAAGTTTCAGAGGTGTGTGCATTGGGCAATCAACGAATAACATCGCTGAGTATAGCGTGTTGATGGAACTACTCTCTGATGCCATCACCCGTGGTATACGCCGACTAATCGTCAGGCTAGACTCACAGCTCGTAATACTACAACTCAATGGTATATATTCCGTTCACAATCCAGCTATTTATCGCATGTTCCTAAGGGTTAAGATTTTGGAAAGACAATTTGATTCAATTCAATACCAACATATTTCCAGAAACTTAAACACATTAACCGACGCATTAGCAAACTATGTGTTAGATAGACATTTGCGACATTTATAAAAAGAGACACATCATCAATGTTGTACATTTGGATCATATAACTCAACCAGAATAAAACTCGAAAATCAAAATATATATATGCAAGCTGTTTATCGTTCATACATAATGTTCTGTAACCAAGACAAAATCGGTCATATGACCCAAAAACTCAAAAATGCTAGGGGGCACCCTAGCCTAGTGATGCTCATGATAGCACGTCACGGCCTGTGCAATCATGCGCAAGAGACGAGTCCATCGTCTAGGCACACCAGTAGTATGTCGCTGCAACTGTAAAGGTAACTCATCAATCCTCACATCGGGAATGCCGAGAGTAAGGCTCTCAACCTGCTCCTGCACAGCTGTAAGGATCTCAGCCACATCAAGGTCACGGAGAATAACCCTCCCAGCAGTCTCCCCTGCTGGGGCAGAAACTGGCGCTCTCGGGCGAACTGCTGGACGAACAGGACCAACATCTGCATGCACACATGAGTTTGATTAAAAGTCTTGATAGAATAAAGCACAAGGACATTATAAATAAGAACAGTAAACAGTAATATGGTCAAAGATTTTACCCATAGCGCCCCACTGTTCGCCGTCCGGCAGTACCAAGTCCGGATCACCTCGGAAATCCATACCAACATATGGATACTCGGAATAGACTATCTCCTGACGCTCGAACCACCTGAAGAAGGTATCAGTGAAAGATATCTGAGATTGACCAGCATGCCTAGACATGTGATCAACCCATCTCTGCATGCGTGGCTCGGTAGGAGAAGGCAAGTCGAGTGCGATATACTGAGGCTGCATCAGTGGAATTTTCTCCAAGGCAAAGGCAGTCAGAATAGAACCAAATCCAAAGTTCTTCAGCTTCCCGTCCTTTACCTTGTTCAACTGAATTTTCATCTGAAGAAGTACTGCATCACACCAGTTGAATACTTTCAGTTGGAGACACTCCAAGGCGTGCTGCACATAAGATCTGTTGGCAACATGTAGAGATGCGCTACCGGCCATCCTACCAATAGTATACAGAATGGACCTGAGTGACCTGTCAGTAATCTCACGGATAACAACCTTGCCGTCTCTGCTCGGCTAGGACCCCTCCCTGCAATACTGGCGGACATAATCTCTCACGGAGTCATTCCCTCTGGCCGAACCTGACAAAGAAATGGGGGCACCTCGCCTCGACAAACCAGTCAAGAAGTAAATGTCTACCACGGTCAAAGGGATGGATTTGCTCCTGATCTGAAATACTTGGTTAATAGGATCCCAAGCATCAAGCATATACTGCAGCAAGGAGATCTGTGCTCTCATGCTAGAGATATGGAAGAACTTCAGCAGGCCACAGTTCCGCAGCGCGTTCACCGTGACAGGGTCATGGAGGGCAATCATGTCCTCCTCTTCATGTTCTCGTTCTCGCCATGTGAGGGTCATTTTGCTCAAAAGTCCCTACAAAACAAACAAGAGAAAGAGTAAGGTCCTGGATTTGATGAAAAACTGGCAAAATTTCATAAAAAACTGTGCAATAGAACTGCTTTTCTATGATCAACGCAATTGGCAAGTGTCCTACCTGCGTTGAAGGTCAAACTGCCTTTAGGCAGCTTGACATTCAACGCAGGTTTCGAATGGACTGCCTGCGCTGATGGCAGAGCGCCCTAGCAAAACCCCAGGGGCTCATGGTAACAGGAAAACAGGCACAGAATGGAAAAAGGAAACCATGAAAAGAAAGAGCTAGAGTTTAGCTCCTACCTGGTCCAGACGGCGCCGAAAATCGTCCGTAGAATCTCCCAGAATCAGCTGGTGAAAATCAAGGGGGAAGAGGCACCTCCAAAGCTCCAACAAACCAAGTTCAAATGAAATGGTAAAATGAGAGGTAAAAACACCTTTTTAATTGCTTTTTACGTAGTTCAAAGTGAAATATTAGGGTTATAATCTCATTTTCATGCAAATGTTATTCATTTCTAACTAGTTTGATGCAGCAATTGAGGATACAGTACTATCTTTGAAAAGGGTGAAGCTAATGATGGTAAAAATAAAAAATTTGACCATATAATTATTGAGCAGTTTTAGCACAAAGTTCATGCTCGTTAAAAAAATAAACGCAAGATCCAAGCAGTTTTAGCGCATAGTTCATGCTCGTTAAAAAATAAACATAAGATCGAGCAAATGTTTCCACCCGCGTTTAAGCTCGTTAAAAAATGAACTACCCGGTAAATAACCACTGTGAATGTTATACCATCAGCCATTAAAGCCTTGGTCGTGTTTGCACCTGTCACCTCCATTTTTCATTTGGCCGATCGTTCACCTCCATATGATTGTTTACCCATTTTGAGGAACAGCTGCGAAGAGTGATTTCACCTAGCCATCCTTGTGACACTATCGTGATTGGAAAATTCCAACCTGTACCTGGAATCAGCTGCTAACCCTGTTTATCACTCGTTCCTCAAAAGATGAGTCTTCTTTAAGCTCTTTTCATCTGACTCATAAAATATGAAAAGATTGCCGAGTTTTGGCCTTCCAGCTCGTTAAAGCGACCGGAAGAGCTATCCCTCCTCTAGATTTTAATCTTTTTGGATCTGAGGGATTATTGCACAAAAAGATCGAGTGCTTGTTTTATTCGGCTCGTTAAAACTATCGAAAAGTCATCCCTTCTGTATTGTTTTATACTTTTTCGGACTTAAGGGATTAGATGACGAAAAAGGACTTTTGGAGTTAGCTTTATGTATCTTTTCAGACTCTCTAAAAATGAAAAGAACCGAGTTATCCTTGTCGTTAGACTCGTTAAAATCATTAAGTAGCGACAAACTTGTCTTTAGACGAGAACAAGTTTCACTATCGCTAGGCTCGTTAAAACATAGCGATGGGCTTGCCCGAAGGGCGGGTTATAGAACAAGCATATGTTATCCTCCTCAAGCTTGACAAAAATAAAGAGGTACTGGTTAGCAATGACTGGGGAAAAATTGGGAGAAACTAAAGAAAACTTTGATGGTAGCAAGTCGCTCTTGAACATGACACTTTTCCTCCGTACCACAATCGGGTTGGGTTGTTTCATTCACCGGTCACATCCATGGTCTCGCCATACCATCCATATTTGGGGTAATGCTACCGATCCATCGCATCAGTGTCGCCATATGTTCAAGAGAAGTCGTTCAGAAAAGTCAAACGTGTCCCGTCCACTGCCATACATTATCCTTCATCCTTTCATGACCGCCACCCTGAATCATATGTCACAGATTGTTTTCACCTCCATTAAAATCATTAGCTCCGTTCCGTGTCACTGATGTGGTATTCATTAAGGCCCTCCTTTGACGGATCGCTTCTTGTCGACATCAGATCATTATCCAGGAAGTTGATCTAGGAACAACCCCTTCAGTACTTTGAAGCTTGCATGCCACAATGGCAAGTTTCTCACTTCCGGCGACAGGTATACATCAATGACCTTCGACCGAAAGATTTTGCGTGGTGTTTGACGCCAAGTCCTTTATTCACACCACGTGAATTGTACTGCAGTACCTTGAGGGTCATTATCATTATCGGTGATTCCTCTCGCGCTTGTTAACGGTTTACATCATTGACTGGTAATCAAGCGATGTCTTTCCATGTTTGACTTCAGAACAATTCTCACATGGATCGACTTGTACTTAGAGTGAAGATCGAACGAGTTTGAAGACCCCGGATCTAGTTTCATCCATCCGGGCTGCGATATATATTCAGGAAAGATAAAGACATTGACATGTACATCATTGCAGCAGATAGTCATCCTACTCAAAGGATGATAATTTCATCAAAATTATCAGTCTACGATCAGACGATTGTCTGTTCTATGTACAGAAAAATGAATTTATAAAGCTGAGCATGGGAATGCCCGCCTCAGCTAGATCATGAAAGCAGTATGAAAAATAATGTATTGTATTGTATTGTATTACAGGTCTCCTCCCAGCGTTGGATGAACTTCGGATCCCCTTGATAAAGCATTTCACCCGATAAACAGCCTCATACTTTAGGGGGCAACTGTTATAGACATTTTTGTGCCTTACAGCATTGAGCATGAAATGTCCATAATCTAAGGGATCCAAAGTCCCTAAACATGTTGTTCCTACCCCTAGAGGAACAAGGCTAACAAACCACAGCAATTCACAGAAGTTCTCCACCTGAAAACTGCTCAAAACAAGTCAATTCAGGATCATTTCAGTGGCTACACTGGCTGTCTGCGCTGAATGTCAAAGCCAACACTGGCTACCTGCGTTGAATGTCAACTGGAACAAAGGCTACCTGCGCTGAACGAGAGTGGACAAGTGGCAGGCTCATTTCTCAAGGTGTCAAAACCCAGGAAGCTTCCAAAATGACACTTGCCTCAGGGAATTCGACTGGTGATGAGTAAGAGGTTCCAAATCTCCAAGTGGAAGCAAGAACCTCCAAGTGGACTCAAGAACTGACAGAGGGAGAGGACACTAGTCAGATCTCAAGCTGACTCATCCTCTCTCCAAACATCTATATATAGATCTCTCTTCCATGAGATCTAGAGGCTGGAATTTTGTTATTGCAAAGAATTGCTGTTGGTTTGAGACTAGAACTATTGGGTGCTTAATGCTTTGAAAGGGGTGAAGATAGGAATTCCATTTGCTGGGAAGGAGATGCTGGATTGGAGCCCTCTGGGTTGTATCTCTTCCTGAACCTTATTATTCATCAATAAAGCTATCTTGGTTTCTCCTATATGCTGATGTTTTCTTGATGTATGATTGCATTAGTGTATTTGATTTATTTCTAATCCTGAATCATTTATGAATATGAATATTTGCCTTTGTGTTGTGTTCTTCTCTTGTCGCAAGTAGCTGTTCTCTTGTCGCAAGTAGCTGTTCTCTTGTGATCTCGCAGGAATCAAGTAGCTGTTCTCTTGGGCGAGCGAGGAGGCAAGTAGCTGTGAACACCCAAAGAGAAGAGGATCTGGATCGAGGGACAAACGGAAGACACCGGTAAGTCTATTGATCTCTCTTCTTTCACATTTCATAAAGGAAGAAACCAGTATAGCTGTACTCGTTTGTTGCTAAGGCACTGTCACACCTTAGGTGGATAAGATCGTCCTGCATAGGCATTTTTCCCCACAACAGGCATGCTTGGAGAAGCACTTGCTTGGATGCGCGACACTGATCTATTATTTTTTGATAGTGTTGCTCGCTGCCTGCTTTGTTGCACTTGAATAGGAGTAGAGGGAGTCACTGTTGAGAAATTACTTGCAACTGTTAATTCCTTTTTGTCCTCATGTGGTATACATGCTTTGACATTGACTGTTTTTTTGGCATGGAATCCCCCAATGCATGTTTTGGGGCTTAAAGCCAAAGTTTTAACCAAGTCTTTTGTAAAATCTCTGCAAATTATGGGCATGGAGTGCGAAGTTATAATAGAGTCACAGGGTTGTTCGCCCTCGGTTTTGTAATGTAATATTGGCTTGATAGACCTACCCATGGTCCGCGGATCATGGGATTGTATAAATAGAACGAGGCTCTAAGTATATAGGATAGTGAAGAAGAATGGAATTATGATGAGTCTAAGTGCTTGAGTCGAAGTGTAAAGCGTGCCTTTGGGTCGTAGAGTAGGAGAAGGCTCTGCAGCTGAGTGCGTAGAGTCCTAGTAATCCGCAGCTAAGTGCACGGACCCCTGCAGTTGAGTGCGTAGGGAAGGTTGAGTCGGTAACCATTGGAAGAATTAATAAAGAGAAGTTTACCATATTTCTGTGTATCTTTTTTGGTTTTAATGTATGATTGGGTATAAATTGCAAGTGTATTGTTTATTTGCCACACGAACTCTTATGAATGTGTTGTATAAATAAATATAACGTAAGACATCGAGTGGCACAAAGATAATTGACTAGACATAGGAAGATAAGTAAGATCTCAGGTGTGACTTACGCAAACAACACAGAACGCTGCTCCAGCAGCGCGGAAGCCCCACCGCCCCTGGTTAGGGTTGCGCGAAGGCAAGTATATTAGGGCGCGAAGGCCTAGGAAGTGTGTGCAGGGACGAACTGTTGGACCAATCGAACCTCTTAGACATCTCAAGGGTGTGGAAACCTAGTTCCAGCACCCTCCCATACTACTTCTGGTGAGACCTCAGTTCACGCTCCACAGATTGTTTCCGAAAGGGCCAGTAGTACAAGAATTTGTTTGGCTAATTACCTCTGAACCTGGGTCAGGCCCCAACAAGCCAACAAACAGTTCCGTTGCTGGGAATGGGATCTGCATAGATATGTCTAATGTCATATCACTGGAATCTGACAAAAAAGGGAATTGAAGATTGGTTGGATAGAAATATTCATGAGTTCGTGGCGCAGGAAAACAAGAATCCACGACTATCAAGGGAAGAGTGGTTAGACTGCTACTTATACACAGAGATCGACAAAATTTTCTTCGCGTCTTTTCCTACTGAGCTATACGAGTGGATCGCAAAGCTGGCAGATAGCCAAGCAAGGTGTAAACTCGACAAACCTATTGTGTGGAATCCAAAATTGATGCATAGATTGGAAACATCGGAGGAAAAGATCGCGCGCGTTGTTGATCACTGACTCAATCAAATTGTAGGAGGATTCATCATCGAATTCGTGACAGATATTTCAGTCAGTTATAGCGAGGCAGAACGACGCTTCCTCAAAGGACCACAAGGTAAGTACGTTAAATATTTGAACACTTGGATTAAAATGTTATTATGTGAAAAACGGGTTATGTGAATAAATTGATGTTTGAGGCTATGCGAAGTGGGAGAATTTACAGAAATGAAGGTAGCACAAAACTAGAAACTAGTCCCTTGATTTCACCTCCACGAGGGGGCAAAGAAGAGCTCACGAAGGTCTCGCCAAAAAGTGTGATCAATCTGATAAGGAAGAGAATTTCGTGCATACCACCCCCGCCCACACCACGCCAGTTTCACCATCTTCACCCCTGTCTTCGCCCATACCACCTCTGCCACCTCTGTGAAGTGATATGGTGAGTGCGATAAAGCTACTAGTATTCAAGGGAGTAGGGAATGAAGATTTGGACCAGTTTTGGTTTGTGATAAAAGTTGTATGGGAAGCGCAGGGAGTCACAAATGACAATATAAAGAAGGCAATGTTGGTCAGCACTTTACAGGATCGCGTGCTGACCTGGTACATTAAGCATTCCAATGACAATTTAAATGCGGGGATCTTGGATATCGAAGCTGCGCTAAACAAATAATTTAGCAGGCCAAAGTCAGAGGCATAGTCGATCATTGGGTTCAAGAAAATCACAATGCTACTAGGTGAGACCCCTTGGGAGTTGGATCAAAGACTGAAGTGCACAATTCATGAAGCTAACATGACGTTAACAGATGGGAAACATCGCAAATTGTTTGTAGCATAGTTAATGCGACATCTACAGAACGTGTTGTCACAACAAAGGCTAACCACTCAGGCCGAGGCCTTGGAGGCCACGATGAGATTGCATGAGACCCCGATACAAGATCCCAACCTGGGAGTTCATCAAATTCACATGCAGTTGAAAAACTTGTGCCTTGAGATGCAGAGTTTGAAACAAGATAGGACAACCTGCCCAGAGGTGCGCGATGAGGTATGGTGCGTAAAATGCAAGGGCCAGGGGCACGATAAGGACCACTTCCTGGTATTTGCGAATTACCTTGCGGGAGGAGGGAAAATGCCATTGAGACCGGAGGCACAAGTAGGACCGAGCGTGGTGCCTGCGCTATGGTGCGCGATTTGTCAGATAGGAGGAAATCATGCTACAAATAAATGCCATTTATTACAAAAGTATACGTAGAATTCACAGTAGTTGTTCTGTAATTTCTGTAGGTCAGTGGGACATGATGAGCGCACCTGTAGAAGTTATGAGTTGATGATGGATCGAACTCCTACCTACAGAGTTCAGGCCAAGATATGCCCCCTCGATCAGAATGCAGGAATGGCGTGCACTGAATTTCAGGGGCATGGACGAGGCCGAGGTGGAGGGGGACCAGGAAGAGGTCACAGACAGTTGATATGTTACAGTTGCAGAGGGCCAAGGAATTATGCCCACGATTGTACGAATCCAACGCGACCATCATGCTTGTATTGTATGTTGTTTGATCATGAGATGGAGGATTGTCCCACACTGATAGCGAGGTTGCGCGATAAAGGAGCACTCCAACCTCCCCCAACCCAGAACCTACAAATGATGAGGTCTGAGCCGCGCGAGGAAGACCCTAATGTAGATATCATGCTCTGAAGTGGAATTACGACCAAGGATGACAAAGGCAAGCAACCTGAATAAAGTGCTTGGGTTCACAAGGCTCCAACGAAGGAACCAAAATTTGATTTGGAGTGCTCTAAGGAGACCTTCATGGAAGGTAAGAGGAGCTTCGCTAATGCCTCCACTTTAGGAAGTAAAGACAGACTGGAGTCAGAAATGGACCCATCGATGCTCACTACATTCTTGGAAACATGCATGAAGCTTTTGCGTGATAGCAAGGCTGTAAAGGGGCTGCAGGAACTCATAAATAGATGTGCTGGGACCACGCAAGGAGAACTACGTGTAGCTCAAAAGCTTGGAAAGCACACAACGTGAACAGGAAGGCAAATGAAATTGACCGCGTAGATTGGGGAATATGAGATGGACCAAGTGATTCTGGATCTAGGATCAGACGTGAAGGTCCTACCAAAGCAGACATGGGAGTTCATGGGAAGGCCTATACTGCAATGGTGTCTTATCCAACTACAAATGACGAACCAGTAAAATATACTACCTATGGGAGATTGCAGGTAATCACAGTAGATATTGAAGGAGCAAGCATGCTAGCAGATTTCGAAGAAATAGAGATTGTTGATGACAACAATCCCTACCCTACGCTATTGGGAATAGATTGAGCCATTGACATGAATGGGGTGATAAATCTAAAGAAACACATGATGATTTTTGAGAAAAAGTCTCTGCACGTTGTTGTACCGTTAGACCCTGCAAAAGGATCGTGCTACATGGAGCTGGTGCGCAACTACGACAGCGACAATGACTTGGACTACATCTAAAAAATAATCGTGCGAGAGCAAGACTGGGTGAATCTGACTGCGGATGGACGAATCTCATGGGAACGAGAAAGCTCCTGCACATCGGATGCGGACAAGGAAATAGAACGATGGTAGAACCGGTTACACGAGGTGACCACATTGAACTGTAACATGATGACGAGATCACTGTGCTACGTATTGACGGAGCTGAGAGACCTGCCTACGTATGATGGGTTAAGTGAGGTCGATGACTTCCTGAGAAAATTTGAAAGAGAAGTTCCAGAACAGCAATGGTTCAAAGCTTTGAAATGGGTACTGCGCGCTATGCCTGCGAAGTGGCGGGGTACGCACCAAAGAATTTTTTAGGACTGGCGCGAATGCAGAAGGATGATGTGCATGTGGTTTGGGAAGCCTTAGATGCGATTAACAGAAAATATTGCCAAACGAAATAGTCCACGCGCCCACCTGTTCAGATAGATACAGGCATATGGTACGAAACTTGCACGGATGCACACAATCTTCGCATTAGGAGAAATAGTTAGTAAGAAGGTGCATGCAAGGCAATGGCGTGAACAAACCCTTCGATTGGAACCACGGAATATGGAAAAACCAAGTGTGCAGAAGGTTATCCATGCAGAAGCCTTTAACAAAGTGTGCAAAGTGTTGAACAGGGTCCACAATGCAAAGCGGACTGACTGGGACCTGTGCGTACCAGCGGTCCTATGGGCTTATAGGACCGCGTGCAAGAGCCTGATCGCGCAGGCACTACCAAGGCTAAAGTATAAAACAAATGCTGTAAGCCCTATAGTACATGAAAAGCCTAGTCCGCACATGACAACACCTGTAGATATCACCGGTTCGTGGAACCTTGGAAGAAGAAATCCAACAAGAAAATTTTAGGGTCCAAGAACTTGAGAAAGAAAGGGTTTGATTAAGGAAGAAAAGCGCTCTGGTAGAAGCGGAAGTCAAGAAGCTGGAGGATGAGATAAAGGAAGATTTTCTCGATAAGAAGACCAGGGTGATAAGATAGGATGCACATGATCACGCTGACAAGTTTGAGGACTATTACCGCGAATTGATCAGTCTGATGCCTTGGTTTGGACCACATATTACTAAGCAAATAAGCCAAGGTTACACATTGCAGATGATAAAGTGCGCGACGCTGCCCATAACAATAAAAGGCGGGTATTTTCCAGGAAAGGTGATGGATGACAGGATGAAACCCTATAAAGGTGGTGCGACCACCTGACTAGCCGAGGGAAGTACAATCTTATTGCTCCAGGTAGTTGAAAGGAGGCGCGGGACTATAAACTACTCTACTCGGGAGGTGTGCAATGGGGAGCTACGCTCAGAAGCAATGAGTCACAAGGTCTGCGACCGCACACGGGGGGTTGCGCTACCGCGTGGGTTGGCCAGAAAGTGACTGTTGGAGTCACTATTCATGATAGCATGCTCAACTTGAGACCATATGGAGTGGGCAGCAGGCATTTAAGACGTGATTTATGGGCAAGATTTGAGAAAATTTGCCGCCAAGGGATTATTAATGAATTGGATTTGGGGGGAATGGTCGAATTCAAATTCAAAAGGCACTATAAATTACAAAGGGTTGCCCAACAAACAACACTTGGTCATTTGTGAATTGAACTATTGAGCAGAGCCCTATTTGTTTTGTGTTGAGCGTTGATTGAGCCCCTGAGTTAGCGAGTGATAGATTTCTGGATAGACACAATGGTAGCAGCTGAGGAAGTTATGGATATCACAAAGACGACCGCCGAAGAGGCTATGCAGGCCTTGATTGTGGGGGATGCCCTGGAAGGCGGCAGGATTATGCCAGAAATCCCGAAATCACCGCACACGCCAAGACCAAAGAAGGACAAACAAGTGATGGTTCCTGTACGTGTGTCCCCATGAAACCTATTGCACACTAGGCTGACAATGGAGGAGAAGGGGAAAGTTGTTATCATAGAAATCGATGAGGAAGACCTGGAGGACTTGATTATTGAAGAAGATGAGGACGAAGGCATGGAGGAGGAAACTGAGCCTGCGAACCCTCCAACAAAGCTACCCGCCTATATCCCCCCATGGAAGGGGAAGGCTAAAGTTCCCAAAGATCTTAACGAGAGTAAGAGATCGCTTCAAACCCCGCTCCTCCCAGACAACATCATTTTTGAGGGCACGCACTTGGGACAGGTGCCTAGTTAAAAATTTGAAGATTGAACCTCGCTGACCATGAGAAGTTCCCTCACCTAGAGACCGCGCAGCTTATGAAGCCTAAATAGAACACCGCGACGGGGCTTACCAAATTAGAGCCGTGGAAGTGGTTGTGCGAAGTGGAAAAGGTAGGGCTACTACACCTGCTTTGGGTGTCGCATTTCCAATGCGCCCCAATAACAATTTTCGTCATTAGGCAGCTGCTCTGCCTGGTGCATGGTGGGTGTTTGTGGCTAGAGGAGCCCATCCCCATCACGAAGCATTTGATTCACCGCATCACCTAGCTGCCATGAAAAGGAGAGGACCCCGCAGATATCTCGGAGGGAAAAAGAAGTGACCTGGCCATTGCGGAGGCCATGAAGAAGAAGTATAAACTGGAAAAGAAGAAGAGGGGCTACGCCATATGCAACATCAATGACAAAGTAGTATGGGTGGCGACCCAAATTTTGGAAGGTAAGGTTATGCGCAAGTGTCGCGCTAACGAAGTACCCATGTCGGTGGTAGCACTTGCTGAGCAGTGCGCGGAGGGGATCCAGTTTAACTGGTTTGAGTTCCTCTGCAAGGAATTCTTGGAGAATTGCTGCGAAGCTCAGGATTAGGGAAAAACGTTCCGCTATGCATGGATTCTGCTGTCCATAGTGCTTGTGGTAGGGGAATTACTGAAAGACAGTCAATTCCTCATAATTGACAGGGATCTCGTTGTTTGACATAGAGAGATGGTGAATTCTTACACCATACCAGAGTGCCCTGCACCCTCCCGGCTCCAAGAAAATTTGTCCTCGGTGTAGCCATGCCGAACCGAGGCCCTGGATATTTTGGTGTTTATAAACATTGATGTGCCTTCAGGCTACTCTTGAATTGTTATGTAATTAATTTTTATTTATGGACATAGCACAGGGTATAACCCTGGTGGATACCTCTCGTTTGGTTACAATTTGTTATTACAGTGCACCGTTGTTGTTTATTTCCATTTGCCAAGTTTAAGTTATAGCCTTCGCGGCCATTCTGTATTCCATTTCCAAATGTGTTGGCTTATCCTCTTATGTGCGGTGCATCATCTCTTGTAACGTTTTCTTTAGCTTTTCTCTCCAGGGTTTTCGGAATTATGGCGGTTTATCTGTGGATATCTCATTGTAATATTTTGTTAATGCACAGTTTTGTACATTGAAGCACCACTGTAATATTTTCGCATGTTAAATTTTTCCTTGTTGCATTATGTATAAGCCGCTCCCCCCCACATGGGAGTTGGATGTCTGTTTGGCTAACCTGTGATGCATGAGGGAATTCACCTTTGGAACTAGTGCTAGCATTCGGCTGGCCTACCCTGTGAATAGTTTTTACGATTTTGTATTCTTCTTTTTCCTAAACCTAATATCACTTCTCAAAGGTCTAGTTAATGGTTATTGTAGTGGTAGCGTGAATATCTACTGTCGTATGGTTGGTTAAATGCAAGTTCATTCTTTTGTTATATATATACATGGATAGATATTTGCTTTCAATTACAGTTATGGATACCTGTGAATGGAAAGAAAGACAAGGGTTCTGTATTTATTTTAAAATAAATGAAACCCTTACGAATACTAACTCTGCCACTTCAATTGTTTTCCTCAGACTCTTGTAGATGTTGGTCCTACCAACCACACATTAAGTCCCTATACTCTGTTGCTTAAAGCTTACTACGTTCTCATGCATCTAAACGTGCTTAGGAGTTGGTCTTTAAAACAACCAACAACTGCCTACTGTGTAAGTTTTATTTTTTGCCCATTTTTAGGGTCAGCCTCTTGCCTTTCAGATTTTGTTGTAAGTTCTTGAATTTCCCACTTTATATTTATGTATATTTTATTGTCAGTCCCTGTAGACTTTGCCCACAGTTATCACTTAATTTTATTATAAGAGAAAAAAAAAAACTCTTCACATCCACTATCTCGTGCCACAGTGAGAATAATTCTTGAGGAAGACAGCTATATCACCCTACGGTTACTGTAAGAGGAAACCCTCCATACCCTCCTACAATAGAAATGTATTTCAAAAATAGAAATTTACCAGCTATTCTATTCCAAGGGATTATTTTACATACCTAGAATTGCTGACTGTTAGGATCTTTCTGATAGTCACCCAAACCTGGGTCTGCTTCACTTCAACTGCTAGTCCATGAGATTCGTCTTTCGAGACCAGAATCTCCCCCCTTGCTTCTTGCTAGACCGCAGTCTTCTGCAAGTTGCTTGTACAACGCGTAGGGCTATCTAGTCATCACCAGACTTAGCCACTTTTCTTTCCTTATTGGATTCTTTTCTTTTTCTCTGCCTATCCCTACAACGCAAATTTTTCCTCCTTCCCCCCTCCTTTTCTCTGGAAACTTTTCCAGTTAGGGGAGGTAGTTAGGGTTTCTTGCATAGCAACCATCTATCCACCTCAAGAGGACAACTTCGTCCTTGAGAATTACCTCCTTTAAAGAAACATGCCTTACCTCTAATAATGAAAACAAATTATATTTAAATTTTAAACAGATAATAATAACAGGTTCAATTTATTTTTACCACAGTAAATCAAATATTTACATTTTATCCTGGGGCATTACAGGCTCGATTTGAGTTGGAGGAACGTTGTTTATCTAGAGCAGCTATTACGGTGGAGAGCGTAGTCCTGGAGAGCGCAGTTCCGGAGGCCTATTAGTGTTGGAACGACGAGCTTGTATGCTGCCAACTTATGGTGCAGGTCATAGGGAGGAGCCTGTGTTTGCTGCATCGTGAAGCTAGTTGCTAGTCAACCCTTGTGACCCATCTCAGTGTATAGCGTGAGTGCTATTGGAGTCAGCAATTAGCATATCATTGCCTTGTTAGACCGTGTGAGCTGTTGTAGAATTGTAAGCCCAAGTGGACCTGGCCATACTGCCACGCTTCTTGTGAATTTTACTGTGCATTTAATCACTGCTCGAAGAGCGCTGTCGCTATTCGATCATAGTGGTGTTGTTGCTGGCATCCTTGATGACCAGTGTGAAAAGGAGCCTCATGCTGAGTTTGTGATTAAGGCTAAAGTGAGCGTGGAGCTGTCAAAGTATATTGTATGAGTGTTGAACTCTGTGGAGGCGTCCAGCTGAAGGTGAAGCTGCTGAAGACCATCGCCATTTGGAGTAGACTCTAGTGTTGATTGGAGAAGCGCATTTGATCTTTGCGAAGGTATTGCGTTTGCTTCATAATCGGCTTGTAGCCATAATTTGTGAAGTCACTTTCTCTGCTGCCTTATGGGCAGATACCTGGTTTGTGTTATGTGAAGTAGTGTTAATGTATTGGTGTGTTGAAGTCGATATGTCATAAAATTTTGTGAGTGAGCCGTGATTTGAATGCATTTGGGAGCCGGTGTGAGTGAGCCATGATTTGAATGGTTTGTTATTGTGATGAAAAGAAGTGGCCAAAATGAGGAGCACTAGAGTTGTGCAGCGATTCTCATGACGAGTGTCTAGTCAATTTAACATCCTAAATTTCTCTACATAAATTATCAATCTGGGCATCGTAAACTGATGAAGTGTGGTGCACCATATGTGCTTAGTTAACCTTTTTTCTTACTTCGTTGTTTTATAGTTTTTATCTTTTTTTGGGGTTTTGTTCCTGTTGATCTCCTAAAGTGTCTAATGCAAATGGAAATCCTATTCTAAGGTCTTAAGAATACTTTTAAAGGTCAAGTATGGATAGAGATTTCAAGACAAGGTTTATGTCCCTTATGGTAACTTCCAAAACTTAGCGCTTCAAAAGATCTCAAAACGTGTTATTGATCAAATCAGTACTTGAACAAAAGTATAAATATGCAACTACTTAAATCAAACAAAAGATGAAATACTGATCATGAAATCATTGTCTCTGTTGTTTATCTAAATACAGAAATAAAAGTTAAGATATTGCACTCAAACAAATCAAAAACTGCAAACTAATAAAAGTAAAATCAATTTACTTCATTCATAGTCCGATAGCTCGCCAAGTAGTCTAAGCTATGGCTTTAGTAGATAACGTCAATGATATGAAGAATTTGATATCTAATTGCAGAAAAATAAAGCTAAAATCAAATCACATCATTCATAGTCTGATAGCTCGCTAAGTAGTCTAAGCTATGGCTTTAGGAAATAACATCAATGATATGAGCAGTTTGATATCTAATTGCAGAAAAGTAAAACTAAAATCAAATCACATCATTCATAGTCCAATAGCTCTCCAAGTAGTCTAAGCTATGGCTTTAGGAGATAACGTCAATGATATGAAGAATTTGATATCTAATTGCATAAAAATAAAGCTAAAATCAAATCACATCATTCATAGTCCGATAGCTCGCCAAGTAGTCTAAGCTATGGATTTAGGAGATAACGTCAATGATATGAGCAGTTTGATATCTAATTGCAGAAAAATAAAACTAAAATCAAATCACATCATTCATAGTCCGATAGCTCGCCAAGTAGTCTATGCTATGGCTTTAGGAGATAACGTCAATGATATGAGAAATTTGATATCTAAAATAACCGACAAAGCAAATGAATAAGACTAAAATCAAAGTATAACTGAAATTGAAAAGCTAAAAAAAAGTCAGCAGAGAGGCAAATCTCATGTCACTATTTGAAGCAAAAACATGTAAAGAAAAACTAATCTACAATCAACCGGTTGAACACACTTGCATAAATTAAAATTACATGAATGGAAAATCTAATCTACCAAGCTTGAAAGCAATAAAATGACATAATGAAATCAAAGTAAAATTACAAAATAAAATCTACTCTACCTTACATTCTAATGTGCTCCATGACATCTACTTCACATCTCCTTCCATGTTGAGAACATCAAAGCTTTATTCAAATTCTTCAAAATTACAAAGTACAAAAAAGCTCCCCAAAGCTTTCAAAAGCCATCAAGGAAGAACTACAAACTCCAAGCTAAGCTGAGACTCACAAGCTAACAAACTAAGCTCTAACAAGCTCACCAAACTCTAAGCTAACAAATGAAGGAGAGAGATCTCCTATTTATACAAAAAGATGAGAAGCCATCTCATTAATGAGAGTCCATGAATCTCTCCATCTACCTCTAGAGTCCTAATCAAAATAGGAGCTGATAAGACACATGTCTTCTTAGAGTTTCAATACAATTAGGAGATGTGACACATATCTTCATGATCCCATGATTCTTTCCACTCAAATTCGAATTTGGCCTTAGAGTGCCACATAAGGGTCTTCTAGAAGCCTCCTTTTGACCTACACATGTCAACAATCTCAACCCACTTGTTAGGTATAAGCATATGCACATTAATTTATAATCTTTAACCACAAATTCACTTAAAAAGGCTAAGAATTAATAAAGTTTGGAAAAACATAAATGTGGCCCAATGATAATGAAAGTGGGATGAATGTAGTGACATAGTAGTGAAATGGAGGTGAAATGGAGGTGATATAATGGACATAATAGTGAAAGTGTAATGGAAATGAATGAAATTTTCAAGACGCAACAATGAGAGGACGAGAGAATGCAAATGTCACTGTGAGTGACAGGAAACTTGAAGATCCATTTGCAAGGAGAAGGAAGTAGACCAAGGACGAGAAATAAAGCTGCAACTTTCATTGTAGACGTGGACCCATATGCATATGTCTAAGAAGCAGAATTTGTCGTGAACCCATAAGCACATGCATAAGGAGTAAAGCTGTTAGAAAAACTGGAATTTACGCAGAGAGGCAGAGGGTAGAGGTTTCAGGAAGGTGATTTCCCGCAACTAGATTTTGTTCACCTAGATTTTGGGCAGATATAGAGAGGCTTAATAAAACATAGAATTCACTTACCGCAAAAATACAGAGAAACATAGTAAAGCTTGGAGCAACATAATAAAACTTAGGATTAAATTTTAATTCATAAAAATACATTCATATGAGACTGCAGCTGATTCACCAAGTAAAAACAAAGTTTACAGTGATTTACACTTCACCAGGGGTTGTAGAGTAACATGCAGTAAAACACAGTAACTATTGTTTTCACACGCCCACCAAAATTTTCTCCATCATATTCTCCTCACAGACTCTAATTGTCTAACTTACCCAACCTCTCTTGCTCTCTAACAAAAAATTATTTTTACATCCATATTTATCTCAACATACAATTTTTACATTAATACATGACAGAGCAAATAATTAACACATTGTTGTTGTTGAGTGCGGACACTAATCGAGTAATACGTTGTTGTTGTTGAGTGTGGACACTAATCTCCCAAGTCTTTGTGGAGTATCGGCAATAGTCGCACAGTAAATGATTGCTCGTATTTACTAAACATCATTAAATTCTTTAACTTCTGTGATGTGCTTCGGAATGGTTCGTGCGTTACTTTTGTTCTAGCTTCAATCCTTCCATCTTCAAATAAAGATGCAACCTGCAAAAATACTTCTGACAAGTATGGCTGCTGTCAGGGTGTTTAACGTGGTGGTTGGGATTAATATTTTCAACACTCTCCCTTAATCACAATTACCGCCATTGCCAATTCCCAAACAGTTTCTGAGATAAACAAAACTTTCACGTGCCAATATCTTTGTGAAGATATCAGCGAATTGTTCCTGTGACTTGTAGTGCTGCAACACAATTTCATCATTGTTAATCAAATCTCTAATAAAATGATATTTAGCATCAATATGCTTGGTCTTCTTGTGAAAGACATAATTCTTTGAAAATGCAATTGCTGAGGTTTTGTCGCAGAAAATAGTTGTTGTTCCCTCTTGGTCATGACGAAGATCCCTCAACATCCTTCTCATCCAAACTGCCTGACACATTGTTGTTGTTGCTACGACATATTCAACTTCTGCTGTTGACAGTGACACTATTGGCTTCTTTTTGGAGGCCCATGAAATGGATCTGGAACTCAAATGGAAAACATATCCTGACGTGCTCTTTCTGTCATCGACACTTCCTACCTAATCACTATCATTGTAACCAACTAGCCTAAAATCACTTGTTGTTGTGTACAAAACGTCATACTATTTTGTCCCATTGACATACCTTATAATCCTTTTCACTACTTGCCAATGTGTCTCCTTGGGTGTCTCCATGAACCTTGACACCAAACTCACTGCATACATTATATCCAGACTGGTGGCAGTCAAATACATCAAGCTGCCTATCATGTTTTTGTATAATGTCGGATTGACATTGTTGCTATATTCTTCTTTGCTCAACTTCAACCCCACGATAGTTGGAGGTGGTGTGGGCTTGCTATTATGCATTTTAGACCTCTCCAAAATCTCTGCCACATACTTCGCTTGAGAGATAAAAAATTCATTTTCAGTTTGCTTCACTTCTATGCGCAAAAAATATCTCAACATTCCCAAGTCAGTCATTTAGAATTCACTCTTCATGACTTGTTTGAAATTAGCAATGAGGAAATCATCACTGCCTGTAAAAATGAAATCATCTACATATAAGACAACAATAAGAATCTTACTATCACTCTCTTTGATGTAGAGAGTAGGCTCATCGTCACATTTGTCAAAACCATTGTCCAACAAATAGGCATCTATCCTGCTATACCATGGGTGTGGTTCTTGCTTCAACCCATAACGAGCTTTCCTCAACCGATACACTTTGCCTTCTTGGCCTTCTACCTCATAACCAGGCGGTTGCGCAACACACTTCTTCTTTCATCACTCCATTTAAGAATGCTGACTTTACGTCCATTTGATACACTCTCCATTTATGATGCGCGACAATTGCCACAACTACACACATTGTCTCCATCCTCGCGACTAGTGCAAACATCTCCGTGTAGTCTCTTCCATGCTATTGCTTGTATCCTTTGACAACTAGTCTTTCTTTGTGCCTTTCAATCTTTCCCTCAATGTTGCTTTTGGTCTTATAGACCCACTTCACTCCAATGAAATGTTTTCCTTTAGAAAGGTTCACTAACTTCCATGCGTCATTCCTTTCTAATGCTTCTATTTCTTCCTCCATTGCTGCAACCCATTTTTCTTCTTTGACTGCATCTTCAAAATGGATTGGGTCATCTACATGACAAAATAATGCAAATAAGGAATTCAGACCAGCGTTGCTATCAACTTCTTCTTGCTCATAAATTTCATTTAAATTTCTAAATTTTGGTATTCTTGTGCTTGCTGAAGATGGGCTTGAAATGTCACTTGGTGTTGCGCTTTACGGCATGCTTGGAGAAGCACTTGCTTGGATGCGCGACAATGATCTATTATTTGTTGATGGTGTTGCTCACTGCCTGCTTTATTGCACTTGAATAGGAGTAGAGGGAGTCACTGTTGAGAAATTACTTGCAACTGTTAATTCCTTTTTGTCCTCATGTGGTATACATGCTTTGACATTGACTGTTTTTTTGGCATGGAATCCCCCAATGCATGTTTTGGGGCTTAAAGCCAAAGTTTTAACCAAGTTTTTTGTAAAATCTCTGCAAATTATGGGCACGGAGTGCGAAGTTATAATAGAGTCACAGGGTTGTTCACCCTCGGTTTTGTAATGTAATATTGGCTTGATAGACCTACACATGGTCCGCGGATCATGGGATTGTATAAATAGAACGAGGCTCTAAGTATATAGGATAGTGAAGAAGAATGGAAGTATGATGATTCTAAGTGCTTGAGTTGAAGTGTAAAGGGTGCCTTTGGGTCGTAGAGTAGGAGAAGGCTCTGCAACTGAGTGCACAGATTCCTAGTAATCCGCAGCTAAGTGCACGGACCCCTGCAGCTGAGTGCGTAGGGAAGGTTGAGTCGGTAACCATTGGAAGAATTAATAAAGAGAAGTTTACCATATTTCTGTGTATCTTTTTTGGTTTTAATGTATGATTGGGTATAAATTGCAAGTGTATTGTTTATTTGCCACGCGAACTCTTATGAATGTGTTGTATAAATAAATATAATGTAAGACATCCAGTGGCGCAAAGATAATTGACTAGATGTAGGAAGATAAGTAAGATCTCAGGTGCGACTTAGGCAAACAACACAGAACGCTGCTCCAGTAGTGCGGAAGCCCCACCGCCCCTGGTTAGGGTTGCGCGAAGGCAAGTATATCAGGGCGCGAAGGCCTAGGAAGTGCGTGCAAGGACGAACTGTTGAACCAATCGAACCTCTTAGACATCTCAAGGGTGTGGAAACCTGATTCCAGCACCCTCCCATACTACTTCTGGTGAGACCTCAGTTCACTCTCCACAAATCGTTGCTGAAAGGGCCAGTAGTACAAGAATTTGTTTGGCTAATTACCTCTGAACCTGGGTTAGGCCCCAACAAGCCAACAGACAATTTCGTTGTTGGGAACGGGATCTGCATAGAGATGTCTAATGTCATATCACTGGAATCCGACAAGAAAGGGAATTGAAGATTGGTTGGACAGAAATATTCATGAGTTCGTGGCGCAGAAAAACAAGAATCCACGACTATCAAGGGAAGAGTGGTTATATTGCTACTTATACACAGAGATCGATGAAATTTTCTTCGCGTCTTTTCCTACTGAGCTATACGAGTGGATCGCAAAGCTAGTAGATAGCCAAGCAAGGTGTAAACTTGACAAACCTATTGTGTGGACTGCAGAATTGGTGCATAGATTGGAAACATCGGAGAAAAAGATCGCGCGCATTGTTGATCACTGACTCAATCAAATTGTAGGAGGACTCATCACCGAATTCGTGATAGATACTTCAGTCAGTTATAGCGAGGCAGAACGACGCTTACTCAAAGGACCGCAAGGTAAGTACGTTAAATCTTTGAACACTTTGATTAAAATGTTATTGTGTGAAAAACGGGTTATGTGAATAAATTGATGTTTGAGGCTACGTGAAGTGGGAGAATTTACAGAAATGAAGGTAGCACAAAACTAGAAACTAGTCCCTTGATTTCACCTCCACGAGGGGGCAAAGAAGAGCTCGCGAAGGTCTCGCCAAAAAGTGCGATCAATTTGATAAGGAAGAGAATTTCGTGCATACCACCCCCACCCACACCACGCCAGTTTCACCATCTTCACCCCTATCTTCGCCCATACCACCTCTGCCACCTCTGTGAAGCAATATGGTGAGTGCGATAAAGCTACTAGTGTTCAAGGGAGTAGGGAATGAAGATCTTGACTAGTTTTGGTTCGTGATAAAAGTTTTATGGGAAGCGCAGGGAGTCACAAATGACAATATAAAGAAGGCAATGTTGGTCAGCACTTTGCAGGATCGCGTGCTGACCTGGTACATTAATCATTCCAATGACAATTTAAATGCGGGGATCGTGGATATCGAAGCTGTGCTAAACAAATAATTTAGCAGGCCAAAGTCAGAGGCATAGTCAATCATTGGGATCAAGAAAATCACAATGCTACTAGGCGAGACCCCTTGGGAGTTGGATCAAAGACTGAAGTGCACAATTCATGAAGCTAACATGACGTTAACAAATGGGAAACATCGTAAATGGTTTGTAGCATAGTTAACGCGACATCTACAGAACGTGTTGTCACAACAAAGGCCAACCACTCAGGCTAAGGTCTTGGAGGCCACGATGAGATTGCACGAGACCCCGATACAAGATCCCAACCTGGGAGTTCATCAGATTCACATGCAGTTGAAAAACTTGTGCCTTGAGATGCAGAGTTTGAAACAAGACAGGACAACCTGCCCAGAGGTGCGCGATGAGGTATGGTGCGTAAAATGCAAGGGCCAGGGGCACGATAAGGACGACTTCCTGGTATTCGCGAATTACCTTGCGGGAGGAGGGAAAATTCCATTGAGACCGGAGGCACAAGTAGGACCGAGCGTGGTGCCTGCGCTATGGTGCGCGATTTGTCAGATAGGAGGAAATCATGCTACAAATAACTGCCATTTATTACAAAAGTATACGTAGAATTCACAGTAGTTGTTCTGTAATTTCTGTAGGTCAGTGGGACATGATGAGCGCACCTGTAGAAGTTATGAGTTGATGATGGATCGAACTCCTACCTACAGAGTTCAGGCCAAGACACGCCCCCTCGATCAGAATGCAGGAATGGCGCACACCGGATTTCAGGGGCGTGGACGAGGCCGAGGTGGAGGGGGACCAGGAAGAGGTCGCAGACCGCTGATATGTTACAATTGTAGAGGGCCAAGGAATTATGCCCACGATTGTACGAATCCAACGCGACCATCATGCTTGTATTGTATGTTGTTTGATCATGATGGAGGATTGTCCCACACTGATAGCGAGGTTGCACGATAAAGGAGCACTCCAACCTCCCCCGACCCAGAACCTACAAATGATGAGGTCTGAGCCGCGCGAGGAAGACCCTAATGTAGATATCATGCTCTGAAGTGGAATTATGACCAAGGATGACAAAGGCAAGAAAACTGAAGAAAGTTCTTGGGTTCGCAAGGCTCCAACGAAGGAACCAAAATTTGATTTGGAGTGCTCTAAGGAGACCTTCATGGAAGGTAAGAGGAGCTTCGCTAATGCCTCCACTTTAGGAAGTAAAGATAGACTGGAGTCAGAAATGGACCCATCGATGCTCACTACATTCTTGGAAACATGCATGAAGCTTTTGCGTGATAGCAAGGCTGTAAAGGGGCTGCAGGAACTCATAAATAGATGTGTTGGGACCGCGCAAGGAGAACTGCGCGTAGTCCGAAAGCTCGGAAAGCACACAACGTGAATGGGAAGGCAAATGAGATTGACCGTGCAGATTGGGGAATATGAGATGGACCAAGTGATTCTGGATCTAGGATCGGACGTGAAGGTCCTACCGAAGCAGACATGGGAGTTCATGGAAAGGCCTACACTGCAATGGTATCTTATCCAACTACAAATGACGAACCAACAAAATATCCTACCTATGGGGAGATTGCAGGTAATCACAGTAGATATTAAAGGAGCAAGTGCGCTAGCATATTTCGAAGAAATAGAGATTGTTGATGACAACAATCCCTACCCCATGCTATTGGGAATAGATTGAGCCATTGACATGAATGGGGTGATAAATCTGAAGAAACACATGATGATTTTTGAGAAAAGGTCTCTGCACGTGGTTGTACCGTTAGACCCTGCAGAAGGATCGTGCTACACGGAGCCGGTGCACAACTACGACAGCGACAATGACTTGGACTGCATCTAAAAAATAATCGCGCGAGAGCAAGACTGGGTGAATCTGACTGCGGATGGACGAATATCATGGGAACGGGAAAGCTCCTGCACATCGGATTCGGACAAGGAAATAGAACGATGGTAGAACTGGTTACACGAGGTAACCACATTGAACTGTAACATGATGACGCGATCACTGCGCTACGTATTGACGGAGCTGAGAGACCTGCCTACGTATGATGGGTTAAGTGAGGTGGATGACTTCCTAAGAAAATTTGAAAGAGAAGTTCTAGAACAGCAATGGTTCAAAGCTTTGAAATGGGTACTGCGCGCTAGGCCTGCGAAGTGGTGGGGTACGCACCAAAGAATTTTTGAGGACTGGCGCAAATGCAGAAGGATGATGTGCATGTGGTTTGGGAAGCCTCAGATGCGATTAACAGACAAGATTTCCAGACGAAACAGTCCACTTGCCCACCTGTTCAGATAGATACAGGCATATGGTACGAAACTTGCACGGATTCACACAATCTTCGCATTAGGAGACACAGTTAGTAAGAAGGTGCATGCAAGGCAATGGCGTGAACAACCCCTTCGATTGGAACCACAGAATATGGAAAAACCAAGTGTGCAGAAGGTTATCCACGCAGAAGCCTTTAACAAAGTGTGCGAAGTGTTGAACAGGGTCCACAATGCAAAGCGGACTGACTGGGACCTGTGCGTACCAGCGTTCCTATGGGCTTATAGGACCGTGTGCAAGAACCTGACCACGCAGGCACTACCAAGGCTAAAGTATAAAACAAATGTTGTAAGCCCTATAGTACATGAAAAGCCTAGTCCGCACATGACAACACCTGTAGATACACCGGTTCGTGGAACCTTGGAAGAAGAAATCCAACAAGAAAATTTTAGGGTCCAAGACCTTGAGAAAGAAAGGGTTCGATTAAGGAAGAAAAGCTCTCTGGTAGAAGCAGAAGTCAAGAAGCTGGAGGATGAGATAAAGGAAGATTTTCTCGATAAGAAGACCAGGGTGATAAGATAGGATGCACATGATCACGCTGACAAGTTTGAGGACTATTATCGCGAATTGATCAGTCTGATGCCTTGGTTTGGACCACATATTACTAAGCAAATAAACGAAGGTTATGCATTGCAGACGATAAAGTGCGCGACGCTGCCCATAACAATAAAAGGCGGGTATTTTCCAGGAAAAGTGATGGATGACAGGATGAAACCCTATAAAGGTGGTGCGACCACCTGACTAGCTGAGGGAAGTACAATCTTAGCACTCCAGGTAGTTGAAAGGAGGCGCGGGACTATGAACTACTCTACTTGGGAGGTGTGCAATGGTGGAGCTGCGCTCAAAAGCAACGAGTCACAAGGTCTGCGATCGCACACGAGGGGTTGCGCTACCGCGCGGGTTGGCCAGAAAGTGACCGTTGGAGTCACTATCCATGATAGCATGCTCAACTTGAGACCATATGGAGTGGGCAGCAGGCATTTAAGACGTGATTTATGGGCAAGATTTGAGAAAATCTACCGCCAAGGGAGCATTAATGAACTGGATTTGGGGGGAATGGTCGAATTCAAATTCAAAAGGCGCTATAAATTACAAAGGGTTGCCTAGCAAAAAACACTTGGTCATTTGCGAATTGAACTATTTAGCAGAGCCCTATTTGTTTTGTGTCGAGCGTTGATTGAGCCCTTGAGTTAGCGAGTGATAGATTTCTGGATGGACACAATGGTAGCAGCTGAGGAAGTTATGGATATCACAGAGACGACCGCCGAAGAGGCTGTGCAGGCCTTGATTGTGGGGGATGCCCTGGAAGGCGGCGGGATTATGGCAGAAATCCCGAAATCACTGCGCACGCCAAGACCAAAGAAGGACAAACAAGCGATGGTTCCTGTACGTGTTTCCCCACGAAACTTGTTGCGCACTAGGCTGACAATGGAGGAGAAGGGGAAAGTTGTTATCATAGAAACCGATGAGGAAGACCTGGAGGACTTGATTATTGAAGAAGATGAGGACGAAGGCATGGAGGAGGAAACTGAGCCTGCGAACCCTCCAACAAAGCTACCCGCCTATATCCCCCCGTGGAAGGGGAAGGCTAAAGTTCCCAAAGATCTTAACGAGAGTAAGAACTCGCTCCAAACCCCGATCCTCCTAGACAACATCATTTTTGAGGGCACGCACCTGGGACGGGTGCCTAGTTAAAAATTTGAAGATTGAACCTCGCTGACCATGAGAAGTTCCCTCACCTAGAGACCGCGCAGCTTATGAAGCCTAAATAGAACACCGCGACGGGGCTTACTGAATTAGAGCCATGGAAGTGGTTGCGCGGAGTGGAAAAGTTAGGGCTACTACACCTGCTTTGGGTGTCGCATTTCCACCGCGCCCCAATAACAATTTTCGTCATTAGGCAGCTGGTCTGCCTGGTGCATGGTGGGTGTTTGTGGCTGGAAGAGCCCATCCCCATCACGAAGCATTTGATTCACCGCATCACCTAGCTGCCATGAAAAGGAGAGGACCCCGCAGATATCTCGGAGGGAAAAAGCAGTGACCTGGCCATTGCGGAGGCCATGAAGAAGAAGTATAAACTGGAAAAGAAGAAGAGGGGCTACGCCATATGCAACATCAATGACAAAGTAGTATGGGTGGCGACCCAAATTTTGGAAGGTAAGGTTATGCACAAGTGCTGCGCTAACGAAGTACCCGCGCAGGTGGTAGCACTTGCTGAGCAGTGCGCGGAGGGGATCGAGTTTAACTGGTTTGAGTTCCTCTATAAGGAATTCTTGGAGAATTTCTGCGAAGCTCAGGATTAGGGAAAAACGTTCCACTATGCATGGATTCTGCTGTCCATAGTGCTCGTGGTAGGGGAATTGCCGAAAGACAGTCAATTCCTCATAATTGACAGGGATCTGCCAGAGGCCACGAAGTACGCTTCGCTCTGGGCGACAAAGGATGCAAATAGGATCTGCAATAGTAAGATATTATGGGTGTTCATGTAGATGAAACTTAGAATGGGGATCAACCACAAGCCGTGGTTGTCACCCACTGTCTACAATAGCTTGCAAAGTTTTGGAGAGTTTAAGGCGAATCTCCACAGTGTTTACATCAGAGCGCGCAAGGACCCGACCAAGAAATGGGCAGAGCTACCCTTTGTGGCCATGGACGACGTAATCTTTAATGTACTGGAGACATGGTCACTAGAATGGCGCGCTCCAGACATCGCGGAAATAGAGAAGTCGGCGGCGCAGAGGAAGAAAGAGGAGGCCAAGCTACGCATGGCAGAGTTGGTAGAGAAAAGAAGGAAGGAGGCAGCGGCAATAGAAGTGCAGGAGGCGTGAGACGCTGCACAAACAGCAAATGAACGGAAAAAGGCCATAGCAGTAGCAACCACACAGGAGGCAGCCACGAAGCCGCGCGAGCGCCAAAAGACGCCTTCGCATGAGCAGGAAGCAGAGGAAGTGGAGGGAGGCACGGACCCACAAACCACGTCAACGCATTTGAAGCACCAGCACCCAATTGAGCGAACGGGGCTGTGCAAGAAGGTCAAGGCATCAAAGTTGTCTATTGACCCGATCACCCTAATCGAGGGTGATTTGCATGACATCAGTGAGACAGTGCGTGATGTCACCTCCGAGGCCCTCCAAAATTTTATGTAGGAGAACCAGATTATGTTGGGGGCCCTCAGAGCGCAGCTGTAGGAGTTGTAGGTGCACACTCCTAAGGCTGGTACCCTTTCGACCAGCCTCGCAGTCGGAACAACGGCAGCGGAACAAATGTTGTGCGCTCAGGTGATGAATATCATAATGCTGCGGGAAGGGGCACTACTAACAACAAATGAGGCCGACAGGCCTACGGTTAGCGTGTTGAAGGGTCTTGGCATCAACATGGCTACACTCCTGCGGGAGACATTATACGTTCTGCAGCATGGGATAACTGCCAAACGCGGGCTAGGGAGAGCCATGCACTGCAAGTCCTTAGCGAGCAGAAAATCAACATGGAATAGTTGAGCTTGCAGCGCGACGAAGTGGTGTCGCAGAATCGGCAGCTGGTACTGGTACTAGATGAACCTTGTCAAAGCATCCTTGAGCTGGCCATCCCAGCAGACACACTGGCAGAGGCGTGTATCCACAGCAGCAGGGGTGCGCAAGGCACGGGAGGAAATGACAAAGGTTCAGATGGAGTTGAACCTTCAGATCGCTGAGCTGCAGTTAAAGGTGTAGCCGTCCACCCCTCCGGAAGTCAGAGAATAACACGCCAACGGTATTACAATGGGACTGGACGAGATTGGCAGTGCAGTGTGAGACTGCACCAGAATGTTAGAGGAGTCCTTTGAGGTACTCATGAATCTGTTGGAGGACCCCAACATCCAATGCTTAGAGACAGAGGTGTGAGAACTCCAGCAGTAGTAGGATAGCGTGAAAGGAACTACGCAGACGGTGGCCCTCACTTAGAGGCTTGCATGGATGCAACATGCCAAAGCCCTGAAAGAACAGGGGGACGCGACACGGAACCAGGAAGCAGTCCTGAAGGCACATGTTCAGCCTTGGATCAACGAAGCCTTCACCATCACAACAACAATTGAAGGCAAGCTCATGCAAATGCAGGGGACACAGGCACAGATGGAGGGAAGCAGTTCCGACACCGCGGTCTCGGAACAATGCGTACAGGAGATCCAATAGGCAGCCTCTCAGTGCGCTGCCGACCTTGCAGCAGTTCGGATAGAGTTGGAGGGACTCCACGCAAAGATCTCCGCACCGATAGAGTGACTCGAGGGCCAGGCACGATGTTTATGTTGGGGGCATGTTGGGCATGGAATCCCCCAAGGCATGTTTTGGGGCTTAAAGCCCAAGTTTTGACCAAGTCTTTTGTAAATTCTCCGCGAATTATGGGCGCGGAGCGCGAAGTTATAATAGATTCACAGGGTTGTCTGCCCTTGGTTTTGTAATGTAATGTCGACTTGATAGACCGACCCATGGTTCGCGGACCATGGGATTGTATAAATAGAGCGAGGCTCTAATTATATAGGATAGTGAAGGAGAATGGAAGTATGATGAGTCTAAGTGCTTGAGTCGAAGTGTAAAGTGTGCCTTTGGCTCGTAGAGTAGGAGAAGGCTCTGCAACTGAGTGCGTAGAGGCCTAGTAGTTCGCAGCTAAGTGCGCAGACCCCTGTAGCTAAGTGCGTAGGGAAGGTTGAGTCTGTAACCATTGGAAGAATTAATAAAGAGAAGTTTACCATATTTCTGTGTATCTTTTCGTGTTTTAATGTATGATTGGGTATAAATTGCAAGTGTATTGTTTATTTGCTGCACGAACTCTTATGAATGTGTTTTATAAATAAATATAACGTAAAACATCCAGTTGCACGAAGATAATTGACTAGACGTAGGAAGATAAGTGAGATCTCAGGTGCGACTTAGGAAAATAACACAGAATGCTGGAAGCCCCACTGCCCCTGGTTAGGGCTGCGTGAAGGCAAGCATATCAGGGTGTGAAGGCTTGGGAAGTGCACGAAGCAACCTGCATGCAGGGACGAACTATTGGACCAGCCGAACCTCTCAGACATCTCAAGGGTGTGAAAACCTGGTTCCAGCACCATCCCATACTACTTCGGGTGAGACCTCAGTTCGTGCTCTGTGCACTGTTGCTGAAAGGGCCAGTAGTACAGGGATTTGTTTGGCTAATTATCTTCGAATCTGGGTCAGGCCCCAACAAGCGAACACTGTCTTTTCTAAACTTCCATCCCATGCTTCCTCTTCTATAAACTACACATATATGTTAATTATGACCATCTTGCTTAATGAATTGTCGAGTTTGTATGCCTTTGATTCATCATTGTATCCAATAAATATAAATTTATCCCCCTTGCTGTCCAACTTCTTCCTCAACTCATCTGGGACATGTGTATATGCCACACATCCAAAAACTCTCACGTCAGTGACACTATGCTTTCTTCCACTCCATGCCTCTTTAGGAACTATGTTCTGGATGCTTTTGGTTGGACATCTATTCAAGATATATGCTAGAAAACCGACAGCTTCAGCCCAATAATCATTTGGCAAATGCTTTGCCTTCATCATACTCCTTGCCATTTCCATAATGGTTCTATTCTTCCTTTCTGCCACACCATTTTGCTGAGGTGTATACCTTGTTGTAAATTGCTTGTGAATTCCATGTTCCCTACAAAAATGAAGGAAATCATTTGAGATGTATTCTCCACCTCTGTCAGTCCTGAGGACTTTGATGTAGTGTCCACTTTGCTTCTCAACAAGAGCTTTGTATTGGAAAAAGCACTCAAACACTTCACTTTTCTGTTTTAAGAAATAGACCCATGTCTTCCTTATGTAGTCATCTATGAAGGTCAATAAATAGTGGCTGCCACCAATTGATGGTGTTTGCATTGGTCCACATAAATCTGAGTGGACAATATCCAAAGGTGTCTTTGCCCTTACTGACTTTCCTGCTGGAAATGTCTCTCTATGTTGCTTGCCCAAGATACATCCTTCACATAGGTTGTCTGGTTTTTCTATGAGTGGTAGTCCCTTCACCATGCCTTTCCTATGCAACAAATTCAAACCTCCAAAGTTGAGATGTCCAAATCTCAAATGCCATAACTAATTTTCATCTTTGACCTCTGCTTGAAAGTTTACTTGTATGACAGCTGCATCTTTTCTTGCATCCTCTTGTGAGTTCATTGAGAGTTGTGCTTGTGCACCTTCTCTCTGCAAATATGATCTTATTTTTAGGGGAAACATTCTATTGTTTGTCATCTGAACCTTTGCAATCAACTGTTTGCTTGGAGGTCTATCCAAAATTGTGCACACATCATTTTTGAAAAAGACATTGTAGCCCTTTTGTATGAGTTGTCCAATTCTCATGAGGTTATGCTTCAGACCCGAGACAAAATAAACATCTGAGATGTACTTCTTCTCCCCCTTCTTTGTTAGGGTGAATCTTCCTTTTCCCATGAGAGAGACTTTACTATCAGTCCCTAATGTCACTTTAGATTTCACATTTTCATCTAGATTGGAAAACATTTCTATGTTCCCTGACATGTGGTTGCTACACCCTGAATCTAGATACCATATATCACTTTGTTTTTCTTGTGCTACATTACAAGCTAAAAACATGTTATCATGGTTTTGACTTTCTTTTGTGAAATTTACACTTGGCTTGTTACTAATGTCATATTGCTTCTTTCTACATTCATTTCCATAATGACCATACTTCTTATAATAATGACATTGAACTTGATATTTATCATACCTCTTGACCTTGTGCTTGATTTTGGCTTGGGCCTTGACTTGGATTTTGATTGCTCCCTCTTCCATTTGAGTTTGAAGGGTTTCTTCTTCCACCTCTGTGTGGGCTTCTTCCTCTAGAATATGATCTTCCTCTGCGTCGACCTTGACCAAATGATACTTGTGTTTTGAAGGCATGCTCCATTGAGGAACTTGTTGCTCTATTCAGTCTATGTTCATGAGAAATTAGTGATGCATTAAGCTCATCCATTGAAAACTGTGAGAGATCCTTTGTCTCTTCTATGGCCACAACATGGGCATCAAACCTTGCTAGCAAACTTCTCAAAACTTTCTCAACTATTCTTCTTTCCTCAAGTGTCTCACCATGAGACTTGATTTGAGTAACCAACCCAATTACATGTGTAAAAAACGAGTCTACATTCTCAGACTCTTTCATACAAAGTGTTTCAAAGTATTTTCTCAACATTTTGCAGCGTTGCTGTCTTGACTTTTGCCATGCCTTGATAGGCTATCTGGAGGATGTCCCATGCTTGCTTGGATTTCGTTGCTACTGCAACCCTTGGGAAAACACTTTCATGAACTGCTTGAAAAATGTAGAAGATGGCTTTTGCATCCTTCTTTCGGTCCCTTAACAAATCTCTTTCTGCTTGAGACAAGACATTGTATGCTACTGCATCTGCTGGTTCTTGAAAACCACTCTCCACCAAATCCCAAATGTCTTGAGAATAAAACAGGGCCTTCATTGTAATAGCCCAATAATCATAATTTTTTCTATTAAACTGAGCTATTTGAGGATTAGTCAAGCTTGTGCTTTATGTTGCCATTTCTGAGTGTAAAAGAAACTTTCTACCTGCTGGTAAATATGCTAAAAACAATTTGCCCTCAAAACAATTTTAATTACCAGTAAAAACACTTGTCTTTACAATAATAGATTTTAACCCACTCCGATACCATGTTAGAAAAAATAGAATTTACGCGAAGAGACAGAGGGTAGAGGTTTCGCGAAGCTGATTTCACGTAGCTTGATTTTGCGCAGCTAGATTTTGCGCACCTATATAGAGGTTTAATAAACACAGAATTCACTTACGAAAAAAACAGAGAGTAAAAAGAGTAAATCCTGGAGAAACACAATAAAACTTAGGATTAAATTCTAATTCATGAAAATACATTCATATGAGACTGCGGCTCATTCACCAAGTAAAAACAAGGTTTACAGTGATTTACACTTCACCAAGGGTTGCAGAGTAACACGCAGTAAAACACAGTAACTGTTGTTTTCATGCGCCCACCAAAATTTTCTCCATAATTTTCTCCTCACATACTTTAGATGCCTAACTTACCCAACCTCTCTTGCTCTCTAACACAAAATGACTTTTACATCCATATTTATCTCAACATACAATTTTTACATTAATACATGACATATCAAATAATTATTACGCTATTGTTGTTGAGTGTGGATAGTAATCGCGTAGGTGTTTGTGGAGTATGGGCAATAGTCGCACAGTGAATGATTGCACGTATTTACTAAACTTCATTAAATTTTTAACTTCTGTGATGTGCTACGAAATGGTTCGTGTGGTACTTTTGTTCTGGCTTCAATCCTTCCATCTTCAAACAAAGACACAACATGCAAAAATACTTCTGACAAGTATGGCTACTGTCAGGGTGTTTAACCTGGTGGTTGGGATTAATATTTCCAACAAAAGCTTGTCATGGTTGCTGTGGACAAGAATAGCACGAGTTTGGAGTGCCCATGTGAGATCTAGTACTCAAAGTCCTCCAACTAGAAATTGCATTGGAGTGTGAGCGTAGTTTGTAAATTGTGGTAGAGCTCAACTAAACTTCAGCATGTTAGATCATTGTGGTCAAAGAAATTGTAAAAGATAAAAGGAGTATGCAAAGCCGTGATGGGTTGGCAAAGAATATTGAAACAACCGAAGAGAAAGAATAAGATGGCATAAGTCGCAGAAGAATATCGAATGTTTCCAGCCATAGAATTTATGCTCAATAAGGACGTGAATCCAAATATAGATTTGATTAGTCGGAAGAATTTGAAGACACTGGTGTAATATTAAAACAATTAGTGTGAGTGTTGCCATTTTTCTCACTTAAATTTTTTAATCTTTGGGAAATTAAAATGGAGGGACAACTTGGTTTAGTAGATTTATGATAATTTGTTCAAGAAACTTCGATAAATGCCCATGATAAGAGTAGAGGTGCAGTAGCATTGTTTCTCATTATTTCAACTCTAGATGAAAACACTTTGTCTAGTATTTTGTATGAATTTGGTGAAATATGTGATGCAAAAATGTTTTGGGATATTCTTGAAATGAAGTACAACATGAAGTGGAGTGAGAAAGTTGAAGTTGATGAAAGTGTTGTTGAAAATGATGATTGTGCTTTCAGTCTCATAATTGATTGTGAAATTGAAGATGACAACATTGAGGCTGCAATGATGGATGATGAATGTGTATCTGTAATTGACATTAAAACATGTGATTATGAAGAAACAATCATAATTTGATGTAGAATCTGAATATTTTTATGAAGAAAGTCTCCCTGATGGAGAGACGTATGAAGTCAAATTTGATGAGAATTATGTATCTCATAAAGAGGTTCAATTTGATGCATGAAAAACATCTTATTGATGACTTGTTGTTTGGTGAGAAGAGATGCCTACTTCCATATACAAATCAAATGCATGACAACATGTTTGCAACAAAAAAGTTGATTAAAGAGATTGAAGATATGAAACAAACAACTATTACAACAGAGAAAGATGAAGTAAGGAAAGCTCTCTTAAAATAGCAAGATGACAAGAATCAGTATGGTTCTTTTTATAATCTTTTATATAAATCTAACATTGCTTTTAAGTGTGCAAATATTGATATTTAGGAAGAAACAATAAAACCTGAAGAAATTGCAAGCATTAAGGACGAATATAAGTCCCAAGAACTTGGAGCAATCTTGAATACAAAGAATGTTAGCTCACAATCAAAATCAAGAAAAAAGGAGAAGCTCCACCACTATCTTACGGGAAAAAAAGTGAAGATGAACTGCATCAACAAATCAACAAGCATGGACCCTTTAGCAAGGCAACAAAAATAAAAGCTATGTTATCAAATGTTTTATATGTTGTTGTAAGCATAGCTGAAACTGAAACTAGCAAAAAGGTTATTAAGAGGAAGTGTCAAAATAATAATCACTCCCTTCTTAGGTTAGGTTTCTGTATAATTTTTTTTATGATGAATGAAATAAGCAAGCTCTTTGAGAGAGTCTTCATTTTTGTCATTTTACATTACTTGGCTCATTGTTAAGATATGTGTTGTTCTGTAACGCTGGATTTTCAATGGAGTGTCCAGTCAATGGCGTATGGTTCCAACATGCTTATGGTGCGGTAGAAAATTATGATTAGAGGAAGTTAATCTTATAACAAATTAATTAATTTGCATACGAGCTTGAGAATATTTGAAGAAATGTGTTTTTGTTAAAGATAACTATAGACATAAATATACAATTCTTTTATATTTTTTTAGGAATTTGAGACTTGTAAATTTATTACCTATTACAAAAATATTTAAATAACCTGAATTAAAAAAAAATCTTTGACCTCATTTTCACAACAATTTTGGATGGACGATATATTTAACCGAAATTCAATCTAAAGATTGCGACATTGATTATTAAATGGGTACTATCGTATACCCCATTTATTCTTTTTATTTACTATTAAATTTATTCTGGGTACATTGATTTGCAGAGATAACTATAGTTATTCTGGGTAATAGTTATATTCTTTTTACATAGTATTAAAAAGAATCGTAAATGGGTACACGTATTAAAAATGTATTAGCTATCTCTGCAAATCACGATCGTAAGACAAATGGGTACTATCGTATATTAATGTTACTATCGGTACTCTAATATATCATTAATACTTGCCATCACTACATACTCACGGCAAGGAAAAAGGAGATCAACCACCTTCGATCGAAAACCGTAAGATCCACTCAACTAACATCCATCAAGATCAAGGAATACTTAACAATTTACTAAATTTTAAATTAAACCATAAGACCGTGACATTCCCATATGATCAAATAATATATACTAAATTAAGTCACAAGGCAGTGTGATTGTAGTAAAATAATAAAATAAGATTCTAAGGTTTTCTAAACTAGGATGACTAACTAGCTGGCTCAATTCCCTATTAAATTCTAGTTTTAATTATTATATTTAATATCAAATTATATGTTTTTTTGGGTATATAATTAACTACTCAAATTTATTTTATTTATTTTTTAGAGCGAAAAAAGCTTGATTGTATTATATAAGATATATAATGGACAAAAATATTACATCATGTATAGCTTGTGAAATAGGTCAGACCAAATCTGAACAATGACAATTCTAGAAGAGTCGGAACCATAGAAAATCCCCATATTGGACTATTAGACAGCAGTAACTTTGAAAAGGTGATAAAACAACTTTGATAAATAAAAAGTGGCGAAAATGCCAAACCAACAATATCCAGTAAAGTATAGGATTGTTTTAACCACCAGTAGGAATAACAGCGGTAGATACAAAAAACAAAATACAGTAAATAGGAAGGACATACTTGGGATTCTGCAATGAAAATTTGAGGTTAAGTACCAGGGAGGGAGAATTCCTGAATGGAGAATTTTTCTGCTTCAAATATTACCTCCATATTCTAGATACCCGATTTGGAGAGTAGACCTTTCTTGGATAATATATCAGCTTGTGAATTTTGAGATCTGTAGATATGCTGAATTGAGTAGCCCTCCATCCTCCTCCATAGAGACATGATTCTATTCATCCAGCCAACAAGATGTTGTTTTTTGATATGATTCTTCCCTGTGACATGATCAATAATGACTTTGGAGTCTCCGCAAATCAGAAGGGAATGAATGTTTAGAAAATGACAGATGGAAAGAAGTCCTGCTAGTGCCATAGCCTCTGCTTTGATATTGGTACCCTTTCCCCCGTTCCAGAAAATTTGATATTGAAGGTTATTCTCCATAATAATATGAACCCCACATCCGCAAATATCATTTTGAGCAGCTCCATCAAAAAACGCTCTTGGAAAAACCATAAGTTCTGGAGATCGTTCTGATTGATTTGACTTATTACTCTGAGAAGTTTTTGTTGGGATTGTGTTGTAGAGGGATACTATGTTATCAAAAACAACCATGAAAGGCTCCTTTCTGTCCTGAAAAATAATATAATTCCTCCACTTCCATATAAACCAGAGAACAAGTAATATGATAGGCCTCCATGATTCTTTCTGACTGCTCCACCAAGCAAAAGCCTCTTTTATAGAGGCATGAGAAACATAAGGGAAACCAAAATATGCAGCAAGGACACGCTAGAGATGCTGAGATATATGACATTGAAAAAACTTGTGACAATTGTTTTCTTCAGCCGATTTGCATGCATAACAATACCCAAGCCTAGACCAATTTCTTCCATATAAGTAACCAAAGTTAGTTAATCAAATTCAAAAAATAATTTGCCTTTAATTTATTCTTTTTATTTAAAGAATAAATAATGATATTAGTTTTTGGTACATGTGGTTTCACTTTTCCTTAATTAGATTGAAAATTTAGACAATTTATTAGTCCTTGCAGCAGACACGACTGGGACTATAGTAATCGAAATTTGGATCTCAGCTGTAGGTAACCTAATTTTTTAAGCGCTCAAATTTTACCAACCAATGAAATTTATTACTATAGTAATCGAAATTTGGCATTAACATTAGTCCCAGATGTAGGTGTCATATGTTTTTAAGTGCTCAAACTTTATCAACCAATGATATTTATGGATTAATTTTCGAGGACAAATAACATTATTCTTCATCTTATTTGGCCTCTCCATCTTATTTTGTCTCTTCCCTAGGCGAGGAGGCCAAAAGCATGGATAGTATATTATATATTTGATTCATGTTTGTTCGCTACAAACTAATGCTAACATTAGTTCCCCGGTATTAAATGTTATGTTGTTTATTTAGGAAAGTATGCTTATATACAGGTGAATTGTGGCTTTCATAGGACATTGCCTAATGTTTAGAATATTATATTTAATTTCTGTGGAGTCATCTCCTAACCCAAAATTTTTGTGTCACGAGCTATGAGCAACGTATCACGAGCTGTGAGCACGTTAGCCATGTGTGAAAGCTTCCCACAACTACGAATCCCTTGTTTGAAGCTCTATTCAAAACGTGAGGCTGCAACTCTCTGTTGAACCGCAAAGCTAATATTCCCTCGACTTTGTTCAAAACATTAGGTTGCAACTCTCTGCTAAACCACAAAGCTAATATTCTCTCATTTTTGTCCAAAATGCGAGGCTGCAACTCTCTGCTGAACTGCAAAGCTAATATTCTCTCGACTTTGTTCGCCTTTGGTTGCACCATATGCATTAGGTGTCTTGTCTTGTATGTAGATTACACAAAGTCCTTCGCTTTCCTATGAAAATTGAGGTCAAGCCCGCGTGAAAAACATGATGTCAATCCTATAGAGTGGGAAAAACAGAAACAACAATTACTTTGCATTTATGGGTGGCCGATTAGTAACAAAGGGAAGAAGAGTGGAGCAACAAGTAAGAAACAACTTTTCTTTCTTTGTCATCATTTCCTACACAATAAATTTTCATTTTGCATTCACTCTTTGTCATCTTTGTCATCATTTCCTGCACAGTCAATTTTCACTCTTTGTCATCTTTGGCATAATTTCCCGCACAATCAATTTTCATTTATGAGCTTGCAATAAACACAACATTTTAATTTTTATTTATTTTTTAACTCTTGAAGAGCTGAGATTAGAAGCAAAGCACTGCAGTACCACACAATAAAATCCTACACCCAAAACCCATAAAAATATCATAACTACTCCATACAATTTAAGTTCTTAATGAATGCATAATCCATAAAAATATTTTAAATACTCCATACAATTTAAGTTCTTAATGAATGCATAATCCACAAATTAGCTGAAAATATTGAAACAAAATAAAACCAACACTAGACTGAAATCAATCTAAAATCCCAAATATAAATCTTTAAACGCCAACACACCATAGGATGTTCAAACATTTTACTAGTCCAGCTTGAATAAGTTGTTATTGTTTTTTTTTTTTTCTCAGTAAAAAACTAGCTAGTCTATTGTATTATATTTACAGGTAAACTTTACAAACAGTGAGACATGCCTTCCAGGGCCAGCAGTTGCACCTTGGATAGCTTAGCTTTGAAACAAAAAGCTCCCTCGCAGGGGCAGCACCTACAGGACTTCCAAAATCCCTCCAAAAACTTACTGAGGCTGGAGACCAAAATGACATGACTAACATCAGAACTGGAACCGCATTCAGTTAAACATGAACGTGACGGCCCACGCAGGGGCTTCCATCCAAAACTAACTGTGGACCGTGTCCGTCAAAGAACTTACAATGGACCGACATGAACAAGATAGTATTAAAAACTGAGAGTAAACAAGACCGACATAAACAAGACAGTATTAAAAACTGCAAGTAAACAGACACAGTGATGACCAGAACCCAAATACCCGCAGAGACTTTTATCCTGGACCCGAGCTGAGAGAGAAAGGCATGTGCTGGTGCGTGCGTCAGAGGCTCATTCATCGCAGAGACTTTTATCTTCCACGATATAGCTCCACCCTTGGCCCTCAGGGATTCCTTCCCACATGGTGGTCCATGGATCCTTTGCAGTGCCCTGAGGTTCCGGCTCCAGGGGATGTGAGGGGGCGTGCAGAATCTCTTTCCCTGAGGTGCCCGCCTCAATTGGTGGCTGCAAAACAGGGCTCTCCTCACCAGTACCTCCTGGAGGCTGCTCCACCGATCCTGGAGGTTTTCCAACAACATTTCCTTCAGGGACTTTAGTGAAAAGAACTGAAATATGAGCATTGATACCTGCATTATCCTTTGAGCTGCCCAGAGTGAACACGACTGAGCCAAATGCTGGAAGCACTGGCTCTCCTTCACTTGAGCTGCCAACCTCCATGAATTGCCCGGCTGGAATTGGTGTGGCTCTTGCCCTCCTATAACAGTAGCAGCAGCAGCAATGGTGGTGCTCATCAGCTGCAGGGGGTCGAGAGGATGAACCACGCCCTGGTCCCCTTCTGCTCGGTTGCCGTTCCCGCAGCTTTGCCATGAACTCCCTGCTGCCTCCTTCGAGTACCTGAAGTGAATTGTAAAAACAAGCACAGTGCTGATTTCGCCCCAAACCACACACAGGCGTGACAACCACTGAGCAAACTTTGCCGGAGGGGGAGATTTCACTCCTCGCATCCAGTTGTCCTTGAATGCTCTTGAATTGCCGCTCCCACCTAAGGCAATTCCTTGTGTTGCAGCGGCGGAAGGCCAAGACTGCGTGTTGAGGTGGTAAGACATCCACCCACCTCGAATTTGTTGGAAATAATACTGAGAGGGGGGGTGAATCAGTATTATCAGATCAGATAAAACTTTTCAATTTCATACTCAGAAACATATACGCGACTTTAGTTAAGTGAACCCGCGTGTACACGCGACTGTGTCTAATGCAACTAGCGTATATCCAGAGATCTTATGATTCAGTTAATCTTATCTTCAGTAAATGCATCAGAACATTATTAAGCATATTAACAGTAAACAGGTGCAGTATAACAGAACAGATCATCACACAAATGCCACACACATGAACACCATGATATAAGGTGGAAACCCAATGTGGGTGAAAACCACCTGCTGCAATTTGTCTCTTTCTTCTTTAATGAGAACTTCTTTTACAATGTACTGGTGCAGTCCTTTACCAACACGCAGGCTACAACCTGCAGAGGGCTACAACCCTCTTAGCTCTTGTACTAGCCGATCCATTTACTAGTACGTAGGTGCCTACCTACAGAATGCTTCTTTACTCGTTTTCCAGCTGCTAGTGGAAGGGAGCTACAACCCCCTGGCTCTTGTACTGGCTGATATGTTTACCAGTACGTAGGTGCCGGCCTACGATCTACCCGGGACCACGTTTCATACATTTTCATACTAGATCCATAAGACAATCATCATTGTAGTACAACCTGCATCATCAATCACTGAAACACCCAATTCTGAATCACTGTAACCCTGTCAACAATAACCAGACAATCATAGCAACAACCAGATCTAGCTCCATATTCAAATATCATACTTCACATTGTATACGCTACTTGGATGACCACAACCTGCGTGTATACGCTCTTTTACCAAAACCAACTCGCGTACAGATCTATAAATTCAACCTTAAAACTCTGCAGCTATATCAGACATCAAAACATACCCAGATCATAATAATAAACATGCGTCAGTAGATCTGATCTATCCACAGGCAAACCATATGAAGATAATCATTCCAAGCCTTGAGATCTCGTTCCATCATTCATCATCCTCCACATGAGTGAAACCTTGGTTCAGATCACCAACCCATAACCAGCACTTGGATCACACACTTTCTCAGATCTTCATCACTCACACTTGCTCTCTTTGGCCTAGTGATCTTCTCCTTATATAGCCTTAGGCCTTGCTCAATACCAAGAGCCAAAACCATAGTAACACAATACCATCAACCTCAAAACTAGGGATCAACACGTCCGTCGAGACGCCATGGTCCAAAACCATAGGCACAACTTCCAAGGACTAACTGCCACTGACCAAAGGTACGTTTTCACATGTACGCGCTTTTACTGAAGCCAACCTGCGTGTACACGCTGATTCTCCTTGCTGAACCTGCGTATATCTCTTTCTTGTCCTGCTGTACTGAGATCTGTCCACTAGTTAAGTTGTCATCACCTGTACCAGTCTCTGAGCACCTGTACCAACCTCTGAGTGAGTTGCCATCAAGGACAACACTTGAATCATAATGCCAACAATCTCCCCCTTTGGACTTGATGGCAACCACCACACCAAGTCACTCTCCCCCTTTGACATCAAGGGCAAAGGGTGGACCAAGATATTCTCTTCCTTGGTATACCTTCTGCTGTTCATACTGCTGTCCATACTCCCCCTGAGTACATGCTGAAATCTCCAAATGTGCTCCCCCTTTGTGTATGCCAAAGTGTACCAATCTATCCATCCTGCTCTTGCTGAATTGTGCTGTTCATGCTCCCCTTGACTGTAGGCAAGATCTGCAAAAGATGTTCTTCAAGAAGAACAAAGACTTATACATCATAGAAGACCTTCCTATCACCAAAAGACTCAACATACATTCATCACCCAACCTAGTGGGGATATACCAATATAGGCCGTTACATGACCTTGACATCATAAAAGAGATACATGACATAGTGATGAAATATCTAGACCAAGACTTATGAAAGCCACCAACAGCATCATGATCTGTATCATAAGCATCAGCCTGCAATACCATTCCTAAACAGTAAGATGTATCATTTAGCTTCATAGATTTTATCAACACCTTCTAACCATAATGCCAACAATGCATTATTTGAAGAATATTCTCCCCCTGAGTGCAAGCCAACCATGTCTGAACCATTTCCTGAGTCTGTTCTGCTCCCCCTGAGCCTGAGCCAACCATGACTGAACCTGGGTCTGTTCTGTTGCCCTTTCTCCATATATGCGACTTTGCAGCCTGTAACTTGCGTATATACGCGACTTGTCTTCATGAAACTTGCGTATGAGAATCAGAACACTGAAGTTCTATACCTTCAGCTCCCCCTGAGTCTGTTATGTCTGTGCTGTGCTGAGTACCCTGTGCTGTGCCACATCTTTCTGACTGAACTTCCTTCTTCTTCCATATCTTCACGCATGTTGATGATTTCTTCTTATCATGAGCTTTGTTCCTGCAATCTCTTGCTTTATGTCCAAACTTGTTACATGCATAGCATCTTACATGTTTCATATTCCTCTTGTAGCAATCAGCAGCTTTGTGGCCAAACATATTGCAAGAAAAGCAATATCCATTAAAGTATCTTGAATGTGATGATCTTTCTGCATGATGGTCTTGAAACCTTCTTCTTCTACATATGGCTGCAACATGTCCAAGATTATGACATACAAAACATTCAACATTATTCAGTGGAGGAAATAATCGTCTATCACGTCCATAGTTAGGAGTAGAGAATCTTCCTTGAGGAATTTCTTTCCTTGGTTGTTCCTTTTTGGGCATTTCAGATTTCTCATTAGAGTTTCTTGCCTCACCTTGTGAACTAGATTCACCTTCAACATATTCATGAAAACCAAGACCAGTCTTGATAGCAGGAGATCTTTGACTACTAAGAATATCATCCAAGACTTTAGAGCTATCTTGAAATCGTAAAAGCTTATCCTTTTCTTCTAATTTGCTTTTCAAGATATTTACCTCAACTTGATGTTGTTCTTCTTTTTCAAGAAATTGCTTCTTCAAGGTCTCTTCAGCTTTCCTTCCTTCATCCAACTGATGCCTTAGTTTGAGGATCTCGTTTTCTTGCTCTTTATTCAGTGCTAGCAGCATTTCTCGAACTCTGGAGGCACATTCCAACTGTTCTTCTAATCTGATGATTTCTTCTTTGAGGGCATTCTCCCTTTTGCTAGGTAGATCTTGTTGATCTATGATTTGATCTGACGCTTCATTCGCTTGTCCATCTTCAATCTGAGGTGCTTCAGGATCTGAATACTTGTTTCCACACAACGACAGGTTGTCATTGTTCTTTTGAGCTGTCTTCTTCTTCTGACGTGCTTTCTTCCCCATTGTTCTACGAATCTCCTTCAAGCGATCAAGCTTCTCTGAAGGACCTGCTCTGATACCAATTGTTGGAAATAATACTGAGAGGGGGGGGTGAATCAGTATTATCAGATCAGATAAAACTTTTCAATTTCATACTCAGAAACATATACGCGACTTTAGTTAAGTGAACCCGCGTGTACACGCGACTGTGTCTAATGCAACTAGCGTATATCCAGAGATCTTATGATTCAGTTAATCTTATCTTCAGTAAATGCATCAGAACATTATTTTGCATATTAACAGTAAACAGGTGCAGTATAACAGAACAGATCATCACACAAATGCCACACACATGAACACCATGATATAAGGTGGAAACCCAATGTGGGTGAAAACCACCTGCTGCAATTTGTCTCTTTCTTCTTTAATGAGAACTTCTTTTACAATGTACTGGTGCAGTCCTTTACCAGCACGCAGGCTACAACCTGCAGAGGGCTACAACCCTCTTAGCTCTTGTACTAGCCGATCCATTTACTAGTACGTAGGTGCCTACCTACAGAATGCTTCTTTACTCGTTTTCCAGCTGCTAGTGGAAGGGAGCTACAACCCCCTGGCTCTTGTACTGGCTGATATGTTTACCAGTACGTAGGTGCCGGCCTACGATCTACCCGGGACCACGTTTCATACATTTTCATACTAGATCCATAAGACAATCATCATTGTAGTACAACCTGCATCATCAATCACTGAAACACCCAATTCTGAATCACTGTAACCCTGTCAACAATAACCAGACAATCATAGCAACAACCAGATCCAGCTCCATATTCAAATATCATACTTCACATTGTATACGCTACTTGGATGACCCCAACCTGCGTGTATACGCTCTTTTACCAAAACCAACTCGCGTACAGATCTATAAATTCAACCTTAAAACTCTGCAGCTATATCAGACATCAAAACATACCCAGATCATAATAATAAACATGCGTCAGTAGATCTGATCTATCCACAGGCAAACCATATGAAGATAATCATTCCAAGCCTTGAGATCTCGTTCCATCATTCATCATCCTCCACATGAGTGAAACCTTGGTTCAGATCACCAACCCATAACCAGCACTTGGATCACACACTTTCTCAGATCTTCATCACTCACACTTGCTCTCTTTGGCCTAGTGATCTTCTCCTTATATAGCCTTAGGCCTTGCTCAATACCAAGAGCCAAAACCATAGTAACACAATACCATCAACCTCAAAACTAGGGATCAACACGTCCGTCGAGACGCCATGGTCCAAAACCATAGGCACAACTTCCAAGGACTAACTGCCACTGACCAAAGGTACGTTTTCACATGTACGCGCTTTTACTGAAGCCAACCTGCGTGTACACGCTGATTCTCCTTGCTGAACCTGCGTATATCTCTTTCTTGTCCTGCTGTACTGAGATCTGTCCACTAGTTAAGTTGTCATCACCTGTACCAGTCTCTGAGCACCTGTACCAACCTCTGAGTGAGTTGCCATCAAGGACAACACTTGAATCATAATGCCAACAGAATTCCTCTGCGCTCGCACCTTCCCAGCTTCACCATGCCAATGAGTCTGCGTCGCCTCACCTGCCCCTTGATATCGAGCATCATTCCCTCGTTGCGAGCGTCCATTAACTGCATTCTGCAACGCCATCGATTCACTCTGCTCGGCATTGAATGCCCAGAGCTCGGGTAGCGAAACATGAAACTATGACGGCGGTATTCCATTAAACATTAAGGTTAACACGGGGCGTCACATGCTGGGCATGTGGCTCGACCCCCTCTGACGTGCCAGCACCCGCATCCGGGGATTCAGCGTCTCTGTGGAGGAGACTCTCACAGTCCCGAATCTGTTGATTGCTTGGGATGATGTCCAGGTTTCCCGCTAGGAAGGGTTGGTCACTTTCTACCCCAATATTGGCAAGGAGATCAGCAATCTTATTGCCTTCTCTTCTAGTGTGATGAAAGGAGAGGGCTCTGTGATTGCGCAACTCATGAGCAATGTTGTTTAGCCTAGCTTCTAGTCTCCAACTGTCAGCTACTTTTCTGGCGTGAGAGCCATTCTGAATGCGCGTTGCCATGTTGACGAGGATCTGGGAATCGCCTTCCACAATCAACGGTTGAAGATTGAGACGCCTGGCTGCAAGGAGCCCTTGCCAGAGTCCCTCCAACTCCGCTGAGTTGTTGGTGTCCCACCCTATATTGCCGAAGTAGATCTGCTGGGGGGTACCATTGTGATTACGAATAATTCCTCCAAATCCTGCTGGCCCAGGGTTGCCTTTAGAGGCTCCATCAAAGTTGAGTTTGTATGAGTTGATGGGTGGGGCAATCCAACCTCTGACCTCCTTGACCTTGCAATTCGTTGTCTGATGCATGGTATACTCTTGTGGCAGCTGCAGCTTCCAATTGTCGAGGATGTTTTTCTCATTGTCTGTGGTAGGGAAATCTTCTTTAGTCCATGATCTCAGAAGCATGGTTTCTCGGAGATTTCCATGCAGTCTGTTCCAAATTTCCTCAATAGGCGAGCTCTGGTTTTTGAATATGCGCCTATTCCTTTCCTTCCAGATGTTCCATAATACTGTGCCTGGGATAATGTTCCACAGGTAGTTGAGAATCTCACAATCATAGGGGCTTTTCGGCCATTGACGGATGGTTTCTATGATGTCGCCAGCTCCTTTGCATCGTTTTTGACATCTGAAACCTACCTTCTCCCATAGCTGATTGGCGATTGAGCATGTATCCAGAAGATGCTGCAAGGTTTCCTCGTTTTGAAAGCAGTTGTGGCATATCGACGGTCCTTGGAAGTTGCGTTTCCTCAGCTTATCCCAGGTGAGAATCTTCTTGTGCCCTACCAACCAAAGGAAATGGGATATTTTGGGCCAAGCTTTGAAGCTCCATATTCTCCCCCATAGAGGATCCGGCCTGGTGGGGAAGTCGCCTATCAGATTATAGGCTTCGGAAGTGGAATAAGAACCTTTTGGTAGGTAGCCCCATCTAAGTATGTCCTCGCTATTCTCATACCGGATGCTTCTCTTCTTTAACTCGTTTTCAAGTGCTGCCACTTCCTGAATGCTTGTGATACTGGTTATCTGATTGCTCGGTAGCCATTTTCTGAATCCATGTACCGTTTCCTGTTCCCAGAATTGATGTACGGTTGCCTGCTGCTGCTCCTGTCTGTTCGGAATGATCATTGCAGGAAGAACACTTGAGAGTTTGGGCAGTTGGTTCCAAGCGTCATTCCAAAATCTAGCACTGTGACCATTCCTTGTTTCCCAAAAGCTGTGTTTCTGAACGAGCTGATGATGCTGCTTGGCGGCATTCCAAATCAGTGACCCGTTGATTGTGGGCTGGAATCTTATAAGCTCTGCTTGAGGCATGTTGTTGGTGTATTTGGCGGTCCATATTTTAGCCCATAGCTTGTCTGGACTAGTCACCCATTGCCACCATATTTTGGCATTCATGATGGTATTGCTGTACTCTGGATCTCGAAGACCGATGCCGCCTTTGATTTTGGGCCTGCAGACAGTGTCCCATTTCACTAGTGCCCATTTGCGGTTGGTGGCAGAGCTTCCCCATAGAAAGTCACGTTGCAGGTTTCTCAATCTTTTTAAGACCCACTTTGGTGCAGCAAGGATAGAAAAAAGATAGAGAGGCATGGCTTGGAGGATGGACTTAATAAGCACAACCCTGCTAGCTAGATTGAGGGAGCGGTGAGTCCATAGGTTGAGTTTGGAGTCGAGCTTCTCAAGGAGAGTTCGCCAGGCAGGCTGCTTTATGGCCGAGGCAGTAAGGGGAGCTCCAAGGTACGTAGATGGGAGAGAGGCGGTGTGGAAGCCAAGGATACGGGAGACGGCTGATTTAACTGATGGAGGGGTATGGAAGAAGAAGATTTGTGATTTGGAGCTATTGACATGGGTGCCAGAGGCTTCAGAGAAGTCGTTGAGCAGGGATTTCAAACAAGAGGCTTCCTGAGCCGAAGGATAGCCATATAGCATGGTGTCATCAACAAATTGCTGATGAGAGGAGGCCGGGGAATTGTGGATAGAGATTCCTCTGAGCTGTTTAGAATGGAGGGCTTGCTTGATGTGCCTGCCTAGTCCTTCCGCCATTATCACAAATAGGAAAGGGGAAAGGGGGTCCCCTTGTCTTATGCCTCTGGAGGGCTTGAATGGGCGGGAGGGAAAACCATTGACAAGGATGGAGAAATGAGAGGAGGTGATAAGGCTCATGATCCAACGAACCCAGGTGGAACAAAAGCCAAAAGCTTTCAACATATGTTGAATGTATGACCAGCTGAGCTTGTCGAAAGCTTTGGAGAGATCGATTTTGAGTAACATACCAGCTTGCTTGGATTGCTTGAGCGAATGAATGATTTCATGAGTAAGGATAATGCCGTCCATTATCTGTCTGCCTTCGACATATCCCGACTGCTCCGGAGAGATGAGCATGGGTAGAAGAGGTTTTAATCTGTTAGCAATGACTTTGGAAATGACTTTATAAAGGACATTACAGAGAGCTATGGGCCTGAATTTATCCGGGGTGATGGAGTTCTCCTCTTTGGGGATGAGAGTAATGAAGGTGGAGTTAAGGGAGGGGAGAAGCCAGCGAAGGGCTCTGGATTCCTCAACTATTTGCCAAACCTCCACTTTAATCAAGTCCCAGAAAGCATGAAAGAATGTGGTCGTGAAACCATCTGGGCCAGGGGCCTTACCTTCTTTGAGCTGCGCCATTGCCTCGTCTACCTCCTGGATAAGAATTGGGCGCATGAGTAACTCGTTGTGTTCCTCTGTAACCAGCTTAGGAATGTTGCTGGTGATTTTCCCAATCGCCCGCTTCCGATCCACCGCCTGCTCTTGGTGTACCTGCTGGAAATGATTGAGTAGGATTTCTTCTATTTTCTCATGCTCCTCAACTTTTGCCCCCTCTTGGTTTTGGATGAAAGGAATCTTATTGTGCATTCTTCTCTGCACTGTAGTTCTATGAAAGAACTTGGTGTTGCGCTCCCCTTCTTTTAGCCACCTGATCCTTGATTTTTGCCTCCAGTAAATTTCTTCCTGCTTCCTTCTTTCTTCAAGCTGATTATGTATGTGCCGCTCTTTGTCCAAGGTTGCCTCCGTATGCCCTGTGTTAATTATTTTCTGATGGAGATCCCTGAGCTCCTGATTGAGCTCCTTTTGCGCCTCAAAAATATTCCCGAAGGTCTCCCGATTCCAGCGTTTGAGGTGGCTTTTTAGGAATCGCAGTTTCTGCTGTAGCTGGTACATTTTTGAGCCTGCTGGTGGGATGAAGGAGGCCCATATGGTTCTGACGAAGTCCTTGAATGCTGGATGCGTTAACCAGAAGCCCTCAAACCGGAAAGGTCTTTTGGTTCTATCCCCTGGTCGCTGCCATTGCAAAGCTATCGGCCAGTGATCCGATCCAGAGTGGGCCAAGATCGCAGCGGTGAGATCACCTCCGAGATGCACCGCATTATCCGAGATCAGGAAGCGATCTAATTTAGAAGCAATCTGATGCTTGCCACCTCTGCGATTGCTCCAAGTAAAGGTGCCATTGCAGAATGGCATGTCTATGAGAGAGGCGTTTTGGATGAAGTCCTTGAAGTGTTCTACTTCAGGATCCAATCTGGATCTGCCTCCGATCTTGTCCTCGATTTTGGTTATCATGTTGAAATCCCCTGCAACGATCCAAAGCGGATGCTGCCTGTTATTGCTAAGCGCTTCAATGGTGTCGAGGAGCGCTCTTTTACTCCCAGCGTCCTGCGGAAAATAGACGTTGGATAAGTTCCCATGTACGTTGGTGCCTAGAATGTGAAAGGCAGCTTGAATGAGGTGATGGGAGGCGTGGAAATCAGTGAGCGATACAGCCTGGGTGTTCCATGCTATGGCAAGCCCACCCGAGGCTCCCGTGGCATCCACAGCCACAGATCGGCATCCTGGCCAGGCCTTTGAAAGTATGCGACCCAGCGTGGTACTGTTGCATTTGGTTTCTTGGAGGAAACACATCTGCGGATTTTCCAACTTGATCATGTTTTTTAACATCCTATATTTTCCTGGGCTATTGAGCCCTCTTAAATTCCAGGATACGAGCTTCATGGTTGACTAGTTTGAGCAGGGCTGTAGTACTTCGTCAGCTTCGCATATCTACCTGAGTCCACCAGGAGCTTTCCGATCTCTATTGTTCTCTGAAGATCTGTCTTCCTCCCTCTTTTTTTGGTATCCTTTGGACGCAGGCTGCCGTCCCAAGTGCTACCAGGTTGTATGCCCAGTTGGTGTTGGTGGAAAGCTCTGGAGATGACCACTTCCAACTTTTCTATATCTGTCTCAGAGATGGATTCATACGCCTTTTTTTTGCAAGCTAGCTCCAGTTCAATAATATCCAGCCCGTGGAGATCTATGCTTTCTGGTTCTTCCTCCATATTTTGCACTTGACTGGTTTCCTCATGAATGGTCTCTGAGCCCTGCGGGGGGATCGACTTCCCATCCACCTCCATTTCCTTAGGGATCTCCGCTGTGTCTTTCGGGTGCCTGCTTAAGATGGTCGGGATTATAATGGGAGATTTCGACTTGGGTGGGGGGCTGGATGGAGGGGGGTGTTGTGGGGAAAAGTATCCGATGCGGATGACCCTATCCCTACTCTAAAGGTGACAGTCTTTAGCAACAACTGAAAGTAAAGCTTTGATGTTTTCCTTTATGAAAGTACAGAAAGGGGGAAGAAATGATCAACCAACCTGGTATCCTTCGCTTAGTCGATCTTGATCCTCTCTCTTTGTCTCTTGTTCCCAGCTCCTTGCTCTCTTTGCCGGTCCAGCTACACACAAGCCCTGCACAAAACGAGAGAGGAAACTACAAGATACAAGTACTCATAACTGATGCATGGATTAGAGTGAATCAAATATACATGTAAATACAATACATCAATGCAATACAAGTATATAGGAGAACATGCAAAACTTTATTGATAGAAGTAACAGGGTTCTGAGAAGGTTACAACCAATGATGGCTCCAATCCAGCAGCACCTCCCCAGCAGCAAGAACTCTCCTCTTCACCTCTAGTAAAACAATCACCCAATAGCTCTAACTGTAATCCAACAGCACCTCCTTGCTTTACACAAAATTCCAGCCTCCATAGACCTCATAGAAGAGCTCTATATATAGGAGAGAAGAAGAGAGGATGAGTCAGCTTGAGACTGACATGAAGCTGCCTTGTGTCCTCTCCCTCTTCAGTTAATCTTCAGTTCTTGAGTCCACTTGGAGATCCTTGCTTACACATGGTGATCAAGTACCTCTTACTCATCACAAGGCGAATCTGATGAACCAAGTGTCAGTTTGGAAGCTTCCTGGGCAGTTGACACCTTGCAGGATGACTGTGCCACTTGGCCAATCTCGCCCAGCGCAGGTAGCCTTCATTACTTTTGACTTCCAGCGCAGGTACAGAGTGGGACAGTTGCATTACAGCGCAGAAGCTCAGTTAAGCAGCTGACATGATCCAAAATAAGCCTGTTTTGAAGTGTTTTCAGGTGGAGAACTGATTGGAAGTGCTGTTGTTTGATGACCTTGTTCTTTTAGGGGTAAGAACAACATGTTTAGGGACTGAGGATCCCTGTAATTATCGACATTTCATGCTCCATGATGCGAGGCACAAAAATGTCTATAACAGTTGCCCCCTAAAGTATGAGGCCGTTTATCGGGTGAAATGCTTTATCTAGAGGGTCCGAAGTTCATTCCAGTGCTGAGGAGGCGCCCTGTAATACAATACAATACAATACATTATTTTTCATTCTATTTTCATGATCTAGCTGAGGCGGGCATTCCCATGCTCAGCTTTTATAAATACATTTTGGTACATATGACAGACGATCGTCTGAAGGTAGACTAATAATTTTCTGCTGAAATTATCATCCTTTGAATAGGATGATCATCTGCTGCAATGATGTACATGGCAAATGCTTTTATATTTCCTGAATATATATCGCAGCCCGGATGGATGAAACTAGATCCGGGGTCTTCAAACTCGTTCGATCTTCACTCTAAGTACAAGTCGATCCATGTGAGAATTGCGCTGAAGTCGAACATGGAAAGACATCGCTTGATTACCAGTCGATGATGAAAAACCGTTAACAAGCGCGAGAGGAATCACCGATAATGATAATGACCCTCAAGGTACTGCAGTACAATTCGCGTGGCGTGAATAAAGGACTTGGCGTCGAACGCCACGCAAAATCTTCTGGTCGAAGGTCATTGATGTATACCTGTCGCCGGAAGTGAGAAACTTGCCATTGAGGCATGCAAGCTTCAAAGTACTGATGGGGTTGTTCCTAGATCAACTTCTTGGATAATGAGCTGAAGTCGACAAGAAGCGATCCGTCAAAGGAGGGCCTTAATGAATCCCACATCAATGACACGGAACGGAGCTAATGATTTTAGTGGAGGTGAAAACAAACTGTGACATATGATTCAGGGTGGCGATCATGAATGGATGAAGGATAATGTATGGCAGTGGATGGGACACGGTTGACACTTTCAGAATGACCCCTCTTGAACATATAACGACACTGATGCGATGGATCGGTAGCATTACCCCAAATGTGGATGGTTTGGCGAGGACCATGGCGATGAGACCGGTGAATGAAACAACCCAACCCGATGTGGTACGGAGGAAAAGTGTCATGTTCAAGAGTGACTTGCTACCATTAAACTTTGATGTTCTCCCAATTTTTCCCCAGTCATTTCTGACCAGTACCTCTTTATTTTTGTCAAGCTTGAGGAGGATAACATATGCTTGTTCTATAACCTGCCCTTCGGGCAAGCCCATCACTATGATTTAACAAGCCTAGCGATAGGGAAACTCGTTCTCGTCTAAAGACAAGTTTGTCGCTATTTAATCATTTTAACGAGTCTAACGACAAGGAAAACTCGGTCCTTTTCATTTTTAGAGAGTCTGAAAAGGTACAGAAAGTCAACTCCATAATTCCTTTTTCGTCAGCTAATCCCTTAAGTCCGAAAAAGTATAAAACAATACGGAAGGGATGGCTATTCGGTACTTTTAACGAGCCGAACAAGACAAGCGCTCGATCCTTTTGTGCAATAATCCCTCAGGTCCAAAAAGATTAAAATTTAGAGGAGGGATAGCATTCCGGTTATTTAACGAGCTGGAAGGCCAAAACTCGGCAAACTTTTCATATTTTACGAGTCAGTGAAAAGAGCTGAAAGAAGACTCGTCTTTTGAGGAACGAGTGATAAACAGGGATAGCTACAGATTCCAGGTACAGGTTGGAATTTTCCAATCACGGCAGTGTCACAAGGATGGCTAAGTGAAATCACTCTTCGCAGTTGTTCCTCAAAATGGGTAAACAAACATATGGAGATGAACGATTGGCCAAATGAACGGATGGAGGTGAGACTGCAAGAACACGACCAAGGGCTTTTATGGCAGATGAGGTTACATACACAATGGTTATTTACCGGGATGGGTTCATTTTTTAATGAGCTTGAATGCGCCAAAACACTGCTCAATCTTATGTTTATTTTTTTTAACGAGCATGAACTATGTGCTAAAACTGCTCGGTTTTATGCATGCCCCCAGCATCATAATGACGCATGTCAAAGGAGGGTGCCCCCCAAGCTTCATTGCAATCAACTCGGTGGTTGGAATGAAGGTTTACCTTTGAATTTTGAAAAGGGGATTTGTTTCATTTTTTAATGAGGTTGACATAATAGAAGAACTATCCTCATGACTCCTTGTTTCATTTTTTAACGAGGTTGACACGAGATAAGAACCGTCCTCGGATCTTTATTTTTTAACGAGGTTGACCTGAGATAGGAACTATCCTCGGAGCCGACAAAATATCTAGGAATCTTCCGAATCCAACCAGAAGATTGGATTAGATTTCATTTTGTAGGTTTCCACTGTGGCCACTTCCGCCAGATTGCTTGTAGGCGGTAGGGCGAAAGTACCCATTAAGACAGGGTCTTTTAGGAAACCTACTCCGATATTTTTGAAAAAATGATTCCTTGCATGGATCATTGGAATGCTTCCTGTAACTTGTGAACTGTTGGGGAGAAAAGTTTGTTGGTCGACGATTGTAATTCCTTCTTGGGAGGGAAATGCAATCCTCCTGAAATAGGTCGACACAACCGCGGCCATGGCATAGATCCAGGGCCTTCCTAGTAGGATGTTGTAATCAAGGTTTCCATCAATTACTTCAACATCAATTCCTACTGTTTTGCCCCCCAGTTCAACTTGCAAGTTACTTAAAATCCCGTATGGAGTGTATGATCGTCCATCGAATGCTTTTAACGTCGTTGACGATTTCGACAAGGGTGGTGAGCCTAATTCTTTCCAGCAACTCATCGACATAAGACATGTAGATGCCCCCTCATCAATGATTGTTCGATGAACAGTTTTGTTGAGGGTTTTCACTTGAATAAGGAAAGCTAGTTGAGCTGGTAACTGAGGGTCATATCCTTTATGGTCAAAGGCCACAAGATTGGAATCCATTGGGCCAATCCCACCTATTGCTGATAATAAAGCTTGCTCTTGGGAGGGGTGATTTTGTGGTACCTCAAGTGTCGACATAGTGGACGGCGATTGGGCCAGGTCCTTTACTATATTGTAATTATGTGCTCCTTTGTCACGAGGATTAAATGTCGATTTGTGTACTACTCCCTTTGGTGACTTTATCATTGGCTCAGGAACGATGGGTGGTACAACTTCGTTCAAAGTTGTTGTTGAACTACTAGGTCGTTCATTAACCTTGTTGTTCGACAGCTTTGGATTCCTGTAATCTTTACTCCTTGTCAAAGCATTATTCTGTTGCTTCGAGGTAGACAACATAAGCACTTGGGATCCGGAAGCATTTTGATTAGCAACCATATTTTGACCTGGATTAGGAAACGGATCAGTCAATACTGCTGGGTTTTTTGAACTCTTGAAGAGTTTCTTAACTTCAGCTATATGTGGACAATCTTTCGTCCAATGATCCTCATCGCATATATGACACCCTGTCGGGGGTCTCCCTTTCCTTTTCTTTATCTTCTTGCCCCCTGGTTGCTTCAGTTGTTTGCCCTTGTCGGTCGACATGGCATTTACTTCTGAGGCAAGAAGTTGCTCATTTGCATTTTGACTAGAATTTTTGCGTTTGCCAGTCACGCCATTACTGGCGTGAGAGTTAGTATTCGATCCAGGAGGGGGAGGAATTGAAAATTCAGGTCTAGGGGCGTCAGGTATTTTGTCGTAGAGCGTGCCTGACTGAGTATATACTAAGTCTAAATATTGAGCACGAGCAATGACTTGCTCCTCTGTTACGACTCCTCCCTTGGCCACATCTTCCATTATAGCTGGAAGTAACGACTTTATAAACCATTCAGCTAACAGCTGATCGGGAACGTAAGTTTTCACCATTCTACGACGACGTCGCCACTCATGTATATGATCAGATATGTGAGTGGCCGTTCTCTGTTTGAAGTTGGTAAGGAGTTCTGTCCCGGTTTCATACCTTATCGGTAATTGAAAATGGGTTAAGAAAGTCGTGGCTAAGGAGCTGAAATTGTCGAAAGAGGCTCTTGGCAATTCAATGTACCATTTAGCCGCTGGACCTGTCAATGTCCTCTGGAAGAGGCGAAGCCTTATCGAATCATCATTCAAGGTATTCGACGAACACCACAGATGGAATGTCATCATGTGATTCGATGGGTCTTCACCCGGATTTCCATTAAATTTAGGAATATCTGACGGAAGTTTATGTGGAATCACTGGCCACCAAGGGGCATAAGCAATTGGATCATTCGTCAGCCGGTTTAGATCTGGTAGTTCTAGAGTTGCTACAAAGGGCAACTGTTGGTTCAGGTTAGGTGAAGCATATCCAGGATAAGATGGTATCGCCTGAGCAATGGGTCTTTGCAGACCAGCATTATGCTGACAACTTAGACAAGGTTGATGGGCATAACCATTATAGTATAGTTGCCCATTACTTACAAAGACTTGTTGCTCAGGTCCTTGATATGATTGCTGGAATGGCGGTTGTTGAGTTTGAAACAGCTCTGGTTGTTGGACCATTTGCTGTTGACCAATACTGGATGATTGACCAGGATGAGTAGTCACAGTACTTGTTTGAGCCTGAGTCGCTCCAGATAAGGAGGCACTACCCTGAGATTGTGATTGAGTCGCTGAGCCAAGAGGTTGTTGTATTACAACAGGTGGCGCTTGTACTTGCGACACATTCGCCATACCAGGTATAGTGGCAACATTCGACACAGGGTGGACTGGTTGCATAGAATATACAACTCCTGGTTGTTGAGGCAGTATTGGTACCCAACTGCTGGATGTAATTCCAGTTTGTCCTGAACTTTGTTGTGAACTCACGGATGGGCATCCTCCCGAAGGAGGTAATGAAAAGGCATACTGCCCCCCATATGGCATCAATCCAGAACTCAAAGGGATCGATTGCCTAGGTTGACCTCCAAATGGATCAATTTGGTGAGTTTCAACATAAGAAATACCAGATGATAATCCGGACGAAGAAATAGGAACTAACCATGTCATCGTCCCTGATGGGACTCCGGCTTGTTGTTGACAACTTTCCGGGACAGATGGTATACCAGCGAACATCGTTGGAGTAGCAGTAGTAGCCTCTGCTGCTGCTGTGTCGGACGACACAGTCCTAGATGTCGACGGTTGTTCAGACATATCTAGTCTATCCAAAAGATTTCTTAGCGATTTAACAGGAACTTCCACTTGTGGTGGACTAACTTCGAAGATCAACGAGGGAAGGGTGATGATTATTCCGCTTAAAATAAATTTTATAACGACGCTTTAGACACAACTTGCTTTTTCATGTTTTAAGAGTCGAGAAAAAGCTAAAGATGACTCTAGTCGCCTTCGATGTATTAACGAGCCCGAAGTGACAAATGCTCGGTTGGACTTTTTTCAGTTATAGAGTTTGAAAAAGGCCAAAAGAAACTGCTCTGGAGATCTAGGCAGAGGGTGTGCCAAACCTTTCGCGAAACCACAGAATACGTTTTACGGTACGGGTGGTCGATCTTCGTGAATGCTGTGTTCACTGCATCGCGATCAGTAGGGCGGCTGACACGGTTTCCTAAGGATAAAGGATAAAAGCCTATAGGGGTCTCCCAATATACGCGACGGTACGCGGGAGCACAAGTCCGTGTTAGTGCCACCGACTCTCAGGAGGAATCACCCACCTTCGTAGAGATCGACAGTCACTATGTTTAACGACGCCGGAACACGTCTCTACCTAGACCTCTAGATGTTTGCGTTATGTTACAAAGCGTTGTTATGTAAATTGAGTTTATTTTAATGTTGATCTTGCTTAACAGTTTGTCTTTCAGGATCACCACGAGATGTACAGGTACAAATTCCTAAATGCAGCTAAAATGATAAGCAAGCTTTAAAATCTTTTTAGCTTTGAAAATCCTAACTACTGAGGGGAGAAAAAAACATTATCTTTCCACACAGAGTACAAAGCACAAACTAATGCACTTTCTCCTAGATCAATCACGCAAACTCATCAAAATGCAAATGCAAGATGCATGTATTTCTTTTCTTTTCCCTTAATGTTGATGTAGACAAAAGGAAACTGTTGTATAATTTTCGAATTCAATTTGAAGCGTAAACAAACAAGTTTTGTCTAAAATGAAAAGACACCTTACAGGTACTTGTTTCGACACTAAAAATATATGAATTCAAACCATAAGATGAAAAACAAACAAACTCAAACAGCCATGAATAGTAATAAAACTAGCTCTTAAGATCACAAAGACACTTTTACAGTTCAGGATCTAAGAGGTCACAGCTATACTGGTTCGCTTTTCACAATGGGAAACTGGAACTGAAACAAGAAATACTGAAAGAACATTCACAGTTTCATCACACAACTGAGGCGGAATAATGTCAAGGAGAAGTGGTCTACAGCAAGTACAATGACCAGCAAGCAATCAGCAAGAAATCAGTGAAAACAGGGCTCAGACACAATGGGAAACCTCAGGAGGACATAGCCTAACTGGATCAGTGCAGGCTCTGGTCTATCAATTTGACTTTCAGCGCAGTTCCCGAAGGGAGTACCTGCGCTGAAATGCAGACTGCCTTTGGACAGCCTGCACTGAGACACGAGAGTTGCGTTTACAAGGGTTTCCGGGTCATAAAAAGCTCAAAAATGCACTGTTTTTGCTGAAATAAAAAGCTATAGGTCAAGTACAGGCTAAGGGATGATCAAGAGGATGAAGATCTATCACAAAGATTAAAGAGTCTTTTGTAGATAAGCTCTTCAAATCTTGAATTTGCTCAGCAAATGAGCAAGAGTAGCAGTCCCTCTACTTCGCTTTTGATATAGTCAAAAGCTTTTCGATTTGGTACTCTTTTTCTTCAAGAAATGAATAGCAAAATACTACAAACACCAACAAGATACTAGGCTCCCCAGCGGAGTCGCCAGTTTGTTGTGGGGAAAAGTATCCGATGCGGATGACCCTATCCCTACTCTAAAGGTGACAGTCTTTAGCAACAACTGAAAGTAAAGCTTTGATGTTTTCCTTTATGAAAGTACAGAAAGGGGGAAGAAATGATCAACCAACCTGGTATCCTTCGCTTAGTCGATCTTGATCCTCTCTCTTTGTCTCTTGTTCCCAGCTCCTTGCTCTCTTTGCCGGTCCAGCTACACACAAGCCCTGCACAAAACGAGAGAGGAAACTACAAGATACAAGTACTCATAACTGATGCATGGATTAGAGTGAATCAAATATACATGTAAATACAATACATCAATGCAATACAAGTATATAGGAGAACATGCAAAACTTTATTGATAGAAGTAACAGGGTTCTGAGAAGGTTACAACCAATGATGGCTCCAATCCAGCAGCACCTCCCCAGCAGCAAGAACTCTCCTCTTCACCTCTAGTAAAACAATCACCCAATAGCTCTAACTGTAATCCAACAGCACCTCCTTGCTTTACACAAAATTCCAGCCTCCATAGACCTCATAGAAGAGCTCTATATATAGGAGAGAAGAAGAGAGGATGAGTCAGCTTGAGACTGACATGAAGCTGCCTTGTGTCCTCTCCCTCTTCAGTTAATCTTCAGTTCTTGAGTCCACTTGGAGATCCTTGCTTACACATGGTGATCAAGTACCTCTTACTCATCACAAGGCGAATCTGATGAACCAAGTGTCAGTTTGGAAGCTTCCTGGGCAGTTGACACCTTGCAGGATGACTGTGCCACTTGGCCAATCTCGCCCAGCGCAGGTAGCCTTCATTACTTTTGACTTCCAGCGCAGGTACAGAGTGGGACAGTTGCATTACAGCGCAGAAGCTCAGTTAAGCAGCTGACATGATCCAAAATAAGCCTGTTTTGAAGTGTTTTCAGGTGGAGAACTGATTGGAAGTGCTGTTGTTTGATGACCTTGTTCTTTTAGGGGTAAGAACAACATGTTTAGGGATTGAGGATCCCTGTAATTATCGACATTTCATGCTCCATGATGCGAGGTACAAAAATGTCTATAACAGGGGGTGGGTGGAAGAGGAAGGGCGTGCAGGGATACTATCAGTATCAATGGGCTGATCATCTGATAAATCGCCTAGAGACTCAAAGCTGTTCTTGGAAGCAGGATGTTGGGGTTTGGAAGGCTGGGGTTTGGACCCATTTTGAGGCTTCTTATGCGAGCGCTTTCTATTTGAGACTTTGGTGAAGCCATCCTGAGATGGGGATTCAGAAGATTCAGGAGAGCTGGCTTTGACGTTGAGAGGGAAATCCCGAAATAGATGCCCTAGTGAATGGCATCTCCTGCACCTGAAAGGCACATGCTCATAATCGAGAGGCTGGATCCACTCCTCGTCGCGATGGGCAAGGGTTACTGACTCAGGAAGAGCTTCATTCAGTCGAATAAATACACATATCCTTGCATATGAGATATACTTACGGGTTTTTGTTTCTTCTGCTGCCCTGATGTATTGTCCCACCCCATTTCCTATGCCCATTAGACAGTCTTCTTCCCAGTATTCATCGGGGAGTGAGTATAATCTGATCCAGACAGGTGCCCAAGTGAGATCTTCCTTGTCAGGGTTAAATCTGGGCATCCAGTCCCTGATGTAGAGACCTGCCGAGTTGAAGAAATACGGACCTCCTCCCAGGATCCTGTATTTGTCTTCCAGGCAAAAGAAGATGGCGGTGAAGAAGCCCTTCGGCCCCAGCTGGAGAGTGACATCTCCCTTAGGCTTCCACTTTGCTGCAATCCAACCATTTAAGGCCCGTTCAGTTGGCCAAAACCCTATGAATTTTCCAATGATTGCATGGTCTTTCATAAACTCGATCCTGCTGTCGATCTTATCTCCGGGCAGTTCTATTCGCGGCCTTTCCTTGGCTACCGGTCGACAGGTAGATGAGGTGACCTTCGGGTTATTCGCCTGAGTCTCTTGTTCTTCTGGTGGATCATTGTCATTTCCCTGTTGCTTCTTCCCTTTGCTGAGAATGTCCGGATCAACTGACCCAAAGATGACCTCAGGTCCTGGGCTGTGCCCTGAGGGGGAGGGCTTTGACGCCCCCCCCTGAGGCGGAACCATTGTCCTTCGCTGATCCCCTTCAGCGCTGTCACGCTGCAGAGATTCTTGTGCAGAGCCTGAACCCGATCCGCTGTGCTATCTGCGCCGTCGAGGGTTTCGTCCTCAGAACCCTAGCTCATCCAACCGTCCTCGCATTAATCAGCTTGAATAAGTTGTTGTACAGAGCATACTCAAATATAAATCTTTAAATGATAACATGATATGATGTTTCAAGCATTTTACTAGTCCAACTTGAATACGTTGTTGTACAAAGAATACTCAAATATAAATCTTTAAACGATAACACCATAGATGTTTCAATCATTTTACTAGTCCAACTTGGATACGTTGTTGTACACAACAAACTAAAATACAACAAACATTAATGTTTTATAAATCCGTGAAAGAAATTTGAAATAAAACATACCTGGAATTATGCACAATTAAAGGAATTCTAGTTCCTGGTTCCATTTCAACTTCAAATAGACTGGTCAGTGAAGGTCATGACCTTAGCTTGGGGTTAATGAGGTGAATCCCTGAGCTTACCTACCACCACCGCCCCGAGCACCATGAACAACACATCCAATAACAATGCTTCTTGGAAAATGACCAGTTATAGTTTGTGCATCAGAGGTGATAGGAAAACTACCTAAGAGGCCATTTTCGGGCCTTCTATTACATTTTTTCCCTTTCTCTGGAGATTGAATTTTTAGGACTTAATACAAATTTGGACTTAATAAAAATTGTGTGCAGTCTGAGACCCCTATTCAATGTATATAAATGTCAAAATCATTCAAATAGTATACCTTATAGAGCATTGACGAGCTAGTTCAGGAATAGGCACTTGTTTGGGGCTTCCAACTCAAATGGTATACCTTAGAGAGAATTGATGAGTTTCTTCAGGAATTATTTGACAAGAATTGATAGGCTTTGGTTTGCGGCTACCATCTAGGTTGACACAATGTCGATACCTTCATTTCCTTTTTCAAAAAGAAAAAAACGCTAGATACCTTCATTTTCTAATACAAGAAACGACTTGTAGCTAGGTCGACATTGTGTTGATACCTTCATTTCCTTTTTCCAGAAGAAAAAAACACTAGATACCTTCATTTCCTACTACAAGAAAGTACTATGTTTCACCTTATCGGATGTTGCTTCAAAGACAGTCAATTCAAATGTTTACAGGAGTAAAACATTCATCCGTCCTCCATTTGCACCATCAAAAAACCATTAGATCTCTAAATATTCATTAAATCTCTGGCACGAAGGATTCAAAAGACCAAACATTTAGTGTGGAGAGGGGATACGTGGGCTGCATGCAAGCTACCGTGCTACACCCAAGTTTTATTTTTCTATATTTAACTTTATGTTAATTATTATATTTAATTTTTAATTTTTTTTTATTAAATTTTTTGTCAACGAGCTGCAAATTTAATTTTAAAAAATTATACGCCTTTACATGCAACACACATGTATACACTATATAATAAGTGAAAACTTTGAATCAAGGCCACCATCAAGGTAGGCGCTAGGTGAATAAGAGAAGCTTTTTTCATTTTATAGCCTGTATAAGCTTTCTCCTTCCCAACACAAGTAGCCTTGCAAAAGCTTATGGTGAAGGCCACATTACGCTATTTATGTTTTTCCATTGTGCTTGCCGTGCATTTTTCTCTTTCCCATATTGCCTGATATACCCAATATAATAAGTTATCTAAATTTGTTGAGCAGAGAAGTAGCGATGATCAGGTGATCAAAAAATAGCTCAAAATTCAAAATTGTCAGATTGGTGTGGAACCTAGACAATTGCGTAGTGCTCGTCATCCTAAATTTGGTGCAACTCGTTTAATGTGAAAAGAACCTCGTATGACTCTAGAAACGAGTTCTATTCACTTTCCCAAACAGACAAATTTAAAAAAAAAGGGACAACCCAGTTAGTAGTCTATACTTCTGACGTGGTGCTAATTGGGCAGGTTATGTGGACATTGACTTGGTCAATGGGCTCCTCGTCGAATCACCAGGTGACAAGTGGCTTCGTTTCAGTGGTTGGATTTTTGTGGTTTTGATTGGTTGAAGGAGTGGCCAACCACGGGCTGACATGTGGCCTAGCCAGAGGCCACCAAAAGTTTTTCTATAGTTCGGACAGAGGCAGCAGGGTTCAAACTCGTGACCTCCCAACCATATTCTAGAGTCTCCAGCATTGCACCATCAGCGTGGTTCTTAACTATATTGGATGCACATTCTTTATAAAGTTTATGGTTGTGCTATATGGAGGTTGGGCCAGCCCGAGTGGGGTTAGCGACGGTTACATAACCGCTCATGTGACCACTGTGATAGAGGTGGAGTGGGATCTTGGGAGGCGAGGGCGGGCCATTATCCTTAGCCCTCGAGAAAGTGGCCTAAATTTTTAGAAAGTAAGCGTTAGTGGTCTTTGTAACTGTCCAACAATTTCATGGTTTTTGGTAAAATTGTCGCTCCATAAGCGCGCTTGATGGGTGAAATTGTAGGATGATGCCGATTTTTGGAATTTGTGGTGCGATTAGCAGAATATGGGGAAAGGCTATAACTTCTTGTTGATGCCTCAAAATTCCTTGCACCAACATGGGAGAAAACCACCTGGTCCAGACCTTAAAGAAGCTCCTTTTCCATTTGGGGTAGTGGCACCGAATGGTTAAATTAGGTCAAGTTACCTTTTCCCAATCGCTATCAGCTTTAAATCTACATTTAATTGCTAATAGATAGGGACATTGGATCTATTCTTCTAGCTAATCAAGCAAGAAGAATCACCCTTAAGTTTTTTTTGTGGAACAACCAAACCAATCTTAAATCATTTCCTCGAAAAGAGGACTTCTATAGATAACATGTGCAAGATTTAACTAGCGTGAAATTATTCTACCCTATAATGCAAACATAATCTATCTTGGCCAAGGTAAGAATAGTCTTATTCTTAACCAAGAGAAAAACTATTAATGAGAAAGGGAAGAGAATGTATTTGAATTTGGATTTAAAATATTTGCAAGATACTAAAATAGTTCAATGTCTTACAAATGATGAAGACAAATACACAATGAAAAGATGTTAACAAATAGTTGTATAAAATCTTTTATGCATATATCCAAATTCTTAACTTAGCATGAATTCATTATGTGATTTATATCGAGTGAGGGAAATAGTTCTCCAAACTCAAGATAATTTAAATCAAGATAGATTTGTAAACAATTAATAAATAGTTATTTATTGTTACAAATAAATCTCCATGAATTCTCCATAATCTTGTTTAAACCAGTGAGATTCCTGCAAAGATAGCTTCACAAAAATAAACAATTTAGCATAAATCGAGTAAAATTAACAAAAGTGCTAACAATACTCATTCATACTGATTGTACTGATTAAAAACAGAATAAGTAAAACAAATAATAAAACTGTGAAACGATTACAATAGTGCAACTGAAAAACAAACTTATCATTTATTGAAATTTTTTTTATAGTCCTTGATGCCTAGAATTTCTTTGAAGAGAAAACTTCTACAATAGTGTAAGAAAATATCCCCCGTAAAGAATCTTTGACTCTCAGCTATTTTTTAGGGCCCTCCTCCTTCCTCCTCCTTTTCTTCATCTCAAAGCTCTCCATATGTGCAGAAGTGCTACTATTCGAAGCCTCTTTAAGTAAAAGAAAAAGAATTCAGATTTATCATTCAATTAAAAATACTACGAGGTACAATAGTGGAAGCCTCAAAGGTTTTCTTTTTCAAATTTTGGACCCCCTTTATTCGATTCATTAAGTAGGTTTAAATAGCAATACAAATTTAAAAAAAAATAACATGTCTACGCACAACATTGAGGAAATTAACAGAATCCCTCAAATCTTGAAAACATAAAAAAAGTTTTCAAAGATAATCTTTTAAAATTCCATTATGGCTTATTGGCCTCATATTTCAATAAAAGGATCCTTGGATTTGTAAATTGTGTGGAACTGATATGCTTCTTTTTCTGCGCAACTTTCTCTTCTTCATTCTCTTCGCTGTCGAATTCTTCATTTATAATTGGAAAATGATAAACCATGGATAAGAAAACATAAATAAAAACTGTGTTTTTCAGAAAAAGATAAGATCAAATGAAAATATATGGGCCATTTATTTAAATCGCAATCGCATTGGAATCAGGGACAAAGTCCAACATCATAGTCAGAATCGGGGGTGTTCCAATCGAAATTGCAATCAAATGGAGAACATTCCAATCGGAATTGTGAAAAGGAATCAAATCACAATCACTATTTGGAAGCATCCCTATGGGAATCAAATCACAATCACAGCGAAAGGGATCAAATTGCAGTCGCAATTAAGTGGGGATCAGAAATGGCATGAGGCCCATGGATCTCATAATTGTGATATTGCAATCACGGATGGACGGGGATAGGGTTGATTGTAATCACATCAACGGGGTGACACAAGACTAACAGTCCCGAAAGGCTTGCAATTGCGATTTGCGAAATGACATAGGGGATGACATGACTGGTGACATCACTAATGATATGGTAGATCGCAATTGCAGTTGGTATGGGCCCGAAGTGATGGCTTTTGATAATTGTAGATACGATATATTTTAGACAGTGGTTTATAACCTTGAGGGGTTCGGAACTAATCGTAAATCGCATCGTGGAGGGGCTGAGAGGGGTCAAGGCTGTGGTTCTTACGATTGCACAGACGCGGGGGAACTATGAAATGGAGTGTATAACATCTTGGGTTCGGGCGATCGTAGATCGAAATCACTGATGCAGAGGGATAATGGGATCAAACTCGTAGATTTTGCGATGCGATGGACGTGACATATTATAAAATGGAGTTAATAGTTCCATCGGGTCTGATTTATTGCAATCAGCTTGGTGTCAAGGCTGGGACTTAAGCTTGTGGATTATGTGATGCGATGGATGTGACGATTTATATAATGGAACTTACTATCTGTCGGGTCCGACTTATCGCAATCACAATGAATTCAAGGTTGGGACTTAAGTTCGCGGATGTTATGATCCTCAGGACGTGGTAGATTATTAAATGGAATTAATATTGTCGTCGAGTCCGACCTTGAATATTGCAATTACAATGGGCCAGCGGAGGGGCAGTGTTGGGTCCCTATAATACTAGTGATTACCCCATTACTATTGTAGTTGTATCCCTTATTAATATCGTTGTGCCCCTATTGTCCCCATATTGTTATTATTGTGCCCCATAGAATCCCTCTATTGTTATTTTTGTGGCTTTATATTATTATTGTTAGGTCGGCTGGGTTATATTGTGACTCCTTAGACTCCTATATATAGAAAGGAGGTTTTGTCATTTGAATCATCCAAGAATTGCTAAAAGAGGTTGCCCCCTCGAAGAGGCTGAATTCTAAGGCATGAATCTCTCTTTTCTATCTTTTTGTGAGCTGGTTTCATAACATTTGGTATCAGAGCTTTGGATTCTAAGGTTTCGCTGCTCCAAGCAGGTCATCGTGGAATTTTCTCTATAACTTTTTTTTTGCGACGTTTTAGAAGCTAAAAAAAAAACCCATGTGAGAAGAAATCGCACTGAATCTCGGGTCTGAATTTCAGAGCTTTTCGCACTATATTTGCAGAGATATGATCTGAGTAGGTTGGTCTTTTTGCAGATTCCTGAATTACATTCCAAACAGGTGACATGGGGAAAATCATCATAACTTTCTCTCTGAGCATCGGATTGAAATTTCGTAAGAAGGTACAGAAAGAGGACAGACTGTAGTCTTGTATATCGTTTTCAGATCCAAAGGTTGAAACAGTGACTCGTGGCACGTCGTACAAGTTTGCTCTACTAAACTAGTCTATAATCAGGTCATCTTGGGAGATTGTGTATAACTCTTCCTTGGAGAATCCAACTTGGATCAGACTAGTGGCATTGGAAAGAGGACACAGAGGGCTACTACAGGTTGCAATTTCAGAACTGGATGATCCGAAATTGCAAAGATACATTAGATTCAATATCAAGCTTCTACAAAGTGAAAAAAAGGTGTGTAGTTTTTTTTTAAATTTTTGCATATGCTTGGTTTGAAAAATTAGTTTGAATCGGTAATTGATGCCCTGAGGAAAGAAAATGCAAATACCTAGTAAGCAACCTGAAAGCTCTAGCATGACTTATGAAGAAGAGGAGGAAATGCAACATGATATATCAAAATTACGAGACCAAGTGCAACAAGTGTCACTTGCACAAAAAGTAACAAAATCTAAGATGGATGGTTTAAGGAAAGATGTACAAGCTAAGATGGATGGTTTAAAGAAAGGTGTAGAAGCTAAGATGGATTGTTTAAAGAAAGGTGTAGAAGCTAAGATGGATGGCATGGAAACTAAGATGAATGGCATGGACACTAAAATTGATGGCATGGATGATAAGATGGAAGAATTGAAGACAAATATGAATAAGTTGCTACAAGAAATGGTCACTAATGGTGAAAGGGTAGTAAAGGAAACTCATGATGAGAACAAAAGAAATGTTAATCATGTTTCCATAGACTCTAATGTTGGATCGAAGAAACACCATATTCCAAAAATCGATATGAGGAAGTTTGATGGCAAGGATCCCGCAACATGGATATTATAGATGGAGCAATTTTTTGATCTCAATAATGTGCAAAACACACAAAAGGTACGTATTGCAACTTTATATTTGGAACCAAATCAGTTTGTATGGTATCAATGGCTTTGCTCTCGTAAACAGATTATCACTTGGGCAATTTTTACGGAAGAATTGACAGCACATTATGAGGATACAAAAAGCAACACTTTTTTTAGCTAATTGATAAGTCTCAAACAAAAGGGTTCAATAATGGAGCACATTGAGGAGTTCCAAAAATTGAACATAAGGGTAAAAAATATTCCAGAGGAGCATAGGATTGATGTGTTCATAGGGAATTTAAAGGATAATATCCAACACGATGTTCACCTTTGGGAACCTGATTCATTAGCGAAGGCATTCAGGTTAGCAAGAAAAATGGAAAGCAAAATTATGGCAACCAGGAAGCATACCACTCACGACTATAAAGATGGAAGTGTTGTTGCCCCTAGTCTTCCACAACCTATAAGGTTTACACCACACCAATTGGAAGAAAAAAGAGCAAAAGGGCTTTGTTACAGTTGTGATAGCAAATACACTAAAGGTCATAAGTGTGATGAGAAGAAATTATTCTACATAGATTGTGAAGAGGAAGAAGAACATTTCAAGGTTTGATGAATTCCATTTTCAAACCATTCCTTAGAAAATTTGTGTTAGTATATTTTGATGATATACTAATCTACAACAAGTCTTGGAAGGATCATTTTGAACATTTTGATAGGGTGCTACAACTATTGGAGGAGAAACAATTATATGCAAAAAGATCCAAATGTTTCTTTGGAGTACAAGAGGTGGAATATCTGGGTCATATTGTATCTCATGAAGGAGTTAAGGTAGACCCTAGCAAAATTAAAGCCATTAAGGAATGGAAAATCCCCACATCCATAAAGCATCTGCGAGGATTTCTCGGGTTGACAGGGTATTATCACAAGTTTGTTAAGAATTATGGGAGAATAGTGGCACCTATAACAACATTATTGAAGAAAGATGCATTTTCATGGACTCCAGAAGCAACAAAGGCCTTCGAGCATCTTAAAGGGGCAATGTGCCAAGCACCGGTCTTAGCTACACCAGACTTCACAAAAACCTTTATTGTAGAATGTGATGCTTCAGGAAATGGAATTGGTGCTATTTTAATGCAAGATGAAAGACCCATTGCTTTTGAAAGTCGTCCAATCAAGGGAAAGTTTTTACACAAAGCTATTTATGTGAAGGAAATGTTGGCAATACTCCATGCACTTAAGAAATGGCGACCCTACCTAATGGGAAGAAACTTCAAGGTAAAAACGGATCATGATAGACTTAAATACTTTTTAGAACAAAGATTATCCTCTGAAGAGCAACAAAAGTGGGTCACATAGATGTTGGGTTATGACTTTGAAATCATCTACAAAAAAGGGAAGCAAAATGTGGTGGCAGATGCACTCTCAGGAAAGGATGAGGATGTGGAAGCATTGTTGTGCGCCATTTCTATTATCCAACCAGATTGGATAAACGAAGCAAGGAAGGAATGGAAGAATGATGAATAAGTGTGGGCACTTATTCGAAAGTTACAACAAGACTCTAGTATGTCTGATACATTTAGCTGGCAAAATGATTCATTATGGTACAAAGATCACTTATACCTCTGTAAGAATTCCCAGCTAAAACAAAAGATTCTTATGGAATTTCACACTTCTCCTTTAGGAGGGCACTCTGGATTTTTAAAAACTTACCACAAGGTTAAGAAGGAATTTTTTTGGGAGGGCCTTAAATCAGATATTCAAAAGTTTTTGGCGGAATGTTTGGTTTGCCAACAAAATAAAGTTGAAACAATTAAGACACCGGGCCTATTACAACCTTTATCCATTCCAAGCCAACGTTGGGAGGAGGTTTCAATGGATTTTATCTCAGGTTTACCCAAGTCTGAGGGACAGAGTGTCATCATGGTGGTAGTTGACAGACTTACCAAGTATGCACACTTTTGTGCATTATCACATCCATTTAAAGCCAGTACAATTTCTACTGCATTTATGGAAACAATTCAAAAGCTACATGGAAACCCAAAGATTATTGTAAGTGACAGAGATCCCATTTTCACTGGAAATTTTTGGACAGAATTATTTTCTTGTCTTGGTACTCAGTTAGCTCATAGTTCATCTTATCATCCTCAATCTGATGGGCAAACTGAGATAGTAAACAAATGTTTGGAAGGATATCTTCAATCCTTTGTATCTGATAAATAGACACAATGGGTCAAATGGTTGCCTCTGGCTGAATGGTGGTATAACACTTCCTTCCATACAACAACAAAAATGACCCCATTTATGGCACTTTATGGATATCAGCCACCATCCATCACATCATATTTAAGAGAAAATTCTAAGGTTCAAGCAGTGGAACATCACATCGAACATCAACAACACGTCCTCCAACTCTTAAAGGATAACCTCGTGTTGGCACATAATAGAATGAAACAACAGGCAGATCAACATCACAGTGAAAGAAGTTTTGATGTAGGTGACTGGGTATTCCTACGGCTAAAACCATATAAGCAAATGTCCCTCAAGCAAGCTAAGAAAGATAATAAATTATCACCAAAGTATTATGGTCCGTACATGGTGTTGCAAAAAATTGGTACTATGGCATACAAATTGGAGCTTCTTGCAGCTTCTTGATTGCACGCAATTTTCCATGTTTCATGTTTAAAGAAGGTTATAGGCGACAAGCTCCCAGTTCAAACAATATTACCAGAACTTGACGAGGAAGGAAAAATTATATTGGAACCAGAAGCAGTCACAAAAAGAAGAACTCGACAATTACGAAATTGATCAATTTTGGAGTATCTTATCAAGTGGAAGAACTTATCCGCTGAAGATTCCACATGGGAGGATGAGAATTTTATACAGAAGCATCCAGAACTACTGAAGCATTGAGGACAACACTTTTTTGAAGCAGAGGGGCATGTTGGTTCCCTATAATACTAGTGATTACCCCATTACTATTATAGGAAGTGAAAACTACTTTTTTTTTTTTTTTTCTAAGTAAAACTAAACTATTATATTACAGCAAGAGCAGAGTTACATTGTGAAAATTACAACGGGGCCGCGGCCCTGTAAAATTTGTCCGAGGACAGACAGTAGACACCTGAGAATTCATGCCAGAATTACATAGGACACATGGACATAGGACACATGGATAAAGACTTAGAGCCACACTCATGCAGCTGACACATGGACATAAACACTTGAAGAACATCGACACAGAACAGAGATAACATAAAACCGACACCATTACATAGAGACAGAGTGACAGACTCATATATAACCGCATAGGAAGCTGACTGAGAAAAATTCTTGCTGTAAAACCTGGAGCGTGAGCTGGGCATGTCAATCTTCATCAGTGGTCTGCGGATCATCTTCTGCCTTGCAGCGTGGAGGCTGTAGGATAGCTTTACCAAGGTTGCGCGCTCCACGGTCGCTTGGGCCAGCGCCTGAGTCACAAACAGGCTCTCTCAGGCTCGCTCCCGGGTCATGTAAGGGCCGCATCATCTCAACAGCAGGGAATTCCATATCCACCATGGGTACAATCCCGGGAACACGCGGAGGTTTGGCCCGAGGGTTATCATCCTCATCTTCCCAGGGATTGCTGCAATGCTCCACAGAGACAGTCACAAAGAAAGTAGAATTGGCTAAGGTGCAGGGGAGGCGGTATCTCACCATTGGGTGTTCCGTATGCCCACAATCCATGCGCGCAGGAGGTTCCCCCAATCTGCCTCTGCCCGGAGGCCTTCCCCTCGGCCTTCTGCATTCAGAGGTTTCCTCAATTGAGGAAGAAGTCGAGGGGGCTCTGCCACTATAACCTCCCCTTCCACTGCTGCCCCTTCCGCGATTGCGATGCATGCTGGTCTTATGAGCAGAGCGCTCAATTCCACAGTGTAACAACGTTGTCGGCCCAGAAATACTCCCAGACCAGGTCTGAGTTTCCCAATTTCCAAGAGCAGTGGCCGCAGAGCCTTGACCCTCTTTCTTAATGCTTGATTGAGAGCTGAGACTCTGTGCCTCCACACCTTCAAACGAAGCCAGAACAGGAGCTGACAAAAGACGCGGATACGAGCTGAAACTCTGTGCCCCTTTACCTTCTAACGAAGCCAGAACAGGAGCGAACGAACGACGCAGACAGATAGGCGTTACCAAATTCTCAGAGGCGCAATTGGCTTGCTTGTGAGCTTGCCAATTGCCCCACTCTTCAGCAGCAACACACCCACATTCACATTCTGGGCAAGAATGGCAGGCGAAGTTCAGAACCTCCGTCACCTCCGGCGAGAACGAAATAGTTGCAGAAAGGAATGGCGGAAGAATGTCCGAGAGAATGCTGTTATGAAGCGCCATGATGCGCTTCTCAAGACTCGCCTTGAATGTCGACAGGACGCCTCTGTCAACCTCCTTTACTCCCCTCCTTAAATGCTGCAGGTTGGTGGATTGATGGTGTGTCCTTCCGTCATGCTTGGTTTGTCCGGGCGGACACCTGCCCTTTGGACGAGCCTTGTATGCCAAATGTCTAGCGACCACCCGCATCCGGGGGAGAGAGATCTTGTTGCACCAGGGTGATGCATTCTTTTTTGAGATGTTCATCTTCAACTGTGTCCAGGGGTCCTGAGAAGTGAGTTGAAGTCTGGGAAACGCCTTGGTTAGCCAGTCTATCGGCTACCTTGTTAGCTGTTCTTCGCACATGCTGAAAGGTGAGGCTATGTGGATTTGTAAGCTTTGTTTCCAGGGCTTCCAACCTACTCAAGAGTCTCCAGCTGGTTGCTACCTTGTCTGCTGCTTTTCCTGCTTGGATTTTCTTGGCTGCATTGATAAGGATGAGGGAATCGCCTTCAACCTCCAGAGGGAGGAAATGAAGTTGCTCTGCGAAGCAGATCCCATGCCAAAGTCCTTCCATTTCTGCAACATTATTGGTGTCTTTGCCTAGAGAGCCATAGTATATGTGCACGGGTTTACCTGTGTGACTTCTAATGATTCCTCCATAGCCTGCCGGACCAGGATTACCCTTGGCCGCCCCATCAAAGTTGAGCTTGAAAGAGTTGAGAGCCGGAGGGGACCAAGAGGAAGGAGAGGTGGGGCCACGGGTGGGACGCGTGGTGACCTTTGCAAAGGCTGAAAGGTCAAGATTCCAAGCTTTTAAGATATCCTTTTCTTGTTGCGTTGCTGGCATATCAGTGTCATACCAGGTTCGAATGGCAAGGGTTTCCTGGACATTTCTTTTGTATATGAGCCACAGGGCATCTATTGATCTGGAGGAGCTGTTGAAGATGCGAGAGTTGCGCTCTTTCCAGAGCAGCCAGTACATGAAACCCGGAGTGAGATCCCATAAGGAGTTGAGTATTTGGCATTGAAACGGATTCTTGGCCCAGTTCCTTATATTGTCCGTCACATCTTCGCTCCGTGGAGCTGCTCTTTTGTTGCAGTGCTCCACCCGCTTCCAAAGTTGCTTTGCTAGTGGGCAGGACTCCATTAAATGGCCGATTGTTTCAGTGTGGAGGTTACAGTTCGGGCATCTAGAGGGCCCGACGAATCCTCTCTTTAGCAAGTTGTCCCAAGTGAGAATACGCCTCTTGCTGAGCAGCCAAAGGAATGTTGAGATTTTGGGCCAGAGCCCAGGATGCCAGACCCGTGCCCAGATTTGGTCTTGAACCTCTTGGCTATTAGAGTAGCGCAGCTGATGCGCCTCTTGCGTGGTAAAAGTGCCCTTGTGCCTGTGACCCCATCTGAGCTTGTCCTGCTGGTCAGAGTGGCGTATTTTCCGTTGCACCAGTTCCTGGTCCAAGTCTGAGAATGTTTCCCCTGCCCAGTCTCTTTGCCAGCTGTTGGCAGATCTCCAAGTTCGGTATTCTTGATGGGGCATTTGCTGCCAGAAGTGATGCACGTGAATGAGGTTTTCGTGATGCATATACAATTGCCAAAGTGGCATCTGGAATAGATTAGTCAGCTTGGGGAGTTGCTGCCACGAATCCTCCCAGAACCTGGCTGACGTTCCTGAGTGTATTTCCCAAAAGCTATGATCCTGTATGAAGCTGCTGTGTATCTTTGCCGCATTCCAGATTGGAGAGCCTTTGGCACTGGGATTGATTCTGATTAGTTCTTGCCATTGACTGCCCATTGCGTATTTTGCTTGCCATAAGCGAGCCCAAGGTGTGTGAGGCTTGGAGAGCCAATTCCACCACATGCGGGCTCCCATAGTATTGTTGCTTTGAAGAGGATCTCGAAGCCCAAGGCCTCCCTCTGTTTTGGGTTTACAGACATCTTTCCAGTTCACGAGGGCCCATTTGCGGTTTTTGCCCGAGGAGCCCCAGAGGAAGTTTCGTTGAAGGTTGCGAATAGCTTTTAGGACCCATTTTGGAGCTGCCAGAGTGGAGAAGAGATACAGCGGCATAGCTTGAAGGACAGACTTGATGAGGACCAGTCTGCCAGCCATATTGAGAGCACGAAAGGTCCACGAAGAGAGTTTTGATTCCAGCTTATCAAGGAGGGATTGCCATGAGGTATTTTTAATAGCAGAGGCCGAAAGAGGCGCGCCAAGATATTTGGAGGGCAGATGAGAGATGGTGAATCCCAGGATTCTTGCTATGTTCCTTTGAGTGGAGGGGGGGGTATTGAAAAAGAAGAGCTGCGATTTGGAGGCGTTAATGGAGGTGCCGGATGCTTCAGAGTAGAGGGAGAGGAGCGATTTAAACATGGAAGCTTCTTTTGAGGATGGGTGGCCAAATAACATGGTGTCATCCACGAATTGTTGATGGGTCTGCGGATTGAGGCCATGAATGGAGATGCCCTTAAGCTTGCGAGAGGCTGTGGCTGCTTTGAGTAGTCTACTAAGCCCCTCAGCCATTAAAACAAAAAGAAAAGGGGAGAGAGGATCCCCTTGTCTTATGCCACGAGAGGGTCGAAAAGGAGGAGAGGGGGATCCATTCAGAAGGACTGAGAAGCTAGGGGAGGTGATAAGGTTCATTATCCACCTGGTCCATGTGGCGTTAAATCCAAAGGCTAGAAGCATTTTTTGGATGAAATTCCAACTAAGCTTATCAAATGCTTTGGAGAGGTCGAGTTTTAAAATCATACCTGGTTTCTTGAGGATCTTTAGAGAATGTATGACCTCGTTGGAAAGAATGATTCCATCCATAATTTGCCGTCCTTCCACATAGCCTGTCTGCTCCTGAGATATGAGAAGAGGGAGGAGAGGCTTAAGCCTATTTGCAATGACCTTTGAGATGAGCTTGTATATCACATTGCAGAGAGCGATGGGTCTGAATTTCTCCGGTCTGTTGGGTTCTTCGCCTTTGGGGACCAGAGCTAGAAAAGTTGTATTGAGAGACGGAAGAATCCAATGCATGCTTCTGGATTCTTCAACCAGATTCCAGACTTCCTGCTTGATGAGGTCCCAGAATTCATGGAAAAAGTTAGCCGTGAAACCGTCAGGACCTGGCGCTTTTCCATCTTTGAGTTGAGCCATGGCTTCTTCGACTTCTTGCATGGTGGTGGGCTGTAGTAATCTGTTGTTATGATCCTCAGTAATTATGCTTGGAATGTGCTGTGTGATGGCGCGGATGGCTGCTTCTCTGTTTTCAATGGGCTCTGTTAATATTTCCTTAAAATACCCTGTGAATTCCTTTTCCATATCCTCATGCTTTTCAATCCTTTCACCTTGTTGGTTGTTGATGAATGCTATGTTATTATGCATTCGCCGTTGAATGGTGGTCTTATGGAAGAATTTTGTGTTCTTCTCCCCTTCTTTGAGCCAGTTGATTCTGGATTTTTGCCGCCAGAGTATTTCTTCTTGCTTCCTGCGCTCTTCGATTTGGTTCCATAATTCCTGTTCTTGTTGTGCTTGTTCTTCTGTTCTGCCTTGGAGGATGAGGGTTTGTTGGAGTTTATTCATTTGTTGTTCTAGTTGTAAGCGCTTCTCCTGAATGTTGCCAAAACTTGTGCGATTCCATATTTTAAGGACATGTTTCAGGTTCTTTAATTTTTGCTGAAATTGATACATCTTGGCACCCTCCGGCGGAATGTAGGCTGCCCATGCATCGTGGACCACCTTTTTGAAAGTGGCGTTTGTGAACCAGAATGCCTCGAATCTGAAGGGTCTGTTGCTTTGATTGCCTGGTCTGGTCCATTGTAGCAGAATTGGCTAGTGATCCGACCCTCCTTGAGGAAGAATGGAAGCATGAAAATCCCCTCCAAGATGGATTGCATTGTCAGAGAGGAAGAATCTGTCAAGGCGGGAGGCTATGTGTTGTATGCCTCGTCGCTTGTTTGTCCAAGTGAAAATTCCATTAGAGGTGGGGATGTCCATGAGATGGTTGGTTCGAATGAAATCTTTGAGGCTTTCGCTGTCGCTGTCGAGCCCGATTCGGCCTCCCTGTTTCTCCGTCAGTGAAGTGATTATGTTGAAGTCGCCACCCCCTATCCATAGTGGGAATTGTCTGCTTTCATTGAGGTGAGCAATCGTTTCCAGGAGTTCTATCTTTTGCTGAACTAATTGAGGGAAATAGACGTTTGTGAGGTGGCCATGTATGCCAGTGCCAATGAGATGGAATGAGGCTTGAATGAAATGAAGTGTAGCATGAAAGTCGTATAATGTGACTATCTGAGGGTTCCAAAAGATGGCTAAGCCTCCTGAGGCTCCAGAAGCATCAACAGAGATGGCTCTGCTTCCTGCCCAGACTTTGCCTCGGATTCGTTCAATAGCATCCGTGGTGCTTTTAGTTTCTTGCATAAAAACTATGGTTGGTTTTTCTTGCTGAATCAGGTGTTTGATCATTCTGTGTTTTGAGGGACTGTTGAATCCTCTCACATTCCATGATATTAACTTCATGGAAACTATTGTTTGGGTTTGTAGAATTTAGTCAACTTAGGGAATCGCCCCGATTCCATAAGTATTTCCCCCAATGCTATTGTGCGCTGGAGTTCTGTCTTCCGTCCTCTTTTCTTGAGGTCTTTGAGAAGTTTTTTTCCATCCCATGGGCTACCTCCCTGGATTCCCAGGCTTTTGTTATGCCGCGCCTTGGCTAGAACTCCTTCCAGCTTGTCGATCTGCCAGGGTTGAATGGAGTTGTATTCCTTTTGTTTGCATGCCGTTTCAAGTGTGAAGATGTCTAATCCATCAATATTGACTTCCGCTTGATCTTCTACCATATCAACGTTGTCATCTAGAGCTTCCTCATCCTCTTCTTGCTGAAGCCTGAGGGCAAGAGAGACATCGGTTTCCATATCGGTGTCCTGCTGCTGGCTAGCCTCTGGGGAATGTTCTTTGGAGAACGAGGAGGGACTGAAATTGGAAATGGATTTGCCTTTCTCCATGGCAGGACTGGGTGTGGGTTTCATTGGATCAGGGACGGATTCTTGCATGGGATCTGGGCGAGAGTGAGGTGGAGAGGGCGGGGAGGGAAAGTGAGGGGGATCAGAACTGGGTTGGCCTATATTTTCTTGCGTTGCAAGAACGGAGAATTTGTTCTGGTGGTTCACTTTGGGAGTGCTTTCAATGGCTGGCTGGCTCTTTTTGGCATGCCTGCGGCGGTTAGGTATTTTAATGAAACCTTCTGAGTCCATTTCAGAGCCAGCAGCAGCTGCTTTGGTCTGTACATTTAAGGGGCAATCACGAAAAAGGTGACCGTGCTCATGACACTTGCGACAACGAAAGGGAATGTGTTCATAATCTAAAGATTGAGTCCATTCATAATCATCATGGTAGAGCTTTACCGTATCCGCGAGAGCATTGGTGAGGTGCATCTGGACGCAGATCCTGGCGTAAGAGGTGTACTTGCGAGTCTTTGTCTCAGCTGCCACTCTGATGAAGGTGCCAAGTTTGTTGCCTATGTCTGCAAGTGTTTCTTCTTTCCAGTATTCTGCAGGAGGGAGTACATCCTGATCCAGACTGGCGCCCAGCTGAAGTCCTCCTTGTCAGGATTGAATCTGGGCTTCCATTCAGTGAGATAGAGGCCTGAAGAATTGAAGAAGTACGGCCCTCCTTCAAATATTCTCACTCTGTCCTCCACACAGTGGAATATAGCAGTGAAGAAGCCCGTTGGTCCTAGTTGCAGAGTTATTTGACCTTTGGGTTTCCATTTGGAGGCTATCCAGCCTTGTAAAGCCCTTTCCGTTGGCCAGAAGCCTAAAAATTTTCCGATGAGTGCATGGTCTTGCATGTACTGGATCTCACCATTGATGCGATGGCTGGGCAGGTCCACTTTGATGGGTTCAGCTGCTTTTGGTATGCAGGTGGCTGATGTAACCTTATGCTGATTCGTTTTGGCTTTAGCAGGCGTCTCTTTGTCATCTTCTGCTTCTTCTGTAGGGGCCGTATGGGTCCTTGCTTCCTCTTTCTGATTTACACCTTGTCCTGGTTCTGGATCGGCGTCAGAAGGGGGCGTATGCTGAGTGTGCCTGGTGGCGTCAGAGTGCTCAGAATGTTTTGGAGGGGGAGCAGAGCTCTCCCCTCCTCCCGCCATATCCATTGCTAACGACCAGCAAGGACTCGACGGCTGTAGCAGGGCGCAAAAACAGGGCGGCGGCTGGTTAGGGTTTGGATGCAGTTGCAGAGCTCTTCATCGGCTCATCTAGTATAAAATATATTATATATATTTTCAAGTGAAAACTACTTATTGAAATAGTTAGATAAATAAAATTACTTTGGTTATAAAACTCATTAAAATGTAATTTCTTTAAAAAACCTTTCGTGAATGAAAAGAACTTATTTACTTGTATTAGTCATTAATCAGTTATAAAGATAAAGTAGGGGGCCTTTTACAACTTAGCTTCTGATGTAATCATTTGTCACAGGTAGAGCCATTGCTCCCAGTAGGCGTTCATAGCTTTGACAGGGTTACCTTTTAAGCAACAATAATTCAGTGTCTCATCCATTTAATAGCGCAATATTTAGAAGTAAATTTGTTTTTATTTTTCTTTGCTTTTTTTCTTTTAACTGATGCCTAAAAGCCATTGTCCATGGTTTGGTGGCTAAATAGTGACAATGCCATTCATTGGTAGTAATTAAACTGAACAAGTTGGCTCGTGATGAGACCCCTAATTGAAACAATCATAAGCCATTACCCTGATTTGGTGTTCAATAGTGGTAATGTCAGTGTTATTATTTCCCTATGATCATGGTAAGTAGGCTCGTGATGAGACCTCTTATCTTTTAGATTTATTATATTTTTGAATTACACTCTAAAAATCACTTTTTAATGGATGGGGAGAATCATTGACTCCTTAAGAGTTTTGGATGACAAATTAGAGTTGAAGGTGCTTAGTCATAAGACAGTCTTTACTTTTTAAAGATAACCTTTTTGACTGATACTGGAGTAAAGAAGGATATAATTTTTGAGGTTTTAAAAATTTCACAACTTAGTGGAAAAATTTCAGAGTTATATAATTTTTATCTAGTTTTTCAATTTTGACAACCACTTCCTAGAAAATTCCTACCTTCAAATTGAAAAATCATAAAATGATTTCGAGAGATTTTTTGAAAAGCCAAAGGTATGCTATTAACATTATTTTCTAAAAGGAAAATGTAAATGCGATATGATAACAAAATTTTCTCAAGATACAATCATTCACAAGTATGATGGTAAAATCACCCAACACCAAATCTAAAAGGAAAACTCTAACAAGATTGTTTATATAAATTTCTTAACAAAAGAAAAAGAAGATAATAAAGTAAACATTCTTTCTTATGTTGGAATTTAGATAAATTTTAACTTGTAAAGTCATAAGCATTTAGTAATAATAAAATTCAGTTCAAATGAGGAAGCATATTAACCATTTTCTAATCAAAGTAATGCTTTTAAAGAAAAGTATTAAAGGTTTAGAGATCCCCCATTATGGCTGATTCGATGAGAATCATTAATGCTTCCTTTACAAACTTAAAGCAAATTAGGAAACTGAGCTAAATGTTTGATTTGGTGGAGGTGTGAAATGCTTGTGAAAAGCTACAAAAGGGAGTTACATATCAACAAAAACTAAAAACAAAACTAAATCTATAATGTAAAGAAATGAATGAAAGTGAGTATATGAGACTTACCATTGAAGAATTTTATTTAATCTTACCTGAGAGGTATGACTTACTCCAATGCAAGGTAACTAACTCAAAATAATTATTTATTAAATCTAAAATGCTAAGTAATGAATTTTAGGATTACATTCACCTCAATTTCACATAGAATGAAAATAGTAGTGACTATAACCTTCTCAGAAGTACTTGTGAATCAAAGATTGCCAAAACATAGAAATTATCCACACATGTTTTTTAGAAGCGCTATTATCAGTGTGATGGAGTTTTGAAAAATAAAGACAATCATGCGATTTAAAAGTCTCTAATATGTTTTATGCCAAAAATTAAAAATAGATGTTGTAAATATTAGATTCCTTACTTGCATATTGAAATCTGCAATGAAAACAGAAAGAATCTAATCTAAATTAATCTACTTAATGACTAGGTATAGTAATACTTCCAATGTAACCATGTAAGCATTTTAATTACTGCATGTATGTACAAGTTAAACATTAGTAACAAAAATTTAATTAAACTAAACAAGTTCAATCTGAATGCAGAATATAAAGTTATTACTAAAATATTTACAGACAAAAACTTATTTACAATTACCTTCTCTTGGAACGTCCTTTCCAATTGAATTTCGATTGGATCATAGAAATCTGGATGAATTTCTATTAATGATTGGAGGTGATTCAAAAGAGAAGATAACAGGCTAGGTTGTAGAAACAAACTTTTTGATTCAAAGGCCTGTATAAAATCATTAGTGCTATGTGCAAGCGTTAAACTATTAACAATCTTCCATGAAGGAAAACTTTCCAAATATCTTTCAAATGGATTTATGAAAGATGAGTGGAAATCTATTAGATACAATGGAAGATTATTAATTGAATTAGATTGTTGGTCACATTGTGAAAATGCACTCTCTTGTTGACATTGCTTTTGAAAAGAAAGAAGCAATTGATAAGAGGTGAGCATCAATTGGAATTGGAAAAGAAATGACTCTTGATGTTCACAATTAAAATGTAAAACTTCATTTTTCCATTCAGGCAATGCATTAATTGAGTGTTCAATGTTAAATTGTTGGATATGTCAGCCTAAAGTATCTAAAAATTGAAAATTGAAAACAGAAAGAAATCTGAAATCAATTTGTAGTTTACACTAGAATTACAATTATTGTTACAACACAATTGGGATTGATTTAAAACAATTTCCTTTTCACAAGAGTTGGAGTTTGAATGAATAAAAACTTGCAAATTAGAAAGAGAATTATGACTATGAATAGGAATGAGAGCTTGATCATCATATAAATCATAGATTGGAATGGTTTCTTGAATGCTGAAATCATGAATACCATTAGTTGTTTGAAAATGAGAACTTTTTGAAACAATTTTTGAATTAAAGTGTTCTTCATTTTCATCTGTGATCCAACTTTGATCATGAGGATTTAATTGTGAAGAAGACAAATCAACATCTTCAATGTCAAAGTAATTATCATAAATGACTTTACCACATTCATTAGAATTCTCTTCGATCTTATCCATTGTATCAAAACAAGGAGAAATATGAAGCACATGTTCATTGATGCGAGAAGAATGATCAATAATCAATTCTCTATCTTGATAAAAGCTAATTGGAAATTCATTAAGATCAACCTCTTTATTTTTTGAAATGTCATTAATGTTAAGAGGGGATAGATTGCTATCAGCAAAAATATCAGGATAAAGTGAAAAATGAGAATCATAAGCAATGGATTTAAAAATGTCTCTATTTGAGAACTCTTGCACATTTTCTTCATCACAAATTTCAGATTTAAGATCATTTACTTGGCTAATTGTATTTTCTTGAAGAATGTTTCTTGTATCTTCTTGTGGTTGATTTGTGAAATTTTGCAAGCTTTGCGATTTTGGTTTATTAACATGATTACCATGAGAGGTGTGTACTAATGTTAAGAATTTATCATACATGGCCAAAGCCACTTCATCATGATTTGTATGTACCTCTATGATAGAATTTGAAGGGGATTGATCAAATCTTGTAATAATTTCACATGGATTATGAATGAGAAGAAGAAAACAAATATGTTCAAACCAATCTAATAATTCTTCTTCAGAAGGTTTATCTTCAATTTTAAATTTCAAGCAATTTAAATGAAATCGAATGGTAAAATCAATCAATGATTCAGACTCAAATCTTCGTAAATCTTCAATTTCATCACATACATGTTCGTAGTCATAGCCATCAAATTTACAAAGGAATGTTGTAACAAATTGATCCCAGCTTCTAGCTTTTGCCAAGAATGTAAGAGTAAAAATCCTGCATAAAATACCTTCGTCAATTCCTTGAAAAGGTGATTTTGAAAATTTTTGAATGAATTGTAAAACATGGTTAAATGCAGAAGTATTTTTCTTACCATTAAATTTTACCTGAGACAAGAGTCTTACCACTTCTGGTGGAGTATTGGAAGATGCATGTCTAGAAATACAACTCCAAATTGGAAGTTTAGGAGGAGTCATTGTGAAAAAATAAAATGTTAGAAAACAAAGACTCCAAAAGACAACAAGTTTCAGGCCAGGCCCTCCTTCTAGCGCCAAAATGTTGATGCCTCAAAATTTGTTACACCAACATGGGGAAAACCACCCAGTCTAGACCTTAAAGCAACTCATTTTCCATTTGGGGTAGTGGCTCCGACTGGTTAAATTAGGTCCAGTTACCTTTTCCCAATCACTATCAGCTTTAAATCTGCCTTTAATTGCTAATAGCTAGGGACATCGAATCAATTCTTCTAGCTGATCAGGAAAGAAGAATGACCCTTAAGTTGTTTTTGTGGAACAACCAAACCAATCTTAAAGCATTACCTCGAAAATAGGACTTATATAGATAACATGTGCAAGATTTAACTAGTGTGCTGTTATTGTACCCTATAATGAAAACATAATCTATCTTGGCCAAGGTAAGAATAGTCTTATTCCTAACTAAGAGAAAAACTATTAATGAGAAAGGGAAGATAATGTATTTGAATTTGGATTAAAATATTTGCAAGATACTAAAACAATTCAATGTCTTACAAATGATGAAGACAAATACGCAATGAAAAGATGTTAACAAATAGTTGTATAAAATCTTTTATGCATATATCAAAATCCGTAACATAGCATGAATTCATTATGTGATTTATATCGAGTGAGGTAAATAGTTCTCCAAACTTAAGATAAGTTAAATCAAGATAGATTTGTAAACAATTAATAAATAGTTATTTATTATTACAAATAAATCTCCATGAATTCTCCATATCTTATTTAAACTAGTGAGATTCCTGCAAAGATAACTTCACAAAAATAAACAATTTATCATAAATCGAGTAAAATTAACAAAAGTACTAACAATACTCATTCATACCGATTGTACTAATTAAAAATAGAATAAGTAAAACAAATAATAAATCTGTGAAACGATTACAATAGTGTAACTGAAAAACAAACTTATCATTTATTGAATTTTTTTTATAGTCCTTGATGCCTAGAATTTCTTTGAAAAGAGAAAACTTCTACAATAGTGTAAGAAAATATCCCTCGTAAATAATCTTTGACTCTCAATTATTTTTCAAGGCCTCCTCCTTCCTCCTCCTTTTATTCATCTCAAAGCTCTCCATGTGTGCAGAAGTGCTACTATTCGAAGCCTCTTTAAGTAAAAGAAAAAGAAGTTAGATCCTATCATTCAATTAAAAAGACTATGAGGTACAATAGTGCAGGCCTCAAAGGTTTTCTTTTTCGAGTTCTGTACCCCCTTTATTCGATCGATTAAGTGGGTTTAAATAGCAATACAAAATTTTAAAAAATAACACGTTCGCGCACAGTGTTGAGGAAATTAACAGAACCCCTCAAATATTGAAAAAATAAAAACAATTTTCAAAGAATCTTTTGAAATGTCATTCTGGCTTATTGGCCTCGTATTTCGATCAAAGGATCCTGGGATTTGCAGATTCCGTGGAACTGATCTGCTTCTTTTTCTGCACAGCCTTCTCTTCTTCATTTTCTTCGCTGTCGAATTCTTCGTTTCTACCTGGAAAATGATAAACCATGGATAACCAAAAATAAATCAAAACTGTGTTTTTTAGAAAAAGATAAGATCGAATGAAAATATATGGGTCATTTATTTAAATCACAATTGCATTGGAATCGAGGACAGAGTCTAGCATCGCAGTCAGAATCGGGGTGTTGCAATCGGAATTGCAATCAAACGGAGAACATTCCAATCGGAATTATGAAAAGGAATCAAATTGAAATCACTATTTGGAAGTATCCCTATCGGAATCAAATAACAATCACATCGAAAGAGATTGAATCGAAATCACAATTAAGTCGGGAGCGGAAATGGCGTGAGGCCCATGGATCTTGCGATTACAATATCGCAATCACAGAAGGCCGGGATAGGGCTGATCACAATCGCATCAACGGAGCGACACAACACTAACAGTCCCAAAAGACTTGCGATTGTGATTTGTGAAATGACGTGGGGGATGACGTGACTGGTGACATCATTGATGACTGGGCAGATCGCAATCGCAGTCGGTATGGGTCGGGAGCTTTTGATAGTCGCGGATGCGATATATTTTAGACTCTGGTTTATAACCTTGACGGGTATAGAACTGATCACAAATCGCATCGCGGAGGGGTGGAGAGGGGTCAAGGCTATTGTTCTTGTGATTGTGCGGATGCAGGGGAACTATGAAATGGAGTGTATGACTTGTCGAGTCCGGGTGATTGCAGATCGAAATCACTATTGTAGAGGGATAATGGGATAAAACTCGCAGATGTTGCAATGTGATGGTTGCGGAATATTATAAAACGGAGTTAATAGTTCCATTGGGTTCAGTTTATTACAATCAGCTTGGTGTTAAAACCGAGACTTAAGCTTGTGGATTATGTGATGTGATGGATGCGACAATTTATACAATGGAATTTATTATCCCGTCGGATCCGACTTATTGAAATCGAAATGAGGTTAAGGCTGAGACTTAAGTCCGTAGATGTTGCAGTCCTGAGGACACGACGGATTATGAAATGGAATTAATATTTCCATCGGGTTCAGCCTTGAATATCGCAATTGCAATGGGCCAGCGGAGGGGAAAGATTTTGGATAAGTCAGAGTTTTTATTTTTTAATTATAACTCATAATTTAATTGAACTCCGATATATAATTTTTATTTTGAAAACCCAATGTTTAATACTTAAGGTTTTGTAAAGTCTAAGTATGAGCTTTGGTCTTAGGGGCTATGGAATTTTGATTTTTATGAAATAAATTCCATTGATTTAAAACAAAAATTGTTTTATTCAAAACAATATTTTTATTTTTATTTTATTTTATTTATTTATTTTCATGTTTCAAAACTAAAAAAGAGTCCCCTATTTTTAAATAATTAATTTCATAGGAAATTATTATATAAAAATTGGGGGTTGTTGAATAGTACAACACTTCTTCAGTTTTTGACCAAATCAGGAGCAGAAAGAGGCTATACAGGCATTTTTTGGAATTTTGAAGCCATTGGAATAGGTTTCAAGGAATTTTGAGCATTGTAAACATATGTATTCACACTTTTGAGCATAATAGAGAGGACCAGCCATTAGAAGCTGAACCAAGGAGATGTAGCCTAGGAGGGGTGAACTCCTTTATCATGTGCTGTTGTGATACTATCTATGGTAATGTTTAAGTCTTTCATTTGTTGTTGTTTAGTCATTTGTTTATATAATTTTTCACTTAAAAATTACATAACAAACTCTTTAAATCCCATGTTTTAACTTGCAAACAATCTCACAAATCCTCAAGCATATTTTGTATAATCTGGAAAGGAATTTTAGCACAACAAAACTAATTTTCTTAATCAGAGCAAGTTTGGTATCAGAGCTCTTGGTTTTATTTATGCAAGAAGGATTTAACTGTGTGCAAGTTTATGTCATGCTTAAAAGGTTAAAACTCAAAAGAGGAGAAGGGAAATTGGTTGAAAGCCCTGAAGTTGGGTCAAAGGGAAGAAGGGCAAGGTTACCACAATCTCCACCACCAGTTATTCATTAAGTTGTAGCTGAAGCACCAGTGAGCATGTCTCATGAAGGAGAGACTACAATGGCAGAGGATGAGAAGGTATTTAGGAAGGTTTTCTTTGATATGATAGATATGGTGAATGTCCTCTATGAAGAGAGGAATACCAGACTCCAGGGTGAAAGCTCCAAACCTCCCAAAAGAGAAGGTTATTCAGGAGGAGGTAATGGAAATGGAGGTAAACCTCCACCCTCTCCACCATATTCTTCATCTTATTCTTCACAAGCATCTTCACCCTCTTCCACTAACAAAACCCTTACTCATACTCATCAACATACCTCAAAAGGAACTGGTAAATCACCCTTATTAAAACTTGATGTTAAATTTGAACTGCCCATGTATAATGGTGAAGTGAATAAAGAGAATCTTGATAATTCGATTCGTCAGTTGGAGGTCTATTACAAAATTCAAAACCTTCAAGAGGATGACATAAATATTCAATTAGCTTCCTTGAGAATGGAGGGTGCATCACTAGCATGGTGGGAATCAAAGACACAAGAGGAGATAAAAAACACGGTAAGATCTCAATTTCTTGGTCTGATTTCATTGCTACGATTCAAAGACAATTCTACCCTCTGTCTTATATGCAGAAAGCCATCATGATTTGGCATAACTCTAGAAAACTTAAATGTCAAAATGTGAAAGATTACACCCAAGACTTCAGAAAAAGGTCTCTAATGTTAGGTTTAGATTTTCAATAACAAGACCTGTTGCTGAAGTAAATAGGGGGTTTACACAATTACCTTGGGCATATTATCTTAATGTTTAATCCCAATAATCTAGATGATGTGTGTGTGCAAGCCACTCATCTTGAGGCAAGAGGGAAAAACACTCTAGAAGAGGGTATTAAAAGGGCATTTTAGAGTAAAGGAAAAGAAAAGGGTTTTAAAGGGAGGGAAAGAAAAATAAATCTATCAAGAAGGAAGGAGAGAAATTAACATGTAAAAATTGTTCCAAAGAGGGTCAAGATGAATCTCATTGTTGGAAGTTTCATCCCGAAATGAAACCAAAGAAATTCAAAACAGGATTTGGATCCGTTTCGGGTGATGAAACTAAAATTACAGCCATGGGTATGAAAGGAAAAGAATCCATTGCTAGAAAAAGTACTTCAAATTCACACAATGAAACTCCAATTGAAAAGAAGAGGATAAAATGTTTTCACATAAGGGTGACCTCAAAACATAGCAAAATTGATACACTTTTTGACAGTGGCTCTCAAGCCAATCTTATCTCTGAAAAAATTGTCAAAAGTTTAAAATTGGAAACCATTCCACATCATAAACCATATCCACTTGGATGGGTGTATGAAAATGCACAATTGCAGGTTACTAAAGAGTGTAAACTGAAATTTGCCATTACTGCAAATTTCATAGATGAAGTGGAGCTTGATGTTGTGACATTAGAAATATGTGATATAGTTTTTGGCAGCCCATATCTCTATGACACAAAATCTATCTTCCATAGATATGAAAACAAATACGATTTGTTCAAAGATGGAGTAGAATATATTCTGAGAGCTCATAGCAAGAAACTAAATCTTTCACTTGTTAATGCGGGGCAGATGAAAAGACTAGTGAATTCAAGTAAGAATTTTATGCTTCTAATGATCAAACCCAAGAATGATGTTGATAATGAAGTTTTTAAAGGTTGTGATTGAATATTGAAATTTGAATGGTTGATGTAGTTAATCAATATGATGAGATGTTTTAGGAAACAAAATGATTGCTCCCAAGAGAGGAATCCAACATGAGACACAGTTGCAACAAGATTGTCCTCTTCCTAACATTGGCATGTACAGGATGTCATTGATGGAAAGCGCAGAAGTTAAAAATCAAATTCAAGGTTTGTTGGATAAAGGTATCATCAGGTCATATTCTTTGCCATGTGGTTCACCTATTGTTTTGGTGCCAAATAAGGATGGAACATGGTGCATGTGTGCGGAATTTCATGCATTGAACAAGATTACGGTAAAGAACTATTACCCACTATGTAGAATAGATGATTTACTTGATCAATTGAAAGATGAAAAGTATTTTACTGAGTTAGATTTAAGGAGTGGATACCATCAAATTAGAATTTCCAAAGGAGACATTTGGAAGACAAAATTCAAAACAAAACAAGGTTTGTTTGAATGGGTAATTATGTCTTTTGGTTTATGTAATGCTCCTACTACCTTCATGCATGTGATGAGTGATGTGTTGAGGCCATTTCTTGATGAGTTTGTTATAGTATACTTAGATGACATCTTAATTTTCAATAAATCTCATGATGAACATGTCATGCATGTGAGAAAAGTACTTGATGTCTTAAAGAAAGAACAATTGTATTTAAAGATGTCAATGTGTGAGTTTGGAAAAACGTCTTTAGTTTAATTGGGTTATATTGTTGGAGGAGGTGAGTTCAAAATAGATCCCTCCAAGGTCGATGTCATTTTGAATTAGCAAAGGCTCAAGAAAGTTATCAAGGTAAGATTTTTTTTGGGAGCAACCCAATATAGCATCTCCTTTGCATGCATCGACAAGTGTGAAAAAGGCTTTTCAGTGGGGAGGAAAACAACAAAAGGCCTTTGATGCATTGAAGGAAAATATTATTTCAACAGCAGTACTTGCACTTCCAGACTTGAGACAGTCATTTTACATTCAGACTGATGCTAGTGACTACTCCATGTGTGTATTCCTAATGCAACATGGTAAGCCTATCTGTTTTCATTTGGAAACTTTCAATGGTGCAATGATTAACTATCCTACCTATGACAAGGAATTGCATGCATTGGTGAAAAGTGTGAAAAAGTGAAAAACTACTTGATGGGTAAGGAAACAGTCATTCACATTGATCATCAACCATTGCAATACTTCAAATCTCAATCAAAGTTGTAGCAATTAGGGCACTTATGATGGATGGGTTTTCTTCAACAATTCCACTTGTCAAAAAGGTATAAGAAAGGTATCTACAGTAAAGTTACTGATGTGCTTTCTAGGCCTATTATTAGTGTATCTACTTTACTCAAGCATACTTCTGTTTTGCATGAAATTTATATTGAGTAATATGCACTAGGCAAATACTTTCAAGACGTTTATGCAAGCTTGAGTCAAGGTAACCAAGTAGAGGAATTGGATTATCATTTGCATGATAACTTGTTGTACCATCTTGGCAAGCTTTGTATTCCACAGGGAGAAAGAGTCAACATCATAAGAGAGGCACACACTTCTCTTATTGCTAGTCATTTTGGTGTAGTTAAGATGGTGGCACATCTACAAAGGTATTGTTATTGGCCTCGTATGCTGGAAAGTGTGTCACATTTTATTAAAGGATGTTCATTACGTGTAGACAACATTTTGGTGTAATTAAGACGGTGGCACATCTATAGAGGTATTGTTATTGGCCTCGTATGCTTGAAAGTGTGTCACGTTTTATTAAAGGATGTTCATTATGTGCAGTCAGTAAGCCTAGAAATAAGAAGTTAGGATTGTACACACCCATTTCTGTCCCTTCATGACCGTGAGAGAGTATTTTTATGGATTTTGTAGGAGGTCTTCCATTGTCAAAAAAAAGGTCATGATTATTTGTTTGTAGTTGTGGATAAGTTCAGCGAAATGTGTATTTTGATGACATGTAAAAAGCAAGTTACAGCTGCACAAATTGCTCAATTATTCTTTTAGAATGTATGGGTGCATTTTGGATTTCACACATCCATTTTTAGTGATCGAGATTATCACTTTGTTGGGAATTTTTTGTTAAGTTTGTGGGTATTCATGGACACCAAATTGAAAAAGAGTACATCATTTCATCCGCAAACAGATGGTCAAATAGAGGTGGTGAATAGGATAGTGATACATCTTCTTCGCGGGTATTGCAGAAAGCTTCCTAAGTTGTGGGATGAACATTTGCACTATATTCAACATGCTTACAACGGGCCAAGCACTCTTCAACTCAAACATTGCATGTTTGAGGCATGCTTGGGATACTTTCCTAAGTCTACTTTTGATTTAATTTTTGGAAAATATGTTGCTATTGATGGTCATAGTGACATAGACAAAGAAAAAAGGTTCATTGAACAAATCAAATTGGTACACCAAAGAGCTCAAGAACAACTTGAAAAGAGCCAAGGCAAGTAAAAAGAAAGGCGTGACAAGAATAGTGAAGATCACAAGTTCCAAGTCGGTGATGAAGTTTGGCTTCACATTAGAAAAGAGAGGCTCCAGGGATAAGGTAAAAAAATGAAACCAATCAGATATGGTCCATTCAGAATTTTGGAAAATATTGGTAACAATGCCTTCAAGTTGGATTTGCCTAGTAAATTTATGTTGTTGTTAATGTTGAGAACTTAAGGTTGTATGAGCCTCCTTTTATTGAAGAACAAGGAGAGAATGTCCAAATTCCTTCCATAGATGGTTTTTATCCTAAATACCTTGATGAACTACAAGAAGACACCATTCTTGACAGAGGAACAAGGTCTTCAAAACGAAGGAATGCAAATTACCTTCGAGTGGGGCTCAAGGGAACAAATCCTTCAAAGGCCAAATGGATCGAGATTGGAAAGGTGAGGGAACTGTACCCTCACTTGCTAGACAAATGTAAGTGATATTTTAGGGTCCAAAAGGCTTCCAGTGGGGAGGAATGATCAAGTGCTCAAAAAATAGCTCAAAATTCAAAGTTTTCAGATTAGTGTGGAACCTAGACCACCGCATAGTGCTCGTCATCCTGAATTCGGTACAACACATTTCATGCAAAATAGACTCTGTATGACTCCAGAAACGAGTTCTGTTCACTTTCCAAAACAAGCGAATTTAAAAAAAAAGGACAGCCCAGTCAGTAGTCCATACTGCAAACATGGTGCTGACTGGGCAGGTTATATGGATGTTTACTTGGTCAATGAGGTCCTCAGTGAATCACCAGGTGAAAAGTGGCTTCATTTCATTGGTTGGATATTTATGGTTTTGATTGGTTGAAGGAGTGGCCAACCATGGGCTGACACGTGGCCCAGCCATAGGCCACCACATGGTATCCCGGGAGGCCACCAAAAGTTTTTCTATAATCTGGGCGGAGGAAGCAAGGGTTGAACCCGTGACCTCCCAATCTTATTCCAGATTCTTCGCCATTGCACCATCAACGTGGGCCTTAACCATATTGGATGCATGTTCTTTATAAAGTTTATTGCCACATTATATGGAGGTTGGGCTAGCCCGCGTGGGGCCAGTCGCAGTTACGTAACCACCCATGTGACCACTTTGATGGAGATGGAGTGGGCGCCCGACCAACGGGGGTGGGCCATTGGCTTTAGCCCCCGGGAACATGGCCCCCCCACATGGCCTAAATTTTTTGAAATTAAGCATTAGCAGTATTTTTAACTTTTCGACAATTTCACCTGTTTTCGTTGAAATTGTCCTTAGCGTGCTTGATGGGCGAAATGGTAGGATGATGCCAAATTTTGGGGAATTTGCTGTGCGATTAGCAGAATATGGGGAGAGGCCATAACTTCTTCAGTTTTTGATCAAATTAGGAGTAGAAAGAGGCTACATAGACATTTTTTGGCATTCTACAATCATTGGAACAAGTTTCAGAGCATTTTGAGCATTGTAAACTGATCTATTCGCACCTTTGAGCATAATAGAGAGGACCAAGTCATTGGAAGCTGGACCAAGGAGACGTAGCCTGGGAGGGGTGAACTCCTTTATCATGTGCTACTGTGATATTGTTTATGGTGATGTTTATGTCTGTCATTTTTGTTGTTTAGTCATTTGTTTATGTAAATTTGCACTTAAAAATTACATAAAAAAACTCAAAAACCCATGTTTTAACTTGAAAACAATCTCACAAATCCTCAAGCATATTTAATATAACATGAAAAGGAATTTTAGCATAGAAAAAATAATTTTCCTAATCATATCAAGTTTGGTATCATAGATCTTGGTTTTATTTGTGCAAGAAGGATTTAACTGTTTGCAAGTTAATGTCATGCTTACTAGGTGAAAACTCAAAAGAGGAGAAGGGAATCTGGCTGAAATTCCTAAAGTTGGGTCAAAGGGAAGAAGGGAAAGGTTGCCACAATCTCCACCACTAGTTCTTCCTCAAGTTGCAGTTGAGGCACCAATGAGCATGTCTCACGAAGGAGAGCCTATAATGACAAAGGATGAGAAGGTCTTTAGGAAGGCTTTCTTTGATATGACAGAGATGGTGAAGGTCCTCTATGAAGAGAGGAATACCAGACTGTAGGGTGAAAGCTCAAAACCTCCCAAAGTAGAAGGTTCTTCAAGAGGAGGTAATGGAAATGGAGGTAAACCTCCACCCTCTCCACCATCTTCTTCATCATCTTCTTCACGGGCATCTTCACCCTCTTCCACTAATACAACCCTTACTCATACTCATCAACATACCTCAAAAGGAACTAGTAAATCGGCCTTAGTAAAACTTGATGTTAAACATGAACTGCCCATGTATAATGGTGAAGTGAATGCAGAGAAGATTGATAATTGGATTCGTCGGTTGGAGGTCTATTGCAGAATTCAAAACCTTCAAGAAGATGACATAAATATTCAATTGGCTTCCTTGAGAATGGAGGGTGAAGCACTAGTATGGTGGGAATCAAAGACACAAGAGGAGATAAAGAAACATGGTAATATCTCATTTTCTTTGTTTGATTTCATTGCTGCAATTAAAAGACAATTCTACCCTCTATCTTATATGCAGAAAGCTATCATGAATTGGCAGAACTTTAGACAACTTAAAGGTCATAATGTGCAAGATTACACCCAAGAATTCAGAAAAAGGTATCTAATGTCAGGTGTATATTTGCAATCACAAGACACGTTGCTGAAGTAAATAGGGGGTTTACACAATTACCTTAGGCATATTGTCTTAATGTTTAATCCCAATAATCTAGATGATGTGTGTGCAAGCCACTCATATTGAGGCAAGAGGGAAAAAAACTCTAGAAGAGGGTATTAAATGGCCATTTAAGAGTAAAGGAAAGAAAAGGGTTTTAAAGGGAATGGAATGAAAAATGAATCTATCAAGAATGAAGGAAAGAAATTAACATGTAAACATTGTTCCAAATAGGGTCACGATGAATCTCATTGTTGGAAGTTTCATCCCGAAATGAAACCAAAGAAATTCAACGACAAGGGAAAACAAAAGACAACTACAACCACTTAACAGGATTTGGGATCTGATTCGGGTGATGAAACTAAAAGTACAGCCATGGGTATGAAAGGAAAAGAATCCATTGCTAGAAATAGTACTTCAAATTCTCGTAATGAAACTCCAATTGAAAAGAAGAGGATAAAATGTTTTCACATAAGGGTGTCCTCAAAACATAGCAAAATTGATGCACTTTTTGACAGTGGCTCTCAAGCCAATCTTATCTCTCAAAACGTTGTCAAAATTTTAAAATTGGAAACCATTCCACATCATAAACCATATCCACTTGGATGGGTGTATGAAAATGCACAATTGTAGGTTACTAGAGAGTGTAAACTGAAATTCGTCATTATTATAAATTTCATAGATGAAGTGGAGCTTGATGTTGTGCCATTAGAAATATGTGATATAGTTTTTGGTAGCCCATATCTCTATGACGCAAAAGCTATCTTCCATATATATGAAAACAAATACGATTTGTTCAAATATGGAGTAGAATATATTCTGAGAGCTCATAACAAGAAACTAAATCTTTCACTTGTTAATGCGGGGCAGATGAAAAGACTAGTGAATTCAAGTAAGAATTTTATGCTTCTAATGATCAAACCCAAGAATGATGTTGATAATGAAGTTTTTAAGGTTGTGACTGAATAATGAGATTTGAATTGGTTGATGTAGTTAATCAATATGATGAGATGTTTTAGGCAACAAAAGGATTGCTCCCAAGAGAGGAATCCAACATGAGATACAGTTGCAACAAGATTGTCCTCTTCCTAACATTGGCATGTACAGGATGTCATTGATGGAAAGTGCAGAAATTAAAAATCAAATTCAAGGTTTGTTGGATAAAGGGATCATCAGGTCATATTCTTCGCCATGTGGTTCACCTATCGTTTTGGTGCCAAATAAGGATTGAACATGGCACATGTGTGCGAAATTTCATGCATTGAACAAGATTACAATAAAGAACCGTTACCCACTATGTAGAATAGATGATTTAATTGATCAATTGAAAGATGAAAAGTATTTTACTAAGTTGGATTTAAGGAGTGGATACCATCAAATTATAATTTCCAAAGGATACATTTGGAAGAAAAAATTCAAAACAAAACAAGGTTTGTTTGAATGGGTAATTATGCCTTTTGGTTTATGTAATGCTCCTACTACCTTCATGCATGTGATGAGTGATGTGTTGAGGCCATTTCTTGATGAGTTTGTTATAGTATACTTAGATGACATCTTAATTTTCAGTAAATCTGATGATGAATATGTCAGCATGTGAGAAAAGTACTTGATGTTTTAAAGAAAGAACAATTGTATTTAAATATGTCAAAGTGTGAGTTTGGAATAGCTTCTTTATTTTAATTGGGTTATATTGTTGGAGGAGGTGAGTTGAAAATAGATCTCCAAGGTTGATGTCATTTTGAATTAGCAAA